>PVIA01000086.1:0-701757 GCA_004024845.1 Tonatia bakeri
ACCCTTCCCCTTTCCCCCCCCAAACTCCCTCTTCTCTCTCCTCTGGTCACTTTCTGCCTGTCCTCTAATGCAGTGTCTTTGACTATATTTGGCTTGTTTCACTGTTTTGTTGTTTAGGTTCCTGTTAAAGGTGAGATCATATGGTATTTATCTTTCACTGCCTGGCTTATTTCGCTTAGCATAATGCTTTCCAGTTGCATCCATGACAAAAACAACAAACTTCTTAAAGAAATGGGTGAAAAATTTGAGCAACCTTTCCACAAGAGGATATTCAAAAAGCCAATACACATATTAAAAATAGTCAATGTTATAATGCATCAGGAAAATGCACATTATAACCACAATGAGATATGGCTACATATCTACTGAATGGTACAATTTAAAGACACACACACAATACAAATTTTGGGCACTTAAATGGGTCAACACTGCTCTTATACACTGCTGGTGGTGGTGAAAATTGCTACACATTTGTAAAACTGTTGGCAGTAGTTTCTGTAAGTAAATGTTTGCATAGCTTATGACAAAGCAACTCATGTGCAGCATAGACGTGTACAAGAATGGTCATTAAGCTCAATTCACAACATCTAAAAATTGAAAGTAACCATCATCAATAGTAAAACAAAAATATGTTATATAGTAGAAAAGACAACATTTCAAGCAGTTATATACATAAATATTATAGACTCGCATTGAGCCAAAAAAATCTCAAACACAAAATAGCATACACCACCTCATCTCATGTGTAAAAAGCACAGAATCATTTGAAACTAATCTGTAGTGAGAGACATCAGAACAGCGGCTCCCTCCAGGGATGTGTCTGGGGAGCGCAAGCAGGAACAGCTTCTGCAGTGCTTGTCCTGGTCTATACCGTGAACTGGGCACTAATTACCCTAGTGCGTTCACTTTATAAAAAATTACCAGCCTATAAGCTTAGGATTTGTGACTTCATTGTATATATTTTGCACATCAATAAAAAGTTTGCCAGAATAATTACATAATATGAAATATCAGTGCAAATATCTGCAAGCACTTCTCTTAACTAGATCAAACCACATTATAGATGGTTGGTGCAACATTCAATCTAATAATTAGTGTCCAAATTATTATATTAACTAAGATTGATGCTGTGTTTTTAAGTACTAAGTTTCAGTTTATTAATCCAACAATCTGTAAAACTTCCCCTTCTTATCTTTCCCTTCTTAGTTATAATAAGATTGATAATCTCAGTGAATCAATTCTCTTTCAACTTTCCATTAAAAAGGGATTTTAATGAAGATCCAAATAGTCTTAATATTTGTGTTGTGATTTGACTTATTTTTAATATTAACAAAAATTTTATTAACTACCATGCCACTATTTTGCACTTACCTTTGTATGTATTTTAAGCTTCTGTGTCTCTTTATAGCTGGTAATAGTAATAATAATAATAATAATAATAATAATAATAATAATAAATGCATTTACAGAGAGTTTACTATGGCCATAAACTATGGTGAATGCTTTATCCAATTATCTCATCTAAAAATCACGACACTCTATGGAGCAATTCAAGTTTGTCTTATTTAGACATAAGGAAACTGAGTCTTGAAGAAGACCTTTGCCCAGGATGATATGTCTGCCAGCTGCTGGTGCTTGGGTCCAAACCCAAGCTTTCACTGTGGAAGCTCAGGAGCATAAGTAATTAGCTCAGTGCTAAGGAACTAGTCCTTAGAGTGTCAGCCTTATTGAATTCCAGAGATGGCAGCAGTTAAAGATCAATTGTAGCATCTTGATGCTGTCTTTACATAGCTTTGCCTTATTTACTTAAGTGGTCTCAATTTGTTTCTTATGCATTTAAGTGCTCAATTATGTTAATGGTTTTCCCAGGTGATTTGCTCTTCCTCTTCCGCTTTTCATTCAAGTGATCCCAGAGGCTTCCCTTATTGAAATAGGGGCTAAACTTTTCACCCTGATGAATTTATCATACTAAGCTTTTGGCGGCTGTATTTTCTGATATTGCTTTTCATGGTAACAAATGTTAAGATATGGGTGCCTTCACATTTTTGAAAGTGGTTCCTTTGCAGAATGCTTAGTAAGTGATGCATCTGGTTGAAGAGAAGTATTGCTGTTGCCATTGACACATATTGATGGTTTTCACTTTGCTTCTACAGATGTTGCTGTAATGTTCAACCTACTTAAGTCTTTTGAGCAACATATATCATCAGTATTTAGAAAAACTGTATTAGCATTTAAGAAGTGTTTAGTTTCTAAGGTCTTCAAATGAGATTTAGGCATCATTTGCTTCCTATAGTTCAGACTGATAATGTTTGACTGAATTACAAAATATTTAAAATGCAGAAGGTATTACATGCTAAACAGTTAGTGTCAGCCTTGGGTGTTTTGGCTGCTCGCTTGCTTACATATCAGGCATGTGCCATCTACTCAATGATGATGCCACTCTATCTTTTATACAGGTGTAATTCTGAGACTGGAAAGGTAGATGCCAAATCCAAAAAGAGCAAAGAAACCTCTCTCTCTTTGCAACCAAAGCAGTGAACATGGAATACCACCAGCTGCAAAAATTAAAATAATTACAGGTTTGATTATATTTCAAACATTTTGTACCACTCACCATGCCCATTGCCATCCTACATCAATTGCGAAAAACTTTGGGCATCTTTTTTTGTTTAACCTAGAAGCAGTCAGATTCACTCTGCTTTTATAGTTAGAACACAACATCCTCAAAAATAAAAACTATACATTTTTTATTCTCTCCATTATTTCAAGTTTGATCGAGGTTAGTTTCATTGCGGATGATATCAACAATAATGTGCCTGAATTAACACACTAGGTGCATAATATACCTTCACATGAGGTCGTGTATAGTGAATTCAGGTACCACTTGATTCTCCTTCATGCCTTCAAGAACTTCCATTTCTCATTTGCCTGAATATCAGAGTGTCTCATACTTTAAGCTGTTACCCAGTGAAGTAATTCACACGGAGGAGTACCCCAACAGTTAAGTTTTTGAGAATATCAGATGAATTAGCACCAGTGTCTGGGCAGCGAAGCAAGCACTTTGTATGAAGAGTCTCTTGGCAGGTGACAGGGATTTAGTCTCTAGTGTAGGCTTTGAATAGTGAAGGTGGGTGAGAGTTGGGAAGAAGCATTAAAAAAAATATTATTTCAACTAGAAAATGACAGCAGACACCGAGGCAGATCACAAACAATGACTCAAGGCATAGGAATTATGACTGGAAGGATCAAGTCCTAAGTGGGCAGAGGACTCGAGTGGCAGGCAAAAAGCAGAAGCTGTTATCAGGATGGGGCAGCGCCAGTAGAGAATCAAATCACAATGAGGGTACCTTGAAATTATTCCCTCGGTGCTGGCATGGATCTTTGAATGACCCTCAGATATAACTCAGGAGGGTAGTGCAGCAGGCCAGGGCTGAGTCTAAATTCTCAGGCCAAGTGATTCCTGCTCTCTAAAAACTGATTCCGAGACTGGCAAAAAGGGGGAAAATAATTATTTTTATTTCTTCCCCAAAATATTTTATTTTCCAAAGTTGCATACACTCCAGAAAGAAAAAATCTCAGACTTAGAAAAAGATAAAATTTAGAAACTGTGGATTCATTTTATCTTTGATATCAATTTAATGTGTTAACTAGATGAAAGGATGCTGTATTTAAAATCAGACCCAGGTCTGATTTTAAAGTCAGGGTGAATTCAAGTCAGGGCTTATGACCAATATCTTTAACATTTCTTCACTGTATTCACTTTCTGTCCTGTTGCATCTTATTTGTATATCAATCATTATACAGCCATTTGCTATGTAAAGAGTGATGGCAATCCCCACCTGAAAAAAATGGGTATTTTAAGATCTTTCATAATACCTGGGGACTAGAAAATCTACATTCCAAGGATTTTGCTCTGAAATCTATTTATCAGGCATTCACTACAAAATTTCACTTTTTAGCACTTTCAAAATTCTAGTGAAAATCTAAACACACTTTCTTAATGTAATAAGTCCGAGAATACTCAGGATGCTAATTTCATGAAATGCTTCATCCTTCATGTCTGCAACACTGCTGCAATTGATTAATTACTCTGATTAATTTGTAATATTTAATTATATCAATAACCATAATCTAATTCTTGCTTTATTATTTCTATTCATTAAACAAGCATTGACAATAATTTAACAGGCATAACATGTCATATTTCTGTTGTAAGTTTAATTGAGTAACAGATCTGCACCTCCCAATTTCACTACATGAAACAAACAAGAGTGTGGCCTCACACCGCAGTGTCAAAGCCGTAGGTGTTGATGAGCAGCACACTTAAACTCACTGTCACATTCAATTAATTTCTAAATTACACCAAATTGTCTGAAAAGAATAGAAATTTAATGTTTTTACCCTAATTAAAAATATACATTCTCCAGTACCTATACTGAATGTATTTTGTTGTCTACATCAGCAATTTATAAAAATGAGGTATTAGCAGAAATGTAACACAAGCCACAAATGTGACTATAATAAATCTTATTTAAGTTTTACATCAGATTAGTAAATACTAAAATTCTAAATCAAGGCATGTACCACATTTAAATGAGTGTGTGATTTTGAATAAATATCAAATGTGTATCTATGAAAACAGTGGTCTTTGTAAAAGGGATTGCAAGCAATGGGAACTTCCCCAAGAGTGTTTTAAGCACCCCTGGTGTGATACACACTGAAGCCAGGGCAGAAAGATGTGTTTAAAGAAACTAGAAGCAAAGTTTACTACCTTTGGTTCAGTTGCCTAGGAGTAAAATAGTCAAACAAGGGTAAAAATATGTGCAGCATTCCTAGGCTAAAACTGCTTTAATTTTTTTTTTCTACTGTAAAAGGTTCTACCTATAAGACTTGAGAGAACTCAGTTGCAATTTTCATGACACTTACTTTTCCTTTTTTATATAATTTTATTCAAATGACCTTCTCTTACCTTCTAGACATGACCATATAGATACTTTACCAGCTACACTCTAGTTACCAGCTGTGGGTAATTTATTTTTTGTAGTGAAAGTGAATTGCTTATTAAGAGCCTTACTGACCTGGAACCCCAGTTTTGTGAGCAAATTCTCCTAGTGGCAATTGTAAATAAACCATTCCATCCCTTAACTATAGGTAATCAAGAATTCTGACTGATTGAATTCACTTATTATTTGATTGTTCTGAATGTAATTCAAGGATATAGATTTGCAATTGCACACAGCTGCAGTAACCACAGTTCCTGTGAGTTGATAGCATGACTGGTTTATATTTTATGTCATGCAGATATACACTTTTGAGTTATTATTTTTAAACAAATTCTCAAACAAAATAGTGATAAACTTTAAACCAGTTCCACTTTTTTAAAAAATTACAAATTTTCATAGTACAAAATGGTTTCTACCAGCCATATTTGTGAGGATGAAGCAGGGACATTAGTGTTCAGGAATGTTATCATTAAAAGTTGCAGTATTCAAAATTACATCTCAGTCATAAATAGGTTGCATAAGTTATTCATCTGGCTCATATTAATGGTAAGAGTCACATCTGTCCCTATCGGTTTCTCAAAGGTTGATGTTTTCAGAAACCTGTAGAAAGAAAGAGAGTCTTAGAAAGCAAACATTGTTGAGCATTTTGTTCTGAAACTTTAGAGATCATGAGATTGTCCTGGAGGGTTTGAAATGGGCATTTCTTGATCCCACCCCTGAGTTTCTTTGTCAGTAAATCTAGAATGGAGCCCCAAAATCTGAATTTCTAACAAGTGGCCCAAGGGGTATTACACTGCTATGCTGGAGCACACTTTGAAAAACACTGGCTCAAGCAAATCAAGTTATACTCTATTCCAAAACCTAGAGTATACAGAAAAGAAATAGATTTTTAAAAATCAGTAATTTATAATCCACAAAGAGATGAAAGGGATAGATAGGATAATTTGGGGGTTAGACAGTCCTTGGTATGGGTAATACTGATGCAATTACTCTTTTTTCTTAATGTCAGCAATTTTCCTGGGATGACCCGCTTTTCTTCAAGTGGTGACGGGTGTTAAATACATTGCTACAAATCAACAGAAGTCGCCCTTATTAAACCATCCCTATTTTGAACTAATATTTTTTAAAGGCAAATTTCTTCCAAACTGTTTAGATTCCAATGTTTCTTTTACTATAAAAAATCAACTTTAAATGTATTAAGTGGGATATTTTTAAGCCAAGAATTTATAGAACTGCAAGCATGGTCAGATGGACAAATCTGCCTCAAAATATCTATTTGGAATCAGCAGGATTTTTAACTGCATGGCTGTAATTATTTCATTAATTTGACAAGGTTCCCACAGCTATGTACCTTGGTTCCTGTGTTGACTTCTCAACAATCACAGTGAGCTACTGAACACCTGTCAGATTTGGACAGGGAAGACCATGACGAATTATAGGAAACAACATGCATTATACAATTCCCTATGATGTAAAATCTCAGTGTTGGGTTGTGTGTATTAAGTTCCTTCCCTCTTTCATATTTTTCCATCTCTCCTTACTTCTCTTAATATCCTTCTTTCTCTTTTCTCAAAAAGGAAGATGAACAGATGCTTCAATCCCCACCCCCCACCGGACAGTCTCTTCAAATATCTGCCTTTTCCATGTTGCTGCTTTCTTTCATTATCCTGCTCTCATCTTTGCCTTTCCCAGTGACCAGCAGCTGTCTCTGACAGACGTAGTGGTTTATTGTACTTTCTTGATTGGGCAGTCAATCAACAGAGGCAATTAAAACTCTACTTTGATATTTATCTCAGTACATCCACCTTTAACATATTTCCCGAGGGGCAGCTGAATCCCAAAGTGGTGAAAATAACTTTATGTGCATTTAAATTTTGTCAGGGTATACATGTGTGTGTACACTCACACACCTGTGTGCATGTAGCTAACAACTCAAGTAGCTAACTTATTCAAATTATTAGCTAAATTGCTGATTTTTTCTTATATTTAGTGTCTTCCAAATAAGTAAGATAACTTTATTAAAGTGTTTACTTTAATAAATAAATAAATAAATTGGATATCTGTTGTTTGAATTTATTTTAATTTTATTCTTTATGCTAAAGAATTGAAATTTGATTTCAAGAACAGTCATAGATGGAACAGAAACAGAAGGTTGCAAAAATAAGTGTTTTTAGCTCAGGTATGGAGAAACTTGGGGGAAAGTCTTTCTAAAAGCTATGAAGCAGGTCCATAGTTTGCTGTGCAAGGGGCTGGGAATTCTGGCTATTCTTTTGTCCTTTTCTAGTCTGTTCGAGTATGAAACACATGTGTGAGGCTCAAAGTTTTCCTGATCTGATTATCTCTAATCTGTGTGGAATTCAAGGGAGGTGTATGGTTCCCTCTCCAATGTAGTTAGTGGTACAGCAGTTTCTCCTCTCCGTACTTTGAATTCAGAGGAAAGGTACAGATGTGTGTGCATACTGACAGGTCCTGAATTGAGTGGCTGAGAAACAGATAAAACTTATTTAACAGGGAACTTCATTCTTAGACTCCCTGGTGACCTTTATTTTATTATAGGGATTTTATAAGTAATCTAGGTCCTTGCATGTAAGAGTATTCTCCAAGAAATTATGCTCTTATTTTAGCTGGCCCTGAATTCATGTAACATCTTTATATTATTAGCATTCCCATATTTTGTCTTATAGCAATATATTTACATAGAATAATATAGTTTTCTCTTGGTGGGAATTTCACTTTGGTTACTTTAATAGATGGGGTTTTTGACAGCTTTCAGCTTTAAATATTTTATTCCATTTTTTCATTCTTTTCTTAAATTATTTTGGAAAAGCTGACACATTTTCATTTCTCATTGTCTTAAAAGTATTATATCTAATTAGGCAAGTTACTTTAAATATGCTTTTCTTATTTTAAGGTTCAAAAAACCCTAAATGTAAGGATGCATTGTAAATCTTGGTTTACAATGGGGTAAACTAAGCAGTAAAGTGATTTTCCTAAGATTCATATGTTAACAATTTAACACTGTAACCCTAACCTTAGTATTTGCCTCATTATAGTAAATGTTTAATAAGTAGTTGTTGAATTAATAATGTTATAGTCTGCTCAAGTCAAAGGTTTTCTAATTCTAATTTGTGTACAATTTGCTCTTTTTATTCATTCACTCATTAATTTTATTCAACATATATTAATAGGCCTCCAAAAACTACTCAAGGTATAAATCAAAGCTTCAGATCCAAAAATCAACTGTAGAGTGGTAGTTGAGTCCACATAGCCATATACTATCATTTTAAATGGTCATGGCAAAAGAGATGAGCAGTGGGGAAAAGTTATGATTTAATTGAGTGAGGATGAAGAGAAGTCATCAAATCAAGAGCAAATCATGAAGGTGGAGATACTGCTAAGGGGAAAACAAATTATATTGGGTTGACCAAAAAGTTCATTTGGTTTTTGCCATATCATGGCTCTAGTAGCGCTTAGTTGTCTTTAACTTCATTCGAAGTAATTTTGTTAGATTGTATTGCCACAGCTGTCATATCAGCATACATTAAAAAAAACTTATCAAAATTGGAAAATTTTTGTGTGGCCATTTTAATGTTGAAGATGGAAGAAAATAAGCAAACTTTTTGGCATATTATTCTTTATTATTTCAAGAAATGTAAAAACAACTGAAATGCAAAAAAATGATTTGTGTCATGTATATAGAGAAGGTGTTGTGACTGATCAAAGGTGTCAATAGTGTTTGGGAAATTTCTTGCTGTCAGTTTCCCACTGGATTATGCTCCACAGTCATGTAGAGCAGCTGAAGTTTATAATGATCAAATCAAGACATTAATTGAGAACAATCAACATTATACCACGCTGGAGATACTCAAAATATCCAAATCAATAGTTATTGGTGAAAATGTGTCTTTTCTTTTACAGAATAAACTAAATGAATTGTTTCTCCAACCCAACAAAATAGTCTTACATGGCAAAGTTCCTGAGTGGCATAAAAACAGATAAGAAGCCCAGAAAAGTTTTCACTGTGAAGGTAGCCAGTGATAAGAACGCATACTGGACTTGGGACACCATAGAGAACATTAGAAAAGTTCAATAGCTAATTAATGGAAAAAATATAGATCAGTAATTTAATGGAAATTGCTATTGTTAATTTTGTTTCTTTTTTATACTTATTTTTGAAAGAAGATACTTATAAGTGAAGAAAATACAGATTGCTGATTGCATTCATTGCAATTGAATCAATTCTTCATAAAATCAGATCGTTTATAAGGAAAATTGGAATATTTAGTTGTTTAATGAGATTTATCTATAGTAGAATATGGCAAACAAAGTTCAACATATGATCTCAACAGTGATAGGAATAATAAAAAGTTATTATAATTAGATTTGTGTATTTCAGATACAGAATGAGGATTTAACAAAAATGCCAGAATCAAGTAGAAAAATGCAAAAGAAATTATAACATAGACTGAATGTCCCTAATATACAATGGGTACTAATAAATAATTAAGTTTTAAAATCCCTTTTAAAAATAGATAAATGACCCTGACTGCTGTGGCTCAGTGGATTGAGTGCTGGCCTGTGAACCAAAGCGTTGCCGGTTCTGTTACCAGTCAGAGCACAAACCTGGCCTGCCCCGGCCAGGTTCCCAGTAGGGGGTGCATGAAGGGCAACCATACCTTGATTTCTCTCTCTCCCTATTTCTCTTTCCCTTCCCCTCTCTCTAGAAATAGATAAAATAAAAATAAAATACATAAATAACACAAACAGATAATTTTAAAATATTAAAATATGAAGATATTTAGCCTCATTCACAACCATTGATATATAAAATAAAATAACAGACTACTTTATTTTTATAATCAAAACATTATTAAGATTTAATTTCCTTCTAATTATTTTATAAAAGACATTTGTCATTTCTTTTTGAGTAATGAGCAAATTTGAAATATTTTCAACAGATTCTTGTAGTAAGCATTCTCCAAAATAATAGTAGAAAGAAAATTTATGTAAATTTTTTGCTGAGAAATTTAACAATATACACCAGAAACAATAAAATATAAGTAATTGTCTCCGGTACTAGTTTCCTTCATCTATATTGCTCTCTGAAACGAAGTCTGCAAAAAGTTATATGCATGTGTGTTCAACACAATTTTACTTATAAAAATATGTTTAAGTAAAATACAGAATGTTCACATTTTTGGATATGACCACTTATTTGACATATATATTTCTATATTTTGAATGTCCACTATAAGCATAAAGCAATTTGAAAAGAAGACATAGGTTTATATTTATTGACATGGACTAAATGCCACAAATAGGAGCACAGTATATTGTTTTATGGAAAAAATTATATTCAAAGCAATATTTACAATCTATTCCATTTTTGTAAAGGCCATGGATGCTAGAAAATGCATTTGGAAGCACATACCCCAAATCATTATCAATGATTTTTTAGTGTGGTATTATAAGTGCATTTTTCTATATTCACCTATTTGGTGTGAATTTTTATTAATGAGATTTTTTCCCAATAACTAAGAAAAAGCAAACTTGTTTTCATTTGGGAGAAATGAAAGAATTAAACTGTCATTATTTTTATAATACTTTCATCAGTATCTCTTTTATCTCTTTTCTATGATCAAAACTAGAAAGTATGATTACCTCTGTAATTTATACAGAAAAATCAGCAACGATTGAAACAGCTGGGTTGAAATTTGTAGGCAGAGGAATGGTCATGTGACCCTACCATCTTGCTTCTGTTAAAAGATGAGTTCGTTTATGGGATTGAGTTCCTATTGCTTGAAATATGTACATTAATATTATTGTAATTAATTATTTTCAACAGAGAGTTATGAATAAGTAAGAAAAGTACTGACCCAGTACTTACTTACTTTAAGGCTTATAATTTTTCATTGCATGAGATTATTTTGATTAAGTTTACAGAAGATTATTTTGATTAATTTTACAGAAAATTATTTTCAAAAATTACTCTTACACAGTGACGTGTTGCTTAATGAGGGGGATATGTTCAGAGAAATGTGTCCTTAGGTGATCTCATCACTGTGCTCTCATAGCATGCACTTACACTAAGTAGATGACATAGCCTACTATTCACCTGGGGTATATGCTATAGCCTGTTGCTTCTAGGTGCCAAACCTGTACATCATGTGTCTGTACTGAATGTTGTATAACCCAGTGATGTATATTTGTGTGTCTAAACATACAAAAGATTCAGTAAAAATGTGGTATAAAAGATTAAAAAATGGTACACCTGTATAGGAGAAAATGCTATACCTATACAGGAGTTATTATAAATGGAGCTTGCAGGTCTGGCAGTTGCTCTGGGTGAGTCAATGAGTGAATATGAAGGCCTAGAACATTACTGTACATGGCTGTAAACTGTATAAACACTGTTGCACAAGCTGCTCCTTCTAACAGAGTCATAAGTAGAACATCAAAGCTGTCAATGCTGCTCTGTGAGCAGGGCTGTGGGCTAGATTTATTGGAAATATGAGGAGAAACTGGCTGGGTAACATGTCGACCACCATGAGAGTGATGGTCTAGAGGGAGTAAAATGCAGCCTGAGGATCAGTAGGAAAAAGAAATTAAGAAGGAGCGAGAAGGGAACATAGGGATTGTCGTGGTAATGTCATTTTAACTATTGCATGCCGGAGCGGTAGTAAGATTAAACAAGTTTGCGTTATTCATTTTTTTAAAGGGTTTTTAACATGGAGTGAGGGTGTTGGCACTAAGGACTCCATATTTTGACTTTGAAAAGTTGATTTTGGTTCCATTGACCCTGGTACAAAGGGTTCTTTTTGGCATTGAATTGATAGGAAAAATAAATTTTTTCTATGTTCTGTATGACTGCAACTGGAAAATATTTCCAAAGTACCAGAACAGCCTGGCCCCACACTACCACAGAAAGCTTTTACTAAGGTGGCAATGGCAGTTAATGCCTGTTAAGGTAGCTCCTGTGGACCTATGTCCCTATAAAGTATCTCAAGTCCTCAACAAAGAATTCATTTCCATGTACTGAAAACCATCAAGCTAGATCTGGGAGGGCTGTATCACCGCTGAATATGCAGTGCAGGAGGCAGGCTCCTCTGTGCTGACACAGGTGAGGGGTGACTGATTGGGATGTAATCTGTGCACTCAGAATCGGGGTGCTGTGAGTGAGAGGAATCTATTACCAAGGTCCACAGATGTTGCTCCAAGCAGAGAAAAAAAAATTTCTCTGGAATCACATAGCCTTCCATTTCTTACAGAAAATTCAGCTCCATCAGAGTGTTAAGGGGCCACCATCATATACGTAGTCCATCATTGGTAACACATCATTATGTGGCACATCACTGTACAGTGACGGTCAATAAACTGTCAAGTTTTTGTCTAGAGTTATGTAAAATGTTATGTTAACATTTCACAATTAATGGCCTTTCAGCAGTCTTATTATGAGTAGCTCTAAAGCAAGCTGTCATAATAAAATAGAGATCACTGGCAAATCATTTTAAAACATTATTATTTAGAAGGTTTATAACCAGACATCTCTCATACATTAGATGACTTTCAAAATGATGAGCTGCATTGTTACTAGCTAATGATGTGTTAGGAGGAAATATTTTTCTTCCTAAATTTACATTTTATTGAGATTTCCACACAACCCTACACATGGTAGGACAACTAAGGGTTGAAGTTAGATATTTGGTCTCTCCATCTATACCCATTTACTCACAATTTTCTAAGAAAGAATCTCTAATCCAAGCCTACTAGACTTTGGGTTGCATTTCTAATGGGCAATACCAGGATTTTCTAGTGCCCTATTGTGACATGTCACTTCCTATGTCACTCTGCCCAGGACTCATTGAAATGAGTCAAATACCTGGGCTTCTAATAAGTGTTCCTAAACTGTTTAGGCTCGAAGGAACATATGAGTATACAGATCTCAAGGTTTAGTTTGAGGAAGTAAAGGAAGATCCAACACCAGTCTAACTTTTACCCAAGAGCTGAGCTTTTAGAGTGCTGCTAGTTAAGTCCTGTATTCTCTCACTGAAGCCATTAAACTCTTCCATCTCTCTCATCCCTTGTTAGATCACCAATGTAGGAAAGATGTTTCCACAGTGGGAATAGTCATTACCAAGGTATTCTCATTGTTTACTAATTTTTCAGAAGTTAACAGAGAGATCTTCTTTGCTCCTTCATCATCACTTTCTATTCTCCTTAATTCACTTTATTACTTTTTTTATGGAACTTGTCATACCTGACTCAAAAAATTCTATATCTACCACGATTGAATTCTTTGTTAAATTAAAAATAAATAAAATGAATTAGAAGAGATATTGACTCATCATTTATAAATAAGGTAGTTTGTTCCACGTTTGTTCTCTGGCTTACCTGTCAGACCTATCCGTAGATCTCTGGAAGTTTGTGAAGTATGGACTCTAAGGACCATGCAGAGGATAGTAAGAAAAAGACTGTTGGCTTCAGTTAGGTGCTGGCTTCCTAACAGAAACATTTCCTTTGTAGAGAATGAGAGGGGAGAGATAGTGAGATGACTAGCGTAAACAGTAGGTGCTTTTATTTCAGATGTCATCAACTTCACATGTCTTATCTTCCTATCTCTATATATTTTAAAGGGTGATGCTAAAACACACATATTTGTTCCAAAAGGCAAAATAGAAAATAATTATACCTTTATCAAGCAAATACAGTTTTATAGTAAAGAAGACTAGAAGCTAAGCTCTCTACTATATTTAGTCAAGAAGACAAGAAACCAACATGAAAAACAAATAGGTATTGTGAGAATAGCTCAGTTGGCTTAAACAGAGAATGAAAATGACAAAGGGTAATAGAACATGAAAAATCCATATCTGAATGTCCAAGGAAGCAATAGTGTCTCAACGCCATGGCTTTCTAAGAATATGACAGCATGTTGTAAAAATGAACATCTTAATTGTAGACTTTTTCCAAATGGGTACAAGTTGAAAGGAGTGTTCTACAGACATTGCACAAGCTGGACAGGATCCTGATAGGGCAAAGACTTTCTTTCTCAAGGATTCTTTTTCTCTTTCTTTCTCATATAATGCTGTTTGTTCCTGACATATACAAGCACTACTGACCTAGCTTAGAAATATAATGTGTGAAATATGCAATTGTATTTAGAATAATAGTTGCAGGTGTTAAAAAAACCATGATTTGTAAATGTTGTTTGAATGAGGAACTCTCTGTGATGTCTTATTTGTACCCTACCTCTGAAAATTAGAAAACATGAGTAATTTAAGGTTGAAGTAATTCAAATTTGGAAATTGTTAGGGAAACTCTTGTCAATCAAATAGAAAACAATCTAAGATTGATCTCTGGTCTGGTTAAAGGGGAGGAGATTTACACTTGAACTAGTGGGAGAATAAGCATTAGGCCACATTTATGCTTATTCATTCAGTAATTCATTTTCTCAAAAGCATGTCCAAGACTAACAGAGTAGAATGAAACAGGTTCTTAAAGCATATAATCAAGATTTGTACCTGTGACTTCTGGCTACACAAATAGCCTGTGGGAAAATGTCTGTTTACAGGTCTTTCAAAGCAAGAATTATTAATGGATAATAAGAGCTAGACAAAAAGTCTAAATTTGACACATCCATATCCACAGACATCTACCAAAATTACTGCTGACCTGAAAAGAACAGCAGCCAGGGGAGGGTTATTATTTTTTTATGGCTGCTGTAACAAATTACCAATGTAGTGGCTTACAACAACACAAATTTATGATCTTTCTATTCTACAGTTCAGGATCCCAAAATGAGTCTCACTCTACTAAAATAAAGGTGTTAGAAAGGCTACATTTATAGGCTCTGGGGGAGAATCCATTTTCTTTTCTTTCCAAACTCTAGACTCTGCCTGCATTCCTTGGTTCATGCTCTCCTTCTGCCATCTTCAAAGCAACAATGGCAGGTTCAGTCTTTATCTCATTCATTCTGACTCTTTTCCTGGTCACATCTCTCTGACTCCCTCTTATGATTACATTGCAATCACCTGGGAGTACAGGATTAACTCCCAAAAGTCAACAGCTAATTACCAATCTTAATTTCATCTGCAATCCTAATTCTGCTTTGTCACATAACATGATATAATCACAGGTTCCGGGGGTCGTAATTGTGGTTGACCATGGAAAGTTGGTTCTTACTGGGATTGGGGGGGTCAAGTGGATTTTTATGCTTACCAGTAAGACCAAGAAGAGATGTCCCTTTCCTGTTTGGACGATAACATAATGCCATTAGGAGAGGAGTGAGCTGAGTGGCACTCCAGTGACTTAGGCAGGCTTGGAAAAATAATCAGTATTGAGTTTTGCTATAATAAATTACTATGTAAATGCCCTTTTGATATGCTGATTTGGCCAGGGAATAACAAATTATATAGGCTTCTATAGTTTTTAGCCTAATAGATTCTTAAACTTGATCTCAGTATTTCCGATTATAATTTAATAAAAGAACAAAAACAGAAAAAAGCAAATAATAATGCTACAAAACTATTTCTAAAAAGGCAAAAATGCTAAAATGTTCTGGAGCATTTAGAGGGTAAGGCTGTATTTCAATGGTGGGATCAGCGTTATGAAGAGTTTTAAAGGGGGTAATTCTAGGTAACTTTGTTGTATTATTTTGATTAGTTCATTCAAGGATTGGGAGTCAGTATATTTCAGTGGAAAGAGCAGAGACTTTGGAGTCTTGAGGAAAACTTGAGAACTGAAACCTCAGTTACTTAATCTACTTTTACCTAATTTCTAGCAAGTTTTAACCTCTCCAAGCCTCAATTCACTTTATATAAAATCAGAAAAATAGCACCTATTCCCCAGGGTTGTTTTGAGATAATATTAAAGATACAATATTTAAAGCATCTAGCATGCTTCTTGCCACAGAAGAGATTTCCCACTGAGAAGCAACTATTATTTTAAGCTGCAGCCTGAACCTGGTTGCATTGGTTTTTGGTCACAGACTTTGGAAACATGTGTCTTCCCCAAACACTCTTTATTATCTCCTCTTCTAGTTTCCACTTCTTAGATTACATATGCCTGACATCTTAACTAAAAATATAGTCTTCTTTAAAATCAGAGTATGGTTTTAGGCATAAAGTCTCAAAAAATACCAGATTCCTTAGAGCAGCATGCTGATTTAAGGTTATATTGTACTTACATATTCAAGAAACAATGATTCACCATAACAGCAAAATTATTACTGTATTTGTGACTTTAGAATATTTCTCCAGTACAATAATATTAAATGTGTTAGGTTATTGCGTGTCTATGAAATGATCCTAAAATGTAAAATTAAAAGTACTTAAATGAGAAGAAAGTAAAAGTGAACGGGACCACAGAATCCAAACTGGCACGATGGGCACCTGCCGAGCTTCAGCAGGGACTTCTCCTTGCACCCTCCATGCCATGGGGAGCGCCTGGGACACCTAGAGGCCTAGAAAATGAGGCTGTGGAATTAAGGCCAGAGTCTCTGTCACGTTCATTAGCTTTTCTTACTTTGCGTTCACAGATGTTTAACAAACAGTTATAGGTATTGTGACTAAACTGAGTCAAATTTGATATTGATATTTAACTTTTGGACTTTATACTCTTGTTTGCAGTTTGTCTGATTCTAATTTATTGTTAACCTTTTACCACTGTTTTACAGCATATGCATTTCTTCAGTACACATGAAGTCCTATGTGGAATCCCCAAAACAAATGACCTTTTGGATATTTATTAAAGTAAAGTTTAATTTCCGTATTGTCTCTGTTAAAAAAAGAGAGTAGCAAAATTAATAATATTTTATGTTTTTATGCATCTTTTATGTAGAAATAAGGCAGTACATTTCCTGTAACCTTGAGTATTCTGTCTTTGACACAAGGAATCAGAAAAGATGATTGAATGGCTTAGTTAGCACCATTAATTGGTGGTAGTGTCACCTCTACGACTCCCATGGTCCTTTTTGACACACTTATGCATAAAGTGTATATAGATTTCTCTCAGCTTTTCAAGATTCAAACAAAATTACATGAACGAATAATCTCTTCCTGCAATGTAGTATAATTTATGTAGATTTTGGACATTTTCTAATTTTACTTTCCAGTCATCTTTTTTGTCCTTGGTTGCTTTTGAATAGAGGGCTTTCCAACATTTTTCTCTCATCCACTTGGTTATCTCCCTGTAAATAGCTCTGAACTATGGAGTGGCTAATTTGTGGAGCAGGAAAACAGGTGGCCTGTTTGAGTTTTGGCTTTGAAGCGGTCCAGTGAGAAACAGGACAAGCCACACAACTGCACTGAGACTAGGATTGGGAGAACCCAGTTGAGACAGGAAAGCTGTCTGCAAAACACTCATTTAGCAGGTGTCTAAAAAGTTCTTTCCATTAAGAAACAGTTTGTTCTTATTTGTGGCATGCAAGGTAAAATGTATATAAGTATATATTATCAAGTTGAATCATGTTTCAAAACAACTAAGTCATTTGTCCACTCAATTATTCATTCAATAAATATATATATCCACGATTGTTACTGTACTAGCACCTGGGGATACCACACAGTCTTACACAAAACAAATGTACCTGAATCAAGGAAGCTTTCATTCTAGTGGGAGAAGCAGAAAATAAGCAAATATAATATAAGTAATAATTAAGGTTATAAGGAAACACAACACTGGATAAGAGGGAAGAATTTGTGGCTGATACTTTAGGTAGAGTGGTCAGGAAGACAATGGTCTTTTGTATACAACTGAGAAGAAATGTCTAAATTTAATCTTATCTATTTTCCAATGACTGTTAATATAATTTCTGTTAACAATTCTTAAGGATTTTTGAAACTTGCTAATGTCACTCCTCTTACTATGTATTAGCTTGCTGGGGACACTTAGCATTCTTCATAAGATTGTGTAGACTATCTGGTATAAAGTACATTATACTATTTACCCAGAGGTCCATAGAGTTGGCAATTCAGCAGCTAACAGTGGAGGAGACAGAAGGGATGGTGTTCCTGGGAGGAAATAGGTGGAAAGGTAGAAAAAACTTTGGACTAATTTGACAAGGATTTCCAATCAAGGAAAAAGACCTGGTCCTTTGGAGTGCCTTACATCTTTTCACGCACTCACTGCCTCTGCCTTTCTGAAATTCTCTCACATTATGAGAAATCCCAGTCAGTGAAACACAATTGTGGACTTTGGGTTTTCAATGCCTTGGAGATGTGTGATTGAAGAAAAAGAGCATTTTTATTAGGAGCATTGGGTCAGGATGTGTTCCTGTAATTCCAGATTTGAGCTTGGGAACCATATACCAATAGAGATCCATTATTAAAGATACTTAGAGGTTGTGGTAATAATATGTGTCAACTCATTTATTTTCATAATTTTATAAAATTTCATATATCCTAAATATAAATGTTTTTTGCCTAGATATGTGTTCTTTTTGGATCCCCAAGAGTTAAAAAAAATAGTGAAGACTAACTAGGAAGACAACTTTAAGCCACTATACACAATATTATTTACATTATGAAAAGGAACATCTGATTCCAAACAAATGATTTAAGAATGTACCCAGAGAATCCAACCTATTTGCTAAGTTGGAAACTGATTTAGAATGAGTGTTCTGAATAGAATTATTCTCAGCACTGTAAAGAATGTTTAGAAACATCATTACACATAAAGCTCACACAAATACAATATCATTTTCTACAAAGAAGAAACGAGAAAATGACTGAATGATTTCCCCAAAACAAGTTAAAAATTACAGACTATCAAAAGCTACTTCCTTACTTTTTTCCTTTTTAAAATTTGTTTAAAACTGTAATATCAGGGATAAAAGATTTCATAAAAATGTTAATATCATGAGTTAGTTTGTAGAACGGAAATTAATTCACAGACGTTATCAAATGAAAGTCCTGAATGGTAAAGCTCTTTCTGGAAAAGGTTATTTGTAATGACCAAATTCGTCACTGTTTGGAATCTTATAAAGGTCACAATGGAAGGTTTTCACTTGTTTTAAATAAAATTCTATATTTTAAAAATAAATATGCTTTCCTTTCATCTCATAGAAATATCAGTGCTGTTTGTACTATAATTTACTTTTTGAGCTTCTGACATTTACCCAGCTGACTGTCTTTGGAGAACAATCTCTTGACTGAGAAGCACTCAAGGTAGGAAAACTGTCAATTAACAAATTACTGTTTGATGCATTGCAATGTGAAGGAACTCTTCAAATTTAAGAAGTGACCTTGTTAATGATTTTTTGTGTCTACTACCTCTAATTTAAATCTTAAGCAGAGCCTTTGTATAAATGCTGAGAAATTTGATTAACAAAGATATCATCAAAAAAGAGGAATGGCTCAATTAATATAATAACTGTGTTATAATAATCAAGAGTTTTGTCCTGGCTGGTGTAGTTCAGTGGATTGAGCACAGGCTGCGAACCAAAGCTTCGCAGGTTTGATTCCTAGTCAGGACACACGCCTGGGTTGCAGGCCATGGCCCCCAGCAACCGCACACTGATGTTTCTCTCTCTCTTTCTCCCTCCCTTCCCTCTCTAAAAAATAAATAAATAAAATCTTTAAAAAAAAACAGAGTTTCTAAGTTCAAAAAATGTTAAATCAGATTTCAAATATTTTGAAAGACTCAGTTTTATAGGCTTATTTTTTTATCTTGAAGGTGAAAGTAATTAAAATCATGAATTAGAATAGTATGATTTTACGTATACTTATATATGTATATAATTTGATTAATAATGAAACTGATATTATTTTTAAAGATGTAAAAGACTGAATACATAATTTAGTAAGGTTTATGTTTTACATTTATTCTGAAAATATTTTCATACATATACTACATCAACAAGGTAAATTATCTAAAAGTAAGTACTTTGTAAGTGTAATTCAAAGTAATAGTTCAAAGAAAAATGAAGCTAATGGGCATAAACTGATTGCTGAAGATGAATGTTTTTGTTTCTCTTGTAATTGGCAGCCCTCTAAATTATGTATTTATGAATGGATGATATAATACAGAAATTTAATTTATGCATTTAGTATCACATATACTCATTTATACCAAACTTTTATTGTAACATGAACTTGTACCTCCAGTGTAGTTTTTTGAAAATATTAGATATTTTATACTCAAGATCATAAGTTTTGCTAAAAAAAATTCATCTTCATTGTAAGCTCAGGAATGAATGTGCTGTAAATATTTTTATATTCACACAGTAATCCTCTCCAGAGGGAGGAAAATTTAATTATGGTTAAAGGTGAGTTAAATGTGTTGCTTGGATTAAATTTAAAAAAATTTGGTCTTAAAATGTTATCATTTAAGATTTCTATGTTATATCTTAGGATAAAATAAAATATTGTTCAATATTTTTTTATTATTACAGGGCTAATCTAAATGTAATGTTCTTCTGGATGTCTATATCCAAGAGAATAAATATATCATAAAATTTTTTGCATAGAATACATGCTAATGTCATGGAGATGTTTATGAAAAGATATTTATAATACATATTGCATACTATTTATGTCATTTGTCAATACCACTCTGCCTACTTCAGTGCCACCTACCATCTGTTTAACCCTTTGCTGTTAATCTCTTATGATCTAGTTTAGAAACTATATATTATTGGAAGCCACCGTTAAACCCCCAAATGGGAGTGTGTGTGTGTATAAAAGGACTTATAGGAAATATAGAAAAATGCATATATCTGTATATATATGTATATATATATAACACAAATATATGTGTGTTTCTGTATCATAGATAGCTCACGTAATTGCTCCTTTTGCGCACTCTTACATCCAATGGATGAATGCATTATGGTCAGATTTTATATAGTCAATTAAATGTTTCACTTCAACTCTATGCCATTCCACAAAAATAACATGTTAATTTAGAATTTATTTCAACTGTGACTTTACAAATCATGGCTGGTTTGCATAGTACATGCAGACACTCATTTATATACCTTCCTTAATATATTCATTCAAAAATGTCATGCTAGGTGATAAACTCAGGCTACAATTTCTAACAGGCCAACAGTTCTATCCTCTAATAGGTCATAATCTCATTGAGGTAAGGAAGTCAATAGGCAATTTAAATACAATTAAAGAAGTGCTATAAAACAGGTAAAGTGGGGGGGGTGGCAGAGATGCAGCTTTGGGGGCTAAAGGAGGCTTCCAGGAACGTATGACTTCCAAACCAGACTGTGAGGAATTAGCAGGAACAGGATAAGCAGACCATGGGTTAAAGTGGACAGAAGTGCTGCAGACAGGTGACATGAATAGTCTTACAAAAAAAAAAAAAAAGACAAGTCAAATACAAAGAAATATGTCATTTCCTCATTTGCAATTCTCTCATTTTCAAAGCATTTCTTACTGATAGCTAACCAAGTCTAAAGTTTTCATCTAAACATGAGACAACACTTTCTGTGCCTGGACAGCAACGATTTCTTCAAACTCACATGTTGGCTTGTTTGTTTCTCTTTGACCAAGCAAAAGTTTTAATAGCAGATTTGGTGTTGGCTTCCTAATTCCAGTAAAGGAATTCTAAACTACCATGAAATATTATAATAAACAATTTAGAGTATTGTTTAAATAATACAAATTCTCAAAACCAACATGTTGCTTTTTAATGGTATTATATTGTATTGCCATTGAGAGTGGCAAGTTAAATACTGGACTCTCCCTTTCTCTGGACCTAATTCTGTATGGGGCATCCTCATTCAGAGCACGTGAGTATCTAAGTCAGAGTCCAGCACTGTGTTGTGGTGTTATGATAAAAACTATGTCTTCTTTCATCATTTTGTTCTTCCTTGTCATTTCCTAGAACTTTTGCTAACAGATAAGGCATCCTTATTAGAATGCTCATCAAACAGATTTCAGCACTGCCTGTGTTAATAAAAATCATATGAAGCATTCTTTTAGAAGCATGACAGGGAACGGCTCATCCACCGTGAGTGTTGCATTAAGTGGCACAGAGCCATGGCTCCAGGAACACTGCCAGACTTTTGAATACGCTTTGGTATCATGGAGTCACCTTTATTGCGATATCTGTCCAATTCGTAGACTTACTTGCCTGTGTTTCTTCATAGCATGCCTAGCCACATAGCATTCAGTCACTTTGATTCAGATCCTTTTGTATCTTTGAATGGATAATTTGAAAAAATGACCTGTTCAGTAACCTCTCCTTGTCACCCAAAAATGAGCCAAGAGGAAATAAGTCCCAAAGGTCCAGTTAAAATATCTTCTGCAATATACTTTACAAGCATTAACATTTTTATTATAATTTGATTTTTAAGTGAATGTTCACATGATTTTTGTAAAATTTACAAACCAAAAGGGGCTACTCTGACAAGTTTCACCAAAATCTATATCTTGAATTATATCAAGAAGTCCACTTAAAAATCTATATATTACCTAATGGTGGTTGCATAATAAGAATAAATACTACCCTTTTGTTCTTTGTCAGTCTGGTTGATGTTCCAGACTGCACTGGCCATGTGATATTCCAGCACCAGCTGGAATATAGATCCCTCCTGCTCTGGGGTACCCCAAATTATACACAGATGCTCTGCACACCTTCCTCAACCCAGAGAGAAGCAGACGAGAACTTCCAGAATGTCTCTTGTTGTCACTTCCCAATGACACTTTTTTTCCCCTGAAAAACATTTTTTCTGGTCTTGGGGTGGGTAGAGGAAAAGTTGGAAAATACTGGCTGTGACTAGTATTCAATTATATACCAGGTAACTTGCATCATTTGGGAACTCAAAATAATAATAATAATAATAATAATAATAATAATAATAACAATAATAATAAATAATTTCAAAACAGATAAAGTAAACTGCCTGTGTCTATTCTCTTAAGAGCCATGTTAATCATATCTGTAACTTTTAGATAATTCTTTTAGGTTGAAATAAATTAAATGTTTTTCTCTCTCCAGTCACTGATGGGAAATCGACTATACTGAACCCACATGTGAAGCCCACAGCACTTCCCCCAGCAGGTTTACTTTGAGTAACAAGATCATCCCTCCTTGAATGTTGCACACAATTTTGTGCGTGCTCTGGTAATAACACCATTATTCTGGAGACAAATTCTCGTTCTCGGCTATCCTGATAGAAAGCTAGTGTTTGAGTGATAGTTCTTCCATGGACAGAGCAGCTGCCAGTACATTCTGTGACAAAAGCTATCTTATTGAATCTATTGAGAAATGTATGTCACTTGTATCTACTACTTGTAGGCTTGGAATGTGACCAGGAAAGTGTCTCATTTGCATCTGGAGTAAGTCATTATTTGTCTGGGCAACATAAAGACATTTTTGTCCCCATCAAACACCTCAGTCTCAGCTTCCAGCACCACCCCTAAAATTCTCCTGAAGGTTCCAAGTTATTTTTAGACTAATGCTTTTGTCTTTGTCTTTAACCTTTACACTGCCAGATGAGAAAGATGATATCAATGAGGTGGCAGGATAAAACCTGATCCTTGAAACTAACTATCCCAATAAATCAATGTCTACTGTTTATCTATGTGTGGACAAAAAAAGGGTGCTATTCTAAATCTAATCAAAAGTAACCTCACAGGGCGATCTGATAATAATAAACTCCTAATTTATTATAGTGGGTAGTCACACCTCAGGTAACTTCTTTCCTAAAAGGTTTATCTTTGCCTTAATCAAACCCTGCCATTGTTTTTTATGCATCTAGATTAACACACTTTTGAAGTGCTTCCTTCTTAGATCCTTCAGAAGCTTAACTACCTTCAGGATAGAACATAATCTTATTAATTATCCTATAATGCAATCCCCACCTTGTTTTCTCCTACCTTCTTGTAATCTTCATTATGTTCTCACCTTGATTCTAAATGAACAACGGAAAGCAAACTGTCATTCTCTGGCACGTTGGAGATCTTGCTTCCCGGCATGTCTTCATTTTGGCTTGAATAAAATCTTATAAAATTGTTCTACAGGTTTGGACATTCTTACATCAGCATGTGGACGATCAGTTCCTCAGAGATGATGGTCATGTGTCTTTAATCTCTGTGTCTGCAGCTCCAAGCTAAGAAACTGGAACATCACATTGGATATGTAAATACTTGGCAAATAAATGCAGTATGCCAAAGGCCAGCAGATACTCATTTAAAGAAGATTTAGTCTACAAAGTTCATATAGTTTTGCCCCAAGGCAGACAAGTAAACTGATGCTTAAAGTTATAAAGTTTGTCACTGAGGTTTATTGCCAAGTGCTCTGGGCTCTAAAAGAAACTGGGGCATTCAGGATCAGTATTCTGGAAGAAGTGATATTTAAACTGAGAATATTCAGTTTAATTTGGAAATCATTTTGAAAAATAAGCAGGAATTAGGTCAAGAAAGGGAAAGGCTTTAGCATGGAGTACAAACAGAATATTTGAATGACCAGAGAAAGAAAATGAAAACACATGAAGAATTTGGGAAATAGTACAACATTGCATGTGGCTGGAGGGAGAGATTGTGTGTGTGTGTGTTTCTATAAAAGGCTTTAACTAAAGTTGGAACTATAGACCTGTCTAACCAGATCATGAAGGATCAGGGTTCTTAACTGAAGACATCAAGCTTAATTCTGAATTGCTAAGTGAAAAGCAAAGGACCTGAACAAAGAAAAAGACCAAGTCTGATTAACGACGTTTAGAAAAACCACTCTGGCTGCAGAATAGAGTAGAGCTGTGATGTAGCCAGGCTGGAGGCAGCAAGACCAGTCAGGAGATCAGTGTTACTTTCTAATTATATAGGAAATAAAGGGATTTTTGCTCATCTTTCATTTTTAATTGTTTAATATAATTTCAGTGATGTTTTCATTAAAATATTTATTATAAAATCAACCTGGCATTTTTCTTAGTATTTCCTGGAACCCCATCCTGTGATAATAAGTTCCTTTTTAATTAGCGAAATTGACACTCATTTTTGTTTTAAAGAAAGGCAATGCTATATTTAAAATTTTAATTGGAAGTGGTGATTAATATAGTGTACAATTTAGATATTAGGTAAACTAAAATAGGGAAAATCTGTGACCTTAACCAGAGCTCTGCCATTCTTCTGAATTTTCTTCCAAAACAAATGTAAAACCATTTCTTTCAAATTTCTCCCATCAGTGACTTTAATTAGTGATTAGTGGTTATTGCTTGTGGTTTCTGCTTCTCCTCTATTAATAAAAGGTCACAAATTAATGATTACTTTAAAATGTGCTAAAATAAATCATCCTTAGTAAATAACATTTTTGTTACTATTTATGCATGCTGCTCTCAAAAACAAGATGGGGGTAAGCTGGGAAAATGAATAATGTTATATTGAGCTTTTATAACCATTTTCCCCCTGGAAGTGGAAAAATTTATTCATAAAAGCCAAACTCCAAAGGTATGACAATACTAGCTTTTCTACTCCGAAAATTTGGGGTTTAATAAAATGTAAATGATTAGTCAATTCAGATCAGTCTGAAAGGGACAACAAAGTGACATTTTGATTTAAACAGAAACTGCTATCATCAACCTTAATCAGACGTTCTAATTAATGAGTTGAAGAACAATATTTTCTATTCCTTGATCCAAAAGAAAACCAATAGTCATAACTTTGTTCAAATGTCACAGAAAACAATTTGAAAATAACCAACCATGAACAGAGTTGAACACAAATATGTTGTTCTAAGTTACAGATTCTACTCTATTTTTGTTTTTCTTCAAATATAATTCAATCATGAGTAATACATATAAACATGTATATGAATCACTTAATGTAATTTAACCATTTGTCCAACTCTTACTATGGGCAAAGTATTGTGAAGAGCTCATCATGTGGTCATTCATTCATTCACCAAACATTTATTGAACTATTACCTACAATGTGTTCTAGATAATGGGGAGTTATTTCCAAGAAAAGAAAAACTTGTAACTGTACTTGGAATAGAAGAAAATATTATTCAAATAATCTCAATACAAAAGTAAATTGAAAACCCTGCTAAGTGATATGAAAGAAAGACATTCCACTCATATATGAGGGTTATTCTAGTAAGAAAGATCAAGGCAATCTTCTCTGAGGAAGTTGTACTTTTAGTTTTGGGGGGTAACATTGGTTAATACAATAATATAAGTTTCATGTACACAATTCTATAATACATTGTCTGTATAATGCATATTCATCTATCACCCAAAGTCAAGTATCCTTCCATCACCATGTATGTGGCCCTTTTATCCTTCACTGCTCGCTTTCCCCCAACTTTTTCCTCTGGTAACCACCATACTGTCTTCTGTGCCTATGAGTTTTTATTTGTTTGTTTGTCTTGCTCATTCATTGATTGATTTGTTTTATATCCCACATATGGATGAAATTGTATGGTTCTTGACTTTTTCTGTCTGTCTTATTTTGCTCCACAGGATATTCTCAAGATTTATCCATATTGTCACAAGTAGCAGTATTTCATCTTTTCTTATGGCTGAGTAGTATTTCATTGTGAAATGGTACCACGTCTTTACCCAATCATCTATGGAAGGACTCCTCAGTTGTTTTCATGGCTTGGCCATTGTAAAGAATGCTGCCAAGAGCATAAGAGTACATACAACTTGGCAAATAAATGTTTTCAAATTTTTCAGAAGGAAGTTGTACTTTAGTGGACACCTGACATTGCCAACAAAAGTCCTTGAGTTGAATTTAAGTTAAAGAAGCAAGGAAGAGCATCTAAGGAAAAAGAAATGGGATTTGCAAATGTCTTGAGGAGGAATCATGAGGAAAGAAGATCACTATGAATCAAAAAAGGGGATGGTGTTGGAAAGGAAGTCAGCTCAGGCTGGGAAAATCTCAATGGGAAAATGTTGAAAAATTATAAACATGAGCAGGAGAATTTTGGGGGGAGACCCTTGAAAGTTGATATCAAATTTTTGTTTTGAGAATACCTCTCTAATTTCCATGTGGAAAATTGAGTTAATAAAACTCACAGTAGTACATCTAGCTCAGTGGTGAATCTGAGGTACAGATGAATATTGGTGGTGATTAAATCCCTGAGGGTGGTTGAGATTACCTAGTAAGAGAGTATCAAGTGAGAAAGGAGAAAGTTTTGGATCGAGTCTAGAGGAATTCTAAATGTGTCGGCTCAAGAGAAGGTAATGGGGCTACAAAAGGGAAAAAGGAAGGAGTACCCAGAGGGTTACAAGGAAACTAGGAGAAAGTAACGCCATGAAGATGAAGGAAGGGAGAGTGTTTTAAGCCAGTGCTTAATTGCATCAAATGCTACAAAATTATAACATAAGTATTTTAAAATATCTATTGTTTTCATCAACATGCAGTTATTGAGAATGATGATGAAACTTATTTCATGGAATCGTGATGATGAAAGGTATGCTAGCGTGAGCTGAAAGGTACATAGGAGACCTTAGGTGTAGGCCACTAACTGTCTGGCTGCAAAGGAGAGAAGAGAGATGCACCTATAACTGGAAAGGAATGAAGGGGAGACTAGAGTTTGGTTTTGCATTTTATTTGTTTGTTTAACTAATTAAAGAAATATGATGATGTTGAGGATCTCTGGAACAAATAGAAGAAATTGAATATATAAGAGAAAAGACAGGCTTGTCAGAGAAGAATAAAACACCTATGAGTAGGGGAGTAGATGGGATCCACACACAGGCGAGATTTTCTGCAGACAGAAGTATCCAGAATGACTCTTCTGGTAGAAGGGGATGTATGTACATGCAGATCAGAGAGACTCTGTTTGGTGGCTTCTAATTTTTTTTTTTTCCTTAGAGTAGATGAGCACAGAAAAGAAATATTATTTATTCACTGGAGGTTGGGTTTAAAATAAAGGCAAAAATCCCCTAAGGGGTATAAATAATATGAAGGGTGACATGAAGTTCAAACTAATGGACAGGGAGAGTTGAAAAGACAAATAGAGGGGTCAGCAAAAGGAAGGAAGCAATGATCAGATCGCAGAATAGCGGTACTCAGACTGCTTGAATAAGTGCTCTGAAAGGAGAAAGGTAACAAGGAGCCCACAGTCTGTAAACAAAAAATTGTTTCAAGAGATAAAGCAATACTTGCAGAGTTCAAAGAAGGAAAAAATGTCTGCAAAGAAGTTAGTGCAGCATTTATGGAGCTGAAGAATTGTACTCGTGGTGCTTTAATAGCTGGCAACGATGCTTGAGATAAGCATTAGGGTGAATTGTTACAAGTGGGGAAAATTCCTATGAAGGGAAGCCCAGGAATGAAGAAACAGTAGCAGCTTTTCTTATAGAATGATAATCAATTCAATCTAGCTAAATCAGAAAACGTGTGAAGGGAGCAGTAAAATAAAGTTTGGAAAGATGGCTTGGGATGCAGATTGGGTAGGGTTTTCAAGAAAGTTAGAAAGTAAATATAAATATTACACTTTAAAATCTTCCATGGTAAAAGTCAGAGGAAGAAGAGGTTTCCAAAAAATATGTGAACAACAGTAGATCCAAAATAGAGTGTATTTAGCCAGATATTTTCTGGATTATAAAAGGCCATCTGTGGGTCTGCCAATGAAAAAATGATCAAGTGCCACAATAAAAATATCAGCATAGCTACACTTTGCTTCATTAAACACTGATTACCACTGACAAGTGAACCAAAATATTGGCCTTTCCAAATGGCATACTGTATAAAATTTCTGAGGCAAAATCTGAAATTTGATCTTTAATGCAAAATCAGATATGTAAAAGGCATCTGCTAGTTTTAGTATTTTGTCACAGGGACAGAATAAGGGGCTGCTTTTGAAACAGAAAACTGACATTTACAAAGTACTTTTAACTGTGGACGTTAGTGATTTTATTTCCCTTTTAACATCTAGAGGATGTTGGAAATATTAAATGCAAAAGAGGCTGAAAGTAATTCCAAGGTCTTTCAGATTGTGTCCTTAATCTGGACATAAGGAGAAAGAGATGCAAGTTGCAAATCAAAGCAGGAAACTTTGCTACTTTTGTTTCTCTGGCAAATGCTTCTGGGAAAAGAAATTGAAACCAAGATAAAAACGAGTCCTTGATAATTCTAAATTGACTGTTTCTGACAGGATACAGAAGATGAATTGGTAGAGTAAATGCAAGCCATGATCTTTTCTCCCCCCCGCTACATATCCAGAGAATGCCATTTTATCTCAGGTTTGGAAAGACATTGAAGGTCATGTCATATGATAATTGAGGGTGAATCTATCTATGTTCTATCCTCTCTCATCTAAAATAATTTCCCTTTAAATAGGCTTTTAAACATGACCATGCTGTAACATCTTTACAAGGGAACCCATTTACTTTTTATGATCAATGTATTATTTATAGAGATATTCCAATATACACTAAAGTATAGAAATTTAATTATAGAACATTTTCAGAATTCACTACCAAATTTATCTTTGCATTGTTTTTGAAAAAATATATACATAGTAAATAAACATATATTATAAATTAGACCATAAACCTACTTAGAAAAAGACATTTCTTTCTAGAGGTATGGAATTATCATTTACTTAGAAAAAGTGCTCAATTCAAATGATCCTTGTGTATGTAGTGTAAAAGGATTTGAAGTAACTTATATTTGCAATGTTTTATTAGTCATTAGCTGTGTCACAGTATATACGTGAGCATATATCAACTCTTTAAAATCTATTTGTAAAATTTAATTTCAATTTTTAAAGATATTCTAGACTTTATACATTCAGTAAATTCGATATGGCTACACTTTCAAAATAAATTATTCGGTTCAGTTTCACCATAATATACATCGAGAAAAAATAAATTCACTAATATTAAGTTCAAAATTTGGCTATGCTTTTGAAATGACTTATAAAATGACAGCTTTAAAATGATCATTCCAGATGAAGTAATACTCAATGACGATCTTAATTTAATAATTGTACAAACAAAGTCAATTAAATGAATACTTGAGATCATTTTATTCCTTCAAACAACATACAAATGTAATGTATTGCAAATCAGACTTGGAATTTAATGAAGGAAGTCATTTAGATGTAAACACTAGCTTAATTTTCATGCCTCGGGATCTGAGCAGTAGTCTGTCATGCAAAGCCAAGGAAACGGAAAACCACATAGCTGTCAGTGGCCTGGAGGAACTAAAATCGTACAGAAACTTGAAAAAGAACCCTGCTGCCCAGAATTGCCAGCAGAAAATCCTGAAATCCACCTGATTTTACAATACTATCACACCTTTCAAACATGTCCTTATGCTGACCAGTTGTCTCTGACAGGTATGAGGAGAAATAGTGTAAAATCTCATTAACAATTTCACAAATACATAACTACTCAGGGAATGATAAATAATCTGAACTCATTTACCCACTGGGTATGTTTACATCAGAATAGGCCAATCAAAGAATTACGTTTACATCCTCAGCATATGGAAGTTCCTGTCAGAATAAAGCAATTACTACTCTATACTTTTTAAAAGCCTGCCTTCGGCTATAAAAAATAGCATAAGTTGATGGAGAAAGCAGCATTAAAAAACAAATATACTGAGATTTCTTTGAAAATTTATTTAATTTAAAACAAAATGTTGAAAGAAATTATCTACTTTGCATTTTAGATATTCTGAAAAAAATGCAGTCATTTAAAAAGTCATGAATATAAGAAATCCTTGCTTTAAAATATTTGTTGATTATTTTCCATTCTTGTTTCTTTTCTTGAATTCTAGAGTCAAACTGCTTTGTAAAATCCAGTTTAAATTTGAATGGCAAAGAAGACCCCTTCTGAGCAGCAAAAGGGAACTGGGGAAGGAGAATTTAATACATCAAATTGTGGAAGAGACATATAACACTGAAAGATTAAGATCATAGGGTACACGTAAATTATATAAGTCACTAATGCATAGTGTGGTCTTATGTATATGAATATATATTTTTTATTAAAACATTTTAGAAGACAAGTGTATACAACACACACATCCATATACTTATTGTACTTTAAGAAGTGAGATGTCAGTAAAGTTTTTAATTAAAATATAAATGTATTCTATACTATGATTAAGATCTTCTAATTTTCACTTGAACAGTCAGAGAATGAATGCTAGAAAGTCTCAGGACTTTTAGTTATTAGAAGTACAGATAGAGAGATGAACATTGAGGGAGAAAAATCATCTATTTGTTATTTTACTACGTACTGCTCACTTCTGCGGAATGCTGCTGAGATGTTAAGTAATGTGGTGATGGTGAAAGTCTTTTAAAAGTGAAATGTAGAGAAGCCTGTTGATAACTTTGTGGCAAGATATAGTAGGTTCTATGATGAGTTGAGAGTTTAAGTGGAGAGATTTATTTAGAGGGAGATGAAGATGAGAGTTAAGGGAAGATTTGTTTTTTGAATTGGAATAAATTAATTTGCATATGTTTAAATGGTGGTTGAAGTGATAGAGATAAAGATATTAATGACAGATATAATAGAGGAATGGAAGAAGGGAAGTGTCGGAGGGTTAGGCTAATGCTACAAATGAAGGAGATAGGACACAACGTTGGTTGTAACAGGACAGAAGAAAAAATGATAGGATTATAGATCGAAGGTAGAGGGGGATATTTTCTATCTGATGGTTTCAATTTTCTAAATGGTATATAAAGTCAAGGCATTAGCTTAGAATGAAAGGAGAAGGTCAAAAGTGTTTGAGGAAGGAGAGTTTGATGTATCTTCCCTGCCCTCATAACCAAGGAAAATGGTGTGCACGGCTTGCTGGCAATATTGTACCTCTTCCTACCTCTCCAACCTCAGCTTTCCTCCGCCTTTCCCAGGAGCACAAAGCTCCAGCCACACTGATTTTCCTTCTGCATTTTCTTTCTGTCTTTGGATAGAACATGATTTTCTTCAATTCAAGTCTTCGGAAGACTGATCTTTTCTCCCCAAAATATTCTACCAAACTCCACAATTCAAGTCTCAGCAAAAAACGATTCCCCACCAGGGAGGAACTGTAGAATGTTTATAAAGCTCCCCCAACCCGGGCTTTCTATATTATTGCCCTATTTTATTACTTTTGTGATGTTATGCCTGACAGATAAATAAGTGCTCAGTACATATTTGTTCAGTGAATAAATAAGCCTTTAGCATAATCTTCTATTTCTTGAATTTTTATATCTTTATTCAGTTTTTGTCTTTTCAGACCCCAATGGAATAAAAGCCACATAAAAGCAAAGTACTCTTTGAATATTGTGTTCATAGCTCTCACAACTAGAACAGCTCCTGGTACATAGACGATTACCAATGCATATCTGTTGAATAAATGAACAAAACTTGGAAGAATGCTGGACCTTTTCACAATGGTTTTTCTAAATTTCAACCGATCCCAGTCAGTTTAAAATAATCACATGATTTTCTCCAAGATGATATAGTTTTTCAGTGCATGAGTCATCCAAGAATGAGAAATTACCGTGTGAGTGAGACAGAGAGGGAGGCAAGTGAGCTCACGGTATCTGTAGCGAACTCACCGTAGTGACTGGGGACAGAGGGGTCGAGAGAAAAGCCGCTGGTAGAAAGTGAGAAGTGGTTGTGATTAATCTATCGGCAAGGTCAAAGTAATTAAAGAATTGTGTAGTTAAAGGTTATTAAACAATGACTCAAGGGAATAGGAAAATGTGGTTGGAAAGGGGAATATTTAAAATAGATAATTCCGAAGTGGCACAGTTTCTGCTAATGGTGAAGTCAGAGGACAGCTTGAATCATAGGAAGTGAATGGCTGAAATGGAGTGAAGAAACATTTATTGGAGGTAAAGAAGTAACAGAATCAAGAATATAAAAACTTCGATATTTCACTTCCCTAAATATTAAAGTCATGAGAATGAAAACAAGAATAAAGATGCAGAGAAAGACTGTAACTTATAAATTAAATTTTCAGTTAATGTAAAGAACAAATAAGAGGTCAAGATAAAAGGTAAAAAAGAGGGAATAGGTAACTAAGGTAAATTACATGAGTTTCAAAGCAATAAGATCTGTGCAGCGATTATTATTTTGATTTTTATATTTGTTTACTTCATAAACTGGAAGTTGCAATTGTGAGCAAGCAGGACAAATTACTTGTCTCATTAACTTACAAGAGATAGGAAGTTAGAACAAAAACATAAATGAAAGACAGCCTCTACAGAAAGGACAGCAATAGAAATGGCAAGAAGGGGCCAGATGAAGATGACACTTGAGAGGAAATGGTGTGGGCAACATTGCTGAGGAACATAACAGTGTGAGAACTGGGTTTTGAACAAAGACTGTCATCACTTACTTTGGGGGGAGATAAACTAATTTGCTTTATTTATAAAAGCACTGAACACAAAAGAGAAACTTGGTGTCCATCAGTATTTACAAGTCAAGAACAGGAGAATAATTGGTATTTCTAAATCAACGGTGGTTACCCGGTTCTTGTTTGCTGTTTATCTATGTCCCACTCAAAGCAGAAAATACTAATGCCAGGCACACAGCCAGGCATCTATAAGTACGTGTTCAATGAATAAATACCATTTAACATTTTCCTCTATTTCTTGGTTATTTATTCCTTTACTTTCAAATACCACTGGAGGGGAAAAATGCACATTTTCCCAACTAGTCCCAAAATATTGTTTTTCAGCTATTTTCATACACCAATAACTCCTTATCATGTAACAGATGCTGTTTCTGCTTTGTGATATATCTGCCTAATTCTGCTAAAATTGCTATCCATCATCAATTCTAGCAGCCCCATGGCGTCTTGTGACATTTGGAGATCAATTACTACTGGAGTCAATTATGAAAAGCTTGGTTTTAATGGACCTATAATTGATATTGGTATTTTCTATTTTCAGAACTTACTCAGAATACCCATGCTCACGTTTTTCAGTCACAATTTATAGACCAGTCTGGATGTAGTCTCAGAAAACTGTTTAAATAACTCTATTTTCAAAGGACATTTTTTTATGATTTGGAAAAATCTGAAAATTGAGAACTATGGATTTTTCTTTTGTTGAGTGTAAGTGGAAAAGAACCTACTCAGTCCCTTTCTAATGCTTTATCATTAAAAATCTTTCTCATTGAAATAAGCTCTAAGAATGACAGTCTACATCATTATTTAATACTATTCTGTGTCTCTCAGAAAAATGGACTAGTGGAGCTTTGAGTTCATGGAGTGATTCTCTGAATTATATTTGTTGTACAAAAGTCAATTAAACCCAAAGTATAATCACTCATAGGCCTTGTCATGGTATGACATCCTAGTCTGTGTTAAAAATTAAACAGTATTTTTTATATTTAGAGTATTCACACTTACTAAATACAGACTTTCTGTTGTTTTGATTTAGCAGCAATATGGCATAGTGAAAAACAGAGGTAGTGGGGTTTGAATATTGGATACACGATTTTGTTTTTTGGTATCAAATATTGTTAAACTACCAGGCATTATCTTAAAAGTGTAGTGACACAATGTAGGAAAATGCAGACATGGTTCCTGCCAGGAGGAATTTACAGTTTATGAAAGGATAAAAATTAATAACAAAGAAATAAAATGTCAATTGTAATGTAATAAATTATGTGGGAGCATGTTAGAGTTGTCAGACATAATCTAAGCTTCTCAGTTAAGGTTTCATTTCAGATAAGCAATGAATATTATTTTTAGTGTATGTCCCAAATATTATATGGGAGATATACAAAATAGGCTACATTAGGCAATTTTAGTAGATCTGGAAAATAAACTCAAACGAACTTCCTGTGTAATGAAGCCTTCTCCAAGGATATGCCATCTGAGTGGAGAAGAAAGCAGCCAAGTGATGAATGAGAGTTGTAGGTAGAGGAAACAGCACAACCAAAGACGGGAAGGTAAGGAAGAGTGGTGTGCATTTGGAGGGCTACAGTGAGCCAGTAGGAGTGCAAAGAAAGGGGAGAGAAAAGAGATCGAACAGGAAGATAGGGCTCTATCATGTACACACTAGTAACTATGGCAAGGGCATTTTCATTTATTCACACTTAACTTTTTAAATTCATTTACTTAAAAAATTACTTAGTTTAGCCCTGGCTGACATAGCTCAGTGGATTGAGCGTGGGCTGCAAACCAAAGCATCGCAGGTTTGATTCCCAGTCAGGGCACATGCCTGGGTTGCAGGCCACGGCCCCCAGCAACCACACATTGATGTTTCTCTCTCTCTCTTTCTCCCTCCCTTCCCTCTCTAAAAAAAAATTAACTAATTAAAAAATTTAAAAAAATTACTTAGTTTACAGCATAAAGTTTAGGTTGAATTTGGGAGGGTAAGAGAAAATTTTGGAGTCTTTATATAAGATACATGAGAAATGATGATTATGTAAACAGGGGAGGTAGCAGTAACATAAGAGTAGACGAAGCAACTAAAGAGAGAGGTGAGCAAATTGAGGATCCATATAACAGTTTTCAATAGGATTTTGTAATTGATAATATGAGGGAAATAAAGTAGAATGAAGAGTTAGGAATAATACCTAGATTTCTCATTTTTCATCTAAGCCAGGGAATCTGGTAGGAAAAATATGCTGAGGTGAGGCACTGTGATGTGGGAAGGTTTGAAGGGCATGAGGAGCATTTGTAACAACCAAGAGTAAATTTCTAACAGGTAGTTGAATATATGTCAGTGAAACCTAGATGGGAAATCTGGGCTTCAGCAATAAATTGGGGTGCTATTAATTTGTAAATAAAATGTTCCTCAAAATATAGTTGCAGATTACCTGTATCAAAATCACCATGGGTTCATGTTAAGACTCCTGTGCCTCAACCAAAGCTACCACATCGAACTTTATCACAAGTGTCCAGATGACTCTTACACACTATGCAATCTGCTAATCCTTGAAAGAGATGATGGATGAAAAGATGCACCTGGATAGGATCACTCAAGCAACATGTAATGTAAAAACAGCACATTGTTCAGGATGATATGGAATACCATCAAAATAAATGGAGCCCCTGGGGAAACCCAGAGGGAGCTACAGGAGAAATCACAAAAACTGGATGAAGATGGTGTTAGGAAAACCAAGGTTAGATTGTGTAAGATTTACATGTTGCAAATTAAATCAGTGTACTGAAAGGTTGGTTGCTTTTTACTTGGATGTATGCAACATGTTGCAGAGACTAGTTGTTTAACCTCTAAGTCTGCAGCACCTAACACATAAGATGTATTCAATTTTTTTGTTGTTGTTTAATGAATGCATGAAAATGTTCAAGCTTTAATAATGACAAACTGTACTACTGCCATAAATACTACTCTGCCAGATGGAATCTTTTCTGAGGGAGAAAAACATTATAAAAATAACTTTGTAAAGTTTTATATTAAATATCTGAGATAAATATTGTTTTCTAACTTTAAATTTTGTTCACATGTAAATATCCTAGAAAAGATGACTATTGTATATATATATACATACATGAACCAAAATTCTCATAGCATCTGAACTGGCAAAAGTGGTCATGTGTTTTCACTAAAATGGACCTGTTTCTTTAGCTATTACTGAGTACAGTAAGAAATTATTTAATAAGATGCTAATATAACTCATTTACAATAATTGATCTCTACTCTTCAATTTCCTCTGTTATAAATCTCCCCATGGGAGATAAGTGTAGCAGCTTTTGGTATGCATTCGATGAGTTGGCATACATAACCCAAGGCTCTTTTTTAAAACACTACTTACCAGGATTCAATTTTTAAAGAATAAAAAAAGAAATGAGAAAAGGTATAAGATAGCCCTACATATTATATCTCTGTCAATATATTAATGCACTCAGCTTTTCAGTATTTTCTATTTTTATTGTGATTTGGTCAGTCAGTGCCATTTAATTCACCATTTTCATTTTTAAATTTTCACACACCTTTCCAATGCCACTTAAAGTTTAATTTATATTTATCTTCATTATTTAGCACACAAAATAGTGGCATAACATGATGAAGCAAACACAAAGAGTTATAAAATAATTGCAATAAATATTCTAGATATCACAAGAAAAGACCTCCTTGTGCTGGGAAGAAATATTGATGTAAATGAAACTTCCCTATGTATTAGCATTTTAGTCAAAAGAAATGACTTTCTCCCCCCTCAGGTACAAAGTCTGAATCTGCATTTAAATGGAAAGATGAATTCTCATTCAGATTTCAGCTAGTAGAATCAACTAAAATAAATCAGATGTTGGCTGAAAAAGGCAATGTATCTTTAAAATAATTTCCTATGTGGACCTTAATTTTGGGCATTATTGTATTTTTATAACACTGTTCACTGAAAAATCATCTTCTGGAAACCAGTAAAACTATAACTGAAAAACTATACTTGAAGGGCCTCATATAATAAAACACCATGTCTGTTTGTACTATCAATATGCCTACTTCAAACTCAAACCAGCTGTCAGTCAATTTAGAAATTATCCTCAACTCATAAAACTTCCACGAGCATAGAATTCATGAGAGCTGGGAGGCTGCCTATCTTGTTTTCCACCTTGTCTCTTGTCCCAATAAGAGAATTCAGCATTTTGAAAGCATTCTATAAAAGTAAGTTTTGGATAAATAAGTAAGTAATAGCTAGTTCAGAATTTTCCCAGAATTCAAACTGTTAAAATTTACATTGACTAGTAATTCACAATGTATTAGGAATCAAAAAGTAGAGGGAACCTTGGGAATAATACTGGTTGACTAAGCGTCTGTCTCTCACACATGAATCAGAAGTTTCTTTATAACAAGGGCTACATTTTATTAAACTCCATGTCCTCTCCTCCTGCTACAAAATGCAGAGCACATGTGTAGTGCTCAGTATTTCCTGACTGAATCACAGTGGGCATTAGTGATCGCCTCTTCTGAGCTCCCACCGGAAAAACAATATTACATACTTTCACAATCTTCCAGCACGCTGTTCCCTCTCTCTGGAATGTCCTGCCCTCTGCTCTCGACTTGATAAATTCCTAATCATCCCATGTCTGTCTGCATCCTTTGGCAGAAACTGTTTGTGTGTGTATTTTTTGCCTGGGCACAAATACCTCTGTATTTCGAAAAATATTCGTGTGACCGCTCCCTGTCTACTGATGAGTAGGACACAGAGCTTCAGCTGTCGCGGTGCTTCCATTCTAGGAGAGGACCGTGCTGAACTCGAGAGACAAACACAGTTGCTCACTTCAGTGGTGGTGAGCGCCACGGAGAAACGCATGTTAGGTAACGGAGAGACGAGGACTGGCGTCGCAGTGTTCCTGTGATCAGGAAGATGACTTCTAAGGATCTGGCATTCGTTCTGAGAAATTACTGAGGAGGAGCCAACTCTAGAGAGCTGTGGAGGAAGAGCATACTAGGCACAGGGAACAGTGTGCAGAGACAATATTTAAGGGCTGTTTCTTTTTTCAATAGTGTAGACTTGTTGCTAAGAGGGGAATGGCCCCCAGCTTTGAAATTTGCCTGCCCCGTTTGAATGGATGTGAGGCACTGTGACTCACACAGAACAGATTAATGTCATTTCTCTGTGACAAAGTGCTTAAGAGTGAGGAGATATGCACCCTCTCCCATTTCCTCACATGTAGGATGCACTTAGAGGATCTGTGCTCTTAGGTCATTGCAGCACCACAAGAAGAAAAGGTTCTCATTTGAATGCAAGCCACCCACCAATCTGAAGTGTTTTACATTTACATTTAGTGTTTCAAGAAATGTGTTCACTGTGTAAAGTCATTATACACTTTCTTATTGTTACAGAAGTTACTGCTACCTTAACTGATGTGTGTGCCATCTTAGAAAATCGTCTCAGTCCGGCCTATGAAAGGAAATGTACCCATGTGGATCAAGCAGAGCCTTGAGCAGTGTTAATCCACAAAGGCACTCTGTGTCACCGGAATTATATCCTGTGGAAGAAAGCCTCCTCTCAGGAAAAAGACCTATATGAGTGGAAGGAAAATTTTGTTTAAGCTGCTTTGTGGGAGCTGGGGGTGACCAGCAGGAGGTGATGGACAGTATGCACATGTAATGAAAGTACCTGAAGTGGCCCCCCAAAACAATGGGTCTGATTAATTGTATTTTTCTATGTTTTGTTGGGGAATTTTAGGTCAGAACTGCTCAGGGGAATACGGAAAACAAATGTTGCCCCAAGCAGTTCTTCACAAACTGATCCTGCTTAGCACTCAGTCTCAAAATACAACTTATATGCTGAATAAAATATTTTGCTATCTTCTGTTTGAAGCTGCATCAAACTTCTGCCTAGCAAAGGATTCATTTGACTGATTGTGGCCTTAGTTCTGATGTACTACTATATGCTGCATCCATCATAATACTGTGACAGAAACGCAAGTGTACTTTCTAACCGTGCAAGGAAACAAATTTAGAATTAGCATGTAGCATATTTTCTGGAACATAGTAGGGTCTGAAGTAATGTTATATAGGGCTTAAGCATTAGGTCTTTGGAACAATAGAGACACTTTTTCTTTGCCCTGTTCCCAACTATTGTTATCTGAGAACGTGAAGAAATTGCATACATCCTCATTTTCTTCGCTTCATAATAAGAATAACAGTACTTGCCTCACAGTGTTTAATAAGATGCACATGAGATAATTCAAGTGTTTGGCATATTGAATGTTGTTTTATAAAGTACTAATACATGTAGCCATAATTAGTACTATTTCTTGAAGATAATTTATGGATTTTAAACTAAACTCTACGTTCAAATGTGCAGTTCTGTGGTTGAACTATGCATTTAAAACCCTCAGTCCTTTTCCTTGTGTGTGTGTGCGTGTGTATATATAATGATATAAATTTATAAAATGAGTTTTCTTGACCCTCACAATATATGTAAACTCAATTTCATAGACTTTCATGATGTCTTGAGGTTTCTCTTCTGAATAAGGTTAGAAATGAAGATAACACACCTGTTATAGTGACCTATACTAAAATAGATGGGCTACAAACTTTTGCCGTCAAATTTCTAAACATATTTGAGCAAATTATTTAACCTCCCTGAAGCAGTTTGCTTCTCCAAAAATGGCTATCAGAGAAATAACTCTCCTCAAAATTTGGCTTAAAGGAGAAACTAATATAAATGCTTTTAAAGTATTTTTTTAATATAAAATGCCAGGCAGTATTCAGCTATCAAGAAAAAACAACTTTCACAGGTGTATGTTTTGATTTCTAATGATAGCAGTAATGATCTGCTATAGTGATTATCAAAAAAATAAGTTGATTGATCAATTGATTGATTGATTGATCACTTCATTACGTTAATCTAGAAATGGGAAAAAATATGATCTTCTTTCTCACCTGAAAGACATCTCCATCAAATCTTCCTTCACTTTCCAGTGTAAAGTATGCTTATGTTAAAGTGCCTCATTTACAGGATAAAATAGCTTCCTGCCAAAAAAAGAGCAATGTGGCATAATTACTCTTGGCTCAGAAGCTTACTATTAGTTTATTCAATGACTTTCCCAAATGCTGCTGGGAGAATTTGACATGAAACCTTTTTGCTAGAAAAGGCATCTTTTAGCTTATGTAAAGTATAGACGAGGATGAAAAATACGAGCAGAGAAAATAAGCCTACATTTAATAGTGACAAACTACACATCACATATATTACTTAGGTTTCAAGTTCCTGGTTCTATGTTTGGGTTGTGAGTGGTACATGAGATCAGAATAATTTCTGAGATAAAATCAGTGGATTTCCTCTGCTAACTTACAAATTCAGTTACCCAACTATTCAGACCTCCTCAGCGAGGACAAGAAAATGGTACCTCATGCAACAGAAGAGCATGTCAGGACCTGGGATTAACCCAATATTTAAAGTGTTGAATTTTCAGTGGAAGATGATAGTAAGATATCTGAAAACAGTTTTCAAGGTAGTAAAAGCAATAAATATGTCAACATGAGATTCATATAGATTTTTGATAGATAGGAATCTACTAACATAGAAATTGATGGTTCATATCTGTGCAAGTTCAATACCCCTTCGTGGAGCCAATATAAACTAGTTAAAATTTTAGATTTGGGGGTCACATACCCATTGGTTTAAATCCTGTTTTACTACTTGCTAATAATGACTTTGAGCAATTGAGTTAACCTCCCTAAATCACATTTTCTTTATCTGTAAATAAAAATAATAGAGCACAATTTTTGGGTTTTGAAAATTAAATGATAGGATGATAAAAGTTTCTCACAAGGATGGTATATAGCAACACTCAACACACCATTTTTATTGATGTACGACTGTTTTTATCAGGACAGATAAGACACTGGGCAGAGCCTGGAAGTTGTCCACATAGGTAAATTGATGATAACATTTACTGGGACATCAAAGGAAACCTGCAGTAGTGCTTTAAGGCCTGGCAAGTGCAGAAGAGAACACGTGGCTTATCAAAGCAGGGACTAGAGTTTGGGTGAATGCAGCAGAAGGCCAGCTATGGGAGGCACAGTCATATTCACAGGACAAACAAGTGCAAAACTGATTCACAAACATAGGATTCCAGGGATATAAGAGGAGGCAAATTTTTCTTTCCTTTTTATTTTATGGATGAAAAAATAATATGGCACAGAAATGTAATTGACTTGTCCATAATTATACAGTAAATATTGGGTACAGGATTTCAAGCAAGTCCAAAGAATATACTCCTAACTACTATGTTATACTGTCTGCTGTGATTAATAGTAAAACTAAGAAATCACAGTTATGGAAATTAAAGGGATAACACATATAAACCTATTAGCACAAGTCAAGCATGAGAACAAATGCCGCTATTCAATAACTTCTGCTTGGCGTAGAACATACACTTAAGAATTGTAGTCATCTTCCCTGGCTGGTATTGCTCAGTGGATTGAGTGCCTGCCTGTGATCCAAAGGGTCGCTGGTTCGATCCCCAGTCAGGGCACATGCCTGGGTTGCAGGCCAGGCCCCCCTGGTGGAGGGGCACATGAGAGGCAACCACACATTGATGTTTCTCTCCCTCTCTTCCTTCCTTTCTCTCTAAAAAATAAGTAAATAAAATCTTAAAAAAAAAAAAGAATTGTAGTCATCTGGAAACTCAAAAGATACCAAGAATGGTGTATATTAAAAAAGAAAATAATAACAAAAACTACCTTTACTAGTATCACTACATGTGCAGCAGGAGATTAATACTACTACTAATACTATCAATAATAAGGTGACATTAATAATAGTATATTGCCAAAAACTGAGAGCGGATGTTAGCCCTAATTATCTCCATTGTCCATTCTGTTAGCCTCACCTGAAACAACAATTCAAAAGAACCTATGTAGCCCCATGTTCATAGTAGCTTTATTTATAATAGTCAAGTGCTGGGAACAGCCTAAGTGCCCATCAGTAAATGAGTGGATCAAAAATCTGTGGTACATTTACACAATAGAATGCTGTGCAGCAGAAAGAAAAAATGAGCTCCTACTTTTTGTGACAGCATGCATGGAACTGGAGAGCATTATGCTATGTGAAATATGCCAGGTGATGAAAGACAAATGCCACATGATCTCAGCTATAAGTGGAACCTAATGAACAAAACAAACAAACCAGCAAAATAGAACCAGAGACATGGAACAAGAAATAGACCGAAGCTAGGGGATGGGGGAGGGAGATAAGGGGAAATAGAAGGGGAAGGGACAAGTCAAGGAGCAGGTATAAATGACCCATGTACTGGGACATCAGGGTGGGGTTTGACTGTGGGGGTGGGGGTGGAGGTTGAACAGGGCAAGGGTGAGCAACAGAGAAAATTGGGACAAATGTAATAGAAAAACAATAAAAATAATATAAAATAAAAGGGAAAATGGATGATGGTCAAAAGTTGATTGTCATAATAGTTAAACACAAGTCAAATATTGCTTAGAGAAGACTTATTATAAGCATCATTTTTGAAGAATTAAAAAATGAATAAGAATTTAACCTATATTGTTTTACTTCAAGGGAAAAATCTAGGACTAATAGGTCAAAACCAAAGAAACAAAATATTGAAATTAGGCTAAATAAGAATATTCCTTTAATAATGTGTTTCTGGAAACTATAAATAATAATTCTAAAACTTACTAGCAGTGTGTATACTTTGATTTCGGTTATTCAAACTGACAGTGTAAGATCACCTGGCATGCTGAGATAGTCTTTAGGGTTAGTGAGGATGATAGAAAAGAGATTCAAGCATATTTCACTTTATGGCCTTTTTCTAAATTTGATCATCATTCCCTAATTTAACCAACCTGATTTATCTACCTAAATCCCTAATACAATGGAAGCACAAAATAGTTCATTTTTGTCATCAAATTAAAATAAAATTGACTAGAAAAATAAAAAATATATACAATAAATCAGTAACACTGAGATGGGATAGTGAGAAGGTAGGAAAATTCCTTGGCAAGGGAAACTGAGACAGTGGAACACAGTGGCCCAGCAACTTGCAGCTAGGCGCAGAGGGTCACCAGGGCAGACCGCCCCCAGTACCTGGAAGGGAGCAAAACTGGGAAAACAAGTACCTTGTCCTCAGGGTAACCTTTCCTCCCCTGGCCTTTTCTCTCTGGAGATAACATGTAGGCTTCAATTGTATTTTAGCTCCAAGACTGTAAAATATAATGTGAATTTTTTGCTTACACAGAAAGAAATATTTTTAAACATTCTACAAGGTGCCTTACAACAACAGCTCCGAGAAACACACTGAAGTCTTAGTTGATCACTTTCTTGATCAGAATCACTGCCTTCAGTTGCTTTCAGGAAGTCACGTACTCTGAATTATCTTCCACCTCACTGTCTGTTTCAGTTTTCATCTTTTGCTGGAATCTTTTCCTCTTCCTGAATTCTACATTTTGGGGTGCCCCAAACCTCAATTTTATTTTTATGTCTATTTATACCTATCTATACCCAATGACTTTCTCTGTTCAAAGCTTGAATTTCTATCTATACACTGATGGTTCCCCGCATACCCACAGTTCCTCCCTCTCCTGTGAGCCTATTTGATAGGGACATATGGACGTCCAAGAAATATTTTAAACATGGCATTTCTGAAAGAGAAACCTTGTTTCCCCTCCCCCAAAGTCTCCATTGTCTCCCAGGTTTTTCCATTCTGAAAAGGTTTCGCAGTATGCTCAGTTTCTCTGACACAAAATCTCAGGTATCATTCTGTATTCTTCTCCATAATCACTATATCTAATCCATCGGCAAGTCCTTTTGACTCCAGCCTCAAGTCAACAAGCACACCTGACAACTGTCATCATCCTGGTCAAGCCACTGTCATCTCTCACACTGATTATTGCTGCAGGCTTTTATCCCTTGCTTTCATTTATAGTCCCTATTGCCAATTTTACAGACAGCAACTAGAATAATCTATAAAAAATAAATCAGATTATGTCCATCTCCTGGACAAAACTCCCAGGACTGAGGAGGAAATCTGAACTCTTTATCACCTTCTATGTATAGGACCGCTTGTGATCTAGTTACTGCTTATCTCCCTGACCTTTCCTCTGGACACTCTTCATCTTATTCTGCCTTAACCACACTCGCCCCTAATCTGTTTTCTCTGCTTGCAACACAGTTTATTCACTTAGATCGTCAAAAGGCTCACTCTTTTCCGTCACTCATATCTTTGCTCAAAGTTGCCACTCCAGAGAAGCCATCTGTTGACTCTTTAAAATAACACACCACTACCAAACTCCACTCGTAGCCTTCTATCACCTTACCATTCTTCATCTGCTTGATAGCACTTATATTGCCCAAATGCATTCAGTTGTAAATGGGTTGTTTTCTGTCTCTTCCACTAGGATAGTAGAATAGAAGCCTCACTAAAGCAGAAAGGATTCAGGGAGGGCATGGACACTGTCTGAAAGAAGGCGAAGGGATCTGTCAAAGAACACACAGCATCCAGCAGAAGTAATGCATGCGTGCGTGTGGTTGGTGGGGTAATCTTATGGGTGTAATAACTTAGTTTTAATTTTAACATTTTACCTAAAATGTCATATGGTGTGTTTGAGTGTGGTATTGTTATGTTACAGAATTACATCCTTATGATTATCTAAAAAAAGACTTTGTAATAAACAAAGGATATTGTTTGTGCCCTGTACATGAAGGACCCATAGACATGGACAATGGTGTGGAGATTGACTGTGGAAGTGGGGGTGGGCTGGGCAGAGGGGAGGAAGTGGGAATATTTGGGACAACTATAAGCATAAATAATAAAACACTTAAAAAGAGAAAAAATGGAAAGAATATTCTTTTTGTTTGTTTTAAACCCTATTGTATGTCTAAACTTTAGAATAGTAGTTGGCATATGGTAAGAATAAATAAAAGAATTAGAAAATTAAATGAAATTTAATGTTACACAGGCCCATACTGTATACTACCTGAAGGGCTTAAGTTAATAAAAAGTCAAGATAGAGAAAGCATTGTGTTTACCATACTTCAAAGGATGGCATTAGTGTGAGAATTTGGAAATACACCCTCTGACAATCAGAGAATGTGAAGACTCTTGCCCTTGCTGGCAATCAGATAATGGTATTTTCAACAGAACACGAACAATGTTCAGCACACAGCACAAGCTCGGACACATGAAACCATTCCCTTTGCCTCTCTGAGAGGCTCGCAGCATTTCTCTGGGACATGCCTTCTCCCGCCAAAGTTGATTTTGTTTGAGTGCAGTGTGTTTCTGGTAATCTTTGGATGTTGGGCTTCAACAAAAGTGGAAATCCCACCAAAGCTCAACAAAGACACTTCATCGCAGACTAAGACATACTGCCCGGGAACAGCGAGCACATCGAGCATTTACTTAGAGCCCACCTCTTAAAAGCTAAATTATCTGAGACCCAAAATAATCTTGTAATGAATCTGATCTACAAAAATTTCACTCAGTCCTATAACTTTATAATCATTTTTTATTTCTTAGCTAGTGAATTCTGAACAGGTTTTACTTTTGACCTTGAAGATTTTGACTTTTAAAGTTTCTCCTACTGTCCATCTGCTTGTACACTCTCTCAGGTTTTTCTTGTTTATGCGGTAGCCCCCCTTTATCCACGGATTCACTTTCTGCAGGTGCAGATGCACAGTCTACCGGTCTGAAAATATTAAATGGGAAACTCCAGAAATAAACAATTTCTACGTTGTAGAATAGTGAGTTCTGGGTCGTGTGATGAATTCTCACACCATCCCACTCACACTGTGAATCATCCCTCGTTCCAGCGTATCCACACTGCACTTGCTCCCCACCATGCATTTATTACCAACCCATTAACCACTCAGTGGCCAACAAAGTTAGCAAACAGAGAAGGAGAGAGGCTACATTCAAACAACTTTCATTGCAGTATATTCTTATAATTATTCTATTATAACATTCGTTGTTAGTGTTACCTTCTTAGTGGCCCAATTTTTAAATTAAACTTTATCCTAGGTATGCATATATAGGAAAAACATACTATGTGTATAGGGCTTGGTACCATCGGCAGTTCCAGGCATTCAGTTGGGGGGAGGGGTGATCATGGATGGTATCCTCCACAGTAAGGGGGAAACTACTGCAAAAAGAAGTCAATAGTGAGTGGACAGACATGTGGCCAATGAAATCCATCCTAGAGTATGATCCTACATCAGTGCTTTTCACGAGAGTCATGTACTTTACACCGACTTAGCCCTCAGGTCACCTTGCAAGAACTCCCGTCAGTCTTGTCTTTGTGTCCATTAGAATGACTGTGAGTTCTCTTTTGCTGGTTCTCCACTAAATATGGTTATTTCACTTTGATGAAAGACAATTTCAAATTCCTGTGGACACTTTTTGGAACTTTTAAACACTAACAGGATTATTCATTTGGAAGAAGCCTTAGAACAAAAAGAAATGAAATCCTGACTGTTCAATGGCCTGTATTCCTTAACCAGTATGAGGTGGCTTTCAGATGTGAACTGAACAAATATTTCTTCCCTAAAAGACTCCCAGGAAAGGAACAATGGAAGAAGCAAATTCAGTTCTTCCTTCCCTATTTGAATCCCACCTTTCTCTTACCTCCTCTTCCTCCAGCCACAAATTTAATTCAATCCAATGACTTCTTAATCTTTCATCCTCTCTGCTGAAATATTCATGAAAAATGTAAATTGCCCCTGAAGAAGATTCTTTTTACATGGACTTTAAACCCGACTCGTGTGCATATCTCTGTGACATTGTTACAGACTTCCCATATTCCCAAACAGAAAGGAAAAAAAGTTTTGTTAAAATGTTTAGACTTGCCTTGAGCACATACACTTGAGGCTTCCCTGATCTCTACCTATTAGTGTATCTTTTGGTGGAGCCAGAAGATGCAAAATCTTTCCTTGGAAAGGCTAACTGCAGGGCCCTGAGAAGGACCTGAAGGTTCATGAAGTAAACTTGACCGAAATGAGTATCTAAGGGTATGTAAATTAGCACAACCTATTGTAAGAACTATATCTAAGATCTGGCTAAAATTATATAAATTCTGGTTTAATCTTACAAACAGCAAAACAAGGAATCCAAAGGAGACTTCAGAGATAAGGTAATTAATGCCTTTAGAAAACACTCAGCATTTGGTCTGAATGCTGAGATTTCTGCTACCCTCCCCAACATTTTTTTTAGATGGTCAGAAACCAGAGATTGCTGATCTGATAAGTAAAGAAAGATTAGACAGCCCAGCCAATTGCTCCATCATATGAACTCCAGCCATTGGCAGAATTCGTTGAATGTTTAAACGAAAAAAAAAAAAAAAAAAGGAACTCTCAAACTAAAAATATGGATTTTAAAATAAGTGGATGAGTGGAGAATTGCCACACCCCTAATAAACATTTAAACCGTTTTAACAAGACATTTGTTGGTTTTGTAGGCAAAAGAGCCAATTCGAAATGGATTTTGCCATCTGAATTTAAAAAAAGCAAAGAATTAGAGGTCCCAAAGGTTTAGGGAGGGGTTCCAGGGGAGACTATGGTACTCAATTTCCACCAATTCTTTTAAACCATCGAATGGAGACATCTCTACCAACAGAAGGACAGAAACAAACTATCTAAATGGCAGAGTGGCTGTTCTGTCAACTATAAATCCTACCACTATTTGCATACCTTTTAGGAATCTTTAGACTACTGAAGTGGTAGATTTTTCAAGTACCGCTCAGGCTCTTCTCCTAATTCAATGTGCAAAAATAATCCTCAGGCCTCTTGTGAGTCAAATTGCTTCTTTGAGAAAACACAAACTAATTTATTATTGAGAGATTCCTTTCAAATGTAACTAACAAATCAAATGTTTTTCAGATGGACTGTTTCCTGAAATACTTTACATCTTTTGTATGCAATATACACTAATAGTTTTCAAATAAGTGTTTGTTTCTCAATCCTGTATTCTTAAACCAATCCCAACCAGAGGAATCACTTGAGGCCCCTGGGCCAAGAAATCTGCTGCTGATACAGAGAAACCTGATTACATCACTAGTGAGAAGTAGGGAGGGAGTGCGGGAGGAGTTTGCCCACGCAATGGTAAAGAGCCTCAGCCTAGAACGGGATTGGCGGAGAAGCTGAATGCCTCCAGAGCCCACCGAATTATGGAAAAGATCTGGAATAAAAGAAGAGCTCTTGGGCGCTAGAAGGGGCACTGATTGTCTTTCTGGTTCTCGAGGTCTTCTTCCACAGGGATGCCTGTATGATTGCGCTGCAGAGGCCTGTGTTTCCCAGTGGATGGTATTTTTGATGGGAAAGAATTCTGGACACAGTCTAGGACTGGCTGGCCTGGCAGAGGGTGGCAGCATTCTTCTTCGGGTGTCCTAGAGAGGGCAAGCTGTGAGGCAGAAGCCTGCTATTTTTCCAAAATTATGTAGTTTTTGTATCTTATGTTGGTTTAGTTTATAAACTAACTCTATAGAAATGATAATTAAAACTAACAAGGGGAAATGCTGGGAGAACTCAGGTGTTAAAGAGTTTAGCTTTAACTGAAAGGCTTAAGTGATTAAAGCCATAACTAAAGAGTTAAAGATCTTAGCCTCAATCAAGTCACTTAGCCTCGGCATGTGGACAGTTGTTATTCCAAACTTGTGAAGCTTTTGAATAGAGACTCATTTCCTTCATCACCAAACCTTTGCCTCTGAAATTTTGCCTAGAGGGTGGTGGGCAGTGAGACCCCAATAGTTGTTCAGTAACACTGATACCTTGAAAATATTATGGATTAATTTATTTAAGTAATAAATAATTCACCCAAGCCTTTACCCAGTCTTGCTCAATATCCTTTGAAGCCCTACAGGAGTGTCCAGCCTTCAGTCCATGGGCCGAAGTTGTCCCAGGATGGCCCAGCACAAAATTGTAAATTTACTTAAAACCTTTTTTTTTTTTTTTTTTTTTGCTCATCAGTTTTCATTATTATTTGTGTATTTAATGTGTGGCCCAAGACAACTCTTCTTCCAGGGTGGTCCAGAGACACCAAAAGGTTGAACACCCCTGCCAAGGTATAGACTGGTTCTACTGTTGAATATTTGTCAAAAAGGGGCCTTTTTATTACCAGTACTAGTGCCAGTAGTATTCTTGCATTTCTCATAAAAACACTAATATGCATAGACATATATTTGTGCAAGATCTTAGTGTTATAAATAAAATGTGATATACTATTTTCCACTCGTTCCAAACCCACATATCACTTTGTTCTCAGGACTACCTAAAGCCATCTAGTTTACTATTGTGTACTTATGCTATTTTCTTCTACTATTCCTCTAGATCTCAACAGTCAATATTTATTTGTCTTGTCATGGAAAAATCACAACATGCCAGGTCTATTACTATACATCAGTGATTTAAAGAAGCCCTCTTCTACTTCTCTTAATCAAGACCTGAAGTTTATAAGATTTCCTATTACTTCTTTCTTTTACAATGTGTAGAAAAATTTTTGTGAAGCCAAAAATATAAAGTTCAAAAATTGTTTCCATCTATTGATTAAAAGCATTAATCCAGAAGAGATATAAATCTCCCAAAGAGAAATTACAATTCTACCAACAAGTGCATTATTGAGAATATAATATATCTCAAGAAGGTAAATCTATCATTTCTAAGAGATTATACATTCTAGAATTTTTCTAGATCAATTCCAAAAGAATTCTGGAAAATTATATCATTAGTTTTGAAGGTGTCGGGTGCTGTTTTTTCTGAGTTTGCGTTATACTTATGTAATTTATATTTCTAGGCCCTGAACTTTTTTCTGGGGAAGGGACATGAAAAAGCTTTTGGTAAGAGTAAGTTAAATTATGTCAATGGTCAAAAAACCTTAACTTTAGGATTGTCTAAATATCATACATCCTTTTCCCTTTTGACTATTCATATTCTGGTCAGATACTATAGGGTGGGGAAAAAGTAGGTTTACAGTTGTGAGTACATGAAACAGAGGTTTTTTTTAGTATTATTAATTAATTACTAATTATTAATTGTTGTATTATTTTCTATATGAACAACTGTAAAACTAGTTTTCTTCCACCCTGTATATGTACTTTGATGGTACATCAAATGAAGCATATTCTTCTGTTCTAAGTGCTACAGTGGTAGCCATATAGCTTGTGGAACCTAAGGCAGATTTAGTTCTAGGGTCCCCATTAAATTCATTGGTTCCTCTTGTTAAGCTGACTGCTATTAACAGAAAACACAAAGGAATTCTCAATTAGTTTACCTCCTACATAACACTGTTGCCTTACATTTTTACGTATTACCATCTTTTTGCTATAATCTTAAACTCAGAAACTCCTCTTCCCCCACCTAGGGAAGGAGATTCTCACTTTTTATTTACAATCTAGGCAACAATCTAAGTCTTGCTCAAACCTTTGAAAATGCTTTAGGAAAACACTTATTTAATTTTGTTTGTTGATGCTACAAATATGAAAAAGGTTGTCAAGCTACCAGTGTTAGCTCCTATCAACTTCCCATTATATAAAGAGCCTCTCGCAGAATTTAATTCAGCTCAAATGGCTGAGTTGATCACTCTCGCCTAGGTTTTCCAGCCATATACTGAAACATTTATAAGCACATTACCAACCTACCCTCACAATAACCCCAAGAGAAACTCTAAGATTTTAAGTTAGAACTTGTAATTTGGCTTATTATTTCCATACTACTTTCATCACTCATTAACACCTTTATTCATCCAACGATATTTCTTGAGCATCTATTCTGTACCATTGTTGAAATCTTCAGAATTTCTGTGAAAGGGAAAATTAGGTTTATTTTTTTCCAAATCTAAAATAAAAATGAAATGCAACTTTGTACAAGTTTATAGTATATAGCATAATGATTTATTATATGCACACTTTAAAACATGATAACTATAGTTAGTTAACATCCATCACCTCATATAATTAGATTTTTTTTTGCCTTTGAAGGGAACTTTTAAGAACTGTCTTAGAAAATTTTAAATATACAATACTGTATTGTTAACTGTAGTCATCATCCTATGATCATATCTCCAGGACTTATTTATTTTATAGCTGGAAGTTTGACCCTTAAGACCACCTTTACCCAATGCCCCTCTGCCACCTCCACCTGTGGCAATCCCCAACCTGATCTCCATTTCCATGAATTTGTTTTTCTTATTTTCTACATATAAGTGAGATCACACAGTATTTGTTGTTTTTTGAGTTATTTCCCTTAGTATAATGCCTTCAAAGTCCATCCATGTTATCATAATAGCAGAATTTCTTCCTTTTTATGATACATAGTATTTCATTTGAACTATAAAAATAGTTCATTTTTGTATACTTATATGTATATATGTAATATATTTATAAACATTATTTTTGCTCATTCACCCATCAATGAAAAATTAGGTTATTCCCATATCCAGGCTATCATAAGGAATGCTGCAAAGAAAGAACATGGGGGTGTAATATCCCTTCAGGATAGTGATTTTTTTCTTCCAGATATATAACAAGCAGTGAGATTGCTGTGGAAAGGTAGGTTTAATCAACTGTCTTGAAGATATGTTTGATTGTCAAAGATGCTAATTTTGCTCAGGAGGTAAGTTTATTATTTGAGGTAGTTGGAAGTGTGCAATGGCGATCATTGAGGAGATGATGTAGCTACTAAATCTTATCCTTGTTCCACTCATCTGTGCCAAGAGTATGTGCAGTTCTGAGATAAGCTTAGAAAGATGAACCCATCAGAAACGGCACAGGCCCACAGGGGGTTCACTGAGACATTTTCAAGTCTCCAGGTATGTTGACACACCTGGGGAATGAAGGAACTCCCCAATCTGAAGCTGATAGTCTTGCCAAAGTACTGGTCAGTGCACAATCCTCAGCCAACCTTTTGGCCTCACTCCACACACCATGACCAGTCATGAGAGTCTGAGTATCGGTTACATTTTGTGTAAACAGCTCAAGATAAATTCTAGGTAATATGCCAACGTTTGCCCACCCCTGGATATATATTCCAACACTACTCCAGTTGCTTTCCATTGGGCCTCTTTTAAGTGCAGAATCTATACATCTTCAAGGATATTTTTACAAGTGAATATTTTTCACTATTCTATGAACTTGATACACTGAATTTTTAGCTAAATAGAAATATTCCTCACTGAATCTTAGAAGTGAACAACTAGAGGAAAGTAATTAATTAGAAAGTTATTGTCACTTAAAAATGTAGTAAGTACATTATTTTACAAATGTGCTTTATATTAATTCTATATAAAAATATAATAAAAGAGGCTTAATGAATCCAACCTTAATTTAGACCTGCATTCACTTACATAGTATGCTACAAGTGTCTCATGTTAAGTGAATGCCTGAGTCAAAACAAAGCCTTCATGTGACACTGAGAAGTGCAATCTGAAGTCAAAAATACTTGCCTATGAAATACATCTCTGTAATCATCTCAGCAAAGAGCTGAAGAATGTAGTGAAATAAACCCATAGTTGTATAGATAGTATTCCATGAGCATAGTAGGGACTTGCATATTTCCCCTCTTTACTTCCATCTTTGGAAAAAATAACTTGGCCATTTAGTCAGTATCATAAAAAAGGACCCCTATTCAAATATAGCCAATAATAAGAACACTTATACATTTCAGCTATAGGAAATAATTGTTGCTAAGATCTGTTTTAGGCTCAGCTAAGCATCTCCACCAAAGATTCCACATACTAGGAAGATACTTTCTTGGCATATACTGAGTGACAGATTGCTAAATGGCTTAAGTATAATCTACATGCAGCATTCAAAGTGTTACTAAAGTTATTATTGAAATCATATATATATATATATTTTTTTTTTAAATATATATATGAACTTTAGACTAATAAAGCGTATGGAGGGATTTCAACTATCCCAGGACATAGAATGGCAGAGACTGTCTGTTTTTTCTTTGGTCATCTGTGAAAGCAAAATAGGAGGATGAGGGATGGGAAAATTTTGCTTAATTGTGTGAGAATTGTGGTTTAATAGCTCATGTTATAAAATTATATGCAATATGAGTAAAAGCACTGAAGCAAGCATGGTGTTTAATAGAGGTTAAATGCATTATTTTCCCTACTTCTGCTAAGAGATTACTAAACCGGGTTTCTAAGATTTTTTCTAGTTCAGAATATGATTATACAAATTTGCCCGATAGAAAGAAAAAAAAAGAGATTAGAAAACACCTATGTTCTTCCCCAGAGCGTAGGGGATCTTTAAATGTTTGCAGCTTAATATAGTTCCCTCCTTTCATTTTATAAGCAGGAGTAGCTGCATCAGTATTTAGTCTTGTAGTTTTTACTGGATGCATTTTTTTTTCCAGGAACAGTTAAAATATTCCCTATTTACAAGGACATTTTCAACTACAAATATACTTATATTACATATATTTATATCAAGAGTCCCAACTTTGTAAATGCCTAAATTCCACAGATGCCTACAGTCTCTTTGTTTTCTCAGTCACACAGATACCAATGTTTAATATTAAAGCCAGAGAATTCATTTACAATCTATTTTCCAAAATATGTTGTTGCTACATAAGCATTTTAAAAAATGTATGCTGAACTATTATTGCCTTTCATTTGATGGGAAATATTCCTTTTACTCTAACTAAATGAGCTTCTTTAGGTAGCAAATTATTTTTATGTTCATTTAATTTTAAACTGGACAGAAGTTTACACAGACAAATGGCTGTTTGCTCTTGAAGATTGCTGTCATATTATAATTCCAAAGATATTTCCCTCCCTGATGGATTAGTCCAGATGTGTCCCAAACCTGTCACAAATCAGAAAAAGGTTAAAGATCATGTAATTTCTGTGTTGGACCCTCTGTCAAGTCATGTTTACTGTCACCAAAAGGTTAGGCTCCAGAAGAAAAAAATCAGGTTGATGAATAAGGCCGAATGTGTGTCAGGGAAATGAGAGAGAGAACATGCACCTGTTTTCAGCAGTTTAAAGCCGTCCAGGTTTCAGCCTGTCACTTTGAGTTTTTCAAAAGTACATCACTTTTAGGTCTGGATTTGAACATGCTTCAAGGCACTTGGGCCTTAGAAACAGATAATTCATGAATATGTTTCCGTCCAGCTCTTTGCAGACGTGGGCCTTTGCCTTTGTTGATATCTCCAACTCATTTCACTAGATGTTAGCTTTCCCAAATGTTTCTGAGTGAACAGCTCCAATTATGTTGGGCTTTTTTTTTTTAAAGAAGTAAATGGTAATAATGACAAAAAGTGACATTTGTTCTCGTTCATATGTAAATATGCTCTAATGTAGAGAGATCTTTCAAATGCAAACCAAAATAAAGTCAGGCTTTCAGCTTTTCATATCTTAGTGAAGAATTTTTGCAAAACAAAAAGATAGAAACGCCCACAACCTGAGAACACATTTTTGTTGAAAGGTAGGTCCTAAGCACACAATGAGAGGGTGAATTTAAGACTATGGGGTTTCCGACTGAGCTGAACCCATTCGAACTTGATGGAAGAGAAGCAAGATTGTGATGTCTGTACTCCAGACTTAAGTAAACCTTAGACTGTCTCAACAGTTACAGGTGATTCCGGCCAGAGATGAAGGTTAATTTTTCCTAACCTCTACAAGTGGTTTTGAGTCGGTGAGTGACTAACAAGTGCAGCAGCTAGTGATGCAGAAGTTAGGTACACAAACTTCTTCCTCCTGGCTTCTAAAGAAACGCGGTCTCCTTCTGAGTGTCTGCCCTTAACTGCGCTGCACTATTTCTCTTTACTCTTTTCCTAAGATTTTGAAGACTCTTATGTCAAATATCACTGTATAGATAATATGCACATTTATTTGCTTAGGACTTAACCTTTCTCTTAAATTCATTAGATTGTATGCTATTCAAAAAGGTGTTTTATTCACCAAGTACAGCACCTGGCATAGTTCCAGGGTCATATAGTTTCCTAGGAGGCAGCAGATTCTGAGCCAGTAATCTGCTGAGAGTTTAATCCAAGTTAAAAATAAAAGCATGAACAAAATTAAGACCCATCCTGGGACTGGAGGATGGTTAGGGCAGAGCAGGGATTTGGGCTGATCAGGGATTACAAGCAGAATTTCTATTTTGCTGTCGATAGGCAGTAGGAGGACAGAAGAGCAACAGGGTTGTGGAAAGGTATTGCTGATGGGCGGAGGGGTCCAGGGGGGTCCCATGCCTTCCAATCATAGGACCAGAGAAGGCACAGTTAATTCACGGAATTTCTGAGCAAAGTGGCTTTCATACTGCAAATCCACTTTCTCTCCCTGCAAGAGAGGAGTGGCAATCTGTAGAACTGAAGTAATTTACAAAGTTTTAAAATACTATTGTAATAATGTTAGTGAGGATTATAATATATTGAGGATAATATAGTGAGGATTTTATTCTTAGTATATCTGACTCCAATGTTAATTTAATGTCTTGCATATAAAAATAGTCCTCATATACAGTCCCCAGACCAGCAGCATCATTGTCACTTAGGACACTGGAAAAACACAAATTCTCAGACCTCACCACAGATGGACTAGTCAGAAAGTCTAGGGGCCCAACCTGGGGACCTGTCTTTTAACATCCTCTTCTGGTGGCTCCATGTATACTGATATTTGGGAACCAAAGCATTATACCAAGCTGCATCACATACTCCTTGAGAGCCTCAGGGTGCTTAGAATACAGAGATAAATGCCAGAAAGTGTTAGACTGCTTCAAAGGAAGAAAATATAAAATAACAATTTTAACAATCACTTCCATTAATTGAGTGTTTACTACGTGCCAATTGTATATGGGAAATAATATTATAGTATCACATGATAGATGAGCAAACTAAAGTGAAAATAGTGTCAACAAAAATAAAGTGAAAAAATAAAAAGTAAATAAAAGTAACTGGTGTGAAGCAGAGTTGGGACTCAAAAAATAAAAATAAAAAAAAGCAACAGAGAAGAAAACTGAACTTCAGTGACCAAATATCACCTAACTTCATGAAAATGGTGAGTGAGAGGAATCTGAATCCTTATTATTGGTTTCATATTGAAATGGACTTAGGTAGAACCTAACATCAGATCAGGGCACAACTTAAACATCTTTATGCGAGAGTTGAAAGTTATAAAACAGAGACATCATATACTATAAAGGGTTTTACTCCTTCACAGTCCCTCACCATTTATTTAGTGCTAATCTGAAGCAATGTTTGATTTCAAAGCTAAGGATTAAAATCAAATTATACTGCCTCTAGTTCAAAAGGACTTGAAAAAGCGTTATGGATAACCTAGTATTTGAAAATGGATTTTTTTTGTAGGTTGGGTCTTACAAATTTAAGATAAGTATTTTTCATAATTTTTAGATTATTTCATCCACATAAAAGAAAGTTACATTCTTAGAACAATCAAAGCCAACTCAGGATCAATAAAGTAAAAAAGTTAATATTATGAATCAGGTTGTGGGCAATTGCTAAGTTATTAATTCTAAAATGACATGTAAATCTATGACATTTTAAAAAATGCACTCGTTATTAAAAATAATATTAGTTTTGATTTACACTATTTATTCCACAGTGGCAATCCTATTGTATGGCCCTTTTAACTATATATGTTAGTTAATATTTTTTTAAAATGTCTATTATTTGAGGTTTTTCAGTATACACATAAAAGCAAAAGTATTCTTATTTATATTTATTGTAAGCTATAATACTTAAGTGCAATCTAACCCTGTAGGATCTAATTAAAACATTACTCTCAATGATCCTTTAATTTTGGATATTGTCATATTCACATAAAATTCTATTCACATAAAATATTATGCCAGGGAAAAATATGTATGTACTCACACACAGTTATATAAAATGAACTATAAAAGATGCATCTACCTCCTAACTAAGAACTCTTAATAATTGGGATGTATTATGGCCTTGGAAACACTTCATCTGCATCATCTCCCATATTGTACTGGTGAGTCTGACTTTCCTGAAACGTCTTCCTTTGGTCTCTGGTTCCTATTTCCTACTAGCTACCCTCCTGGCAATTCTTTACTTACTAACATTTTATGGAAAGATGGGTTATCCAATAATGTTGTCTTAAGTATGCTAATGATGATTATGTAATGTTGCTATCCTCCTTTTATATAATTTAGGCATGCTATTACTTTGCTCTTTTTCCTTTTGTTCTTCTCACTGGATAAATTCAAATGACCTATACCATTAAGTTCGCCAGTTCTACTGCATGATTAAGTCTACTGGCGAAGCTCTCTTTTAATAGAATTTTCTTTAGTTTGTAATTATATTCTTTATCTCCAGAATTCTGTTTGGTTCTTTTTTATAGTTTCTATCTCTTAGTTGATATTCTCATTTTATTCATGTATCATTTTCCTGAATTTGTTTCCTTGTCTATCTGTGCTTTCCTGTAGCTCACTGAGTTTCTTTAAGACAATTATTTTGAATTATTTGTCAGGCAACTCATAGATCTCCATTACCTTAGGGTTGTTTTATTATTGATTTATTTTTTACCTTTGGTAGTGCCATATTTCCCTGATTCTTCATGTTCCTCATAGCTTTATATTGATTTTTGAGCATTTAATGAAGCAGTCACCTCTTCCAGTTTTCACAGACTGGCTGTGGCAGGCAGAGGCTGTCACCACGTAGCCTGGCTAGAGATTCTGGGTTTTTTTCAGTCCCCCTTTTTTTTTAAATGGACGTGCATGTTTCACCACTATCTATCCCTTCGGGGAAGAATTCTCAGGACAATTCCCCTTCTCCAAATTCGACAGAGCCGCGCTGGTTGTGAAAGCCTTCCTGCCCTTTTTCCTGGGGCAGTGCCCTGGGACGTTGGTGTGAGCTCCACTCTCCCTGCTGGAGGAGGAGACTGAGGGTGCTGCGTCTTCTCTCTGCCCCACTGGTGCACAGGTTTTTTATTGTACTTCAGTGCTTCCTCTGCTAGATTGTGTTACTGCTGTTGCTCTGACCTGCAAGGTAAAAGAAGTCTTCCAAACAACCCTCAGACAGAAATCTGCACATGTTCAACACAGGATGCATATTTGTTTAATTTTATAACATTAAATTATCTTCAAACAATAATAGCTCAAGATCTAATTATTTAATCACTTCATGGCGAATACCATAGGAGCTGCTCAATAAACAATTACTCATTATGTAGAGTAGGCACAATATATCCATATCATTCTATTACAAGACTCCAGTTATAGAAGAAATTTCAGTTAAATTTCCATATTACAAATAAGTGCTTATAAATCCTATCTTTCAAAATTCTTCTTTCAAATGGTACTTCATTTATTACCAATATATAAAAAGTTAGTTGTTAAAGAAATGATTGTTTATATATTTTTTGAATCAATGTATTCAGAATGTAACTATTTTTTTTATTAAAGATTTTTAAAAGATTGTATTTATTCATTTCTAGAGAGAGGGGAAAGGAGGGAGAAAAAGAGGGAGAGAAATATCAATGTGCAAGAGAAGCACTGATATGTTGCCCCTTGCACAGCCCAACAGGGGATCTGGTCTGCAACCTTGGCATGTGCCTTGACCAGGAATCGAACTGGTGACCTTTTGTTCTGCAGGATGATGCCCAAACCACTGAGACACACCAGTCAGGGGAGCATGCAGCTATTGTTTTTTGTTTGTTTGTTTGTTTTTTATCTTTAAGATATAATTTAGCAATCCTAGACAAGAGCCTGCTCTTGAGGATGGTGCTAGCTAGCATAATATCATGATCATTTCATAGCAGTTCCTGCACTTGTGTATATCCTTTATCTAAAGAAAAGGATCATTTTTAAAGGAATAAATCAGGTGTTTCAGCTATTCAGAGTTATACCAGAAATAGCATTCAAATCATTCAACTGGATACTTAGAATATAGCAAGTAATGGTTGCTTTTCCTTTCTGGCAAGGAATGCAATATATATTAAGCTCCATAAACTTATGGTTTTTTAAAAGAAATTAGCACATGCTTTGTAAACACATAGGACTAGGCTTATATCCTAGTTCTGCCATATACTGGCTGGAGAAACTTGAGTTTCTCTATGATTTTCATTTATTTTACTCGTCAAACAAAAAAAATGGCAAGTTGTGAGGATTCATTGATGTAACCAATGTATAATGTCTACTGAAAAACTTAACAACTTCTCACAATCCCTCCCATTTCTAGGGCTTTCAACTTTACACAGAGATGATCCAAGACCTCTGGGGAGTAACTTCCTAAGGAGCTATAGTTCTGGAATCAGAATGTCTGGGTATGAATACCGAGTTCAAGGTCTGCTGGCCTTGTGATTTCGTGCTTATCTCCTATGACCATGTGAGGGTCAATGAAGAAATAAGGCGCTTAGTGCAAAATTGGCACATAACAAGAGTAACTCGATATTAGCTGTCATTACCATCACTTTACTCGTGTCTGGCCTGAAATATTCTACTGATCTTGTAGCTTAGGAAAATAGTTATAGTTGCTCTATTGTTAGGTGTTTCATTCACAATGTTGATTCTCAAACGTGTTATGAGGGTCACGGTTAACAAAGATAACTAGCTACACATGTTAAGCGTAGCATTTTCACCTGAAAGCATTACTTAGTGTGTCTTTCAACCTCTCCTTCTTAGAACCCATAGTTTCAGAAGCTAGGTTATTCAAGTTTCTAGGTATCTGAATGCTTGAATTCATGGAAAAAAATTTCAGCATGTTATCCATTGCTATTGATAGCATCTATTCCTTCCTTCCTTCCCTCCTTCCTTCCCTCCTTCCTTCCTTCCTTCCTTCCTTCCTTCCTTCCTTCCTTCCTTCCTTCCTTCCTTCCTTCTTTTTCTTCCCTTCTTTATTCACACATCCACTCACTCATATAACAAGCTTTTTCAAGTGGCCTCCAGAGTGGGATGCCCAGGTTTAAATTCTGGCACTAATGTAATTAATTTTGTGACCCTGAACAAGTTACTTAATCTCTCTGAACATCAAGTCTTCCATTGTCAACTTTAGATAATAGTGGCATCTACCTCTAAGGACTGTTTTAAGAACTAACTGAGATCATGCAAATCCCCTCACACTTACACCAGTGCCTGGCATAAAAAGGCTCAGAAAATGTAAGCTATTATAGTCATTATTTTTAGTATGAGATAACTTTATTATTCCTCCTCGTGGCCCTCCTTCCCTTCCCATCACTCCACCTCCATTTCTACTTGCCAGCACTCTTTTAGACGCGGCATCTATGCGGACAGAAACAGACAAAAAAGCATTGTTCCTATCCTAATGGAATGCACATTCTGTGAGTAAATGTAACATACAAAGGGATGCGATTTTAAATAGAGAATTATAATTTTTGACAATGTTGGAATAAACACTTTGGGCAATAATTGATAATAACTGGAGGGCGTTACTTTAGGATATTTAGGAAGGCTGTCTGTGCATTTTGTGGAAGTTGAATTTAAGCCCAGACCTGAAGAGAAGACACAAATATAAAGAACAGAAGAACCTGGGTGTGTGAGGCAGTGAAAGCAAATTTAGCAGGTAGAATGTGAGACAGACTGTAAGTTCTCAGACAATACAGATTTTGTACATAGGGGGAAAAGTTGGATTTCATTTGAAGTATTTATTTGAAGTATTTTTACTTATTCTTGAAAGCACTCTGTGTCTATTGTTGAGATTATAGATTTTGGGTTTTTTTTTTATAGTCTTTAAACCCTCTGAAGTATGCAAAGACATTCTAGTATACTGAACATGTGCAAAATATTATACCTGTCATGAGAAAAGAAAGATAAATACACCAAATATCAAATAAGCAATGTTAAAATCTTCAAATTATGCAGTTAAGATTTTAATTTGCTGAAGCTGTTTGCTTAATTCTGTAGGTTTTATTCACAGATGGCAATATTTAAATCATGGAGTTAACAGAAAGTGATAAAAGAAAAAGATCTTTGTAGTGTGATGTATCCAGTAAACCAGAACTGTGCAAATTCGCCAATTAAATTTGACAACTCCTTAAAAGATTTAATCCCGCAGATGCAATATGACAGTCCCAAAGTGGGAACAGTACATGAAACATCACATCCTGCTCATTCACTTAACTGTTCTTTCTTAAGTATGCACAATCCAAATTGCATTTAAGGAGTAGACAGTGGAAAATGCAGTTAGTACGCAGACACCAGATGCAAAACCTCATCTTTGTCACTCAGAGGATGCACATGAAAATTTTTGGATCTTAAACACCTCCTATTAGATTGATTTTACTTCTTCTTGCCATTCTTTTGTTCATGCTAACAAGTGACAGCAATAAGATTCTAATCCCTCCAAATGATTTAGCAAATTGTTATATTTCCTTTTTTCTGGAAATAATTTCCTAGAATGGAATTTAAAAAAAAAACATAATTGTGTTTTGCTGTTAATGGACAGTAATCTCTGTATTTGAGAGGCTCTTTAATTTGGCCCTAGGGCTTAAATTAAACTTTCTAATAGCAGTGGTTTTACATTCTTTTCATGTAGACACATTGTTCAGTGCTGTGATTAATTGGGCAAGCCTGATTCTTTATATTTAGAGCCCACTTGTAAGTGGAAGTGAGAAATGAATTGTGCCAAGAGCCTTCAGTTCTATTTTTATTAATAGAGGAGATTACATAGATCACGAAAACAATCTTCTAATTTATAAGTGTCAATCTAAACCGTGTTAAACAAGAGTTATTATTATTGAGCTTAAACTATTGAAGTGTGTTATACCAAAGGGCCACTTCCCACACTGAAGAACACTGCTGTGAACACTGGCATGTTAACCACATGCTAATGGGCTCTCGGCGGCCTGATAAGTTATTGATTATCTCAGCTGACATAATTCATATTGGGAAGAGGCAGTGCAGTTAACTGGAATGTAAGTTCTTCTTTTCTGCAACTTGAAACAGACTCACATACTCATCAGTCACTGTATTCAGGGCCATGGTAACAGACAGAAGGCTTTTTCCACAGGTGGATTGTTCTTCAGAAAGGAGCTGTGCTGAACACTGTCAAACTCCGGCCCAGAAAATTTCAATCCCTACTGTACCTATTAATCTAAACATTAACTGGAATTCCAGATGGAAGAACTCTTCAAAGCTGCCTGCTATTGTTCTCTTGCTAATGTGAATGGTAGAATTATACTGAATTTTGTATTTTGTTCATTTTTTCCAAGACTGGACTGAAATGGAAAAGGATAAAGAGTAGATGTGATTATAAAAGGCTATGTTTGAAAAAAAAAGTATTCACATGGTAAAAAAAAGTACTCACATGGTAATAGTCAGCCATTTTATTTTAAAGTGTTTCTATAGAAAAGATTTTCCATTGTGAACTTATTTAAACATATGCAAAATGTAATTGTACAGAAGGTTTTTCCCCACACAAAGTTGTGTCAGCGTGGTTTGTTATGTTCACTGGAAATTGGGACCCTTGTAACAGAAGCTTAAGCTGACGCTTTTCTCCGCACATTACTGGATTTTAAAAGGGAAGACAAGTGCATGCTGAAAATTGTAAAAGGAAATAAAATAGCTCTTAAATAAAGAAATATTTAGTTGTGAAGTAATGTAGGCATTGTAAATTGACAAGATTTTGTGACACATCACTATGTCTATTTATTTGTGGAAATGTTTAATATTGCTCAAAAGGTTTTAGTTTCATTTTTTGGAGGAATGGCTAAGTTTGGTGTGACAGTTCTTATTTGCTAAAAGAGGAGTACAATAGGGTTTGTGTTCACTTGGTAAATAATTCACCTTTAAATAAGTATTTTTTTAAAAAGGAGGATTTGTGTTCTCTCAGTAAGTAATCCACCTTTAAATAGTTATTTTTCCCCAGACATATTTAAATAATAGCATATTATTCCAAATACAGGATCACATTTCAATTTGAAGTCACTTATAGCAACCAGGTGAATAAGGTCTCACCTATCATTACTCAGTAATATCAGCCAAGAGTGGCTTGTTTATTAAAGAGAAAACCCACAGACCCTATATGGCATCACTTGTGCTGTAAAGCCCACGATACCAGACTGTGACTTAATTCTTGATCTAATTGCAGTTCCGGCTGCCACAGGAAATGTAGTCTGAATCAACCAGTCCAGTGTTTTCTGGTGGACATCAGGGAAGTCATCTGTCACGGGGCCTCTCTCTCCCACCTAGGAAGGACAGGCAATCTGCATAATGAAAACCTTGCCAATTCCATTTTTCTCAAAAAAGATGTCCTAACCTAAAAATAATCCTTTCTTTTCTTTTGCTAATAGCTCCCCTGCTCTAACCTTCTTCCGGTGGAAACCTTCCATTTCATACAGCCTGTTGAGCAGCCTCCTAGTTGCTAGATGGGATGTTGTCAGATTCATGAATTGCTTAATAGAGACAATTAGACCTTCAAATTTACATGGTTGAATTTTGTTCTTTAACAGCTTTGATCGAAAACTTTTCAGCTTTCATCTACAATACTATAATAGCAGTCACAAAAATTCTTATGAAATATGTAAATTGTTAAAGTGGCAGTATGTCTGAAATAATAAGCAACTTAAAATAAGTATAATGGTTAAGAGTATGGGCTTGGCAATCAGAAATGTATAGACTGAATACCAGTAGTATGCCCTTAGGCAAGGTACTTCAGCTCCATACCCCTCAGTCTGTTCAATAATGAAATCACAATAGTTAAAATGCCAATGTGATATGATTTGTTTGAAAAATTAAAGGAGATAATGCATGTAAAGTACTTAACAAGGCATTTAGCATAGAGTACACATATTATTATGTTAATATTACCTAGTCTGACTTTTCTGAGTTAACACAGGAACCGGACAGTCAAAAAGTATCTGTGTTTAGTCACGATTAACCATGTAAACAAAAACATTTCATTGACAGTAATGTCAGGACTACAAACAAGTTTCTTAGAACCAAGTTACATTTTAAACTATACTACCCAGGAAACATGAGAATGAGGTCTTCTCTCACTTATGTGAGTATATCATAGAATTCTATTATACCTAAATATGTAGCCATATGTATATATATAGGATATATATATAGTATATATCCTATATATATACATAGTATATATATGTGTGTATACTATATATATATAGTATATATATATATACACACACATACACACACACATATATATACACACACACACATATCTATATCTAGGCAGATAGATGATAGAGAGATGATAGATAGATTGATAAATAGATGATAGAGATAGATGATAGATAGGTAAATTATCTGTGAATAGTTAGGACAATCTACACTATTAATTCTCCTATAATCTTGCTGTAGGTTCTTACTAACATTGCTCTTTCTCCTGTTCACAGTTTTACTCTTAACTCAGCCTTTCATTGGTTACAAAATAATATATAGTGTCTCTAACACCAGTCCAGGACACACTCATTCCCTTCACTGCCTCTCGTACCCCAAACTAGGCGGCACTGTCATACGGATATGCTAACATCTCATTTTTTACTGCAAAAACTATCAATTCTGTCTATGAAGCTTTATTCCAAATGCACAAGATGTCAGTCAGCTTAAGTCCCTAGTGATCAATATACTCATGGCCTTTTGTCTAAATCAAACTGAAAGAAAACGAAAACAATTTAGCTTCTTTAATATAGCTAAATAATGAGGGAATTAGTGGATGCAGCTGACATAGTTATAACAACATTTCAACTTCACAATGGACAGTCTCTTAAACAGATTAAGCAAACAAGATTTAGAGTAGTTAATTTAATTCATCTGGATCACAGATATGGTGATAGGGCAGATATTATGGCCCAATAGTTTTTTTCTTTTTCTTTTTAAAAATTATGTTTTATTGATTATGCTATTACAGTTGTCCCAATTTCCTCCATTTGTCCTCCTCCACCCCGCAGCCCCCACTCCCTCAGGCAATCCCCACACCATTGTTCATGTCCATGGGTCATACATATATATTCTTTGGCTTCTCCATTTCCTATACTGTACTTTATATTCCTATGCCTATTTTGTAACTACATATTTGTACTTCTTAATCCCCTCACCTTTCCACCCATTCCTCCATAAACCCCCCCAACTGGCAACCATCAAAACACTCTCTGTACTCAGGATTCTCTCTCTGTTCTTCTTGTTTGCTTAGTTCGATTTTTAGATTCAATTGTTGATACATATGTATTTATTGCCATTTTATTGTTTATAGTTTTGATTTTCTTCTTTTTCTTAAATAAGTCCCTTTAACATTTCATGTAATAATGGTTTGGAGATGATGAACTCCTTTACTTTTTTCTTGTCCGGGAAGTTCTCTATCTGTCATTTGATTCTAAATGATAGCTTTGCTGGGTAAAGCAATCTTGGCTGGAGGTCCCTGATTTTCATGACTGAATATTTCTTGCCAATCCCTTCTAGCCTGAAAAGTTTCTTTTGAGAAATCAGCTGACAGTCTTATGGGAACTCCCCTGTAGGTGACACTTTTCTCTTGCTGTTTTTATGATTCTCTATCTTTTACCTTTGACATTTTAATTATGATGTGTCTTGGAGTGGGTCTCTTTGCATCCATTTTGTTTGGGACTCTGTGCTTCCTGGACTTGCAAGTCTACTTCCTTCACCAAATTAGGGAAGCTTTCTTTCATTATTTTCTCAAATAGATATCAAATTTCTTATTCTTTGATGCAGACTCTGGCCAGTGGTGTCCATGGTGTTGTGGATGCAATGAACAAATTCACAAGGACTACCAAGAAAAAGGGATGGCATGGTCACAATCTGAGAGAGAGAACATCTCAACCCTTGCTTGGACAGGCTTTTATTGCTTTCTAATAGCATACATCAAAGAAGGTTTTCATTCGTTATGCTGAGGTTAGCTTTAGGTGATTACTTTGTACAGATAACAAAGGAAAGGATGTTGCTGATTAGTTCTTACAGCTTACAGATTAACAAAGAAAAATGTTGCAAATGCAAGGGAATGATAAGAGTGATTGGTGTGGTTATACTCCTTCCTTGGGAGAATTAGCACAGAGATTAGGGAGTTACTTTAAAGATATGCAGTAAACATTTGCTGCTTCAACTCAGAGTAGGGTGTTTTAGCAAGAGCAAGCCTCAAAGCCGCCTAGTTACAATGCAGGCCTGGTTACCCATGGGAAAGCTGATCGGTGGGTTTGACTCCTGTGTGTCATCTCCTGCCTACCAGTTTTCTAATAGGGCCTGGCTACATTTGCCATTGCCAGGCAGACCGGTTCCCCATAATTCTTTCTCTTCACATTCTGGCACCCCTATAATACAAATGTTGGAATGCTTGAAGTTGTCCCAGAGGCTGCTTACACTCTTCTTGTTTTTCTTGGATTCTTTTTTCTTCTTGTTGTTCTGATTGGTTGTTCTTTTTTTTTTTTCCTTATGCTATAAATGAGTGATTGGATTATCTGCTTCATCCACTCTACTTTTGTTTTTCTATGAATTGTTCATTATTTCACTTAGTGAATCCTTTATTTCTGACCAGATCTTTTTTATGCTGTTGAGGTCCTCACTCAGTTCCTTGAGCATCCTTACAACCAGTGTTTTGAACTGTGCATCTAATAAGTTGCTCATCTCCATTTCATTTAGCTCTTTTTCTGGAGTTTTGATCTGTTCCCTCATTTGGGGCATGTTCCCTTGTCTCCTCATTTTGGCAGTCTCCCTCTGTTTGTTCCTATGTATTAGGAAGAGCTGCTTTGACTCTATGTCTTGGTAGACTGGCCTAATGTAGTAGGTGTCCTATAGGGTCCAGTGGCACAGCCTCTCGTATCATGCAAGCCTCCCGTATCACATCAAGGTGTGCCCTTTGTGTGGGTATACCCTCTGCTTGTAGCTGAGCATACCCTTCTCTTGTAGTTGAGCCTTGATTGCTGTTGGAAGGTCAGTGGGGAGGATTTACTCAGACCAGTCAGTTGTAAGGACTGGCTATGACCACTCACCACCAACCTCCACCCTCTGTGGAGGATCAGCTGTGCAGGGGCAGTGTGGTCATGTTCCTATGTGATCTGTAACTCTCCACTGGGCGCACTGGCCCCGAGGTTTCCTGGGTGGTGCAGACCAAAGTCAGCCCTAACTTTTGTTATGCCAGGGGTCACCCTGCCTGGACTATAAAACAATCTGAAATGGCTACTGCTTATGCTGTGCTTGGAGATTCCCAGGTGAAACCAAGCTGTGATTCTAGGCTGGGTGGTGCTAGTGTCAGGTCTGGGGCAACTTCGCAAAAGGTATAAGGGATACGGGCTCACTGAGGCTGGCTGTTGCTTGATTTAGGATTTAGGAAGTTGTGCAATATGAACCAAGAAAAGCCATTCATATGGAGGCGCAGCTTGGGTGGGCCCATGGGTTGGATTGGTAGGAGTCTCTGGGGATTTCCAGGACAGGGCAAACAATGTTAGTCAGGGTGATGTAGTCTCAGATATGGCACCAGTCTGCTGGCTCTGTAGCTCTGTTGGGGGAAGGTTCAGCAAAAGGACAATAGAATCTGCCTGTCTTTCTGCCTGGAAGAAAGCTCTCCCTCAGCTCTCATCTTGATGCCAGACACTTTAGTCCTTCCCTGTACCCTACTGGTGCCTTTCAAGCTGCTACACCAGTGCTGGAGCTCAGAGGGAGTGACCCTGTGTAAGTCCATGAGTGGGTTCTTTAGAAAGAACTGCTTGGGACTTCAGTAGTTTCCTCCACCGACTCAATTCCCACTGGGTTTTGCACCCAGAAGTTATGAGGACTTATCTTCCTGGCACTGGAACCCTGGGCTGCGGGCCTGGTAGGGACAGAGTCCCCTTTCTCCCCAGATCTCCCTCCTGAATTTGGATCCACCACACATGGATTTGGGAACAACCTATTTTTCATCTCCTCCCCTCCTACCAGTCTGGATGGATGTGGTTTCTTTATTCTGTAGTTGTTGGATTTCCATTCCTCGATTTCTGATAGTTGTGAGTGGTGGTTGTTCTATATTTTAGTTGTAATTTTGATGTGGTTGTGTGAGGAGGTGAGCCATGTTTAACTATGCTGCCATCTTGGCCCAACAGTTTTTAAAAGTTTAGGGATGCAAATTCAATATTTCTTGCCCTTTCAAGTTCCTGGAGTAATTGTTCTTTACATTGGGTTACTGAGCTGTTAATTCTAACACATCCTCCCTTTCAAAAACTGAAGGGTTATGGTGATAGAACTCAAGAGATACTCAGTACATATAATTTATAATGACATGTTCAGCCCCAATTTTATTTTGATACTACTCAGCTTTATTCAGTGTCTACTTCCATATGTTTCATTCGTTGGTATAGATGCAGAAATACAATTTTAAAAATTCAAAACTTCCTCTAAGATTCTTATTTCATAAATAAACATCTCTGAACCTTATAAAATAGTATACTATTTTTTATACTTATTCCTTTTCCTGAATACTATATAATATATTTCTTTGTATATATTTAAGCAATATTTATTGACTACCTACTTTCTTGTGATAGTTAAGTCATTACCTTAGCTGGTACTTTGTATTAAGAGGGCCAAAAAGAAAAACAGCAGATTTTTTAGTTGTTAGGAAAACTTTTTCAAGTCAACAGTTTTCTAAAAGAGCAGAAAATTCAGGGATGAGAAATTAATTTAATAAAATTTTATGCCAGTCATTAAGAATTTTAGGTCTTTGTTTAACAGGAACTAAGTTTAAATACTATCTGTAGTATCCCAGAGAAATTTTTATTACTCTACAGATTTCAAATTTATAATAAAGGGATACAACGTAGATAGCCCATAGTATTCTGATTCTTACTTTCTTTCCTTTGTAGAGTCAGATAGACCTCAAACTTTATCATGATTAGTTCTGGGAATTTTGGACAAATTATATAATTTTTGGCTTATTGTTCACAAATTTGTTGTGAGAATTAATTAAATAATAAAAGTACAGCCCCTAATGCAGAGCCTGGAAAGCTTTGTTTCTATAAATACTGACTTATTGGAACATGGTATATTTTGGTGGTACAATGGCAGAGTTAAATAGTTGGGACAGAAACCATCTTGCCCTAATGTATATACTATCTGATCCTTTACAGGAAGTGTTCATCAACCACTGTCCTATTGCCTTGCCGAATGCATTAAGCAGTCCTTTCCTCCTTCCCTTCCTTCTTATTATTTTCCTTCCCTCCCTCCCTCCCTCCCTCCCTTCCTTCCCTCCTTCCTTCCTTCCTTCCATCCTTCCTTCCAGAAAAATGTATTGTCTACTATGAGAGGTGACCTCTGAGCTTAAGAAGACATCAGTGAGACCCAATTTCTACAATGTTGTGGTGAATATAGACAAAAGACGACTAAAATGCAGTAAGTACAATGATAAAATAATGGCACGTAGATAAGTTTCTTAACCAGGTCTCAGGGGTTCAGGGAAGGCTTTCTGGACAAACAGATCTATAAGGTAAATCTGGAAAGTAAGTGGAGGTTTGCCAGTAAGGAGGGGAGGAGGGGAAGAATGTTCCAGTAATAAGGAAAAAGCATGATCACAGAGGACATAGCACTTCTCAGAACTTCAGAGAGTTCAGTATGTTGGGAACTTTATTAAGAAGAGTGCAAAAGATCAGGTTAAACTGCTGAACAAGAGCCAGACTATGCAGGCCTTTATAACCCCTGGCCCATAAAACTAAATATATTATATCAAAAGTAATGTGAATGAATGCAGGCAGAGGAGGTTTTCTGCATCAAAGTCAGATACCAAATTAGTCATTTAAAAAGATTATCTGGTAGCAGTTTGAGAAAACTGATTGAGGCAAACATTGTGAGCATGGAGACAAGTTGGATGATGTGGAATACATTGAAAAATAAAGCAATTTTAAACTAATCATCTGCTTAGAATCAGTGGTGAGCTTAGGTGTGGTTTTCTAGAAATTTTATGATATTGTATGAAGGACATGAATTTTATGAAGTCCTGAATTTCTAAAGAAGCTGTATAGAGAAACAATGTTCAAATGAGGAAAAAATACAGTGTTATTATTGTTAGTGTTTGCAAAGCACTCATCAGCCAAGATGCAATATGTTTTAGTCTCATATATTTATTCAACATGTATTTATTAAATGCTTACCAGGCTTCAGAAACCATCTTAAGGACTGGAGACACAGCAGTGCATAAAACATTCAGCCTTTCTTTTTATGAAAACTGTGTTCTAGTGGAAGATACAGCCAAAATTAAATAAATCAGTGAATATAAAGTTGTGCATTGAGGTATGTTCTATAAAAGAAAAATAAATGCACAGGATAGAACAAATACAATGAATGTTTCCTGTTTCAGAAAGGAAAATCAGGGAAGAATTCTTGAAGAACTAGCACTTTAACTGATACCTAAAGAGGAGAAGGGGACAGCCAGAGGACAAGTGGCCAATTTAGAAAAAGTAAATGACATACAGGTACCAAATTTTTCAGACCACAAGACGCACCTAGGTTTTAGAGGAGAAAAATAGGAAAAAAATTTTGAAGCAAAAAATGTGGTAAAATATTTAATAACATAAATAATGTAGGCCGCTTCCCCCCCACACACAGTGAGCCAGGTAAGCTACATTTATACCATAAGACACACCCCCATTTTCCTCCCAAATTTGGTGGAAAATGTGCATCCTATAGTCCGAAAAATATGGGTAAGTATGAATGCCCAAAGGCAGGAATGTGAGTGGAAAATCAGAGGATCAAAATGATCAGTGAAGCTGGAGTGAAGTGACCAAGAGGAAGAACTGAACAGCCAATAGCCTGGCAGTATAAGACTTGAAGGGGAACCTGGTATTGGCATCGTGATTGAGTTTTGTGTAATAGGAAGCTATTGAAGAATTTTAAGCACATGTGTTACATAATACTATTCATAGTTGTTTTTTTACTTATTTTCACAGACAGCTCTTGCAAAGATTTTATTACATTTATCTTTAGGAACCTACTACTTCAGAACTATTATAAATGACTTTTTAAAGTATTAATTTTGATTGTTAGTTGTGTAAAGAAATGCAATTAATTTGTTTCCAGGATTTTGCTATCTTATTAAGTGTAAAAGCTTGCATATTAATTAGAATTTTCTATGTTCAGAATCGCATTATCTGCAAATACAACAATTTTGTCTCCTATTTTTAATCCTTTTAACATTCCCTTGCCTTATTCTATGGGATAGGTAACAGATATCATTTTTCTACATATATTCCATATGTACATATTGTGATGTTTGTTTTATTCTATAGTCATCTTTTATAAGACTAAGAAATTTTCTATTTTCATCATCCTATATAGTCTATTCTTTATTCCTAGTTAGTTAAGAGAGGTTTCTTTAATCATAAGTGAATATTAAATTTATCAAATACATTTTCATTGTTGAATATTATACAATCTTTCTTCTTTAACATGTTAATGTGGAAAATTTCATTGATTAATTTTCTATTATAAACTAACATTTACTTCACTTATAAAATAAGTTGATCGTGATATACTTTTCTTTAATGACACTGAACTATTAGGTTTAGTGAGTTAGTATGTGAAGTTTTTGCACCTATATTAACATAGAGACTGACCTACAATTTTATTTTTTATGTATTTTGCTGCTATTTTAGGTTTTGGAATCAAGGTATGTTATTCTTAAAGTTAATTGGTAAATAGTCCTAGAATAAATGCTTTAAAATGATAATTAGTTTTTGCTTCATCATTTAGTTGAAGTATCCTCAATAAAATCATCTAATCTCTGAGTTTTCTTTTGGAAATATTTAAAATTATTGATCCAGCTTTTCAGTAGTAATTGCATTGTTTATGTTTTCCAATTCTTGCATCAGTTTTTGTAGATTTAGTTTAATAAAATCTGGGAAGATAGTTCTAATTATTTGTTTTTATTTTGTTGTATCATCAGTGGAGAGATCTCCTATGTAATTTCAAGTATTGAATATTTATTCCATGTCTCTTAATTATCATTGATCTTGCCATAAATTTCCCAACCTTTCTTCCTAAATTGATTTGTTGAGTCTTTTTACTGCATGTTTTCTATCTCATTAATTTCCTTCTTAACATTCAGCTTATATTACTTCTGTTGTTTTTGGAGGTTCAGGGTGCTGGGAGTTTTTTCTTATTATTATTTCATGAACTGATTGCTTAGCTCACTAAATTTTTAGACTTATTTTCTGATAAATGCACTCAACTCTGACAATTACAATAAAAACAATTAAAACACTATCCAGCCAGTCCTCAGTATAATTAAGTTAAAAATATTTCCTAATTTCTATTATGATTATTTCTTTGACCCAAGGACCATTTAGAATATCATTTCAAAATAAATGTTTCTGAAAAATGAGAATTTTATAGTTAAATTTATTCTAACTATATGTCAAAATTTAATGATGTCAGAAAGTACTCTACATATGATTTAAATCATTTAAAATTTTTCAAGATTTTGTTTGTTTCAGTTTATTTTTTCATTTATATGGTCTCAAATAAATGGATATTTTTCAACTGTTGAATAGATTATTTCCTATATGTCCTGTAGGTCAAGCTTGTTTTATAATAGTATTCAAATATTGTATATTGATATTTTCTAATATATTTTTCTTATTATAAATTTAAATTTAATAAATATAAAAATGCACTATTTATGACCTAAAAAATCTTCTTATCTCTAATTATGCTTTTTCCATTATACCTTTAAATATTACAAATGTACATGTTATTTACATTTTATATAATTTTTATTTTTTGGTTTTCATTCATTCTGCATCCTTTTAATTTTAATTTGTGGCTCATAAACTGCTCATAGTTTCACTGTGTATTTATATGTGTATCTATATTCAATTTTATAATTTGTTTAAATTGGAATACCTCTTAAATTTATATTTAATGCAATTATGGATTGCTATTATGGATGTATTAAGATGTAATCTGTCTTATTTCACTCTTTACATTTGTCCCATCTTTTTATGGCTTTTTATCTCTTTTCTCAGTATAACTTTGGTTTAATTTATTATCATATTGGGTGGATTTTTTCATTATATTAAATTTGACATTACAAATCTCTGTTTTTTAGGTTTTAGAGATTACTCTAAAATTACATTATGCTTTCCCAATTTAGTGATTATTACATTTTTCCAGCAAAAGCTCATTTGTTACTTGTTTTTTTTTCCTGAGTACAGAACAACAGTACTATGCCCAGAGTCCCTTACAGGAGATGGAACCATGTAGCTGAGTTTCCTCCAATGGCAGGAGAGTGGAAATTCCTCGAGACCAAGGCTTTAAGGTGTGATACAATGCTTCTTTCTCCTTGTGTTCTCTAGATGCAGATACTGATAAATTACCCGAGGATGGATAATTCTCAAAATAATAATAATAATAATAATAATAATTAATAATTAATAATACATTCTGAGCTCTTGTTCAACCTGATAGAGGAAATCTTCCCCATCTATTTTAGGAACTTCTTTGACTTTTAAGTGATTGAGAAATAAACTTCTATATTATTAGAGCTATTATATATTTTGGCATATATTTGTTATAGCAATTAGTTTCATTCTTACTAATAAAAATTTGGATCTTAAATTGAGTTGTTGCCATAACTAAATATAAATATAGTATTTGTGTTATCCATTCAGCAACTCAGGGGAAGATGGTGATATAACAGATACAGCAAACAGAAAACCTGGATATCTGTGATTTTCTAGGAAGACATTAGGTGAGATTGTAGTGCCTCAGGGGAAAGAACATTAGAATGTTAGTATATATTGTTTGCTGTGTATAGCAAGATTTGGAGGGGAAAATAGTTTAAGGAAAAAGAATAGTGGCCAGTACATAGCAGAAAAAAGTGCATATATGAAATACTGATTTTTTAAATCTGTTTCCTTATGTCTCTTAGTTCCTTTTACTTTTACCAGTAACCTGTTGTTGTTTCACTTCTTATTGAATCTCACTCTCACTGCTACATGGAAGGGGGTGGAGGGGGCTGGAGTGGGAAGAGAGAGACCACTGAAAGAGGATTATGAAAGTAAAGGTTAGAGAAGAAGATCACTTACAATAAGTGGATACAGAGGAGTAAGAAATTAGTCGATTTGATATACAGGGTGGGGCAAAAGTTGGTTTACAGTTGTGAATATGTGAAATACAGTGTTATTCTTGCATTATTACTTATTAGTTATTGTATTATTGTCCATACAAACCACTGTAAACCTACTTTTGCCCAAACCTGCATATTGAGGGAGTCTATTCTACAGTGTAAGGCTCATAGGTGACATAAATATAAAAAAGAGGAAGGGAACAGGAAATTTAAGATTGTTCCCAAGATACTGATGAGCAACTAAATAATTGGTAGTATCATTTTCTGAAAGAAATATATAGGGAAAATACATATGCACACAACTAAGGAAAAAACATAAGAGTTCAATTTTGGTTTACATATCTCTTAAATCCAAAGCCAAATTTTGTTCTCATGCCACCTTCTGGCTGCCTATATGATATGGGAACCCAAATCATGGAATATTATGGTAACACAAAAGAAGAGGAACCAAATGATATCATTCCTGGTCACACACAGGGATTGTGCCCATTAATATATAGAAGTCCATCAATAACTGGACTGTGATGCATCAGAATTATAATACCTTATTTTTAGAGAAGTAAGAAATGCTAGAGTTAACATAAGTGGGTGAGCAGAGAGGCAGAGAGAAATAGTTCCTCTGCTCTGAAATGCAGAGGTTTGGATTGACTGGATTTCAGGGACAAGGGAGGAATCAGGGAAGCTGAAGATCCCAGCTTCTCTCCAGGGCCCATACTTGGATGGGAAGTGCTGACCTGTAGAGCCCAGGAGACAGATGGGAAGAGTAGAGGCAGGGAGAAGATGGGTTTGTTTTAAAGCAGGTCCCATCGGGTATCAAGTGAAACTATCAATGGGTTTCTTAAATGGAACTGTGATCTAGTTCTTAGATGTAACTATTTTAGCATATAAATAATAATTGAGATCTACTATATTTAAGAGGTGGGCTGAGGGCAAATAACCTGCAAAAGTGTGAAGTTAGTAGAGACGAGAGATAACAGGAGTCTGTGGTATCGCAACAACAGGAGAATGGAGCTTTCCAGGAGAGGTGAGCAACATTTAAACACAAACATAGAGAGACTAACAATTACACCTCTTTTGATATTCTGGGTATGATAAATGAATAAAGTACCATTTGCTTTCAGCAACAGTTAGAATATATATATAGTGATCTTAGGAGAAACAGCTTTAGTGGGGGTTTGAGACTTTCAGCCAGGTTTTCATGGCCTAGAGAGTTTAGAGTATGTAAAGAATAACAAAAAATATTATTATTTTTTCCCTCTTAGGGAGTAATAATGTTTGGATTTAGGGGGAGAAGAATCTTTCCCATTCACCTTTACTCCAGATCCTTCCAAAATCCAATAATTAAAGTTCTGCAGATGAAAGCAAAAGATCAAAATGGAAAAACACCTGGTTAAATTTTCCTTAATATTGGAGTAAGTATTCATAAAATGATAATTTTAAAACCTTGTAATAGATTTAAATTTATTTAAAATATTGTATTTTTTATCACAAAATCTTATTACTTCCCTTGAAATCATTTTGGTAAAAATTTGATTCACATTGGAAATTATATGAGTTACAATTATTTGTATATCTGTTTATTGCTTTCCCACACAAACACAAAAATAACCCAGCCGTGATTACATATAACTGACTATTTATAAGTTGCAAATCTGCTCCTTAAAAATGTTTGGCACACCTCCAGAGAGGCATACACACACTCCAAATTGTTGTTGTTGTTTTTAATAAAAGGTACTTCATATCATGCATACAGCCTGTACTAGGGTTAGTTGAGGACATGAAATTTAAAGTCAGTTCAATAGTGAGACATGTCTCTAAGGGCTGTATGGAAGATAATGGCTCAAACAACCTTATGACTCTCCATTAACAATTTTCTTTGGGATTTTTTTTTAAGCCATCATGCTTTCTTATAGACACTTAACATCTATCTAAAAAAATCATACTTCTCTGTTGCTTCATCTGACTATGTATAATTTAATTTTAAGATGCAGCTTTTATCATAGAAGTTTTTCAGGAAGCAATTTAAGTTTGAACTAGCTCAAATCAGCACTTTTTATCAATTTACTGGCATTTTAAAAAATATTTTCATGACTTTATGTTTTCCTGAACTACCTAAGTAGATTTAACCTAACATATAATGTGTCCTTTTCTTTTTAAATCTGAATAACAACTATCCAATTTCAATGAGTTCCTTTTTTATGAGATATACAGTCTGCTTTCCTTTATCCTTTAACCCTACAAACACCCAGGACACCTGACAGCCTTCCTTGTCGGCAGAGCCTTTCAGCTACGTAAGGAGAAACCTGGAGTGATACACACTTCTTCCAGGGTAATAAGCATGGAGCACAGAGCACAGAATATATTTTAACTCACAGAAAACCTTTTTTTTTAATTTATTTAAGAATAATGTAAAACTTGACTTCTTAGTTTTCTGACTATAAAATAAATTTGAGTGCGGTTTTTACTTGACGACTGCAAACCTTTTATGTTTGTGTTGATTCACTTATTTCTGCTTTTGCTATGTATATTTTGTGACATTCACTAAAAATCTTAGAACCCCTTAGACATACTGACTAATGACTCTTTCTTGGCCCCTATTAATTCTACATGCCAACAGAAGCTCCTGAATTTCTGGTATTTTTACAGAATGTTTTAAAAATTCCACCAAAATATATAGATTATATGACCTGTATTGTTAGTTTTCATGACTTTTTCTTATGAGATATGGGTTTACCTTAAGCCATTCATAATCAAATGTCTTTTAACACTCTTGGTCATTTGGCAACTTGAAACTAGACTTGCAGAAAAACCTTATTTGAATTTCGGACTTTGTCTCTTACTACTTTCCCCTGCTCTGGCTTCTAGCCTTCTGAACACTCTGTTTCAGTCTTCCGATTTCTTTCTTTCTTTTTTTAGAACAATGTAATTTTTTTTTTTTTTAGAGAGGGAAGGGAGGGAGAAAGAGAGAGAGAGAGAAACATCAATGTGCGGTTGCTGGGGGACATGGCCTGCAACCCAGGCATGTGCCCTGACTGGGAATCGAACCTGCTATGCCTGGTTCGCAGCCCACGCTCAATCCACTGAGCTACGCCAGCCAGGGCATGATTTCTTTTCTCAATAATTTCTAAAGAGAGGCATTGTTCAAGAATTTTTATCAAGGCTGCTCTTCATTTTTTATATCCTCTATAGATGATTGCATGTACATCAAAGATTTGATTGGCAACAATTTCTTAATTATGACTCTAGCCTCCTCTTGCCTTTTCCTTATTCCACATTCTCACTAAATGGATTTGTCGTAGAATCCTATCTGCACACTCTACTAATCCTTCTGTTTTCCCTGTCTATATACTTCAAAATATTGTAGAGAAGAATATTAGAAACACATTAAGAGGCTATGGGGACATTGTAAGCCTCAATTTTGTCCTAAAACTATAACTTTAATGGCCTTTCTCCTTCAAGTCTCAAATTGTTGGTCTTGCTTATTCTTTAACTGATAAAATATAAACAGTTTTTAGAGACTATCACTTTCTCACCACCAAATTTATCAAAAACTATATGTATTTATGTATTCTGCCACACTTACAAGTTTGGCACACCAATAATCAGGGTTTCTGTTTAAGATCAACCCTCTTCCTTGTACTATGGATCCCAGCTGCTATCACCAACTCAGAAACCTTGTCTCTGCTGTTCATTGTACCGATGCCATCAGTCCACAGAAACACCCACACGTTAAAAGGAAACAATCAACTCACTTGATGCCACGTTGCAGTATAGCCACCTTCTAAAGCAGAGCTGCACTTTAGAAGAGCATCCAGGGTAGTCTGCACACTCCACCCGCTCCCTTGCCTCCAGATCCCCTCCCGGTCACTCCTCTACCTACAGCTTTCACTACACCCCCCTTTACTGATGTCACTTCTGTCCAGCAGGCCAGTGAATCCATCCTGTGGAACCAATCCTTTGATCAAGCCTCTTTACTCACTTTTCTCAAACTCTCAACAATTTTCAATGACCAACCCTTTCTTCTCAAGAGTTCTTTTCTCTGACAAGACAGCATATATTTCTGATCTTCCTCCTATCTCACTAAGTGCTCTTTTTATTCATTTTTATTGCCTTATCCATCTTCTCCTGACTTTGAAATGTAAGAGTTTTCTAGGGTTCTTGGCTCTTTTTTTTTTCTATTTATACTTAACTATAGTCTCCTCTAATCTCATGGCTTTAGTCATCATTCATTAATAATAAGACTAATGATGATGATGAAGGTGCAATGGGCACTGTGATAAGTGATATAAATACATTGATTAACATCTTCAGGACAAAATTTCACTATGCAAGTGGTAAATTTGAGAAGCATAGCATCTTGGCCAAATTTACAGAGAGAGTACATAATACTAAGAGTTCAGGGGTTCAAATTCTGGCAGTTTGGCTCCTGAGCTCCTAACATTAGCAACTACTCTACACCAAACAAGTATTTTCAGCCCTGACATCTGTATGGAGCTCCACAGCCATACTACCCAACTTCTTACCCACCATCTGTGTTTGAAAGCCTCACACACATCTAAAAAGTGGACATACAGAAAAACGACCTTTGCTTTCCTCCAAGCACACGTCACTGGTCTTCCTCATCTGCACGACAGAGCCTCTGTTTCTCTGAGCTCTCTGCTGCTGTTTCCAGGAACATCAGCCCCCCTGGCTGCAGTTCTGAGTTCTTCCCAAATCAGGTTCTTTGCACCTGCTCACGCCTTCTCCAGAAATGTTCTTCCTCAAGACCTTACGTAACTTACACTCGCACTTTATTTAGGTTTGTGCTCAAATGCAGCCTCTTCAAAAATAACACTTCCCAGGGGTAAAACAGCCACCTTAGTCTCCATTTCACCCAGTCTTTCTCTTCCTGGCTGATTTTATTTCTCTTCATAACTGTTATCACCATCCATAAGTAAGCATTTGCTTGTAATTGCTTATTATTTACCTCTCCATTAAAATGCAAGCTCTACTAAAAAAGACATCAAGTAATTTCCTTGCTTCCATCAACATACATGTTGGCCAGTTTATAAACCCACTTTACACTTTTCAGCCTCTTTCCCTGACTCTCAGACTCTTCCTTTCAATATCATATTTATCCATGGGGCCCTAACAAATATGATGTGACGACATTTCTGCTATGAATCTCTCCATGATTCCACCAGTTAAAATGTCATTATTGTATTTTTATAAGAATCCCCTTTTTTAACCTCTACCATATTCTGCTTAGTAGTATACATGCCACAGTTTTCTCCCTTATGGAATTATGTTTAATTTCTATTCGAATGAACAAACATTTATTGACACATTCACAACTACTTTATGTAGCAAAAATATCTTTTCGTTTTTATATCTTTCAAAGGCCTGACATAGTAACTTACATGTAGCAGCTACTAAATAAATGTTTATGAAATTGGTTAACCTCTCTGTTCCTGAAAAAAAAAAACCATGAATTTCATTTCAATTGAAGCATATAATATGGTTACTATAAAATTGCATCATTTTGAAAACTATACCATTAATTATGAATAAATGGCAAATACTGATACTCTTAAATATACACAAAATATTATATATACATATATAATTTAATATATAAAATATATATTTAATTTGTATTGCTTTTTCTACAGAAGAAAATGCTTGTAACTCTTACTAACTTTCCACCACCTACATTCTGCTTTCCCAGGTATATTGCCATGGTAAATTGAAAACTAGAGGATATGCACTCCCCTCTGAGGTTACATCTGTTAAGTGACCCATATTGAGTTGGTCAGATTCACAGTCACTGTTGCAAACCCAGTGGTGCCGAGGAAGCAGTGGCTCCTGTGCCCTCGACAGCGCCTTTACCGACTTTCGTTCCCTGAGCCATGAGACAGGCACCTGGGAGGCCTCCCACGTCCTTCAGACTGGAGCTGCTTCCACCGGCAACAGTCTCACAGATTAGTTTGGCATAAATAACAGCTGCTTTAGCCTCTTGTGATATAATTTTTGACAAACTACCTGATGTCTTATCTAAGAGTCAGGATGCTAAAAAACATCAGAAAGAAATTTTATTTGTTGAACTAGTAGAGTTCAGGATTTGTGCATATATATAATCCAAAAAAAATATCTCAGAAATGTCAGATGTTTGTCTGATTATAGAAAATGGTAATTTCTCTTTCTAGATTTATTATATTTAACTGAACCTCAAAAAGGGAACACTGCATTACTGTAGTTTATTAAATCTAGATACATATCTTCCATTGTTTGTTTAACACAATAAAAAGCTACAGATTAAAAAATAACACAACTATTGATTATACATTTTTCATCCAATAATGCAAATTCGATCCCTGTCATCCCTTGTTTTATTGAGAAGTAGATGGAAGAAAGTGTAAAATGTCCCAAGTTATTTGCCTATTGAAAAAGAAAACTCTTTAGGGTTTTGGTTCTCCGTGATTTTTCACCTCACTAGGAAGTTCCTCGTGTTCTATCAGTACAGCTTTAAGTGATGCGTTATCCTGGCAGCAGTGTTACACTATGGCTGTTACTGAAAATGCCAGGCCGCCAACCCATGTGCACGTGTGTCTTTTTTCTTTAATCGGCTGTCCAGTCAGATTTTCGTAAAGTATGTTTATGTAAGTGATTGCTTTAACCTAAGCTCAAGACTCTGCCCAGTTGGGTCTATCATACTAGGCCACCAAAGAAGGTCGAAAGGTAATATCACCTAATGAAATGGCCACCTGCTTTTGATTTGTGTCATCTTAAAGCATAATACACAACAAGGGTAGCCCCCACCCAGCACTTACAAAATGCTGAAGGGTCAGGGCACAGGACATAAGATTTGAGGAACCCTCTGGGCTGATGACGTAATGACGTACACTTGCTGGATTCCTGCAGGGGAAGCCTCCAGACTTGCTTCTACCCTATTCTTGATCCCTTGCGACCTATTCCCAGTTCTGCATCATACCGACACAGGTATAGTGATAGTTAGGTCATGTTACACTCCTCCTTATTAAAATGTTTATGTTTTATCCTTCTTGGTTATCTGATCTAGAAGAAATCATTTATGCACGGGACTGCATGCTTTTGACCCATGCTGATTCTCAGTGAATCCCTTTTTTAATTAATTAATTAATTTTATTTTAATTGTTGTTCAAGTACAGTTTTCTGCCTTTTACTCCCATCCCAGCCCATCACCCAGCCCTCCCCACCTCCCTCCTGTTTCCACCCCTCCCATTTATTTTTGTCCATGTGACCTTTATGCTTGTTTCTGCAAACTCTTTCCCTTTCCCCCTGAAATTCCCTCTCCTATACCCTCTGGTCACTGTATACTTATTTTTGTTAGTTTCTTTGTTTTTAATTTTCCAGAATTGTAATAAATTTTCCACATTTGTTTAGAAAAATTGAAAAAATCTAAAAAATATGAATAAATACAATGTACTATCTAGCAAAATCAATCTAAACATATTTCTTCCACATCTTTTATATAAGATAAATACAGGTGTTGCATAATGTACGAGGGTATTGCAATAACATCATATGTAGTTAACTAAATAGCATCTACCAAAAGTAGTGTCCACCGGGACTCATAATGTGACCGTACTCAGAAATAGGATCTTTTCAGGCATAATTAGTTAAAAATCTAGATGCAAAATCATCCTGGATAGAGAGTGGACCCTAAATCCAATAACTGGTGTCCTTACTAGGAATGGACCCAGAGAGATAAACAGAGAAGTCCATGTAAATACAGGACATAGACTGGAGCTATGTTGTCCTAAGTCAAAGAATATCGGGGGCCACTAGCAGCTGAAAGAGGCATGAAAGGGTTCTTCCCTAAAGCCTTTGGATGGAGCAGGGCTCTGCTCACACCTTCATCTCAGACATCTGGACTCCAGAACTGTGAGAGCAGACACTTTTGTGTAGAAGTGCCAACCCTGTGGTAATTTGTTACAGCAGCCCTAGGAAACTAATACACCATGGACATGCTTTTGTGTTACATTCTTTCTCCACCTTTGCAATATCGTGTTCATTTGTGGTATGTTGTGTTGTGTTCTCTAACTTCCGTTCCCAAATGCATTACCTCCAAATGCTATAAATATTTTAAAATATAAAGATACTTAGTGATTTTAAAACTCAAAATGTAAAAAATTTAAGCTGTTTCATTTCTTTATTCCCTTTTTATCTTTCAATAACAACATGATGAACACCTTCGTATGTGAGTCATTTTTCCACATAACATTAGGATGATATCTAGAAGTAAAAATATTGTGTCAGTTCTATTTCTGTTTATCAATGATTTATTAGTACTAGAATATAAAATTTTGTCTAACTGACAAAACAAAGTAAAAAAAAAACCTGTAGGCAAATACAATGCATCAAGGAGACTTTAATGAGACATAAGAACAGAAAAGATGAAATAGTATTTTCCTATATAAAAATGTTCAAAAAATCATCATTTGTATTATCTTCATCATCTGTCATCTGAATACTGTCAAGCCTTCAAACTGGTCTCTTTACAAGCCCCCTTGCTTCCCCACAACAGATTATTGACAAAGTAACCAGAAAGTTCATACCAGATAGAAGCCAGATAACATCATTCCTGTACTTGAAACCTCCTTTACTCAGCATTTCACTCCCAGCTAAAGCCAAAGTTTCCCCAAGCCCTGCATGGTCCAAGCTCCTCTTTACTTTTATGACGATGTTTCCTACCACTCTCTCCTGCTCATTGTGTTTTAGTGGCCTGCTCAGCATCTCTCAAAGCCAGCCAGCATCCTCCTGCCCTGAGGCCTTGGCAGAGGCTCTTCATCTGGCTGGGATAATTCTCTTCCACATTGACAGGGATATCGTCACCTCACCTCCTTCATGGCTCTGCTAAAAAGTCACCTGCACTGAAGTCTGCACTGACAACTTCACCTAAAACAGTAAACACTCCTGTTTCAAACTGAACATCACCTTATCTCTCTTATATTTCGCTATTACAAATAATAACAAAAATAGCTTTATTGACACATATTATGCCTAGCATTACACTAAGTTCCTCACCTACACTAACTCTAACACTGATGGCAAAAACTTATTAGTGAATATTTTCCCTATTTTGAAGTTGGAGAAACAGGCCTAGCACATAGTCTTATTTTTTTACTTCCTCAGTATGAATTAAGATGAAATAGCTTACCTATTTTTACAGGTAAATAATTAGGGCCATTTTCTTTGTGATAAATTTGTATGTTAATATTCCTGCCTCGTCTATGTATAAGTAAGTAATTAGAATATTCAGGTAATTTAATATTAGAACAGGACTGGGGATTCATGGATTATAGATTTTACAACACTTTTCCTAGTTGAAAGTCATGTTATTATTAGAAGCAGATAGATTGATTTATAAGTTGAGGTTTTTCTACTTACTTTGTGAATTAATATAAAATAGAATGTGAATTATGTTTATTATTTAATACCCCAACCATTGTCTTTTGGCCATTCTTATACTCCTCAATTAAGATTTATCACTTTGAAAAAGTAAAAGAATGAAATTAATGTAGAAACATCAATTTAGATTTGGTATAGTCAAATTGAACTATGTAAATTGCTTCCAGAAGAAAAAAAATCTCCTATGTAAATATATAAGTTAAATGAGTAATCGAGTAATCTATGAAATGATCTACGTAAACATTTTTCATGTTCAAGTAACAATGAGAAAAGTTTACTGTCTTTCCCCTCTTGAAGGCTCATAGTGCATTTTTATATCCTGGGATAAGTAAACCTGTTTCAGCTTTTATAGTGCAATAGCTACCAAAATCTAATCATGCATTTTCTTTTCTTCCCACAGAAAACCTATTTGTAATTCCCCAGAGATAATGTTCAGAGAAATTAGCTTTAGAAAATGCCAGTTTGTCTATGTGAAATCATCTGACCTAATTTAAAATGCAGGCTAATTTATTTTACATTAAAATCAACAAAAGTGCATATATCATTCATTCTTTCATATTCTAGCTCTACCTTGGGCTTATATGTAATTCACATGGGAAGTGTTTTATGTGTGAGCATGTAAAAGCTCTCACACATGCGGCTTCAGGTTTCGCCTTTGCATATAGATAGTGGTGACCTCTTCAGAGTGAAAAAAGAGAGTGTGAGTCCCCCAAAAAGGTAAATTTTGAATAGTTACTGGTCTGTGATTGACAAAAGCCAGCATTTAGCATTTGAACCTTCTTTAGAAGGTGTATTTTCCTCCTATAATTCACATAGGAATTATCCAGTTTTCTCAAAATTACAATAACCAAAAGGTTTAGCAATAATTTTCAGACATCAGAGCATCTGTTAAAATCACCATGCAGATCTTGAAAGAGACTTTCCTTCGAACCAAAATTAATTAGAATACTATATAGCTAATATATTAGAGGATAGCTGTGTAGAAACTACAAATAGAAAAAGAATGCCTGGGCCTTTAGGCATAACTGCATTTAAGTAGGGGAAGGTACTATAGCACAGTAGCAATAGCAAAGGGTTTTAAGTAGGAAACCCAGGTTCAGAATCTCGCTCTGCCAAATATTAGCTGACAAAATTTCAACAACTTAATCTTTTCAGGGCCTCAATTTTCTAGCAGGAAGGACTGGTAAACAAATAACAATGTGGCCATGATTATGTTCAGGATCAACTTAAAGATGGCATTTGAGAAAAAACTGTCAACTATAAAACCTCATGCAAGTTGAGCTGTTTATTATGCATTTTTGTTTATTTAGGTGGTAAATATTAAGGTTATAATACATTTAATAAGTTAATACGTTTCGCACTAGAAAAATAAGCCTTGCCATCCTTAATGTTTGACCATATTATTAACTTGAATCTGTTAGGTAAAATCACATTATCTTGATCAAAAATAAAATATGTTGGAGTCTTTTGTTTTTTACCAAATGAATGATCATTTTAAAAATCAGAGAGAGAGAAAGAGAGAGACTACTCAAAACTATTCAAGTAAAAAAGATATATGGTTCTTCTAAGCTTGCCAACACCCATATGTGGTATAATAATCAAAACAGGGAATACAGGCAAAATAATAGTGCAGAAAGTTTTAAATGATGTGAAGATAATTGCTTCGTACATAAATATTATTTTCAATCAACAGGGGGTTTATTACTTATATTTCTGCTGTAAATATATTCGGGCTATAAAACAGGTTTTCCTAGTGGGAAGGGAATTTATATCTTGAAGTAAAAATGGAGTCTAAAACACAGGGAGACTGGAAATTAGGAAGGCATCTGATCTAATGGGAACATAGCTAAAATTGCATATGTTTCATGGTCCTCAAAGATGTTAATTTCTTTTTGTTTAATGTCTTCTTTTTACTAAAATCATGTAAAATAATTTCATGGTCCTTCTCTGAGACTTCATTGTAACAGAATGCACTTTGGTTTATTTCTTCCCTTCAGTGAATTTATAATCTACATGCATGTGAAGAAAAGTTTCAATGATAAAGCAAGGTATTTACTGAACTGAGCTGGCATGTAATTTAAAAAAGTATTCAAGGATTAGAAAGTGCAAGTAAAAATAACTTCTAGATTATTTTAATTGTAGCAATCTTAAACCCTAGATTTATTTCAGAACAGTATGCTTCTAAACATTTTACTTTACTCTTTATAAAAATGCACTAGTCACCAGATATGAGGTTCAGAAAACATGTTCAGCAAAGGTGAAAAAATAAAGGACCTAACAGGGTTGTTAACTTTGTTGTATGACCTTCGACAAGCCTCTTGACCTTCATTTTTACCATCTTTAAAATGACAAATATGTTTCATCTTAGGTTCTAGCTCTGATTCCCTGGAGTGTGCCCGGAGTATCATGTTGAAGAATCCGAGACTTTCCCTATGATAAATGCAAAAGTATGCTACTATTGTAAGTTCCAGAAAACAAACAAAATGAATAAATAAATAAAAGGAGAGCTGCAGCAGAAATATCACATATTTGTCAAACAAAATGTCTTAAGGTGCATGTTGCAACAGTTTTTAGAATGGGGAATTTACAGGTCAATAACTGTTTTTTTTTTTTCACTTATACAGGTATAGTTTATTTTAAGAAAAAAATCACGAAAGAAGAGTAATTAATGACATTCAACAAATTTAATTTAAAAAATCCATGTCAAAATTACATCTCCTTTGTGGCACTGTATCTACTAATTAGACCTGTGTTTGTAAGACAGCGTAGGCTATTAGTTTACATTACACATGTCAGAGACAAATACACAGTTGGATCCATATTTTTTTCACATCTGAGACAAGCTAAATATTGTAATGATTATCTTTTAATAAATAATGTTCAGTTCCTTATCTTTTTTCAGAGTGTCTTGAAAATCCCTGCCATTGACACTTTTTGTTGTCTTCTCACCTTTGTTGACATCACTGGGAACGTGTTACGGATGTAGTACGTCATCCTCCCTCTTATATTTATCAAATGACTCTCATTTTTACAGAGATGTTAATAAGTATGTTAAATATTGAAAAATACTGCTCCAAAATGTATTTGAAAATCAAAGCCACTTGGGAAGACCCATCAGACAAGGAGTTTATGAGAGCTGAGTGAAAAGCCAGCACCTTGCTGAGACTATTTATTCAACAACAGCATTATTTTATGATATCAGGTACTATTTATTAATTCATTTAGTCAGTATGTATTTCTCAGAACCAATCCTGTGCTAGAAATATTGTGTTTACAACTAGGACTTGTGTTTTGAGCAAAATCAAAACAGTGTCTGGGAACTCATAGTAGGCTCTTTTTTTTTCCTGTTGTAAACCTCCCCAGCTGTTTAGAATGGTTGTAGAGGAATCATACTTAAATTAACCGGATAAACAGAACTTTTTAAAAATATTAATGATTGAAAGTGGTGAAGGGATGGGGAAAGGGAGGAAATATTTTCCTAATACCAAGTATAATGATTAATTTTGTGTGTCAGCTTGACTGGGCTAGGGGTGCCATGCTATTTGTTTAAACATCATTTTGGGCTTGTCTCTTGAGCATGTTTCTGGATGAGATTAACTTTGTGTCAGATTGAGTAAATCAGGCTGCCCTCCCGAATGTGGATAGAACTCACCTATTTCACTGGAGGCCTGAATAGGACAAAAAGTCTGAGAAAGATAATTTGTTCTTTCTGTCCAATCAACTTTGAGCTGGTGCATGGGTCTTCTCCTGTCTTCAGACTCAGATGTTGCCTGGATTTATAGCATTGCTTTTCCTGAGTCTCTAGTTTGCCACCTGCAGAGTATGAGACTTCCCAGCCTTCCTAACTACTGCGTGAGACAATTATACAGATATGGATATGGGTATGGATAAGGATATAGACAGAGACACAGATGATAGATAGATAAATAATAGATATTCTATTCATTTGTTCCCAAAAACCCAGATTAATAACATACCAGGTAAGGATGGTTAAGTTGTTTTCATAGGGTACATTGGGTTAGGATAATAAAAAATTGGCCAGCTAAATATTTGATAACCATATGAATGATATTAAAATATGAAAACCATTGCTTTTTAGTTCTTTCTGTCACTTGCAATGTATCAATACAATAGAGCAATTCCTGATGGTCAGGATGAAAAAGACCTTATAATCAAAGAAACTATGTTGATCACATTTACTCAGAGACTTTAAATCTGCAATATCTAATATGGTAATTGCTAAATTTATGTTACCATTTAGATTGATATTTAAATTAATACAAATTAATAAAACTAAAAATTTAGTTCCTTAGTGGCACCGGCCACATTTCAAGTGCTCAATAGCTGTATGTGGCTAGTAGCTGTCATACTGAACAGTGACAATATAAAATATTTCCATCATTGTGTAAAATGCTGTCTAAAACTTGGGATCTAAATCATCTATGGGATCATGGGCACCAACAGCTTTCTATGGAAATGTGCTGTGGTTTAAAATATGAAGAATAATAACTAACCCTCAAATTGTTTTGGTATATTTATATAGAGAGAGTAAAATATCTCCAAATGTTTTTGGCTTTAAAATATGAAAAACAAGAGAAAATCATGTAATTTAAGATAAGCTATTTTTTATGTCTTAGTTATTCCTTACCAATTGCCCAAATATTGGAATATTTTTTTTACAATTGTATCAATAGTTATAAAAAGAGTAAATATCAAAGTTATAAATATGATAATTAATTACATTACATAAACTTATGGAAGTGACATGTTTATTTTTTTTTCATTGTTTCTAGAGAGAGGGGAAGGGAGAGAAAGAGAAAGAAACATCAATTGATTACCTCTACATGCCCTAACCAGGGATCAAACCTACAACCTAGGTATGTGCCCTGGCCGGGAATCGAACTTGCAATCTTTCATTTATAGGCTGACACTCCAACCAAATGAACTACACCAGCCAGGACTGTTAGTGATATATTTAATTATCAAGAATACTTGATAGTTTTTTAAGAATTCTTTCAATAGTTCATCTTTGCTGTTTAACAATTATGGTTATTGTATTTCAATGAAGGAAAACAATGTCAATTCTCTCTCACGGTTTTTAAATTAAATAAGTTGGGGTGACATTAGTTAATAAAACTATATAGATTTCATGGGTACAATTCTATGATACCTCATCTGTATATTGCATTGTGTACCTGCCACCAAAAGTCAAATCTTCATTTGTTACCATGTATTTGACCCTCTTACTGCCCTTGCACCCCACCTTCCCTCTGGTAACCACCAGTATTGTCTGTGTCAATGAGTTTTGTTTGGCTATTACCAACTAGACAAGTAATAATGAGTCTAGGAGAGGGTGTGCAGAGAAAGGAAACCCCAGTCACTGCTGGTGGGAGTGTAAACTGGTACAACCACCATGGAAAATGGTATAGAGGCTTCTCAAAAAGTGAAGAATAGATAACCAGCCTATTTGGCATAGAAACTCCTCTTTTGAGTATCCACAAAAGAAAATTGAAAGCATTTATTCACAAAGATACATGTCCCTATGTTCATCTTATTCACAGTGGCCAAGACACGGAAACAACAGAAGTGTCCTTTGATAAATGATTGGGTAAAGAAGAGCTGTACATGTACACAGTGGAATCCGACTCAGCCATACAAAAAGATGAAATATTACCATTTGCAACAACATGGCTGGATCTTGAGAATATTAAGCTAAGTGCAACAAGTCAGACAGAAAAAGTCAAGAACCACCTTGAGAATATTACACTAAGTGCAATAAGTCAGAAAAAGTCAAGAAACATTCAATATCACTCATGTGTATAATATAAAACTGAAAGCAGAAAGTGTACAAACAAGAAAACAAATATTAGAAAGTATCCCGTTCAAGCTTTAAGACTTAAACACTAAACTACAGAATTTTGACACAGGAAAAAGAAAAACCATAAGTTGTGTAATAAATTATAATTTTGGAAGGGAAGTTTCACAGTTATTTCTTAACTGCAGTATAAATTCTCCCTAAATTTTGGAAGATATGAGTGTAAGCACTATATGGACTCTTTAGACACTCTTTGTAAATTATTTTTCTACTGTTATATTTTTAACAAATTCTAATGTTTTAGCTGGAAATATTTACATTATGCTAAGCAGGAAAATGTTTTCTAATTGAAGGGTTGTTAATTTGTGAATACAATGAGTGATCATTAGAACTTTATTTTTAAAAGTGCAAAGCAATTACATAGAACTCTATGTCTTCTTTTCTTTTGACTACAAATAGATATCAACAATCTCTAATTCTTTATATTTATGATATAGAATGAATTATAATTTTAATAATTTATTAATAGTTTCTATACCTAAGTAGTTTCTATCACAACTTACCAGAATTTCTCTTCATAAATTTCAGGTCACAAGCTTTCCATTACCTATTATGCAAAGCTTAGTTGCAATTCTTAGAGCCATGCATTCTAGGTTTATAACCACTGGCCTCTATTTGTCTAGACAGTAAATGCCTATGCCTTCTGCTGAATTCCTCAAGAAATCATTACATTTCTTTTATTTGTTTGGTACATTGATCTCATTTCTGCTCCTCACTTCTAGGTTCTGCCTTTCATTATCCAATCTAGCTAGAACAGAAGGAAGACTGACAACTTCCACTTAACTGTCAGGTTCTTTTGGGGGTCCACTAGCTGCAGTAAAATGACTCTACATTGTATTCAGTGAACCATGATGATAGGGAGAGAAACACATACACACAAGTTTTCATATCCTCAGAGCAAGAGACTGGTCTCATCTTCTACTAAAGGTGCTTAACAGCCCACAACAGCTGCCAGTGGGATGACAATGTAACTCAGCTACTCACCTCCCGTAATGAAGCATCTGTTCAAAAAAATAGAGTGTTCTCTCCTTCCAGAAAACTCGCAAGGCAAAGGTGAACAAAGTGGTGAAATAGAGACTCAATCAAACAGTACATGTTCTAATTAGAGTAAGAGAGGGAAAGTAGGTTAGGAAGAAGTAGAAAAAAGAGGGGAGGTACTTCAGTAACTTAAATACTATTCATTAGTGGGAATAAAAAGAAGTACACAGCCTACCTACTGTTACAGCATTTAAGTTCCACACAATTGGGCACGAAGAATATTAAGCAGTAGATGAATTTTCTGTTTGTTTTGTATACACAATAAAATTCCTGTATCATTTTTATGCAATACTAGAGTTTGACCTCTCTCCCAGAAATTATATTCTCTTCCCTATGTTTAGAAACATTGGCTATTGGTTTAAAAGACAGAAAAAATGATTAGTAAGAAAGCAGCATGGTTATGCTTTATAAACACAGACACACTCTTTTTTCCAGTAAGACTTTTAATATCTTAATTTTACCTTAAGTTTTCATGGTTTTGTTCACTTCATTTTAAAACTAAAATAAAGAAGTCATTGATTTCCTTACACTAAAAATAAAAGAGAATTAATATATATTCAACTTTATCTCTATATGTTTTAATAGATAAAACACTAACTGATAACTAGTAACCCTACAGTATCCCTAAATCTATAAAAATTGACACATTGACCTACCTTAGTAATTAAATTATACTACTTATAGGGCTGACTTTTAGACAATGAAAGTAAGTTTCCAGAAGTCACTTGTTAAAATGCTTCTACTTTCAGGTGGTATCATTCATAAAGTTAAACTATCACTAAACAAGGATACTTTTTAAAAATAAATTTCAGAAAATTGTGGGGTTATTATGTAGAAAACAAATGTAAGTCACAGAAACCAATTGGAAAAAGGGCCACCATTGACCTAGCTAAGTTTCTGGTCATAACTGGCCCCTTAACTGGGTGACCTGTTGCAGAGCAAAACCTATATATAACCTGAAACCATCAATGGTGTCCCCATATGAAGGGATTGGTAGCAGGGGTGTCCAACCTGTGGCCCCTGGGACATGTGCAGCCCAGAATGTCTGTGAATGCAGTCTAACACAAAACTGTAAATTTACTTAAAATATTATGAGGGTTTTTTTGTGATTATGTGTCACAATGTATCTATCGTATGGCCCAAGATAACTCTCCTCCCAAGTGTGACCCAAAGACACTAAAATGTTGGTGCCCTGGTAGAGCTTGAGGTGCTTTGAGATAACTGAATGTAGGTAGAAGTGTTTCAAATGGGCTTAGGAAGATGTCGGGCCTCACTAATAACAGGAGATCGGTATGAAAAACTCTTCCCTCAGTGAAATATACAATAATAAATGTGAGAAGTAATTTGGTATGAATGAAGATATCAAATGTTGATTTTTTTTGTTTGTTTTAAAACAGTTTATGTCAATTTTGCCTGGGGCTCACTCTGTGGGTAAGCTTTTTTTTTTTTTTTTCCCTGTGTAGTTTTCCTGGGAAGGTTTATTTAAGAGAACTTTAAAACACATTGATATTCTTTAAAATGATAGTAGGCAGAGTATGCAGAGCATATACATACTAACAATAACTTGTTATTAGGTTGAGTAAATGCATTTTAATCAAACAGAAGGTTTTCTTTTTCTCCATATAAAAATGTTGTGAAATATCTGCTTTTAGCATGCCAAAACAAATGAAAAAATCTGTTATTTTGCTTGTAAGAAAAAGTTGATGTTTGGGACTGCATACATCTCTGCATTTGCATTCTAACCTTACAGTAAGGGCCCTTCCTCCTTGGAGGATGAGATTATCACTTAAAAAAGGAAAATAATGAAAGGTAACATGTAGGTGTGTGTGTCATATGGCTGAACTTTTTAATATGTATCCAGAGATGTTGTGGCACGTGTTTTTTGTGACAGGAGTTCATTGTATCATAAAAGATAGGACTGACTGGTGCCTTAATAAAAAGAGATTTTACCCAGAATTCATAGAGCCACCTAAAAATCCAGTATACTTAAAATGTCCTGTTAGCTTTTGGCTTGAAGAATAAAAAATGTTTGTTTTATTGGCCTCTTAGCTGTATAAATATAGACAACATTAGTTGCCTTTAAAATTCTTAACAAGAAAACCATTCATCTAATTTATACTTAATCATCGTACAATAGGCTTAGTATATAATCATTAGCTAGTGCCACAATAAATAGCTATTATGTATTCATCAGAAGTTATTATTAATCTTCAGCTTCTTATAATGGCAATGCTTATGTCTTTCTAACAGTTTCACTCTGTCAGAGAAGTTACTGTGAACCGAGCCAGGAATTTCATTAAGTGCCTGTTTTGTAGAAGGAAGACTTTTATGAAGAACATGCAGACATATGTATGTAGGCAATATATAATTGCCTTATTATTTCATTGCCATAATTCTCTTTTAGAGCTAGCTTTAGATATCCATCTTTTAAATTCACCACATTCCAGAAAGCTTGAGATTTATTCCTTTTTAAAGTGCATCAAAATATTATATAAAATAAAAAAGGCTTATCAGAACACTAATTCTGCTTTAATTTCATTTTCAGTCTTTATCCTTTTTTGTTGTAAGCAAGCAGGCAAATTGATGGGAAGGACTTGAATGCCTACCACTGCATTTTTAGCCAGTGAATTAATAAAGCAATGGAGATAAGGATTTAAAAGAAAAGAAAGAAAAAGTATGTCTTGTGTATATTAATGGGATAAATTTTGACAAGAAAAATAAGTTCATTCTATTGATTTTAGTCATACCTTTTGGTAAATATAGAAATGGCAGTTTGGAAATTACTTCTTATGTACACTAAGGACCAATATTGCAGTCTACATTATGAAAGATACTGTTTGAAAGCATAGAGAAATATATAATCTAAGTTGTTCCTCAATAACCCATTCTCAACTATAAAGTAAATGTCTAGATAACATAAAAGAAAGTTTGTATTCACTTCCTAAATTTAGAAATAAACCCAATGGTATGAAATTTTTGAAGAAATGTAAGATTAACGGGTTTGGGATCATTGGGAATGGTGGGTGTATGGGGCAAAGACCATCCATCAATTAGCAGCTTTTGGATGGCTATAATGAAAAGGGCTAGCCACCACTAAATATTCAGAAGTAGCAATATTTTCAATGTAAAGTGCTGTGAGGGATGATTAGGCAAGAGGCCTAATCTGCATGCAGTTTAATCATTGCAGCCTTGTGCCAGGAAGTTGCAGAAATATCACATGAATGGGAAGAAGAGAACCCACACTACCAAAAAGAAAGGGGGGAATTAAAAGCCAAACTCTCTACTAATTTATTCACAGCCTTGTTCGGGACCACCCTGCTTGGTCTCAGGAAGCTGTGACTCCCTGTGACTTAGGCTGAGTGAGAAACCTCCAGATCAGGAGCCACTAAGGAGACAAAAACTTATTCACCTGGCATGAACGCTACCTGTTTGTTCTGTCCCTGGCCTTTAATGCTAGATCAGTTTCCAATGACAGGTAAGACTTCTCAGGGAGAAGCGACCTAAGACAGGGGCTGATCTCATAAAGGCCTCTGTGAAATAAGTCACACGAGACTGTGGAAATAATTGAAGGGACTGTGGAAAGGAAGGGGTGATCAGCATCTACCCCTGCCCCCTCTTAGCCTGAGTCTTTGTACTCAGATGTGAGAAATCCAAGTCTCCTTGCTCCTCTGTCTCCAGCCAAGGGGCCAGCTGGGACCAGAGACGGTGGACCCCTGGGGTAATCAGGCCTGAGACAAAGAATATGCAAGATCCTGTGAGATCTGTTTGCTGGAGGATGTTATTAACTTGGAATTTGAAGGCACAGTCAGGAAACCTTTGAAACCTGTAGTCTTTTCATATGATAAAACTCCAATCTCTGCCCGGAATCACAAGAGAAACTCTGTTAGCATCTTTGTAAGATACATGTTCCCCTTAATCCCTTCTGCCAGACTGTGAATCCACAAACTGTGTCTACTTTCTCAATAAAAACCCACTGGAGGAAAGAAAAGGGGGTCACCATCTTGGAGGGTGGCCACTCTGTTTCTGGGCTTCCCAATAGAAAACTGTTTCTGTGTATGATTATTTCTATAGTGGGTTTTTGCGTGTCCACAGACAGCCAGGTCTAAAGCGAGGTTTGAAAATCGCTATGGTTAGTCAGACAGCCGGGTGATCTAAAGCGAGGTAGAAAAATCGCTACACAGCCTAATTAAAAATTAATTAAAATTTTAAAAAATATAGTGAGACACTAGTAAGAAAATACCTAAACTGACTTTTACTTCTAACAATAAATTGTTTGAGCCATTTTCCTACTTGTCCAATGACTTCTTTATTACTGCTTCTGACTTCTCTAATAACCTGTGCAGTTTTTTTTCATAATTCGATTCTTGTTTTTAGTTTTTGTACTTACACTTTCTTCCAAAGACAACCCAATTATTATTATTCCTTAAATATTCATGTCTATTCTCTTTTATTTATGAATCTCTAAATTTTTACAATAAAATATTTTATTTGTGTATTTTTTAAAATTTTTTATAATGAACCTCTAATTCTGTATCTTCATCCAGTTCCAATCTAAATTCTTATTCTCTGGATATTTTAATTGAATAGCATGCTTCTGTTTGGATAGGAAAATTTTATCTTAAGTTCACCAGTTACAAAATAAAAATTATTATATTTTCCCAACCAAATTCAGCAGCTCAACTTCTATGGTTTTGTCAAATTTATTGATGTCTTATTTTGCTTTTCTACTTGCATTTGTAGAGTCCTGCTTCCTATACATTGCATCATCAGTGAATCAATTATACCCATCCTGGTCCACGCCTGCCCAACACTAGCTTTATACCCACGACCTTGCATTCTCACAACATTCTACATAATAATGGTCATATGACCATGTATTAAAATGTTTGTAATAAATTTGTTATCAAAAAGAAAATGTAAAAATATAAGAGCAAGATGTTTTAAAGATAATTTCCTTGTCAATGGCTGGTTAAATACAAACTGGGATGGAGCAAACAGCTGTGAAAGAAGTCGGAGCCCTTGCTGACAATGTTACATTCACATAGACTACCAATGAAAGATACTCATACATTTCAAAAAAATGAGTGAAATTAAGTTTTTTATACTTTGGGAAATATTTTGGTACCTTTTTAAGTTATAGTGTCAACACAGTTAAATGTAATTCTCAAAGTTTGCTAAACAGTGGATCATATTAATACCACAGAATATTTCAAAATATTAAAACATTACATAACAACCAAAGTCTCAGTGCTTTATGTGCCGCAGAAAATCAATTTTCCAATTTTACTGTACTGTTTTGAGGACATTTCTACACATTAAGCAATGTGCTGTCAAAGAAATAGGTGTGATAGTCATAGAAATTTGGCTTAAGTCACCACCTTTTTTCTTGCATGTAGCACTAACAAATAGGAATTTGTAACACTAATTCTTAGATTTTGGCCTTGTTTTAGATTAGAATAATAAGAACTCACATCATGTTAAAAGATTTTAATGTTTTCAAATCAACATAGGGCCCCTGCTTAGAGGAAATTTCTGTCTATTAATATCTTTTACAAAAGCAGGAGAGATTTTAAAACCAATCTTGTATGTAAAAGAAAACAAGAAATTGTTTTGATAATTTTTCTTATTGCCTGTTATTTTTGTTTTGCTTTGTTTTGTTTTCTTTGGCAGTAAGGCTATCTGAATGACACCTGAAGAATTTTGCTGTTTGTGACTGTATAAACACTGTGGCGATTATAAAGAATTATTAACCTATTTTGAAAGTGAAAGTGAAAATTCATCTTGAATTTGCTGTAAATCAAGCACTACAGCAATTCAAAATGGTATGAGTGCTTCAAGGTTCTATAACTTAAGACAAAATTTTGGCATATTGTCCATTTTTCACACGCAGTGAAAGCGAGAAAAAATCACTTCATTTTTCCCAGGAGAAAAAGTTCAAGTGAAAGCTGAACATTGAAAAGTATTAGTCATATGGAATGTTGGCCCAAAAGCAGAGAAAATATTTGATAATAAAGGACTGAATTGAAAGTACAACCAAAGAGTTCATTAAAGTAACATGTTTCCATTTTCATGAGCATTCAGGCCACTCTCATATTTTCATCCACCTGAAAAACCCATATGTGTCTAACACAAGTCCCTATTTTCCTCTATCTTGAATATGGCATCTCTTAGAAAAATTACAATTCACAAAATAATATCCATGATAGTGTTTGATGCTCAGAGGCAAGTTAAGGCTTTGTTTGGGCAAATGTATACTACTTTACTATGTAAGATATTCTGTGAGATAAATGAGTTCTGATTATTATACAATCCAACCAAAGAGTGATAAATGAGTTTCAGGCTCCAAGAAACCTTAAAACCTCTTAGCCAGATGTGCACAGTGAGCAAATCATATTATATTTTTATCAAAGGACTGGGAAATCCTTAGCAGTGAATAGAAACTTGGCAGTTTATACTACTCATTAAGATACGATGACCAATGCCCCAGCTGGAAGAGTAGCCATTTGAACTTAATAGAATGTGGGAATAAAGCATCTTCTAAATGAAACAAACCATGCATTTTTTTTTTTTTTTTAGCTAGAGGCATGACTCCCTAACAAATGAAACAAAACTCTCAGCACTAAACTAGACATAGGGACCATTTTATTATAAAAGTATTAAAATTAAAATTAAAAAATAAAATAGAAACTCAATGATATAAGTGATTAGAGAGTGTAGCATTTCTGCTAATGGATTTTTATTTTAACATTTAACAAATTTATAAATAGGAAGAGTATTGTGCAATTATTTAGATCATGAAACAAGAGACCCTGAAAGAGTATTCATTATTTGTTTTCATTTTTTAAAAAAAGGAGATTAAGTTAATATTCTATAGATGGTTAAAATTAGATTAATTTTTTAGATAATTTTAACTTATTCCAGAGCTCCACTCCAACACTGCCCTTGGTGAATATGCTTTGTTTGCGCATAATTGACTGCCTGCAAAGTAAAAGAACAGAAATGCAAAGAAGTCCTTGTCATAACACACTGATTTATTAATCTCTACAACCCCTCCTATCCTTACCTTTGTACAAGTATTACTATAATCAATAGTATACTAGTCTGTATTCTACTTTTGAAATCTTTTTCAATTCTAGACTCGTACTATGCCCTTATGCATATTTAATATTTTAAGATATATTATATATAAGAATATACCAATAATTATTAATAATCCAGGAAGATATCCTTAATTCTTTTTCTCTCTCACCCATGGCACATAAATCTGTCACTTAAGGTTTTCTACTTTACTTCACACATAGCTCTCTCTCTCAGATTCGGCGTGTCCTGTTCATCCCAAACCCCAGTTGCTCCTCATTAAGGCTCATAATCATCTGTCCCTAAAAGCATTTCAAAAGTTCCTTAACTGTACTTCCTTTTGTCTTTAGCCTCATCAACCCCTCAAAACTGTCCTTTGTTCAGATACTGAAAATACTGCTTGTTTCACAACATGTAGAATGACATAGGGTATAAATAAAACATTTATTGTGAGACACCGATATATAAAATGAACATGCTGCTGCTTTAAAGTGCTCAAAAACACTCTTATTAGTGACATGGCTGAAGACTGAGAGATTCATATAGGGTACTTGTACAGGCATAAGAGTCTTTGATGGTGTCTCATCAGGCTGGCTTAATATATGGAATAGAATACACCAGTTTATTATACAAAATTAAATAATGACTCAATATTAAACCAGATAGCTGCTATAGTTCTACCATCTCAGTGAAAATTTAGAAAATGGAGAAATCAAAGTCAAAATTGGCAAATCAAGAACTTCATCTTGAAATATTTCTGCCGTATGCTATTCAGTGTTATTTAGTATGTTGTTTAGGGCCAACACCTGTGGCCAGCTGTCTAGTTTTGACATTTTGTGTTTTCCATTGTGACTCGAAAGGTGTTAATGACCAAACCATGAGTAATAAATGCTCACACATACTTCTTCCAATTTAGAGATTATTTTTTTAAAAAACATTATTTTGCAATTCCTCCTCCACAATTCCACCCACAATGACTCAATAGCCTAATATGCTCATTATTTTCCCCACCATTAAGATATAATTATCTGTAATCATGGAAATCCTGTATTCTCTCCCACATCTTCTCTATCAAATTTTATTTTCAAAATACTTAAAAAGAAATCTAGCTGAGCTGTACTAATGACTTAAAGTGGTATGTTGTATTAAGATTTGAGAATTATACTGAAGTTTCTCCATTTCCTATCACTTGAAAAAAAAAAACCTATCAATCATTTCCATTTAAAAAAGAACAAGAAAAAATGAAACTATCACCCTATATTTAAACTAGTTTAAATTATAAGTTATTTGACATATGCCAGCAGGTTCAAATTTAAGGATGGTATGTCAGCCTTCTTCACTGTTTTGCCATTTATAACTGATAAAGATGACATCAAATGCGTGTGTCCTTTTGTAATACAAAAGACAAACTTCATCCAGAATAATCACAAATTGGAATTGTGACACAGCTTGATATAAATTCTATATTTTTGCACTATGTTTTTCTTGACCATTTACTGTATCATATGTTGTACTATAAGTTTCCTGTTTATATAAGTTTGATATTAAATAATTAAATAATTTCAATTATTTTCACCTATGTCCACTTCTGGAACCTACCACATTACCTTCTGTGTAGTCAATATTTGATAAATATTTGTTGAAGAAACAAGATATATTATGTTTATATTCATACAAGCTGACAGTTTACAAACTAAACTATTTGTTCCTTGAGTGAAGGAACTGAACATTTATATATGCAGCCCTTGCATCTCAGAGATTGCAACAGAAAGGTGTTCAATGATTTTTTTTTCAGAATAACTGTTTTGGTGGGAATAAAACAGAGAGTCTTTGTAAAATATTCATGAGAGTTAAAGTTCAATACATAGGTTGGATAAACAGTGGGGGCTTTTAAAATCCCACATAAAAGATGATAAAGTTAGAATTTAGATAATGGTTAATATTTCAGTTATGATGTTTCATGGACATATCAGAATAATAACCACTTCACCTCTAAGAGTCTTAATTTTTTCCATTAAAATGAAGAATAGCCTCAGCAATTTTGAGGAAGAAGAACAAAGTAGGAGAGATCACATTACCTGACATCAAACTATATTATAAGGCCACAGTAATCAAAATAGTCTGGTACTGGCATAAGAATAGATCAATGGAACAGAATAGAGAGGCCAGAAAACCAAGTCTCTATGGTCAATTAATGTTTGACAAAGGGGGCAGAAGCATAAAATGAAATTAAAAAAAACCTCTTCAACAGACGGTGGTGGGAGGTGGGGAGTGGCAGTGGCGGGGAAATGGAGACTGGTGTACTTGAACAAAAACAAAATTTTTAAAAAATAACAGCAGAATTGTTTTTACTTTTAGTTTTAGTGTTTGTGTAACTACAGAAATCAAAATTCAAAAACACTGACACAATCACCGTAACTAGTCCCTCATAACCCATTGTATAGTATTTTTTTTCCATTTGAGAACATATTTTTAAAAAGCTGAATATTAACATCAATTTATCTTCTTCACACAAAAAATTCTATTATAAAAAATAGTTCCTGGTATTAGCTTTTTGTTTAAATTCCCTCCAGTTGTAAACTAGTCTTACTAGAAATTCAGCACATCTGTGAAAAAAAAAACTTAGCTTTTTCTATATTGATGAATCCCCATATTTAATGGGTGACAAATTAGTAAAAAAAAAATAGAATAGTATGTTCATCTATATGTTTAAGGTGTATAATACCAGAAGTTATTTCTAACCTGGCACCAACCTAAGCATTCAACAAGTTTATTCCATGTTGAGGTCATTGGTCATGTGCTAAGACTCGTGAATACTCTTGGCATGAGTATCTTTACTTATTACCAACCTTGTAAAGTTTGTTTTTTAGTCATATATGATGTATGTGAGATAAAAGAGTAACACATAAGGGATTATCTAAATAAGTAATGCTTGGTGTTGATAGACATGCTTCAGGCTATTCTTATAAAGTACTGCTCAAGCATGACGAAAAATGTTAAAAATAATCAACCTTTTCCAAACAGATGCCTGGACTCCTGGAAAATAATTAAGTATTGAGGACTCATCAGTCTCTATTTTGGGTAGATTAGGCACTCAGATCAGCTTTGTTGCAGGGAAAGTCTATATTGTCAAGTACATACAGTTTCAATCTGGCCATTATGTTCATGGGCTTATTTCATAAGAGGTAGTAAGTAAGGCTGGGGGGAAAAAACACTCTATTTTCCACTGAATGGACCATCTTGTCTACCAAAATGTTGACATTTTCAACCAAAGCAAACATTTTCCTAATGGAAAATTAGATAGGAAATGTATATCCCCACACTAGGTCCATTCTAAATAGTCCACCTCTATTCCCATTGCCTTCTTCTTCTTCTTCTTCTTCTTCTTCTTCTTCTTCTTCTTCTTCTTCTTCTTCTTCTTCTTCTTCTCTCTCTCTCTCTCTCTCTCCCTCCCTCCCTTTAAAAAAATTCATTGAATTTATTGGGGTGACATTGGTTAATAAAATTATATAGGTGTGAGGTGTACAATTCTATACTACATCATCTATATATTATATTGTATATCCATCACCCAAAATCATTACCTTTTGTCATCATTTATCCTCCCTTTACCTTCTTCTACCTCCCCTCCCTACCACATTTTTCTTCTGATAATCACCATACAGTCATCTGTGGTTTTTGCTTTTTGCTTTATCCCTTCACCATTTCATACAGCCCCCAACACCCTTCCACTCTAAAAACTGCCAGTGTTTTCTGTATCTATGACTGCCTCAATTTTGTTTGTTTATTTTGTTCATTAAATTTTATAATAAGTGAAATCAGATGGGACTTGTCTTTCTCTGACTGGCTTATTCCACTTAGCATAATGTTCTCCAGGTCCAGTCATGCTGTCACAAAAGTGAAGATTTCCTTCTTTTTATGGATGAGTAGTATTCCATTGCATAAAAGAACCACAATGTTTTATCCACTCATGTATTAACGAGTACTTGGGTTGCTTCCAAATCATGTCTATTGTACATAGTGCCACAATGAACATAACGGTGCATGTATTCTTTCAAATCAGTGTTTTGGGTTTCTTTGGATATATTCCCAGTAGTGGAATTGCTGGGTCATAATACATTTCTACTTTTAATTTGTTTGAGGAAACTCCATCCTGTTTTCCATAATGGCTGCACCAATCTGCATTCCCACCAACTACATACGAAGGTACCCTTTTCTTCACATCCTTGCCAGCATTTTTGCTTATTGATTTATTGATGATAACTATTCTGACAGATGTGAAGTGGTATCTCATTGTGGTGTTAATTTGCATTTCTCTGATGATTAGTAACATTAAGGATCTTTTTATATGTCTATTGGTTATCTCTATGTCCTATTTGAAGAAATGTCTCTTCAGGTCATTTGCCCTTTTTAATTAGATTTTTTTGGGTTTGTGTATGTGTGTGTTAAGTCATATAAGTTCTTTGTAGATTTTGGATATTAACCTCTTATCAGATGTATCATTGGCTAATATGTTCTCCCATTCTGTGGATCATCTTTTCATTTTGTTGATGGTTTTCTTTTCTGTGAAAAATCTTTTCCATTTGCCATAGTTCCATTTGTTCATTTTTTAATTTTGTTTCCATTATCTGAGGAGACATATCAGAAAAAATATTGCTACAAGAAATGTCAGAGATTTTACTGCCCATTTTATGATTTTGAGTCAACCATTTAATTACTTAATACATTTTTAGTGTATTCTTTTGTATAGTGTAAAGAGGTGGTCTATTTTTATGTTTTTGCACATATCTGTCTAATTATCCCAACACCACTTATTGAATAGATTATTGTATGTTTCTGCCTCCTTTGTCAAATATTAAAGGTGTGGTTTTATTTCTGTGATTTCTATTCTGTTCCATTGATTTCTATTTCTATTTTTATTCCTTTACCTTGCTGTTTTGATTGCTATGGCCTTGTGGTATCGTTTTAAATCAGGTAGCATTTTTCCAACTTCATTCTTCTTTCTCAGGATTGCTGTGGCTATTTGGGGTATTCTGTGGTTCCTCATACAATTTTGGAATATTTGTTCTAGTTTTCCCTACTATGACTGCATTACTATCAATCTCTCTCTTTCATTCTATCAAGATTTATGAGTACCTTACACATCTAGGTGCTCCTAGATATGTTAGGTGCATAAATGTTTACAATGGTTATATCCTCTTGTTGGATTCATTCCTTTAGCAATATATAATGTTTTTTGTGTCTTGTTATTGCCTTTTTTTGAAGTCTATTTTATTTGATATAAATAGTGCTACTTCAGCTTGTTTTTTCATTCCTATTTTCATCAAATATATTTTTTCATCCCTTCACTTTATTTTGCAGATGTTCTTGTAGAATATTCCTGTGTTCTTTTTTTTTCCAGCTAATTCATTAGCCACTCATCATAAGTCAGTATAAATGCATATTTCAGGCCATCTCTCCTATAGGAACTCTAACATTAAGAAGATTTCCCTTCACTACTCTTTTAAGGGTTGTCACTGAGTGCAGCTGTAAGTAGTGGCAGTCTACTTCCAGCCAATACCAATATAACTTGGAAGTCTAACAAAAAAACAGACTCACTTTTTCTTACTCCATTAACTGTTCATGGGAAACTCCACATGAGGTCATACTTATAGTTGAGGGAGAGTCAGTGAAGCAGTAGGATCAAGTACCATGGGACTCTAAGCCATCTGTTTGTACAGTTTATCTGTGCCTTCCCAGGCCTATGTGGCTAAGTCTAATCTCATTTTACAATAAAATGTACTGTGCACATTCCATTTTATGGTTCGGTGGATCAGATCACACAATTCATGATGTGCAATACAAATTGCATAGTTGTGGTATCCCATGAACAGGTGTTCACTCTACAAACTCTCAGTATCAAGGCAGAGCTACATTTCAAGTGGAAAATAGTTATTAGTAGATAAATGCATGGCTTAACAGGTCTATGCATTTATCCTTTTATGATAGCTTTCCAGAAATTCCATACAATTTTTCCATCTACCACAATACTTCCAGTACCATTGGATCTGCTAGGTCATAAAGCTCAAGAGACTGGCTATTTTAACTACAATCTAGAACTGAAGCAATCTTTTTCTGCTTAGATATCAATTCAGTACTGGGCCTTGTATGTAAATCAGTAAATATATCAGTGCAGCATACCCAAACATGATATACGTTATATTCAAATTACAAGGCATGCCAGGCTTGTGCCTCTTTTTGTCAGGTGTGCAAGGTACAGCAATGCACTATAATTTAAAGTAGATTTTCCTATTCCCAAATAACTAGACAAGATAAGTACACTAGAAATTTCACCTATGGGCTCCTAAGGTTCTTGTTACTTTCTGTTCCTTAGGTCTTATTAACATAATACTATTAATGTAATGAACAAGCATGATGTTCTGTGAGATATCATGTAGATCAATATCTCTATACCCTACATTATAACTGAGAGCAGAGTCTTTTACCTAGTATAAGGCAAGACTGGTTTTCCAGCCATTATTTGTGATTATCTGTTCTTACAAGGATAAGAAGAAAATGCATTGTTTCCAGGTCAGAAACACTAGGGTCCATGTTTATTTGCTCTCATCAAGGTATCACAGCTGGAGGCGGAGCTGTGGTTGGCATCACCATCTGAGTGAACTGGGTTATTCCCTAAGACGTTCTCGGTCTATTCATGAGCAGAATATAAGGAGAAAATGGGAATGAGGAAGGGATCATCATGTTTGCATTTTTATTTTGTTTTTTCAACCATCCCTTCCATTTGGAAAGCATATGTTTGTTCTCTATATGTAGGGGTCTTTACTGTTTGGTTTGTTTATTAATTTATGTATTTTTTTAGATTTCATATATAAGTGAAATCATACTGCATTCATCTTTCCCTGTCTGACTTATTTCATTTAGCATAATAACCTCTATTCAACATGTTGCCTCAAATAGAACATTTTTGTTTTATTGCCAATTAATATTCCATTGTATATTGATAGATACTTAGGATTCTTCCATATCATGCCTGCAGTAAATGATGTTATGACAAGCATAAGGGTGTATATATCTTTCTTAATTAGTAGTTTGTTTATTTTTTTACTTTAAATATTTTAGTTACAATTGACATACAATATTATATTAATATCAGGTGTACAACACAGCAATTAGACATTATATAACTTACTAACTGATTATCCTGACAAATCTTGTACCCATCTGACACCATACATAGTTATAACAATATTATTGACTATAAGCACTAACTTGTGCTTTACATCCCCATGACTATTCTGTAACTACCAATTTCTACTGCTTAATCCCTTCAATTTTTTCACCTTTTCTCCCAAACCTCCTGCCATCTGGAAACTGTCAAAATGTTATTTCTCTTCTGCCTGCTCATCTATTTTGCTTTTTAAAATTCAGTTGTTGATAGATATGTATTTATTGTCATTTCATTATTCTTATTTTTTATCATTGTTTTGTATCTTTTTAAAAAGATTTTATTTATTTACTTTTAGAGAGAGGGAAAGAGAGAGAGAGGGACAGAAACATCAATGTGTGGTTGCCTCTCATACATCCCCAACTGGGGATCTGTTTCACAACCCAGGTATGTGCTCTGACTGGGAATCAAACTAATGACCCTTTGGTTCACAAGCCAGCACTCAATCCACTGAGCCACACCAGCCAGGTCTGTTTTCTTCTTCTTAAAGAAGACCTTTAACAAGGTGTCCAACCTTTTGGTGTCTCTGGGCCACACTGAAAGAAAAACAGCTGTTTTGGGCCACACATTAAATACATTGTGACATGTGATCACAAAAATATCTCATAATGTTTAAATTAAATTTATGATTTTCTGTTGGGCTTCATTCATAGCCATCCAGGGCTGCATGTAGCTCACAGGCCATGGGTTGGACACCTCTGCTAAATGTTTAATGTAATACTGGTTTGATGATGATGAACTCCTTTTACTCATTCTTGCTTGGGAAGCTCTTTATCTGTCCCTTGATTCTAAATGATAACTTGGCTGGGTAGAGTAGTTTTAATTGTAAGTTCTTGCTTTTAATCACTTTGAATATTTCTTGCCTATCCCTTCTGGCCTGCAAAGTTTTTGTTGACAAATCAGCTCATAATCTTATTGGGAATTCCCTTATAGGTAACTAATTGCTTTTCTCCTACTACTCTTAAGATTCTCTTTGTCTTTAATATTTGGCATTTTAATTATTATATATCTTGGTTCACCTTTTTGAGTTTATCTTCTTAGGGACTCTCTCCACTGATTGGAATTGTATGTCTGTTTCCTTCAACAGGGTAGGGAACTACATCATAATTTTTTAATGTAGGTTTTCAATTCCTTGCTCTGTAGTGTCTCCTCTAACACCTCCTTTATGTGAATGTTGGTATGCTTGAAGTTGTCCCAGTGATTCCTTACAGTGTACTCATGTTTGGGGGGATTCTTTTTAATTCTTGCTGTTATGACTGGGTGCTTTCTGCTTCTTTACTTTATAAATCTCTGATTTGATCCTGTTTCATCTACTCCACTATTGATAAGCTACAATGTATTCTTCATTTCTGACTGCTTCATTTTATGTTCCTTATCTCTTTATTGAAGTTCACACTAAGTTCATATACTCTTCCCATAAATTAATTGAGATTCCTTAGAACCAGTGCTTTGAATTCTGCATCTAGTAGATTTCTTATCTCCATTTTGTTTAGTTCTTTTTTCTGGAATTTTATTCTGTTCTTTCAATGGGGATACATTTTCTTGTCTCCTTATTTTGACTGCCTCCCTGCATTTATTTCCTGTGTATTAAATAGAGTTGCTATGTCTCCGAGGCTTGGTAGAATGACATTATCAAGTAAGTGGTCTGTAGGGCCCAGTGGCATAACCTCCCCATTCACCTGAGTTGGGCACTTCAGGTGTGCCCCCCTGTGTGGGCTGTGTACACTTGTTTTAATTGAGCTTTGATTGCTGTTGAGCAGTCAGTGGGAGGTATTTACCCCCAGGCCAACCAATTGCAAGGACTGGCATCGACAACTGTGGAGGATTAGCTGTGTACCCCCCTATACACACAGAGTAGAACTTGCCTCAGCAAGCCTGTGGAGCCTGTTAGTCTTCTCCTTAATTGTGTTGCTTATAGATGTAGCTAGGGGGTGCTTCAGCATGGTCTGAGGTTGTCCACTGTTTGTGCTGTCTCTGGGGCATCCTTGGAGGTACAGACCAAACACAGCAGACACCTGTACCCTGAGCAAGGCCAACCACAAGTGCTACAAAGCAATTTGCAGATGGCTGCTACTTGTCCTGGACTTGGAGGTTCCCAGGAAAGGCAATGTTGCAAACTAAGGCCAGCTGTCACTAGTGCTAGGCCTGAAGCGACTTAGTAAAAGGTATGGAGCATGCTGAGGTCAGATGCTGCTTATCTGAGAGATTTTAATAAAGTCTGAAGCATGAGCCAGGACAGGCCATTCATATGGAAAACCCAATAGAAACAACTTGGGTGGGCCCCCAAGTTGGGTAGGGTGGGCTCCCAGGGAACCACCATGGATGGGTGAATAGTGTCATCCAGGCTAATGGAGACTCAGATATGATGTCTACTTGCCAGTTTTGTTGGGGGGAGGTCTCAGAAAAGGTACAGTGTCTTCTGCTAGCATTACTGTCTGTGAGAAAGCTGCCCCTCCAGCTCTCACCCTGATGCTAGATAATTCAGTTCCTTCATATGTTGATGTGGACACCGGCCTGCAGTGTCCATGGCATTATGGATGAGAGGAGACAAATTTGCACAGACTACAGAAGTCCTGTGGAGTAAAAGGGATAGCATGGCCACTCTCTTGAATGAGAGAGAACTGGCCCCATCCCTTGCCTGGACAAGGTTTTATTGCTTTTCTGGGCACATTACATCAAGGATGGCCCTCATTTACTATGCATAGGTTCCCTTTAGGTGGTTACCTTTTATAGATAACAAAAGAGAGGACGTTGTTTAATTACATCAGAAAAGAAGGGTATTTGCAAATGTAAAAGGAAAAGTGACTGAAATGGTTACACTTGTCCTTGGAAGGTTTAGCATAGATTTTAGGAAGTTACTTTGAAAATATGCAGTAAATGTTTGCTGTCTCAACTCAGGGTGAGGGAGTTTTAGCAAAAGCAAGCCTCATAGCAGCCTAGGTACAATGCAAGCCTGATTCCCCACAGGAGAACCTATCCACAGGCATGGGTTCTGTGTGCCAGACCTCACTTTCCACTGGCCTTTCTGAGTGAAAGCTGGGCTACATTTCCCATGCCATGCAGAATGGTTCCCTATAATATATCACTAATTCCTTTCCCACTGCTGCAACAGCAATGGAGCTCAGAGAGAGTGAGTCAGAGTAAGTCAGTGTGCAGGTCCTTTAAGAGGAACACCTTGGACTCCAGGAGCCCTCTGTCATGTTATACTACAATCCCCACTGTTTTTTAGGGTAATAAGTTATGGAGACTTTTCTTCTTGACAACTGTAACCCTAGGCTGGGGTCCTGGTGTGGGGCTAGGACCCCTCACTCCGCAAGGGGAACCTCCACCGCTAAGATATCCTTTCCAATATTTATTCACCAATGTGAATTTAGGACCAGTCCATTCCTAAGTTATAGGACTCAGAATGGGTTAGTTCTACACCCACATTGGTAAATATCCTCCTACCATTTTTGATGTTGTTTCTCCTTTCTATCCTTAGTTATAGGACTTCTGCTCAGCTGAATTTCAGGTGATTCTGAATGATGGCTTCTCTGTAGTTTACTGGTAATGTTGATGTGGTTGTGGGAGGATATGAGTACTGCATTTACCTATACAACATCTTGACTAGAAGCCCAGTGTTTTATTTTCTCAGAATAAATATTCAGAAGTGGAATCACTAGGTTGTATGGAAGCTCTATTTTTAATTTTTTCAGGAAATTTTCATTATTGAATGTTGGCACTTATCTCTACATTTCCCCCCAGGCATGCTGTATTGCCATCTCAAAAGGGATTATAAGTGACAGGGTTATTTATTTCAGAGATTTATACTAGGCCCTTCTTAACATCAAAGTCCTCACACTAGCTGGGGAACTCATTGTCATTTTCATCCAAGTAATACTGATTTACATGCTGGGACTGGAAACAACCACAGGATTGTCTGAGGTCTGACAGGGTCCACTGTAAGGCTAACTTCAATCACAATTCCACTGGTCTCCTGACTCTATAATCCTCAAGCTGACCAGTGAAGCACAGTGGTTCGTTTTTCAGTTCTCTAGCAATTAACATCAATTTAAAGTCAATATACTTTTTATCCTGGAAATTCTGAGTATTATTTATTGCCTAGTGTGAAGTCATACTAGTAAATAACCATAGGTCCCTCTGGAGAAGGCCAGAGAGAAGATTCACAAGATTTAGCTGTGGCCAAGATAGGCAGGAATCCATTCTGTTGTGACTGAATTTTATATGTAAAGACTTGTGATGTTAGGTTGAACAGTTTTGAGAAGGTTTATAATGAACATAAACTTACCTCATTTATCTCAAATATTATTAACCACTCTTTCCATGCTGACAGTTTATAGGGTAAAAATCTCATTCCAAAGTGAAATCTGTCAAACTACATTGGCTCCCCAGTAGCTAGGATGCATTTGAGTGGCTTGGGATTCGGCAAACATGTGCCAATATCTAGCACTTTGATTTAGAGCAAATATTTTGGGAAAAAGAGGCACACAATGAGCCACCTATTTTTTAAACAGACAATTTTTAGAGCAGTTTTAGGTTTACAGAAAAATAAAACAGAAGGTACATAAATTTCTAGCCATATACATGCCTCAACTTCTTCATCATCAATATTCCCCACCAGAGTGATATATTTGTTATAATTGACAAACCAAATTGACATACCATTATTATCCAAAGTATATGGTTTATATTAGAATCACAATTGTTGTAGTATATTCTATGGATTTGGGCAAATGTATAATGACATATATACATTATTAGAGTATCGTACATTAGTTCCGTTGCTCTAAAAACCCTCTGTGTTCTACCCATTTACCATCCCCTTCCAATTCCTGATTATACTTTTGGGCAACTAAGGCAAACTGGCCATAGTTTTGTCCTTTCTGAAAGATTATATAGTTGGAATCATATAGTAGATAGCCTTTTCGGATTGGCTACTTTAATTTAGTAGTATGCATTTGTTTTCACTATGTCTCTCCATGGCTTAAAAGATCTTTTTGTTTTTTAGCACTGAACAAAATTCCATTGTCAGAAGGTACCACAATTTGTTTATCCATCCACCTTCTGAAGGAGATCTCAGTTGTCCCATGTTTTGTCATTTTGAATAAAGCTCCTATAAATGCCTAGGTGCAGGATTCTATGGAATAAGTATTCACCTCTTGGGAGTAAATATCAAGATGTGTGTTAGCTGGATTATATGGTAAGAGTATGTTTAGTATTGTAAGAAAGTGTCAAACTGTCTTTCAAAGTAGCTGCACCATTTTGCATTTCTCCCAGCCTTGAATTGAGAGTTCCTGTTGCTCCACATTGTCACCTGCATTTGGTGTGGTCAGTGTGCCACATTTTGACCATTCTAATAGGTCAAATAGGTCTAATAGATATCACTACACAGTGATATCTCAATGTTGATGATTTAATTTGCATTTCCTTGATGATATTTGATATGAATCATCTTTTCATACGATCATTTATCACCTGTATATCTTATTTAAGTGAGTTGTTAAAGTCTTTGGCTCATTTATTAGATTGTTTCCGTATTCTTGAATTTTAAGAGATCTTTGTATATTTTTGGATAAAATTCCTTTATCAGGTATACATTTAGCAAATAGTCTCTTCCCATCTGTCACTTGTGTTTTTGGTGTATTTCATCCTCTTGATGGTGTATCTCATGGAGCAAAATTTTTAATTTTTGTGATGTCTTTCTTATCAATTCTTTACTTCATGTATTGTGCCTTTGGAATGTATCAACCAAACCAAGGTCATCTATGCCTTTTTTCTTGTTGATTAAAACAGTGAAAGCATATTCTCATATTTGCAGCTGGTGGATCAGCTCCTAACTTAGTAGTGCCTGAATTGTGGCAGAAGTAGGGTACTTCTGTCACTAGTAGTGTAACGAGAGTCCTGATGATGGAAATGACAGCAGCCTCTGAGAAGGACGAGTGCCGCAATGTGGCTAAAGTCATCCCAGGAAACTCAGCGTAGGGTTTGATTCCTCAGCCCTCCCATGATTCAGTGACTTATCTATATCCCTAACTAATGTCCTTTCAGCTTAAATTTGAATGGATTCTGCTGACTGTAAGTAAGAACACTAAATAATAAAGCCACTGTTTTTTCATCACTCCATATTTATTTATTTAAGGGCTAAGTGTGACATAACCATGGTTTTGCTTGCCACACGATCTGCAACCATATTAGATTACATTAATATTTGCAAGTTCCATTTGAATTGGTAATGAGGTCTTTGTAACACACTTCAGGAGGAATCACATCAATAAAATAAAGCATTTTTATGTAATAAATATCACGTTGAACTCAAAACATAGTATCTCAAGAATAGTTGGGAAACTGAAAAGATTTAACCCAGGTTGGATTTGAGCATTGTTTTAAAATACTTGAAGGGCTGATACGTAGAATAAAATACCTTAAACTTTGTGCTTTGTTGGACAAAAGAAGCAGTAAGAAATTCAGCAGGCTATGAGTCAGTCAGAGACATGTGCAATTTCTATCTTATTACTTACTCTGTCTAATCATAGTGTTTCATGTAGTACTTCAATATAATAAACTTGCAAAAATATCCTAATTACATAATTAAGGGGATATATTTGAAATTTAATATAAAATTGAATTTTTCAATAATTTTAGCAGCTGGTTGAAACAAACTACTGTTCTCAGACCGTTGTTTCTGTCACTGTGTGTTTCCAAGGAAATAATCACTTATTAGAGGTATTATGGAATAGATGTTTATACCTGGTAAGATGTATATTAAGTGATGTAAAAGCACCTAAGTAGACAACCAACCCTGACTCCTTACTCTGGAACTATTTGAGATTTGTGGGATGATTGTTGGGGAAATCTTACAATAAACAAACCCTACATGCTTCATATCCTTGTTATCTTGTTCACAATTCAGATTATGAGAATTTATGGTCATCCAATCTCATCTGTTTCAATCTTTCTACTGAAGTGTATATGTCATATCCTCATACAACATTACATTGACTCTCCAAATGTCACCAAATTTTCTCTATTTTCTTTATTAAAATGAAACAAAGTTTCTACGAATGCAACAATAGTTGAAATTCATAGCACCTCCTACATTGTTTCTCAAATAAAATTCTGAATTACTTGGTTCATTCATATCCATTATCCACAAATTAGTCACCAAGTCTTATCTATGATTTTCCTTCTAAATATCTCTAGACACCATTCCCATCTCTCTACCACACTCCCAAAATCACTAGTTCAATGCACCATTATTTCTTACTTGAATTTTACTGCAAGATCCTTTGAAGTGATCTCTCTTTAACTTGTTTTGTATTAAAAATGAAAAAAAAAATCCTCTCTAAAGCATAACTCTGCTTATGTCATTTCTTTCTTTCATAAATGACTCAGCTATGTAAATCTGTCAATTTGACAATGGTCATATTGTGACTCTTTTGTAATTTTACCCATGAGAAAGTTTTAAAAGCAAATGCTCTTTAAACAACTGTATGAGATATAGCTGGTATACAATAAACTATTCATATTTAATGTGTACAATTTGACAAGTTTGACATATGTATCATCTCAACAGTAAACATTCAAATATATTCATCATCCTCAAAATCTTCATGCCTCTTTACAATCTTAACTAAAAGTACATCTCTATTCTTACCCTCTCATCATGGCATAGCAACTAATGATCACTTATGTCATTCTTGATTATTTTGAATTTTCTTGTTTCACATAAATGATAACATACACTAGTACTCTTATCATGGTTGTATTTTCACAGAAAATAAACACTTTGATATATATGCATGTTGTTATGTATATCAATAGTGTATTCCCTTTTATTGCTAAATGATAGTTCAATGGGTGAATCTACTATGGTTTGTTGTCCATTTCCCATACTTGGGCATTTGAATTGCTACTAATTTTGACTATTATAAATAAAGTTGCTATGAATATTAATGAAAAAGCCTTGGTATAAGCATATGCTTTAATTTCTATTGGATAAATACTTATGAGTAAAATGGTTGGGTCATATAGTAGAAATATATTTATCTTATGAAAATCTGCTCAATATTTTTCTAAAGTGATATTATCATTTTCAGTCTCACCAGAAGTGCATGAGAGTTCCAATTCCTCCACATTCTCACCAACACTTAATATGCTCATACATTTAAAGTAAATCTTGAAACCATGTACTTTTAGTTCTCTCAATGTGCTATTATTTTATAAAACTGTTTTGCTTAACCTAACTTCTTTGTATGTAAATTTTAAAACTTATATTAATAATATTTTGTAGTTCTGAAAGTATAAATTTTGTATTTCTTTAATTAAATTTATTCTTATGTATTTTCCTAGTTTTGAAGCCATTGTAAAGGCCATTGCTTTCTTAATTTCATTTTTGGATCATTTATATTTTGTGTAGAGAAACATTATTGAATTTTGTAAATTGATCTTGTATATAAATCTTATATCCTGTAATTTTGTACAATCTATACACAAAATATAAAGGTCTAAGGAATTCACTAAAAGTTATAATTGATAATAAATAAATTTCAGCATATTTACTCCAATGTGTCTGGGTTTTGATCCTATTCCATTTATCTTAATTGGAGTTTGTTGAGACATTGGAAGTATAGGTTAATATTTTTAAACAAATTTAGAAAGTTTTCCACTACTTCTCTCCTCCTTTTTGGTCTGGTACTCCTATTACACATGTATTGGTACACTTAATTATGCACCACATTTCAATAGGCTTTGTTAATTTTTCACTCTTTTACTTTCTTTGATCTTTAAGATGCATAGTTTCTATCTTCAAATTCACTACTTTATTATCACCCATTCCAAATCTGCAGCTGAGCCACTCTAGTGAAATATTTATTCACTGTTCATGTACTTTTGAACTCTAGAATTTCTATTCACATCTTTCAAATTATTTCTCTCTATTGATATTCTTTATTTAATGAGACAAGGTCATCATACCCTTCTTTCCGTCTTCAAGCATGGTTTCCTTTAATTCTCTGGATAATGTATAGTGGCTCTTTTGAAATATGACTGGGACCCTCCCAAAAAACCCTGGAATTATCTTCTAGAGGGCAGACCCCTTGCAGTACAGGCTTCCCCCTCTAGATGAGCGTTCTAGGAACCCATTTGTATCAGTGTACTACTGGCATTGTTGTGAGATGCTGTGTTCAGCTTCAGTGAACTCTTTATTAAGACTCATTTAAGGGGTTTGCCTGTTTCATATGGGTGATTTATGAGCACACCTGCTCACAACTCATTGAGTGTTCAGCAGTTTTTGACAAAAAAATGGCAGGACTCCTGTGCCCCAACCTCTCTATTCACCCAATCTCACCCCAAGGGATTTTTTTTGTTTCCCTAGATGAAAAAAGTCCTCGAAGGAAAATGTTTGCTGATGTGAAAGAGGTAAAACAAAAAACATTAGTTGCACTAAAAGGCATAAAAATTGATGAGATCAAAAACTGTTTTGAGCAGTGGAAAAAAGACTTGAGAAGTGCATTGTATCAAATAGATAGTACTTTGAAAATGACTGAAGTTTAAACATATAAGAATAAATGCACAGTTTTTAATGAATACATTCTGTCTTTTTTGAGTTTCCCTTTGTATTTTTTAAGTCTAAAATCTGGGTCCTCTCACAGGCAGTTTCTGTTGCTTTCTTTTTGTCCTGTGTATGGATTAGACATTCTTGTATCTAAAAAGTCATCATCAAAACCAAGATCATCTAGATTGTCTCTTATGTTATATTTTAGGAATTTTGTATTTTTACTTTTTAAATTTAGGTCTATGATCCATCACAAGTTAATTTTTATAAAGAATGTAAAGTCTGATTCTAGTTTCTTTTTGGGGGTGGGGTCATGTGGATGTCCAGTTGTTTCAGTGCTATTTGTTATAAACTGTATTATGTCTCCATTGAATAACTTTGGCTCCTATATCAAAAATTCAGTTAATTATATTTGTGTGTATATTTATGGGGTTCATTTTTCTGTTTTCCATCTCTTAGTGATTACTGTCATTCATTATCTAATATCTGACTTCTTAAAAAAACATTGTTTCATTTTTTTAATTGACTGACTTGAGAGAGGAAACATCAGTTTGTTTTTCCACTTGTTTGTGCATCCATTGGTTGATTCTTGTATGTGCCTTGACCAGGGATAAAAATTGCAACCTTGGTGCATCAGGAAAACACTCTAACCCACTGACCTAGTGGGCCAGGGCTGTTTCATATATTTTATCTATTCTTGTTTCAGACAGGAATATAAATCTGCTTCTTGTACAGAAGCATAAAATGCAAACATTTTAACTGAAATTTTACAGAGTGATGAATTTTATCAAGCATTTATTAGTGAACTCATGGAACCAATTTAACTGTTTGATCAATTTCCTAATAAGTACTATTAATCAATTTCCATTTTTTCTCTTTTTTTAACAAAATATATTTCATTATTCTCTATGAATATCATAATTAAGATTTGATTTATCAATACTTCTATTCTATCCCACATTAGCTATAATAGCTTCTGTCAATGTAAGTTTTATTTTGTGCTATTATTTATATCAAGTCAAATTTTTGCATATTAAATTATGTTATAAAAATTTAATACCTTAATAATTTTTACTTATTACTGAGTGTGATTAGTTTCATTATAGTCATTGAGAGACTTGCATTTGTCATTTCAGTAACATGTATCATGATCTAGATCAATCACTGATCATATATAACTATTGTTTTAATTTTTTTATTAGAATGCTGTCAATAACACTTAAGAGAGAGAAAAAAGTAATAAAGGCCAAAAGACAGAAAGGGACAATGAGGAAGGCATGAGAAGAGAGGGAAAATAAATATAGAAAGAAAAATTATATTTGATATAGAATATTCACTGATAAACTCTAAATTGCAAACAGAAGTCATACCTTTTGACCTCAGAGTAGCTTAGGCAATTTATCCAGCTTTAAATTGAAACTCTACAATCTTGTCCACTGATTTAAAGATGAGGTCCAAATCTTAAAAAAGATCTGTATTATATTTCCTTCAATCTTTACTCTGATGCTCTACTATTCACCAAAGAATTTATCTGAGTATCCCTAAATACAATAGCTCGCACGGCAAGCCTTGCCTATGATACATTTTTTGCTTACAACATTCTATCCTATCTCTCCTCGTCATTGTTTCTGTTTATTCCACAGGTCTGAGTTTACAGTAATTTCCTCTGGGAAATTGTCTTTTACCACCCTCTCCTCACAAGACTGGCCTAAATGTCCCCAGTATATGTTGTCACATAACTTGCACTTCCTTATAATATTCTGCACCATATTTCAGTGTGTACTAAATGGTTATTTATTGGTTGCTCTTTTAGATTCTAGAAACTAAAAGGGCATAAACTCTTCATCTTCATCATAGAATGGTTAGCACCCAATGCAGCAACAGTCCTAGAGCAATGTTTTGAAATATTTATTTAACTAAAATGCCTTCTCATTCTCATACTCCATGATATCATGATTCTAAGACTAAGCTAATATCTCAATACTAGGATCACATTTCATTATCATTCAATTTCTTTCCCAATTAAACTAGATAAAATAACATAAAGGTTTGCACACAGAAAATCTGTGTGTCAAAAAACATCTAACTTGTTAATGGAAAGAAAATTGGTATGTTTTAATTGGTATGTCTTCCCAGGTAGCAAATCTATTAGAATACAAAGTATGGATTTTAATAAAACAGCACTTCCAAGGGGTTCTCCCTTTTGGTACATATTTATTAGGCTAATCAGTGTTCCAAAGAAAAACAAACAAACAAACAAACAAACAAAAAATCCTACATGTATCTAAGGCTGTGCCATTGCTTTTCCCCAAGAGGTTTTCACACTAATGAGTATCAATGATACTGATGTATGATTTACAAATAAGTAGTAATTTAAGCTCTAAATATACAGAAGGAAAAAGCCAATGTGATTAAACAAAAAGAAAATTAATTCCCAATATCTCTGAAGCCTTTAAGTATGTTTCTGTTTGTTTCTCAATAAGCCTCATTTTCACACACCCATAATTCACAGTTACAATTATTCATGACATAATGAAGGTGCAAAATCAGTGGTCTGAAAGGAGGATTAGAGAATCAGAAAATGCTTTTTTCCTTCAGGTGTCCAACATACATTTAACTGGACTAAACCACAATATTGCCAACACTCCTTGAATCCAGGCCCTCAACCCCTCAAAGACCTCATGGGTTCTCTAACACTCCTCATTGAAAATACCACTTAGGAGAGAATCTACGACTCAATTTTTTACAGCTAAAAGATTGATGAAGTGTTTGTTTGTTTTTCTGTTTTAAATTTGTAGGTATGGTCTCTCTCAATTTTTTTCAATTATATTTATGAACAAAGGCTTAGTAAACTAAAAGTAAAGTTTTAATGAAGTCCAGGCACCAGTCAACACATAAACATCATCCTGTGAGGGGAAAGAGACACTGAACTTGCCTGGGACCCTATAAACCACTTCTCAGAATCAGTTATATGCCTTCAATACACACTAATACTGGCTTTTCTGAAATTATCATCATGAACAGTGACTTCTAAATATTGAATTTCATGTCTATCTGTTTTAGTCAATGACTGAGTTCCGACATCAGGGAAATAAAAGCAGTACTGCTGGATCCTGGATACTTACAAACTATATTTATTATGATATTTCTGGCAACACATATTACATGCATATTCATGGCTTTGGAAATGCTTCCTATTTCTATAGATTCCTTCCTGATTTGCAGGTGTGATTATAGATTCATGAATGCAGCAAATCACTTCTAATATGTACAACAATCCAGCCACCACACTGAATTTTTCCTTGATATGTTGATGAAGCTATGGCCTTGAAGGAAGCTCAGTGAATTAGATAATCTACAGTAGCCTTCAGGAATAGTGAAAGTGGTACATAAAAGTTGGTTCATTTGGAATTTACTGCTGATTACACTTGAGAAGAACTCAAAAACTCTCCTTGTATCCCCACTGGCTTCAGCCCACCCCCTCAAACAAACACACCCCTACAGTTTCACACCTCTTACATCGTCCTTCTTTAAAAAAAAGAGAGAGAGAGAAGAGACAGCCTTGTTTCTTCAGTCTAAAAGTGGTATCCCTTCATTTGAGGAACAATAGAACTTTTATCTTCCTTGGGTTAACTGAGATTCTGACTCTGTTTCCATTAAGTGAAACTAAAGCCATTACTACATACATGTAAAATCATAACCTCAATTTATATTTCAGCAATTTATTTCTTTATCAATAAAAGTGGAAATTTACCTTTCTTCTCTCCTGATCAATATGGATAATAAGCTTGATTTGGTGAGAGCATCAATATCAGTACCTCAATACAGGGGTAGTGCACAGGTAATTCTTCCCTTTTATCTATGTTATACATTAGAATCTTTGAAACATTTTAAACTTTTGGAATGAAAAGTACCCAAGGTAAAAATCGATGTTCTTGTGTGAAAAGAAAACGAGAGACTGCCATGTGATTGTATGACTTTATGACACTACAGTGAAGCTCCTGTTAGATACTGGGCAGCATCTGACAGTAATGCAGCCAGAAGAGTCACAGACACCCCAGACTCCAGGCTCATTAAAAGTAGCTCGAGGCAAGAGATGTCAATCTTCATAATTAAATGGCTCTAGTGTTTGCTTCCCAGGTGCAGTTTCCAGTCATCTCACCTGCTTTCCTAGGTAACTCAACTTGGCTTCTGTTCCTGGCTCCTTTTTTGACAAGTACCTTAATCAAACCACACATGTCCATGGTATGTCCTGCATCTATGCCTTTTGAACTTTACCATTCCCTCAATTCCTCTCTGTGCTCTTGTCTGATTTCAATCTTACCACATCCCATATCATGCCAGACATGACACCTCTAACACAAAATCCCATACAGAGAAACAGAAACACTATATGTATGAATTTGTAGCCTTTTTATTTCTGTATAGTCAAATGCATTTTGATACAATTATGTTATTTTATCATTTATGTTTTGATTTTATCATTTTTTCTTATGTTCTTGGCACATAGAAAAGCCCAAATATTGTTAGTGTCATTATTATTGCTATGACTATTTTAAGACAAGAGAACTAGAACCAAAAAGGTAATTGCCTCAGAGCCACATAACTAGAAATGATAGAGCCAAGACTTGACGCCAGAGACTGATATTAAGTCTTTTCACTCGATACATAGTTTGTTGAGCTGAAATCAACTGAGCTAGTCAGAGCATGTCAATAAGAAATAAAGGAGTAGATGCTACTTAGAGAGGAAGGACAGTAGCAGGAAGTCAGCTTCACTAAACTGCCAGCATATTGTCAGATTCCAGGCACCAGGCTGTAATTACCTATCAGAACCGCTACCTCTGAGTTGGGATGCTGGAAAAGCTTAAACTAGCTTCTAGTTTATTGGAATTTACATGCCAAGCAGGCCAATAAATGACTCAGGTACAAAGTAAAAAATAAGGCAGATATTAGATTTTCTAAATAGGGATGAAGTCTAAGTAGCAAGGACTAATTAGTAATGAGTGCTACAATTTTGAAATAAATTTCTTTGTGCCTCAGACCAGGATTTGTCATTGGAGCTGGTTATGGAAAATGGGGGACTGAAAACACTATTAACAAAATCATGTTTTTACAATGTTATAGAGCTTATCCACAAGTAATTCCAGCCCTACTGGAATCTGAGCTCCTTTGAATCAACAACAGTCTCTAATTCAGCTTTACATCACTCAGAGCACTTAGCTCAGAATTTTGTTGATGACTAGTTTGGAATGATTGAAAACTTAAATAAATGCCCCAAAACCTGTGGTTTTAAGTTATTTGGCACATCTCTGTAACATTATTGAGCTGCCTTTTTTGTCTTTTTTATTTTGGGAATTGGGAGCCTCTTATAATGTTTATTACCATGATGTCTATGTGATAAAGAGGGGAAGCACATAGACCACACGTGGCTTCCAAAGGCAGATTCACACAGCAGGGAAGGAAATGGACTTAAAAGGTAGATTGCCTGGGTTCAGACCATGACTTAACATTCACTTGCCATTAATAGGACTTTGAGAAAGTTGTTTGAAATTGCATCTCCCAGTTTCCGCAGCTGTAAAGTCAGAGTACTATAAATATTTACCTGATGACATTGCTCTGAAGATTAAGTACATATATTTATGTAGTATATCATAAAATACTAAGCCTCTGGCACCTAGAAAGAAGTCAGTAAATGTGTTACTACAATAGGCACAAAATAAATGTCAATGCGCTTACATCATCACATCTCTGTATGCAAAGATAAGTTGTAGACACATAAAAATGAAAATATTTCATTTTCACTTGTTTTTGAAAGAATAATATTTTCACTTGTTCTTCTTATGACCATTTAAAATGTCCATTGCTTATGCTATATATTAAATATGATAGAAACCCAGGGAAAAACAAAAGATTTTATTTTTTGAGAAAATTGATGAAGACACTCACTTTTCTCTACGATTTGAACAATGAAGCCAACCTCTGTTAAGACCCCCACAAAAGTGGCACTATGAATAAATAAAACCTTTCACAACATGTTTTGGCTTTTAGTGTAGGAAAAAAATAACTATTTAACAGGTAGCCACGATAGACTCCTGATGAAGACAGCATAGTAAGAAAACACTGTGCTTGCCTCTTCCCATGACCACGGCAAAATTACACTATACTACAGAATAACTCTCACTGAGAACCACCTAAAGTCAAGCTGAACAGAAATTCTTTAACTAAGAATGTACAGGAAAAGCCACATTGAGACTCCTGGGAGGGGCAGAGCTGCAGAACTGGCTGATCTAATACCTGTGTGTGGCAGTTGAGAATCCTAAGGCATATCGCAGCTGTATAGGTCTCACCGGAGGAGCAAGGGATCCTAGCCTGCACCAGTCTCCCCGGATGGGGTTCTTGTACTTGAAAGTGGAGTCCCCGTAACTTCCGGCTAAGGGGATCTGTGGCTTAGTAAGACAAAGGGCTACTGAAGACCCACGGATTCTTTTTAAAAGGCCCATGGAGAGATTTATTTGCTCTGAGCTCTAGAGCTGGGGCAACAGTTCAAAAACTCCAGAGACATATAGGAAAAAACTGAGCAGTCTGACCTCAGAATCAGAGTTGGAAGGACAGCTTTCTCCCAGACAGAAGTAATTTTCCTTTGTTGGGCCCTTCCCCCCTCCAGCCTGCAAGTGAAGGTGCACTACAATCTAAGTTGCCATCAACCTGGTTAACACCTTTCACCCCACCCTGGGAATTCCTTGAGACCCCACACTCAAATTGAGGACTCATCTAATACCCTCACGGTAGCTTTTGCATGCAAAAATCCTGTCTGTGCTACAGGCTTTCCTAAATTTCTCAAAAGTTTACAAACCCCTAGCAAGCAGCATCTGGCCTTGGCACACATTGTACCTCTTGCTTAACAGCCCTAAGCCTAGGACTAGTGACAACCAGCCTTGGTTTGCAGCTTAGCCTTTACTAGTCACCTCCAATCCCAGTACAAGCAGCAATCTTCTGCAGATTACTTTCCAGCAGCTGACCTAGGTCTGTACCAGAGCCCCTTACAAGAGGCCTCAGAATCAACACTCCTGGTAGACCACTTCAGATCCTATCACACCCTACCCAACCACCTCCACAAACAACATACTCCAAGGGAGCAGTCATTAGGCTCAGAGCCTTTCTAAAGTGAGTCTTGCTCCATAGAGCCAGCTCCTGCACAACAGACCCTCTGTTGTAGACTGGGTCAGTCCTAATAGCTTGAGGGTCATTCCTGCCCACGGAGGTGCCAACAGCAATCAAGGCTCAAATACAACAGGTGGACAGAAGGAGAAAAAAAAGAAAGAAAAGCATGTTCTGAATGAAAGAACAGAACAAAATTCTAAAAATGGACCAAATAAAATGGACACAAACAATCTACCAGATGCACAGTTCAAAACACTGATTATGAGGATGCTTAGTGAACTTACGGGAAGAGTAGATAAACTCAGTGAGAACTTTAACAAAAAGGACAGGGAATATAAAAATGGAGATAGAAAACATAAAAAAGGACCAGTCAGAAATGAAAAATAAAATAAATGAAATGAAGACTGTATTAGAGGGAATCACCAGTAGGTAGGATGAAGCAGAGGATCATAGCAGTAATTTGAAAGACAAGAAAGCTACAACACCCAGTCAAAATAGCAAAAAGAAAAAGAGTACAGAAAATGAGGTCATTTTAAGGGACTTTTGGGATAAGATAAAGTCTATAAACAATCACATAATAAAGTTAGCAGAAGAAGAAGGATAGCAAGGAATTGGACAGCTATTTCAAGAAATAATATTAAAATCTTCCTTAATGTAACTGTACAGAAACCTTACTTTCATTAATCTGACTTTTTCTTTTTGTTTTTATCCTTTGAATCAAACTATTCTCACCTAGCACTCTGACTTAACTCCTTTCCCTTTCCTAATTAGTAAGCCTCAAAACACTGAGGTTCTGTCCAGCATCTAGTAGTCTTAGGAACAAGGTCTTGGGTCTACTGACCACAGCCACAGAGTTTTCAATCAAACTAAAAATAACATCTTGGCCTCACTTGTGTTTTAACTTCAGACCCTGGAGAGCAAAATGAACCAGGTGAAGAAATGCCATGGCTAACATCAGGACCAGATACAATGGTAATTACTCTCTACCATAGCACTAACCAATCAGGAGAGAACATGAACCTAACTCCTTTGGTCTCTATGATTAATGATTTTTTTCCTTGTCTAGTCCATCTTCTGGTAGCCATGGGGAGCCAGGTCTTTGAAGTAGCTTATCTTTGACTCCAAATGAGGCACCATTTTCTCAATTAAGACGCTCTTACTTTCTTGGCTACAAGCTCCTGTTCACTTCTTACTGGGCTTTGACTCATACAGGCAAGTACACCCCTTCAGTCTGGTAACACTAAACTGGTGAAGGTAATAGACTTACAAGCCCAGGAAGTGCAGAGAGTCTGAAACAAGATGAACCCAAAGAGACCCACACCAAGATCCATCATAATTAAAATGCCAAAGGTTAAAGACAAAAATAAATCTTAAATGCAGCAAGAGAAAAGCATTTGTTTACTTACAAGGGAATTCCCACAAAACTATCAGCTGATTTCTCAACAGAAACTTTATGTATTGTAAGTGACTGCCATAAAATATTTAAAGTTATAAGAAGCATGAACCTACAATAAAGAATATTCTACCAAGTGAGACTCATTTAAAATTGGAACAACTGTAATAGCATAGTTAATAAAGTATAATAATAATAATAATAATAATAATAAATAGAATTGAAGAAGAGATAACAAGCTTCCCAGATTCCCCCAATACAGCAAAAGGAGTCCATCACCAACATGCCAGTATTACCCATCATGTTAAAAGGACTTCTTTAAGAAGAAGAATGGTAGAAAATAATCAAACATAATAAAATGGCAATAACTATATACCTATCAACAATTAAATGTACATAGATTAAATGAGCTAATCAAAAGACTTAGGGTGGCTGACTGGATAAGAGAACAAGACCCATACCTATGCCTCTTACAAAAGACTCACTTCAGATTGAATGACACAAACATTGAAAATAAATGGATGGAAAGAGATATTCTATGTAAACAGATATGAAAAAAGCAAAAGATAAAACTGACTTTAAAACTGGTATAACAAGAGACAAAGAATGACACAGCAATTCCACTTCTGGATATGTATATGTAGAAGCCCAAAACACTGAAGATCATTGCAGTATTATTCACAATGGCCAAGATATGGAAGCAAGCAATGCAAGTGTCCTTAAGTAAACAATGGATAAAGAAGATGTGGTACATATATAGGTACATACATAGGTACATATATATAATGGAATATCAAGAACATAAAAAGAACAAAATGTTACCATCTGCCACAATGTGGATTGACCTAGAGAATATTATGCTAAGTAAAATGAGTCAGATAGAGAAGGACAAATACCATATGATTTTACTTATATGTGAAATCTAAAATAAATAAATAAACAAACAAATTAAATAGAGGTAAACTCGTAGATACAGAGAACATTTTGCTGGTTTCCAGATGGGAGAAGAATTGGGAAGATGGGTGGAAAAAGAGAAGGGATTAAGACATGCAAACTGCCAGTTATAAAAATAGTCATGGAGATGTAAGCTACAGCATGGGAAATACAGACAACAATATTGTAATGATCATGTATGGTGTCAGATGGATACAAAACTCATCAAGTTGATCACTTCATCAGTTATGTAAATGTTTAATCAATATATTGTATTCCTGAAACTAACCTAATATTGTAGGTCAACTGTAATTGAAAATTTAAAAAAATTAAAGAAAAAGTATCTCTATACTTTAAATAGAAAGATTATTGTAATAAGTTATAAAGCTCAGAGTAATTTCCTTGAAAATACAATACAAACTACATATAATCCCCATACTTTATTCCAGTTTTCCAAAGGCTAATTGCACAAATGAAGTAAAATACTATTAACCTCTAAAATATTTATGATAATTTAATTATTATATTAAAATTTTGACTAAATTTGTTGCTTCATCCTTCAAACAAATAAGTTCCAGTCTACAGAAGTTCAACAACAACAAACAAACAAACATAAATTACATAATATAAACTAAAATATTAAAAAACAGCAAAGTGATCCAGGAAATACTAAAAATTCAAACCTACTTTATGAAGCAGAAAATATAAATATCTGGTTGAAATGTAAAACTCTTGATTTAATTATTTTATAAAATGTGGAACCCCTCCTATGAGCATACCTCTCTGTGTTCAGAAAAATAACAGGCCCCACCCCCCAGCCACAAGCATGTACACATTCTAACCACTGGGACTTGTGACTATGACACATTACAGGACGACAGGGCCTTTGCAGATGTGACTGATTTAAGGATTCTGAGATGAGGAAATTACCCCAGGTGAGCCCGATATAACTACAAAGGCCCTTATAAGATGCAAACAAGAGCAACAGATTCAGAAAAGAAAATGCCACCGTGGACCATATGCCGGGCAATGCAACAGCTGAAATGGGGCCATGAGCAAAGGAATGTGGGCAGCCTCTAGGAGCTGGAAAATAGGAGCGGGGGGGAGAAGGATCATTTCTTGGAATCTGCAGAAGGAACACAGATCTCCTGAAAATTTGATTTTACCCCAGTTAAACTTTTTGCTCCAGAACTGTTAAGTGAATAAGTTTGTATTTTTAAGCCACCAAGTTTGTGGTAATTTGTTACAGCATTAGGGGGATACTAACATATTCTCCAATGGTATGGCTCATGTTCGTCAGGAACAGATGGCATGAAGAGATATGTGTACATGTGGAATTAAAAAAGTAATATAAGACAGAAGTAGATAAGGAGAATATTCAGTTTTTATTCAAATTTTAGGAAATAAATCAAATATGTTTATAATGGTCAAAAAAGGGTAGATCAATCCTGTGTAAAATCACCAAGAAACTTTAAAGGTAGATTCAAATGGAATACAGATATAAAAACTGAATCCCTGAGAATTGGGGATCTCTACAGAACTTAGATTTATTATTCCAAAATATAAACCAAAATTTAATAAAACCCTCAATTTACAAAGCTAAAGAATTATTATTTATTATTATGTTGACATATATTTTCACAAAAAAGCAATCCTAATAATCAAATATGTCCCTGTCATGTTGAAAAGTGTGTACAGTAGTTAGATGCAATTGCCTATGTTACTTCTACCACATATTGACAATTGAAAACTTCATCTTTATTTCAAATAAGATCTTCACACAAATTTACAAAATCTATATTAACTTATTTTCTCAGGAAGCGTCTCTTCAAGTCAACTAGGATGATTTGTTGAAAACTAAATCTCTTTGAAAAAAATCAATTTTTAACTTGTATTGTAACTGAAACACACACATATATTTGGCAACAAATTGATTCATAGTCAGGTAAGATCAATGAGAATGCTTGGCAAATTAAACTGGATCATCAATTTGAGTCATTGCAAAATTTTGTAACTGATAGATCTGCTCAGTTTATGAATTGTTGACTTGCAGAAAGTACATCAGATGAAGCCACTAATAAAACTGATGGTTTGAGCAATGAAAGCACACACAATAGATGAAAAAAGAAAAAACAAATTAAGTCTGCCCCTTCACCAGAGGAAAATGTAAATAATGTAGAGCTGTATATTTAAGGCTGATCAGATGTTGGCTATAAGTTGAGGTTTTGAATCTGATTCAAAAGCCTTTTGGATTGATCTGTTATGTTTTCTCTTACCATTAGTAGCAGTAGGATTAGGGTCGCAGAGAATATGTTTCCACTACTGTCATCACCCATTTCCAGAAACCTCAACTAAGCACGCTTTAATCAGTCCTTTTGCTTCCTTATCTCTGTGTGATGAAATGGTAATTTGAAATATATTTTTAGTCTTCAGGACACAGTAAAAGAGTCTGAGCTAAGAGAAGGTTGAAAATAACCTACTTATTTTCTCTATGTTGGATATAGGATAAAAATAATTAGTTTTCATACTCCCTGAAGTCACGTGATGGCATCTAGCTATGATATAGACGTGGGTCAAACAGGGATGCTTCCGTGTCCACAGGTTCTGAAAGTAAGTTTTGTTTTTCTCACTCTCTAACAGGAAGTTCCTTTAAATGCATTACTTCAACTTTTTTGAATTTTCAGCCACTATCCATAGTAATATTTTGTCATCTACAGTAAATGACTTGACATTGCTCAAGTCCTCACACATTCACATATCGCTGTAGGTATAAGATACCTGATAAAGATGTATGACCCTATTGGACGGTGAAAACTACCCAAAGTCATGCTTCTGAGATACAGAATATGCATATGAGTTTTGTAAATCTAAAATTCATTTTCACCAAATTTTGGTTTTTCACTTATAAGTTTTGTTTAAACCGCGTGTTAGAGTTGTGATAATTACAATAACAAACATAATAAATTATTTGCTATATCTGTTTAGTACTTTAAGGATAATTTTGAACCAGAAATGCAGACAGTTAAAACATAAACCACTAGAATTTTCATGTGAATTGACCTGGGCATTTTACACACACACACACACACACACACACACACACACACCAAGTCTTTACATAGTTTATATAGTTAATCACAATGTGATCTGAATTTTAAAATGGTTATTCTTATATGGTTGTGGATTTTAAATCTCAAAGTTGTATAAATACCTAGTATGCATTAAGAAAACCCACAGCTAGTAGCTTTCATGGTCTTTCAAACTGCAATGCTCTTGACATCTCAATATGTTGAAGTGTTCATGAGTAGCACTGTGGGTATAAAGTCAGTAACTTTTTTGTGTGATACTTACCATGTTTTCATTTACTTCAATATACTTATTCGTAAAATATATTCTTTTCCTATAGGTATATAAATTATACAATTTTTACACATAATAATGAGAGACTAAAATAAGGATTCAAGTTCAAGATTCTTTGAATTCATTACATTGTTGAGGTAAACAAGTTGATGTAGCTCATTAAAAAGAATGCAGAGTAGATCATTAAAATCCTTCTAAAATGTATCCATTTATAGATAGATCCATCTGTATGGACAGTCATTTAGCTATATATTTTTCCATTAACATGTGTAAATGTAGCAAGATATAAATTGTTTCTTTATAGAGATAGCACAGTTTTGTTCTAGTCTCCTAATTGTTATCATATTCTTCCTAAAATTTGTGTGGTAATTGGCATTCATCTCTCTTATGTTGTCTTATCATGTTCCTTCCTCCTGGCACTGAATGTGACTATGGAAATACAAAGCTCTTAGCATTCAATATTCATGTTTGGGGGATGATAATCTTAGAGGCATGTTAATTTGTATTTAATATGCATGTCTTGTATCTTTGTGTTTCCTCAATGGTTAACACAAGAGGCTTTTTGAAATTTCTTTGAGATAAGTGAGGACAGCATTATTAACTTTGCCATTTAAAGAAGAATACAATTACATAAATAGGAACATGTCATCACAGGCTAGAAAAAGAAATAGAATAAAATTTGTACTTTTAATGTGTGTTATGATTTAACCACAAGACCATTTGTCCTTGCACAGGTTGCATAACTCAGCAATATCAACCCCCCAGCTTTTGCATATAGAGTATGATCAGTGAATGAAAAAATGTGTATTTGTCTGCTTCTAATATAGGAAAAAACAAGGTCCATTAGTAGCCCATTATTAAATAGCAGAATTGAATTATTTAAAAAACAAATATTATGAATACATATTTTTGAAAAGGAAAAAAGTTTTCTGAAGATTTTAATGTTGGCATGTGTGTGAGAAATGAGGAAACAGAGGACATTACTAAGTAGTTAGTAAAGCAGACACAATGGTAGCAAAAATACAAATTATGATGGAAAATGCTAAATAGCTATAGAGGGATTATAAGCCAGTATTGAAAACGGCTATCTGGCAAAATGTGGAGAGCAATTTAACTGCTTAATAGAAAAGGCATTGGGTAATAAAAGTTAAAATGGTGCCCCTCTCTTCCATAAACAATGTAATACTTATATCGTTGTATTATACTATGCAGTACTTTACCTAAGTTTTGAAAACAAATTCTGAGTATAATTCCTTCTTCTATTTTTCCATGACTTAAACTATTACCCTTCAGAACAAGAATCAGTGTATGATTATTGGTTAAAAAACTCATGAATGAATGAATGATGTCAAGGAGAAGTATTTTCAGCCACTACTTATTCTCTAAAGCATGAAATTTCATAATATACTACTCTCTAGTTCACAACCATCTTATAAACATATTTTCAAAATATACTTGATTGTGTCTCCATGGTTAAAAATGCTAATTCTCTCTAAGCAGCTATAGAGCATAGTGACTGAGAGTATGGTTTCTGGAGAGAGACAAACCTGAATTTGAATTCATTACTTGAAAGTTGTAGAAATTGTGTAAGATATTTAGCCTTTGAGTTTAAGTTTTTGTGCTAATAAAATAGAAATTAATATAATAAGAACATCTTTATAGGACAGTATAAGAATTAAATGAGAATTATTAAATCAAATATTTAGTATAATGCCTAGCACATATTTGGAGCATAAATAGTAAATAATATTGTTTTCACTTGGTTTCTTGTCTTGTTTTAAGAACTTCAAAACTATTCCAGAAAATAATTGGTAACCTCTAAAAATGTAAAGACATTTTAGAAAACACTACCACAAGATAATAATGCTAGTCAAGTTAGTCAATCTAAATATATATCGACCACCTACCATGTTGCAAGGATCATTGAGGATATCAGTAAGAACTCAACCAAAACTTTACACAAGTGGTTTTTCCAAAACAACCATAATTTCACATTTCCTCTCTCTGAAAGTCTTCAAAAAAAAAGTAAAAGAATCCACAACTGCTCTGACAGGTGGGGCTCAGTTGATTAGGCATCATCCCACACAGCGAAAGGTTGCAGATTTGATTTCTGTCAGGGCACATGCATGGGATGGGGGTTTGGTCCCCATTCAGGGCATGTATGAGAGGCAACCTATTGATGTTTCTCTCTCACATCAATGCTTGTCTTTCCCCTTTCCCCTTTCTCTATTTGCAAAACCTATAGAATACAAATAAAATTTTATAAAAACAAAAAATATTTCACACACACACATATATATTAAATATGTGTGTGTGTATTTCACAATAACAATGTAGGCGTTCAGAAAAAAAATAACCTAGAAAAATGATAACTGTGGCCTGGGTCTCCAGATCTCATTAAAAGACAAGCTTTATATATAAAGATAAAACAAGTTAAATACAAAAGAATACTGAGATAGACACCATAAAAGTTCAAACAAAGAAATGTGACATAGTACTCTAAAAGCTAAAGATAAATATTTAATACTGAAGGAAGGGTCAATACAACTGGATGATATGACCCTTCAAAATATTATGTGATCATTAGTAAGGTTGCAATATATATAATATCACATTAATTGATAGGACTAAAGGAGAGAGGAACAAATCTGAATATACCTAAAACAATAAGGAAATGGATTTACTAACTAAAAATCTTCCTGTAAGATACATAGAGGATCATATGGCTTTTTAGATAAATACTAATAAATTACTTTTAAAAATAATATCAAATCTTCCCAATTTTTTTCAGAAAACTGAGGAGTGAGTAATCTCCAATTCATTCTATGAATCACCATTACCTTGACACTAAACCAAACAAACCACAAGAAAAGTAAATTATAAAACAATATGTCTCATGAATGTAGATGCAAAAATTCTCAAACAAACCATATCTAGCAAACATAAAATATAATTATCATGAGAGTGCAAGATAGGGTTAATAGCTGAAGGTTAATTAATGTAAAACAACATTAATAAACTAACAGGTAAGAATCATATGATCACTTCCACACATGAAGAAAAAGTACACATTTGATAATATCCATCATTTATTCATGCTTTTGAAAAAGCTTCAAAATCTTGAAATAGAATGGGACTTCCTCAGACTGATAAAGAGCATCTGTGAAATCTCAAGGTTAGTGTTCTACTTAATGTCAAGAAATTGAATGCTTTTCCCCATAATTGGGAAGAATATAAGCATATTGAACAACTTCCATTAAGCAGTACATTGAAGGTTCATGCAATAAGGAAGAAAAATAGAAACAAGTTATCTAGACTGGAAAGGAAGGAAGTACAACTGCCCTATTCATACATGTCATTGTGCTATAACAACCTAACCAAAGAATTCCACAAAGAAACTGCTAGAATAAATAAACAAGTGTGGCCAGATCATGGGATAAGGGATCATTATACAACATTAATTGAATTTCTATAAACTTCCAATAAAATATTTAGCAATAAATTTAAAAAGTCAAAGTTTATACTTTTAAAACTACCAAACATTACCTGGAAAAAATTTAAAGAAGACAAATGAATAGAAAGATCATCCATACTCATGAATTGGGAGACAATACTGTTAAGATAGTATTCCCAATTGATCCACAGATTTAGCCCAACCTTGTCAAAATCTCAGCTGACGTTTTGAAGGAATTTTTTTGAAGATATCGAGAAGCTGATTTTTAAATTTCTATGAAAATTTAAGTATCCAAGAATGCCCAAACAGTCTTGAATAGAAGAATAAAGTTGGAGGACATACAGTTCTCAATTTCAAAACTAACTACAGACCTGTCATAATGAAGAAAGAGAAGTACTGACAAGTGTTAACATAGACTCAATGAACAGACCTGGAAACAAAAATTTGTATGCAAATATCAGCTTACCTATATCTTGCACAATACATAGGACTTGTGGATGTGGACGACAGTGTGGTGATTGTGGTGGGGAGGAGGGTATGAGGAGATTGAATGATAATGGAAAAAATGCAAAAAATAAGAAATAATTAAGGATCACAGAGTTCAAAATAAGAACAAACAAAATTCTTGAAATAAAACATAGAAGTAAATAATTGTGACCTTGTGTTTATTAAATGTTTTTTTTAGGTATGACTACTAAAAAATAAAATAAATTAGACATAAAAATGTAAAATTTTCATACTTTAAAAGAGACCACTAAAAAATGAAAATATAAGCTCTAGACTGGGAGAAACTATTTGTGAATTATATTTTCAGAATATGTTACTTTTACAACTCAATAAGATAAGTACAAAATTTTGAAAAAGGACAAAGATTAAATAAACATTTCAATAAAGAGTGTACAAATGTCCTATGAGAACTTAAAACATAATTAATAGCATTAGCAATTATGAAAATGAATATAAAAAACAGTGAGATACTACTTCATGTCCGCTAGAAGGGCTATGATGAAAAAGACAAGAAATAGAAAGTGTTGCTAAGAATGTGAAGAAATTAGATCCTTCATACATTTATTGTAGGGATTAAATTTGGTGCAGTCACTTGGCAAAATAAGTTGGCAATTTCCTATATAGTTAAATGTAATTTTATTATATTGTATAATCCAGTGTATTTGTTTCTTATTGTTGATATAACCAATTACCACAAATTTAGTGTCCCAAAACAATACCAATTTATTCAGAAGTCCAAAATGGTCTGCACAAATCAAATAAGGTATCTGCAATGCTGCATTCTTTCTGAAGATTCTGTGGAAGAATCCACTTTCTTGGCTTTTCCACCTTTTAAAAGACACCAGCATTCCTTAACTCATCATTCCTTCTACTGTCTTCAAAATCAGCAGTGTAGCACCTTTGAACCTCTCCCTTTCCTCTGACCTCTGCTTGCATCATCACATCTCTTTCTCTGACTCTGATTTCTGCATCTCTCTTTCAAAGACCCTTGTGTTTACATTAAGCTCACCTGGATAACCCAGGAAAGTCTCCCAAATTAAGGTTAATCACATTGCAAAGTGCCCTCTGCCTTGAAATATTACTATTCACAGTTCCTGGACTGAGTAGGGATATCTTTGGTGGACCATTACTCTGTGTACTACACCCAACAACTCTACTCCTAATACGCATCCAAGACCAATGAAAGCATTTGTCCACACAAACCTTGTAAACCTTGCAAACTTTGTAAATGAGTGTTCATAGTTATTCTTTGATAATAGTTAAATATTAGAAAGTATTCAATCCCTGTCAACTGGTAAATGAACAAAAGGAACAAAATACTGGTAGGTACTGGAACACAGATACACTTCAAAAACATTGAGGTAAGTGAGAAGCTAAAATCAATATAACTCAGACTATAGTTCATTTACATCAAGTTCCAGAAAAGGTGAAACTAGAAACAGAAACTAGATTAATGGTTGCTTGGGGCTATAGTGGGAACAGGGAACAACTTCAAATGTTCTAAAACTGAATTGTGATTATGATTGCATAAATCTGTAAATGTACTAAAGTATTATACTGTGTACACTGAAAAAGTGGATTTTATATTATGTGATTCATGCTTCAATAAAGCTCATTAATTTTTAAATAAATCCACAAGAAATATTAGTTCTTGAAGCAACAGTGATGAAGCAAGAGTATAGTCCATAAGAATTCTTTATATTCCTTGTAACATTTGTGAAACATGGCAAAATTAATATTTTTTCAAATATTTCAAAATATTTTAAAATTAATACTGAAGTAAAATATGTCTTGAAATGTGTGATCTCTGAGAAAGCAGAAATATTTTTTTCTACTAGGAAAATATTGGTGATTTAAATATTTAAATTCCTGCATAGCTCATGAGACTATAAATAAAATTAAGCAAATTACAATTACAGTATTCATTACAACCTGTTTTTCATCTGTCTTGTTGTTCACAGGGTCTGTATATTTACCTAGTTGCTCTTGGGCAACTAGGATAAAACTTGGGTTTTGCTATGCAATTCAACACAGAGAAAAACTGAACTCAGGTCCTGGTTAAATGGAGAGCTTGGGGTAACCTGGGGTAGTGGAGACTGTATGGCTCTGGATGGAGCGCGGAGTGGCCCTTTTCTACTCTGTTAAATCAGGTTATCCAAACAAAGCAGCACCCATGGCAGTTCCCTTGGGAGTCATTCACACAGCTCAGGCTCCAGGTGATCCTCAGCTCTGACAAAGGTTCTGTAAGCCACAGAGACCCTTTCTCATTTATCCAGTTAATGCTGACTCTTCTCTGCCACTGAGTCTGACTTATACATGGGGGGAAATAATGTTTAATTTACATGACAGCATTACTATATTTACTGTATAAAGAACACTTATAAATCAATACGCATGAGATAAATGCCCCAGCTAAAAAAAGCAATTTACTTAAGAACATGTATTTATAATGATCAAGCATATGAGAAGATGCTCAATCATACACTCAAATAAAAAATGAAAATTAAAACAACATTGCATTATCATTTTCACCTTTTATATTGACAACTTTAAAAAGAGCATTTTTTTAAAAAAATCCTCTATGAACAAAGGTTTAAAGAAACAAGCAATACTTTATACCATGGGTAACTATGTAAGTGGACACCTACATTGAAAAATTAGTAATATTTTGGAAATTATCATGTAATATGCAGTTTGATCCAGAAATTTCTCTTTTGAAATTTGAGAACTGCTCCATTCTCTGATCCCCTAGATCCTTGAAAACTATACATCCTTTGGTATATATTCCATAAATACTTGTTCATGTTGTTTGTGGAAAGATAAATTTTTAAAAAACTCATTATAGCAATATTAAAAAGTAATAAAATATTAGAAGCAACCCAAATGTAAACTAACAGAGGATCAGTTAAATTATACATATACTTTATAATATAGCATATAACATAGCATATAATATATAATGCTACACAATCATTAAAATCAATCAAGTAGGTCTGTATATGTGTATGTACGCTTGATAAAAACCAGTTGGTATAATAAATTTCCATCTGTTGTCTAATTCAGAAGTCATTAAGGAAATGATTGGTACAGCTTAAATTTTATTTTTTATTAAATAGTTTATTGTTCTACTACAGTTGTCCCAATTTTTCCTCCTTTGCTCTCTCTCCCCCATCTGGCCCACCTTCTGCTCCCACAGTCAATCCCCACCCTGTTGCCCATGTCCATGGGTCATTCATACACATTCCTTGACTAATCCCTTCCTTTTCTTTCCACTGTTATCCCCCTTGTCCCTGCCTCTGATCACTGTCAATCTGTTCCATGTTTCCATGACTCTAGTTCTATTTTTCTCATTTGTTTGTTTTGTTCATTAGGTTCCACTTATAGGTGAGATTATACAGTATTTGTCTTTCACACCTCTCTTGTTTCATTTAGCATAATACTCTCCAGTTCCATCCATGCTGTTGTAAAGGGTAGGAGTTCCTTCTTTCTTTCTGCAGCATAGTATTCCACTGTGTAAATGCACAACAGTTTTTTGATCCACTCATTTATTGATGGGCACTTAGGCTGTTTCCAGCACTTGCTATTGTAAATAACACTGCTATAAACATTGGGGTGCATAGATTCTTTTGAATTGGTGTTTCTGGATTCATAGGGTATCCCTATGATATGAAAATTATTGTTTCATATTGTCCTGCAGCTCCCTTAAACCCTCTTTATTCTTTTTTGAGTCTTTCTTCATTTTGTTGCTCTGTCTGGGAGTTTTTTTCTACCTTGTTATCCAACTCACTGATTCAATCCTCTGCTTCATCTAGCCTGATTTTAATTCCTTTCAGTGTGTTCTTTATTTCAGATATCATATTCCTCATTTCCTCCTGGCTCTTATTGATAGCTTCTATGCCCTTTTTCATGCTGATGTAGTTCCCAGTATGTTCCTTGTAGTTTCCATAGAGTGCCTTGTATTTCTCACTGAGCTCTTTGAACATCCTTGTAACCATTATTGTGAACTCAATAAGATTGCTTGCCTCAATTTCATTTAGCATTTTCTGGGGATTCCTCCTTTCCTTTTGATTGGGGGTCGTTTTTTGTTTCCCCGTTGTAGGTGTCTTTTTGTTTGTATCTGCATATTAGATTGATCTACCTTGATTCCCTGTCTTCATGGTATGAACTTCTGTGGTAGGAGACCTGTGGGACTCAGTGGTGCAGCCTCATTGATCTCCTGAGCTTTGTGTTCTTGGGATGTACTTTGTGCCATTTAGGTGGGCTGTCTTGTTGTAATTGGGTTTTGGTTGTTGTTGGATCACTTTTGGTGGATTCTTTCTTCTGGCTGACTATCTAAGAGTCACACAGCCCACCACATCGTGTATGCTATTTACAGGTGTTGCCAAAACAAAACAAAACAACTCAGGAAACAAAACTCACATTTGCAGTAATAATCTCCACCCACAATCACACTATCAAAAGCAAATGAGCAAATATTAATAAAGATGTAGAGAGATTAAGAGTATTATAAGAAAAGAAAAATGAATATGAGATGACTAGAAACTGAAAGAAAAGTGATTGTGAAAAGGTAGAGGGAAGAGAAATAATAAAAGTAGGGAATAGAATAAAGTGAAGAAAGGAAAAATAGAATTTACATTATAATTAATAAAATGGTATAAGAAGACAAAATAGAGTAAGAAAAAGAAAGAGTATAGTTTGAGGTTTAAAAAATTGTTTTTAGCAATAATGAAAAGATAGGAACCAAATTGGAAAAAAAGATCCACCACTACAATATCAACAACAAATGAGCAAAGATTAATACTGGTGGACTGGGAATAAGAAGGAAAAAAAAAAGAAAAATAAAGGTTATGAGATTTCTTTCAGAGGAAAGAAAAATGATGTTAGGAGGACAGAGGGAAAAGAAATACTAAATGTGAGGAATAAAAACCAGGCTAAGACAGATAAAAAGTAGAATTTAAAGTAAAAAATGAAAAGGAAAGGGTAGGAGGAAGGTAAACTGGAGTAGGAAAGGGAAATGGTAAAATTTGAGATTTGAAATACAAAAATAATGAAGATCTAGGAATAAAATTAAAGAAATGTAACAACCACCTTCATATCTACAACCAGTGATTGAAGACTGATAAAGGCAGAGAGAGAATAAGAGTCAGTCCTGGTCTGGGAGCAAGTGAATGGAACTTCTAGCTACTGTGCAGCCACCTTGGATCCCTGCAGTATAGTTTAAAATGACACATGACAACAAAGACACATGTGTACTCAAATATATTCATATATATATACCAAATTCTTTCTCCAAAAAAATAAATAAATAAAAACATAGTAATAAACTGTGAGTAACTAGTGGTGATAAATATGCAGAAAATACAACAAAATATTTTGTGTTTAGCCCAGTGCTATTTAAAAGCAATAAAATGTATAGATCCTATCAAGATGACAACATATTTTAGATATCTGAATTTTTCTTCCTCCTAGCTACTGGTCTTTTTTATTTTTCTGGACTGAAACTATCACATGGAAAGGCACAATAGCAGAAACCTGGATATTTAACGAAACAGGTGTACTACGACCTCAGGGAGACAACTAAATCAAAAGATACATTGTCCCTCTGTAGTCCTGGTGGGATGTGAGGGTCTTGAAGCAGAGAGGATACTTATCTAGCTTTGAGACCATGGACAAAGCTTTAAACAGGGCCACTGTTATTCCATGTGGGATCTTGTTGTAAATTGGTAAAAAGCCAGTTACAGTCCTTCCTTCTTGGGTACATGGCTTAGTCAGAGGAGCACGACCTGATTTTCAGCCCGTACTTATCCCCAAAGAGGTCATTTTTATTCAGTGTGACTCCAGTGCAGACATAGATGGTGCTTCCAGACATGGATTTATTGAAAAAAAAAAAAAAACTCAGGAGACAACAGAATACCATCAAACACATTAAGGAGGCCTTTTTTGGCTTGTTTCCTTAACATGCTCACATATGATTCTGGAACAACCTGTCCCTGATTGTTGTGAGCACCTTGGAAACTGTCCTGAACCAGTCCTAAAGAAGGGATCATGTTACAGCTTTTCCTATAAGTCAGCTGGGCAACCACTCGACAAGCAACCATGTATGGAGCAACGTGGTACCAAGGAATAAACAAGAGTCACATGAGGTAACTAAGCTATTCACTCAGCATTTATTAAATGCAGGTTCACTCAAGGTAGAATGTCGACATACATTAATATCCTACCCACACTTTAACAATCTGGGAGGAATACACACAGCCATCAATGGGGAAAATGAACCCAAGTCCCAGAGTCTTAGCCAAAGGATCCAGGAGACAGAAGTGTAGGCAGGGGAACCATCAGCATCTGTCAAGGGAGAGTCTCTTGGAGCCTGGTCTGCAGCAGAGCAAAGTCCTTGGTCCAGCAGGGAAGAGCCCCTGGCAACAGGGAAGTCAGGAGATCAGCACAGCATGGAGAAGCACCTTAGTGTGTGGAGCTCAGCTGTCTCAACAGTGGTGACTAAGGTCTTCACCTCTTATACCCTTGATGCTGGTGTGGCTCTGCTCTTCTTAGTCTCTTAATAAATGTCTTGAGACTCTTGGTGAGTCCTTGGGGAAATCATGGTAAGCTTATCCTGGGGCACTCCACCTCTACAGGTGTGTCTGTTCAGGTCACACGTACAGATATCTTGAACCATCTGCCCTACCAGATGTGTCTTGCATGATTTAGGTAGTTTCTCTCTTGAACCAGACTCTATTGCACATGCTGTAAACATGGCTGACCTGGAAGCCATCTTGTTTGACAAGACTGATGCCAATTTAACAGTCTTGCTCTCCACGCTAATGACCTGGAGAGGGATCACTGATAGTCTGAGTTCAGTCTGCATGGTTCGTCACCAGCCACTAGTCCACAAGTTTAGAAATTGCTATGCTAGCCACCAACACAGCCTGGCTTGCCAGATGAGACCACACAAAAACAGTGAGCAAGCAAAGAGAAACACATTAACTACTTAAGACAATAGAGAACTAGAGAAAGGAAGGACAAGTTCAACACAGTAGAAGTAAGTAAAACTGGCTACTAACCAAGGACTTAGGTGAGATTAAAAAGCAGAAAAGAATCTCAGCATTTTCAAAAAAAATAAGATGCTTATGATTCTTTTAATCCTCACCTAAGAATACATTTATTTATGAGAGAGAGAGAGATGAGAGAGAAACATGGATGAGCTGCCTCCCATACTCACCCTGACTGGGGATCAAACTGGCAACCTTTTGGTGTGTGAGACAACACTCCTACCAATCGAGCCATCCAGCCAGGGCAGATGATTATGATGTGCTTTTAAAATTATTTTATAATTTAAAATTTAACCAAAAACCTTTATTTAAAAAGATGATAAATATTGAGAATTAGTGGATATGAATGTCCAGTGCAAGGCCAAAACATATGACAAAGAAAAAAAAAGACTAATAGGAAGATGAGCCCTGGCTGGTGTGGCTCAGTGGATTGAGTGCTGGCCTGCAAACCAAAGGGTTGCTGGTTTGATTCCCAGTCAGGGCACATGCCTGGGTTGTAGGCCAGGTCCCCAGTAAGGGATGCTCAAAAAGCAACCACACGTTGATGTTTCTCTCCCTCTTTTTACCCCTACCTTCCCCTCTCTAAAAATAAAATAAATAAAATCTAAAAAAAAAGAAAGAAGAGAAAAATGAGAAACCTGGATAATAACTTCAGAAGATATAATATCTCAATGTGGACATTCCAGAATGAACAAAATGAGTAGAATAAAATGGACCAAATAATCAAATAATAAAGTATTATTTATTTTTATAAAATAAAACTAGATTATTTATATTGAAAGGTATCACTGAGACTCAAGCAAGATTAATTTAAGAATAAAAGCCCTAGATACAAGCTTTTGAAATTCCTGAAAAACAAATGTAATAGAGACTCTTACAAACTTCCCAATAGGAAGAACAAGTTTTTTATAATGGACTTATGATCATATTTTTTATATTTGGTAGAGTAGGCAGAAAGATAATCAAATAATATCTAGTCTACTGAGAGAAAATGATTTGCCTTTCAAGATTTCTATAGACAGACAAGACACCATTCACCCATGAAAATAAAAAGAACTATAGCACTATGCAAATTTTAGACTGTCAGAGCACACTTGATACATGCTTTTAGTAGAGTAAAAAATTGAATAAGAACATAGATCTCAAAAATGGGAAAGATAATAAACACAAACACCTATACCTGTATATATATGGCTGCATGAGTGTGTGTGTGTATGAATACATGAGACAAGTATTAAAAAATAATTTTTGACTTTCTTTTAACCACCCCATCACCTTAGGATGAGCTCGGTCACCTTAGTGACAGTAAGGAGCAGAAGAAGAATTCAAAATAGAATACAATCACATGGCTAATAAAGCAAGTCCAGTTACCAAATCAATTACTCCTAGTTCCAGATTTTTCATTTGTTTTCTTCTTTGTTTAATACCTGTAATCCCCTAACAGTTGTTCATTTATACTGACTTGAAACATACTATGTAAGATTCAATAATTCCTCAATAACAAAGAATTTCTGAAGTTCCCAGGCTTAAAAAAAATCCTATTATTTACAATCCCCAAGCACTTCTTGATAACTTCCATTCTCTGAAGCATTTCTACACTTTTCATTTGAATTAGCTTGGGAATGGTTGGGGGAAAATGGAGACAACTGTACTTGAACAACAATACTTTTTTTTAAATAATAAAAGGAATTAGCCTTGGGTGGAGTTAGTGAAATGACCAATTTACCACAATTACAGCCTGTTATGGTTTTTAGTGAAACTTTTATTAACAAACTATTATTAACATAAGGTTGAACTTGCAAACAAGACCACTGGGAGTGGGACCTGCACTTGGATTTATTGCTCCATTTGGATGAACTCTCTGTTCTTGACCCACACACTTTTATGGATGAAAGATTGTAAACCAATGTGGTATCCTCCCTATTAAACTCTGTTTTTCCTAATGCCTCCCTATTTATAATATATAAACCTGTTTCTTTTATCCCTAAGAAAAAGAATTTTTCCCTCGGATTCCTATTTTCTTACAACTATGTTATACAACTACATAGACAGGAGATGTATGGAAAATAATATAGCCTGAAACTAAAAGTTTTAGATTATTTCAAGAATTGAAGAGTTCAGACAGGTGGGAAAGTAAAGCAAGACAGTGCTATGTGTTCCTATCATCTCCTGATGCTGACATAATTTTCCTGACTTCCTTACAGTGAGGGTGGAATCACGTGACTACATCAGGATGATGACATGTGAGTGGCAGTGAAGCACATAAACCCGTTGTTTGAAGCTTCAGCTTTCTTTTTCTCTCTCACAATCACTGAGGGAACATATGTTGCAATGGTTGAGTCAAAATATGAAAACACCTTTGATCACTGGATTCCTCACTCAGAGGGAGCTTCCATTCAGACACTAAAGCTTCCACAAACTCTGCAAAAGTGAAAAACTAGAATACGCTAAGCAACAAACATTTGGGGATTCTGCCCCACACAGCATAACTTCATTTATTCTGAATAATGCAATAGGCAAAAAAGGAATTAGGGAATTTAGTATGCTCTAAAGTTTTTAACTTAGATTGCCACTTGCTATGATTAATATAATAAAGAAAAAAGTATATTAAATTCTGATTTTTAGAAATGGAGAAATAAGTATCGCCATATTGAAAAGCATGGTAGAATATAATTAGCAAGGCAAAAAAGGAAATAATACAAGTATAATAAAGCCAGCAAAATAATAAAAAAGAAAACAGCAAAGTAAAATAAATAGCCAACATAAAATAAAATGCAAGTAATAAAAACAATTACAGCATTTATAACACTAAGTGTGAACATACTGAATTTCTTGACTAGAGACGGATCATTGTTAGAATGGGTAAAAAACAAAATCTATACATATGCTGTTTAGCAAAAAATAAAAATAAAATAAAATAAAGTGATAAAAACAACTTCAGAATAAGAGATGAACAAAAGATTCCCAGGCAACTATAAACAACAGAAAAAAAAGTCCTAGCAATATTTCCAGCACAGTGAAATCTATGAAAAAAAGAATTCACAAGGGAAAAGACACAATATATTACAACTTTTTAAAGTTTAAATTTTCTAAAAAATACAATTGACCTAAACCTTCATATATTGAATAAGATAACAAGTGTATGTGTGTGTGTGTGTATATACACACACATACATATACAGACACATATATATAGCAAACCTTTATTTTATCTTTGCAATTATATTTATTATTTACTTATAATGCAAACCTTTTAGAAATAAACATTAAATAGAATTTTTACATTGACGTAAGAATATGAGATATACCTTCTTAAATTTTTAAGTGTAGTACAGCATTAACTATAAGCACAATGCTGTACAACAGATCTTTAGAATTTTTCATCTCACATAACTGAACATTCATCCCCATTGAATGGCAGCTCCCCGTTTTCCCCTTCTGCTAGCCCCTGGCAACCACTATTCTAATCTCTGTTTCTATAAATTTGACTATTTTAAATACTGTATATAAATGGAACCATGTGATATTTATCCTTCTATGACTGGTTTACTTAGCATAATGTTCCCCAGATTCATTCATGTTGTCACAAATGGTAATATTTCCTGCTTTTTAAAGGACAAATAATATCCCATTTCATGCACAGCATTATTATTCAAATATCCAAGATATGGGAAACAACCCAAATATCCATCAACAGATGGAGGAATAAAGCAAACTTTTCAAAGATGATTTATATCTGAAAAATAGAATTCTTAAAATATGATTCTAAAAAGTTCAACTTCTAGAGAAATACTGTCCAAATAATCCTTGTGTAAATATGGGGGGAAATTATAAATTAATTAAGAAGTTATAAGGAAAAGTATAATTTAAAGCAAAACCTAGGTGATTTAGAGCAGTACTCAAAACATAGGGCTTGCATATTGCCTTTATTGAAATAGAAGACTAATAATAATAATAGCTAACATAATCTCTTATTTACTATGTGTCAGGTACTGTTGTCAGAACTTGCAAGTACTATTAACTTTTATCAGAAACCTCAGAGGTAAATACTGTGATTATTCCCATTGTACAGATGAGGGATATTGAGACACAGAGAAATTAAAAAACCCATACAGCATCACAAAGTCAGCAAGTTGCAAAACAATCATTCAAACTTAGGTGGTCTGGCTCCAGGTCCATACTCATAAATATTATGTTATAGTAAATACTAATCTTGAGAAATTGGGGTAGGACTATATAGAGAAAAAAAGATTCTGGTAAGAGGTACATAATTACTTTCAAAACTGAAATTCATAAATGAGACAGGGAAACGGGAAAGCTTAGTACAACAAAGCTGGTTTTTTTGATGAGAGTGATGAAGTAGATAAACCATTAGAAGCCCAAATACCCACCCATATTTTAGAAGGGCATATTTTTGATCAATTAATTCTTTTCCTAGGCACTGATGAAAACTGCATAGCTGAACAATTTAAGCAACTATATGCATCTCCAGATCCTTCATCATTAAAAATGTTGGCAACAATCTGAATATCCATAATTTGGGAACTGGTTAAAGCAGTGATATCATAGCAATACAATGGAATATTTGGCATAGAACATGTAAAATACAATCATTTAATAATTCCTATGTCCATATAGAAAACACCTAAAAGGATTTAAATAATATAATTTTTAGTGATTTTATTTTGTTATCTTTAAATTCCATTTAGGCTTTGAATTAGTTTCCAATCTTAATATTATTTTTACTTTTACAATGAGAAAAAAACACTTTTCACTTTGCAAAACAAACAAACAATCATGAATTCTAGACATTTTTAACAAATGAACACACAAAGAGGTCACAAATATTTTAAAATTATATTTCATCACTTTTTAATATAATCAAGTCTTAGGAAACAATTTTAAAAAAGGATAAATTTAGGCTCAAAATCATTGGGTGAGAAACTAGGCACAACTTTTTGCTTCATAGCAAGTTTAGCTCATTATCTGCTTGTAACAAATGCAAAAGGAAGGCACATACCTGGTTCTCTGCAGAATAACAATTAGTAGCTTCCTAATAATTGAGCTTGGCCTACCAAGCAGAGCTTAGAAAGTAATTTAACTTTGATTCACTCAGAACTTTTTTCACTTCTTTCATATTTCTCATCTTAGTTCCATGAGATAAGTTTTAGCATTTTTTAATATTTCATATTAGTATGTAGGCATATTTTGCAAAAATAGAATTCATATTAACTCATTTTAAACCAATTTATGATTTTAGGAAGATACATTTAAACACAATGAGACTGGCAAGGTAATCTGATAGGTTTAAATATATAAAAACAGTTGGCTGATAGACAAGGCTAATTAAAATTTACTTATCTTCCATATTTGGGAACTTCATTTCTGAAGTCATTGTGAGTAAGAGGCACAGTTTTTCCTTTTCCAGATGCAAAGATAGCCCTGATTCAGAATGATCTCTACATACTCTTTGAAAAAACTATTTTTAACATTTTCTATCTCTCAATTAATCTTTAATTTAAACTATTTTGACCTATCCTTAGTAAATATAGCAACAAAAAAACCTTTCTTGGAGGGAAGACAGCAAAAATCATAAGGTGAAAATCTGACTATCATTTGGATGTTAATCTAGTCAATCTAAACATACTGAGTGCCTCAAAATGACTACCCTTGTTCTGAGTATTGAGAATCCAAAAGGGAATAAAATACTGTAACTTTCCTTGAAACTTTCTAGTAGAAACAATAATGTGGACAATAATGTGATGTTTATTATTGGAAGAAGAAAGCAGTCAATTTTATAGAAATACATTTCTAATATAAAACTCCAATAAAATATTATTTATTAAGTGAATATATTTAAAACTGGGATATATGTCTCTGCCAAGCAAAGTATATAATCCACCTGGAATTTAAAAAAAAGAAAACAGTTAACTCATGAAAGTGAGGCTTCAGATTCAATAGTTGAATAGTTGGTTTCCTTCAGACATGGGGTCCTATCATTTTTAGGGGTGACTTAGCTCTTCTAGGCACATGTCACATCCATGGAGTATTTATATATCTCAAATAATTCATTTTATTTTATAAACCAAAGGAATAGTATCTCTATTTAAAATAATTAATAAATTCTTTTAAAATAAAGAATAAAAATTCCACTTTCTTGGTTTATAAATTTCTTCTTTCAACTCTTATATCATTTAAGGATTGGTAGAGAAGTATATGGAAAATGGGTATTATAATGTAGGGTTCACTGTGGTAGGCAGAAAGTCCCACCCCTACCCCAAAGATGTCTAGAACCTGTGAATGCATTGCATTAGGTTATATGGCAAAGATTAATTTAGCTGGCCATAAAACAGAGATATTGTCCTTGATTATTTAAGTAGGTTGATTTGACAGGACTCCTTAAAAATGGAAAAGGGAGGCAGAAAGGGTATGTGAGGAAGTAATGTGGTGAAGAGAAAGAAGGAAGGAAGAAAAGAAAGGAGTGAGAGAGAGGGCAGGGAAAAGAAATCAGCAAGAAGAGAGACAGGAAGGGGTTACCATGGATTCTAAAAGCTTTTCCTTTAGCCTTCCTTCACTTTCTACCTCGATTTATTAGTAATTCATCTTCAGTTACAGCACCGCACCTAAGGTATGGCCACTGTAATTATATATTTAGGAAGTTGTTTCCTCCTCTAATTAATTTGGATGAATAATGGCCACAGCAAGAGGAAGGCAAAAGGTGTATATAAAAAGAGATCCTGAATGTAACAGGAAATGAAAAACAAATGTAAATTTTAAAGTTATACAAAATACCAGTATTCCCTTCTTTACTTGAATTAGGCAACTGGCTGGATTTAAAAATTTGTTTTTAATTAGATTTGTGTCCTTGTGTTATTTATAGCAATATATTTAAGCAGTATAAGAATAATATTTATAATAGAAGATCACTTTCTCATAATTTTCCTAAACTCAGATTGTATTCTGCATTCAAAATTTTATACTTTTTCTTCTAAGTCCATTTTTAGAACTATACTTACTCTTTCTCTGAATTTATACCATTTATGGTACATGCTTATTTGTCTCCGTTAACAATTCATCTCATGAATATCAGAAATATGAACTTTAGTTGAAAAAGTCAGAGTGCTAAATTGGTTGGTATACATTTCACAAAACCTAAAATTTCCCATAGAGCTCAGTTGTCTTTACTGTAAGCCCACTGATACTTAGACATCTAAAACATTGCCATACCTTTGTGAATTTATTTGCAAAGCATTATTGAGAAAATCTTTTTAAAACTAACTTGATCATAAAAGCACATTTTGTACTTACATTTTAAAAAATGTTATTAGGAAAAAAAGCTTTGCAATATAGTGCTATCACCTTAAAATAACAAATAAATACATAGACAATATTTTATACAGTATATTTACTTAAGTATATTACCTGATATGTGGCTTGTATATAAATTAAACTATTTTAAAATAAAAAATGAAATATGAAACATTAGGAAATCATGATTTTGAAATTATGACCATGTGGAAATTTCTAAGCAAATCTTTACTTTTATTATTATAAATTTGTTTGATTGTTTGATGTATTGATCAAAAATAACTGAACTCATGGTTATTTATTTATTAAATTATTCAGAACCTAATTATAATAAAGTGGCATTTTATTAAAACATTTTTTCTAATGAGTTATTTCTGTTTCACACTAACTGGCTCATTCGGATTATTCCGTATTATTTGCATCTGTGATATCATGCATAGTGGGAATTGTCTGGGTTCTGAATTTTAATAAGTCCTGTACAGCTGTTCACTGAACACCAAGTAGCTGATAAACAAACATTAGCTAATGTGGCTTATGAATCAAATATTAAGCTGCATTTCTAAATTACTATTTTCTAAATATGTATCGACTGCAAATATTAAAGATAGTCACTTATATTCAAAAGTAGTTCAGCCTAAATATATTTTAAAATAAAAGTCCCTTTGCAGGCCTCAAAAATTAATCTTTTATTCTATGCCCTTACTTACATGAAACATCTTTCCATATAATCCAAAACCTTCTAACTACTCAGCACATTGTTATTCCAATTAGATGCATGTTTTGCAACCTCTCTCCACCCACAATTTTTCTCTCTAGGATTAGAAAAACACTTAACAGATATATTTTTTTATTGAGTTGCTGTTGATTTCTCTATTGCTGTGTATACACATATATGTTATACACAAATAGGTAAATGCACGTACAAGTACATATACATGTAGGTATACACACATGCAGGTTTTCACCACTATCCAAAAATAGAGTTCTCCTATGAAACTTTTTGCAAGCTGGAATGGCACAAAACAAATAAGGAATTAAGATCAATTTATATCAAAGAAATTTTGAGCATTCCCAGACCCAAATAACAAATAAAACCTAAATATCACTAACATAGAGAAAAAGCAAGAATAATATGATAAACACAACCTATATAAAGTTGAAATAATGTATGTCCAGTGTAGTTTTACTGATTAAAAAGATTGATTGATTCTTCCTGAAGTATAAGATAACTCAACAGAGCAGGTGGCTTTGTACAATACACGCTTCATTCCACTAAAGGGGTGAATAAGGGGTAAGCATAAAAGACAAAAGTTAAAGAGTAGTGGCAATCTCAATTAAATAGATCCTTAGAGCTATTATAAAGAATTTAGTATTTATTAGGTAAAAAGGGAAAAAAACTCAAGAGTTTTAAGCAGAAGAGTGAGATGATCTGTTTTTTGTTAAGATGGTTCTTGCATTTTGTGGAGAGAGTTGTGGGTTGAAGCAAATATGGAACGGCAGGAATCAATGAGGGTGACTACTCCATGTGAAGAGAATAAAAGTTCAATCAAGAGCGTCTCCTAAGGTTTTGGCCTGACACTGGAAGAACAAAATTGCTATTTATTAAAGTTGTTAATTGTGCAAGAGGAGAAACTTTGGTTGTGCTGGCGGGTTGATGAGTAGGGGGAATCAGGAATTCAGAAATTCAATTATGGATGATATTTTTTTACACATTCAAATGTAGGTGTGAAAGATAGTTTAATATAAATCTGAAGTCCAGAGGAAAATTCTAAGTTGGTTTTATTTATTTCAGACTCCTCGTTACCATGCATATGAGGTATTTAAAGCCATGCGAATGAAGAAGAAAGGGTATGTGAACTGAGCCTTGTAGCACTCCGATATGTTAAACGGAGAGGAAACAAGAGAAAATGAGTCAAGGAGACTATTGGGTTTACCCTTTAGTTTAAGGAAGAAAGTGTGTAAGGTGGTAGCACTGTGTCATAAATATTTACCTGAGTGTTATCTGTGTACTACTTTTCCCCTCAGCTCTCCCATTTTTACTCTGAGAACCAATTTATATCCCCAACTCACATGGAAGTAGAAAAAAATTTTAGCATGAAAAAATAAGAGACTAAGAGATGAAGACTCTTCTTATAGAGGCATAATTGTCGTGTTTGATTTTTGCTTCTGTAAAACTAGATAAGACTTATTCTGGGAAGCAGAAGAGAGGAGAAGCTTTTCTCACAGAGTTCTCCGAATGAAAGCCAAAGAGATACTCAGAACAGAAGCAATTCAAAAAGCTTGTCCTGCCTCTACTTTATAAACTGACCTTCAGTAGTCCTGAACATGTCTAAGTCCTACAGAATATTTGTTAGTAGATATAGATATACTGAGCAGAGATAAGGGAGGAGAGAGACATGAAAAACACATTTCATATACATGGAGAGCATTTATCAACACGGGTCAGACAGAACCAGAGCTCTGTAAGGGAGAAGCAATGGCAGATCTATTTTTATGAGGCAATCAGAAAATAGATCACATTAGGCCACAAAAAATCTTCTTAGGTATTTTATATCAAGAAGTTTTCAGTGATGGTTAGTGAGTAAAAAAACTACCCCAAATCTTAGTGGTTTAATGCAGAATGTACTACCATCTCTCATGGTTTTGTGGGTTGGCTGACCTCTGCCAGGTGGTTATTGTTGGGGTCCAACAGGCTGTTTTAATCAGATGTCAGGGGTGCCTGAAGTTACCGGAAGTCTCAGCTGGGCTGGCCACGTGACTCTGTTCACTCACATGGTTGACAGTTGATTTCAGCTTTTGGCCTCAAAGTTGAACTGGGGCTAACAACCGGAATGCCTACACTTGGCCACTCCATGTGCTTTGGAATTCTCACAGCAAGGACACTGGGTTTCCAAAAAGAACATTTCACAGGGGAAAGTCCCAAGCAAGGGTCCCAAAAGGCTCAGATAGAAGCTGCAAGCTTTTTATGAAATTGACTCTGAGGTCACATATCCTCACTTCCACAACATCGTATTGGTCAAAAGCAAATCACAGAATAAACCCAGATTCAAGTGTAAGAAACTATACATGGACAATTAAACTCATTTTAAATGTATCCTTTTGTTTTGTAAATATTGTTACTTTTATTATGAAAGAATACAAAACCCATGTCCTTAGAAAATTCAGAAAATGTTGACAAGAGCAAAGAATCTATAAGTTTATTATGTAAGAATAATTAAAACATAATAGGTAGCTTAAATGTTCATTAATAAATTCACAAGTTAATTAACACTAGAATTTGTGTGTAACTTTGAACTCAAGGATGATAATATTTAGAATTTTAATCTTTCTTTTTGCTCAAATTATACCATACATATATTTTTCTTTCATTAAATATTCTACTATACAATCCATTTTAATATTCTAGTACATGTATCCCCTGCTTTTCAAAAGTTTGTATTACACCACTTTGCTTTTATGAAAGATGTACATTAATTAGTACCTATTTTCACTAACCAAAAGAAATTTGAAGATTTGTCCTTCTCCATAAAAAAATGGTGAAAAGCAAAAATAACATCCAATTAATTGCTTCTTCATGTCATGCCATTTTGGCTTACAAAATGTTTCATATATAGAAATGCTCTACTTTTATCCCTGGCCAGTACACTTCAGTTGGTTGGAGCATCATCCCATAACTGAAAGGTTGTATGTTCAATTCCCTGCCAGGACACATATCTACATTGCTGGTTTGATCCCTGGATCAGGGGCATACAGGGAGGCAACCAATAGAGCTTCTCTCTCACAACGATGTTTCCCTCTCTTCCTTCCTCTCTCCCTCCCCCTCTCTCTAAAAGTAATGAAAAAAATATCCCTGGGGTGAGGATTTAAAAAATGCTCTACTTTCAAACAGTGAGGGGAAACTGTATTACATTATATGGAGTAGCCCTAATTATTAATGTTCTATTACTACTCAAAATTTCGGTGGTCTCTGAAATGTTCCTATTATCTTTTTAAAAAATAAAGAAACTAATCCTAGTAGTTAAAACTATATTGTTATGATAAGTTTCAATTAAAATAAAAAGTGACACAGTTTTAAGATTTTTAAAAAACATGTGCTGTGGTTGTTTTTCTAAAATGCTAAAAGTATTTACACTACCGTTAGCATTGTTTATAGCTTTCATTACTCCATACCCAACCACCAAAAACACTTTAAATATGGAAAATAGAAGGATTTTTTGTCTGTTTGAGACTGAATTTTTTGTTCATTTCTCATTCAATTACTTGTAATATTGAACATATTTCTATCTGCTTAGAGGCCATTTGTGTTTTTTTGTGATTCTTTTCTCTCCAGGGCCTTTATTATTTTTCCATTAAAATGTGCATTTATAAGAAAGGTTTTTTTTGTACCACATAATATATTTCCAAATGTCATGAGGAAATAGATAAAATAGAACAAATATTCTAAATATTATAGTTTGAATTACATTTCTGACTGACTTTAGGACTGGCACATAGGAATACTCAGAATACTCAGAAATGGAAGTAGAGAATAATTATTGTCGGTTTACTTGTGGACTAATTCATTTTTTTCTCCCTTATCACTTATTTGTTTTATGGTATAATTATTATCACCAAAACTTTTATAAAGGGTAGAGAAGTAATTCCTCTCCTGGATTCCATATAATATCTGCTAAACTGTAGAAAAAGGTACACACCCCCTCTATAAGTGAGCAATTAGATAGCAGCTCAGAAGTATGCACTAATTTAAGGGAATAAAAAGAGATTGTTCCTAAATAATATTAATAATATATAAATAACCATTTCTATACCACTGCTGCACAGAGAATAAAATAGATTTTGGTTTTCTAATAATCTGTGTCATGTTCCATGTCAGGCATGGCTCAGTCATCAAATAAATTGCTGTATAAAATATAAAGTTCCTTAGAACCATTGTGTACCCTGCTTAAAACCAATAGTTATCATTAATGAGAGCCATCGGAGTTATCATTATCAAAAACTAATATAATAATCTACTTAAATACCATATTATCTAATAAAATAAATGTTCACATTCCATCAATTTGTTCTGCAATCATAGCATAAAAATATAATATAGTTATTATTTCCTAGGAAAGTGTTGCTGTCATGCCTGTGACAACAGTTCTATGAAAACATTAATGTAAATACATCTTCTATTTACCATGTGGTTTCATAAAATACTCTCAAATTTTTCTAACATTCCTCATAGTAAAGCCATTTTTATGCCCCCACCTCAAAAAATATATGACAAATAGTTTTTCCTTCAGAATCAGACAATTCATGTATGTAAGCACTTATATATCACTTGAGGAGAAAATCCAGTTACACTAAGTATATTGCTGTATTTTACACTTTAGGGAGTGGAGTAGGAGTGATTACACAATCAAAGTAGGCACCATACTAGTGAAGAAACCAGAAGATACATCTGTTCAACCAAGAATGAAAGTCCTTACTTGTTTCTGAAATCCGGCTTCCAAAGCCACAATTCCTTGCTCTCCCAAGATGGTCTGTTCAAAGAAACAATAGTTATACAATCCCTTAAAACACACCCCAGAACACTGTAAGATGAGTTATGCTTGTTACAGAGCTGTGGACAGGTCTTTATTCATTCTCCCTCTTTCCCTGTTTCATTCTTAGGTTTTCCTTATTCTTTTTTTCTGGGCTGTGTTTGCAAATAAGGTGTTTGTGCACAGGCTGTCACTAAATTGAGTCTTGTAGGAGCTTCAAGCTAAAACAGGTTCACCCAGGAAAAGAACCCCAAGCTAAAAGGGAATGAAGTACAAAAGGGGTTTAACAGGTACTTAGAGCCAAAGGACTATCATATACAGAAGTGTGGACCCTGTTGTGACAGAGGATTTCAGTCTTAGGAATAACAACAACAAAAAATAAAGGAACAAAATCTTTAAAACTATCAAAATAAAAAAATGACTACCTATAAAAAATGTCACAATTCTTAGTGCAGCCCCATCTTGGTTTTATTCCTACTTATTCTATCATTAGAATGGCTTTAAGAACTACAATAGATTTCTGGCCAAATGTGTAATCGTTTGTTGTTTTGCAAACTGATGCCCAACCACAGAGAGCAGCAAGAGACTGAAAAAAGAGGTAGACCACACTATATTGGTAGGCGGTAGGTTTAATGAGCATGGGAACTTACCTAGGAGGCTTGGCTTGGGTAGTCATAAGACAAGTAGATCTCTGCACCAGCCCACCAAAATGCGAACTTTACATGGAGGCTTTTACAGGGTTCAGCCTTGTATTTGGTTCAGATGGTCTCAATAACACCTGACTCTCCTGAGACTTTGGCCTTGAAAATGGCTCCAACAGTGGAAATGTGCTCTAAACTCATATTCTAAGGACTGGGGAGGGGTGAAAAACCTCCAGTTGCCCAGGTAAGGTCACTGGTTAACCCATGGTCACTGTCTCTGATTACCTCCTCAAACATAGCTAAATGCTTACTATACAACTGTGGTCTGGGAGTAGCAGTTTTGGCTTTCCCTGGGAAATAGTGAATCTCAGGCCCCTCTGCAAACCTGCTGAATCTGCTCTGCAGTTTGTTAAGACTCGCAGGTGATTCACATGCACACTGAAGTTTGGAAAACTCTGCCTTACACAGAGAAGGTTAACTCTGAGCACCGCACAAAAACAAATTAATTTCTTAAATAGTACCATGGTAAACAAGACCTGGTTATTGTCTCCGAAGAGCAAAAAGCTGGTTGAGTATGATGGGGGTGGGAGGACTAACAAATACTGAGTACTTGGAATAGGTTATGTACTTTACTTGAGGAGTTCACAAATGTTATCACCTTTAATTTTACCACAAAGATTCAGCAGAGCAATGTTACCACCCCTACTTCACCGATAAGTAAACCAAGGTTAAGTAATTTATCAGAGATTATACACAGTAAATCTTGGCCAAGTATTTCTGTGCCCCCAAATCATCATGGTCTGCTATACCTACAGTTCAGTGCGCATGAAAAAGTTAAAAATAATTCATGAGAAAACTGAGGTACATGTGAGAAATTTTAAATTATAAAAGTGATCATAAGATACTGTCATCATTGTGGATTGGTCTACTAAAAATAAAACTTGTGGAGGGTTGGATTAGAAAGTGGTAAAAGGTTTGGATAGTGAAAAAATAACAGCAAAAATGTGTATTACTTAACAGCATGAGCTATATATCTAGCACTGTTTAGCATTTTACACTCATTATCTGATTTTTATGCCAGCCTCATTAAGTGCAAAATATTTTCCAATTTAGAGATGAAAAACCAGAAACCCAATGAGCTTAAGGAATAAAACTTAGTTCATAGAACAAATAAGGAACAGTACTGTGAATTCAGAGTATAAAGCTGTGATTTTTCTTAAATACCCTTTGGAGTAAAAACAAATGTTTGTTTTAGGTGGCAGAGGTCTCAATTTTCAGCTTTATTTCAGATTGTAATCATTAATTTTAACAGACAGAAACAACACTCACTAATTTTATTGATATTACATAAAGGTATTTCTAAATGGGCCATTTTGCTGACAAATTTCAGTCTCCTCCCTACTCATGCTTCCATTGAATTGAAACTGATAACTCTAAACACTTTCTTTATTCAGATAATTTTCTGGTTTCTTCTGAGATAGGAAAAAGAAATAATACTTGAATACAAAAAAGATACAACCTTTAAAAGTCATATGTAACTTATCTTCCAAATATAAAATTATAATGTTATACACTTAAAAGCATGGGAAAAATAAAAATATCTAAAGACTTCTTAGGGGCAAATGAACATTAATATAAAGTTACATTATTTTTCATTATGTCAAAGAGTGTCACACCGGTCTTGAAAAGAGAATCATTGTCTTACTGCTTAATAATACCAAGCAACTAGTAATGCAATAAAAAAACAAATCAGCAGAGCTATTTGATGTCACATATAACACCAAGAGAGACCATTTCAGTGAATCTACAACCTACACTCTAGGAAATAAGAATGTTTCATTGTATTTTTCAGTATCTTGCAGAGGCCCATTGAATGTTTACTGAAAAGGATTTAATTGGTAGTAATGCCAAAAGTCTGTAAGTAAATGTGCAAATGTAGATGTTGTATTAATTTCTACATAATTTATCTCTGCATGCTCTACTCTCCTTTGCTTTTCCAGCAACAAAGATAAAGTGATTGATATATAGCACCTGTAAGAAGCAATGAAAAGCATGATAAAAAGAGAAATTCAAGGGGTTGTGATAAATATATGTAATTGTTTCATTAAACATGGATATATAGCTCTTATATTCACAGACAGGATATAAAGCTCTTATGTTCATACACAGAATATCATATATATTATCTAGTCCAATTTCCCATTTATACTTTCATTTATCCATGTTTATTTACTAATTTATATATTTATTTATACATGCATTCATTTAAAAACCCTAATGCCTATTTTCTTTGATGAAAGTAGCTAAACATAGTACTTTTCTTATAGAATTTTCATAAATATTGAATGAAATAATCAATGCTAAGGGTACAGCATATTGTCTGATATAAATGGTATACACTAACATTATTATGATTAAATTAAATATAATTATGAAACAAACAAGTGCTGGAGAGTTTTTGGAGAAAGGGGGACCCTAGCACACTGTTGGTGGGAATGCAGAGTGATGCAATCACTGTGGAAAACAGCATGGAATTTCCCCAAAAAATTAAAAATGAAACTGCCTTTTGACCAAGCAATTCCACTGCTGGGAATATACCCTAAGAATTCTGAAACACCAATTCAAAAGATCCTATGCACCCCAATGTTCATAGTAGCACAATTTACAATAGCCAAGTGCTGGAAGTGACCTAAGTGTCCATCACTAAATGAGTGGATCAAAAAACTGGTACATTTACACAATAGAATACCATGCAGCAAAAAGAAAGAAGGAGATCCTAGCCTTCACGACAGCATGGATGGAACTGGAGAGCATTATGCTAAGTGAAATAAATCAGGCAGTGAAAGACAAACACCGTATGATCTCACATGCAAGTGGAATCTAATCAACAAAACAAACAAGTGAGCAAAATAGAACCAGAAACATGGAGATAAAGAACAAATTTACAATGACCAAAAGGATGGGGAAGGGGGGTAATGGGGAAAAGGGGGAGGGGTTAAGTCAAGGAACATGTATAAAGGACCCATGGACAAACATAATGGTGAGCAGGGAGGATTGACTCGGGGGATGGGTAGGGCAGGGGGGGAGTAGTAGGGGGGGAATGGGGACAACTGTAGTTGAACAACAATAAAAAATGAAAATGAAATTACAGTTTATAGTAAAAAATAAATTAATCAAATATAATTATGAGACTGATATGAGCAAGACATTGTGATGAAATACAACAAATAAAGCATGTAACCAACTCTATAGTTACATCTCATAAGGAAATTAAGAAATATATACATATAATATTTACAAAGGACTATAATGTTAGGGTCCAGAAGAAAAAGTTCTGTGAGGTGGCAGAGATGTTCAAAGACAGAAAACCTCACTTCTACAGTATGTATGAAAACAGCTGTAAAATTTCTTTTGACAGTTTTTTTTTTTTACTGACTTACTAGGCAGCCATTCTATTTTTAGAAGTATTTAATTATTAGAAATTATATTCTATTATTCCATATGGAAATTTACTTCAGTATGTATCAAAATATTTTTTATTTTATTTCTAATCTCCATCAGGTGAATTTCAAGCAAATGCAAATCAAATGGGGAAAATGCAAAAGAATTTTCTTTAGATTTTTTTTTTCACACAGAAACTATGAGTGGTAAGTGAATTATTCTATATAACATGTTATTGTTTTGTTTCTGCTGACTTTTAAATAAAATAGCCCAGCCAAAAGGATAAATAACAGGCTGACCCGGCCACATGTTCCCAATATATTATTAAAGTGCACTGTATTTCCTTTGGGAAGAAATTACCCTGCTATTTCCTTTACATTTTTTATATCAATAGATGTCTGAATTTCACTGGAGCCACAGGAGAGGGCTGAAGGAATGAAGTTTGACAAAGCTGGGTTCAACTAATGAGAGGTAAGGGAGCTCAGAGAGGCTTGAGTTTTGTCATGAACTCTGGTTTTCATTATAGTATTTGGGAAAGCAGGATATATCAAGAAGAGGGAATAAATGGGATGGGAAAGAAAGGGTGAACTTGAATAGAGTTTATGTTTGAAAAGGTATATCGGAAACTATGCTGTCAAAATCTGACACCTTCAGTTTTTCAGTTTAGGCAATACTGTTTCCCCAAATAAGGCTATTTTTTAAAGTTACAGTTTGTATTTTCCAATTTTTGCAAAATAATTAAGCTTCTTTTTGACATCATTTGTTACTAGAAATGAGAGCTATAAATATGATACTTGCCTTAGAATACTCATTCTCATATTTTGCTCTTGTGATGTCACATTTTACTTGTCTGCATTTGGCACTGCCTATTACTGCAGGCAGTAAGAGATGTGCGCATGTCAAAATGCCTCTGTCTAGCAAACTTATTGCTGGGAGACATAATGTTTTAAATAGGAAACACAGGGCAATCTGTCGACAACTAATAAAATATTTATACTGTACCTCCAGCACAAGAAGTTGAAAAGAAAGTCCTTACGAGTTACATTCTTCTGCAGGTATTAAAAAACTAATAATCACAAAAAAAAGGCCTTATTCTTCTAAAACCAAGTTTAACAGATTTTTGGCTAAATGCAAATGAGTTGTCAAAACTATTAAATGTGAATTTCAATCTCCTTTTTTGTCAGTCAATGAATGTTTTAATACCTTTATAACATGTATTTAATATTATTTCTATTATAGATTATACTGATGTTAATAGAAAATTATGTACAATTCCAAGAACTTTTATTTCCCATATTTCCTTAATCATTAATTATGCTTCTGAAACTCCAGTCTAAAAAAGAAAGTAAGAAAGAAAAGGAAAAAATAACAAAGAAACTTGTTTATAATGACATCTGACTTAAACCAATAATGTCTTAACTACGGTCAAAATGTAACCTAATTTAAAACTCTTAAAAATCAATGACATTAAATGGTGTTTGAAACAGAAACATTCTATAAACAGTATTGTTCAATGTGAATGAGGTTTGCCTACCGAGATAGATATTACCTCCTGAGACAGGATGATGCTTCTCGAAATGATAACCTAAATTAGAAACTATGTGCTCTAGTTTAACTTTAAGAAAGTTAAAGTATAGTATAGAAAAGCAAGTATTAAGATGTATGTTTGTATGTATTTATACTTTAATGAAATTAGTAATAAAAGCCCTTGCTTAAATGTAAGAGAGAACGTATGATCTGCCTACTATATCTCTTTATTTTAGACTATCTGATGGCGATGTAGTTATTATTCTTAAAATAGGGAAAAGACAAATTTTGTATATGGAAGCTTTGTCTAAGCCCCAATTATAAAATGATGCTGAAAGAGAACAAAGTCTCTTAAGTTGGGTTCCCCAGAAACAGACCTTGAGGCAAGTATTAGAAGCAATCCTAGAAAGCTATCAGTAGGTAGTGGTGATAAAAGATCCAAAAATAAATAAATGAAACTAATATAAGGTCTTAATAAGCAAGGTATTACTTTCAGCAAAGGCTCAGTTCAACTGGGAACATCTGGGAGACTATATAATGTACCCGACGTGAGGTAGAAATTATTCTACTTTAGTGGCCAGGAAGTTGGTGTATCTACTTGCCAACTCTCATTCAGCACCGTTTGAGAGTTGCTCCTGGGTGTGTTCTATCTCGTGCACTTTCATGTGCTTCCTCTGAGGGGCGAGCACACTTCTGCTGTAAGAGAAGGTGGTATGGCACCCACTTATGGTGTGCCAAGGGGATATGGGTGAAACACTGACAGTATCTGCTTCTAAAGGAAGTAAAAACCACATTCTACATTGCTTAGAGTTTACTAACTAGTCATACAAATGGAGATTCAGAAATAAGAATAAAGATAAAAGCAGCATTTAACCAAGGTAACTATAATTCTGTCATGCACTGGAATAGTTGATATTAAGTTAAAATAGGCACAAGTCTCAATCTAAAGCACCAGGACTTTGGAACTGTAAGTTAGAATTTAAATGACATGAGGAGGGGCAAACAGAATTAGCCAGCTTGGCTCTCCTGAGCTCTGGTATGCATTACATGGGTTTGCAGGAGAGATGCTGTAAGACCTATGCAATGGTGAAGGAGCAAGTGGAGGAATTTTATTAGCTAAGTTCTTAAAATTTTAATGAAATAGTGATGCAGGAGTTAATTCATATAAAGGGGTTTATTATAAAGCTACAATGAAAAACAGAACCCAAGCAAGCATCTCAGCAGGAAAATTCAGTCAGTAGACTTTGCCATTTGGGAGGCAGCAGTACATCTGGAGCAACAATATGAGCCTTAGTGGCTTGGTCAGCTTGTGTTTCCCTCAACAGAGAATGTCTAATAGACCTACTCTAGGGACTCTGCCACACAGTAAGTCCTTCTCCCTTCTTTCTACCTACATGCCTCTATGGCTACTATTTCCTTCTGTTGCCTCCTACTATGATTCCTTCCTTCTCTCTTCATTAATTGGCCATTCTCTAGTTTAAGGCAACCCTACGGAGCAGCTCAGGAATTGTTGTCTTTGCTAGTGTGCAGATTCCCAGGCCAATACCTTATGTCATGGGAGCTCAGTCAGGTGACGAAAAACCTGACCACTTGCAGAAAGGACCCTGTTTCTGTGTTTCTGGTCACTTTGCTCAAAAGGGGAACTGGCTTTTCTGGGATACTTAGTTTTTCTTGAAATCTACCAGGAAAGGGTGAAAAAATGGTTAGGTTTCCACTGAACGCTCAAAGAGTAACTAATGGTTTTAGGAATGGGTTAATAAATTTATGTGTGAAACTATCAGCTGACGTTTATTAAATTAGTTTCTTAAGAGAGAAAAACTCTGAACAAGTAAGACACAAAACAGAGTAGCCTTGATAGTGATATGTAAATTAGATGCAAATATGACACCTGAACGAGACACTGGCCCAAGCAAAGAAACTATTAGTGCTTGTACCTGAGAACAAATGCATATGTTTTCACGTTGGCAACTGGTGCCTTTTGGCCCTTCTAGCATGTTCACAATTTTGCTTAAGGCAAGCCCTCACAGCCAGAAATATTAATTCCTCTTTATTCATTCAATATTCAGGACATCACTTTCCTGTTTTAAAACTAAAATAATAAGACAATGTTTCCAAAAAATACTCCTTATGCAAATTAATGATACTGGTTTTTAAGTAGGCAGATTTTAAAATAATTACAGATTTATATATGATTTATATATGAAAAACAAAAGAAATCTTATTGACATTATCATTATCAGTAGTTTAAATGATGTAATTGAAAATGACCATGTGCCAACTCATCACAATGAATAACTTTTAGACACCTTGAATGGGCATAGAACCTATGATTAGATTGCCCAATAAAGCTTCAAAAGAAAGCCACAGGTTTTTTTTTTAATTTTAAGTCATGGCTTCAGCTACAAGACAACTCTGATTTAAGGGAAACTTTAATTATTAATATTTCTGAGAACTATATAAGCTTCCTTTCATTTATCCTTTAATAACAAAAGCTCCTACAGCACATATATTTTTCTAATACTCATTGCTTCATCTGTTAGTAGTTTGTTTAAAAAACACTGACAATGTCAAAGCTAATAATGGAGTTGGCGGGTGAATCACAATGCTGTACATCTTGACATGGAGCATGGATGTCTCAATAATTGGCTTTGGATGAGTACAGAAGAGTGAAGTGATTTCACAGAAGATAATTCTTGCGTATCATGTCTGAAAGCTGAAGGGAAATACAAATATTTCAAATAAAAATATATAGTTAGCATTCTCTCTCCTGGCCTTGTGCCAGGGACTGTGGGTAACACAAAGAATACACAAAGAATAAAGTACAGTTCCTGATTACTGACAGCTTAAAATGTATGAAAAGTTAAGTAACTTCCAATAACAGTTCAAGATAACAAAAAATTGACATAGTAGCTCACGATTAATATAACCTATGTAGAGAATGATTGCGTTAAGTGCTCTGTACATGATGATTTCACATTAGTAAAGTTAAATTGAAAATCACACTGAATATGCTTAAGTTTAGATTAAGTTGAGACATAAACTATGTTTTAAAATTTGGGTTTTAAATAGACATTGACTTAGAGATAATTTTATACTCAGAATACACATAAAACATTTAAATTTCTAATTATGATGGAGCAAATCAGTTAAAATGAGAGTTAAGGTTCCAAACAACCTTAATAGGGAGTTACCTGTGACCACCAGATCTACCTCTGATGAACAAAAGCATAGTTCAATGAGATACATAAAGAGGACTAAGATAAGACTGAAGCCTGGACAAAAAGTGGGGATACTGGGGTGCATAACTAGCTTATTTGGATGATACTCCATGAGAATATATGCTATCTATGATATTCACAAACTACCAAAAGAGAGGGCACTATAGTCATGAAGTCATGGTCCAAAGTGGCCATTAATATGCTATCTCCATCTGCGGCATCCATCATGAGGGAGAATGTCAGGATCATACATACCTTTCTTGAGAGATGTTATCATTTGCTTCTTTTCATTTTTTTCTCAATTATACCCAATAGACCCCTTTTCCATTTTTTTCAGTGTCTCCTACAGAATACTCAGATTAGTCTGTTGTGCATGGGGAAGGAGAAGAGAATGGGTAGGTAAGTGGGTAGATAGAAAGGTTGTCTCTTATTTTGCCCTTTTGTTTGTTCTCAGTCAGGGTCATTTGGAAATAGGAGGGCGATTTTAGTTATCACTGGCTTGCAGTGACCAGGAGATATAGATGCTAAGTGTCCTACAATATTTGTGAGAGCTTTGCAGAATGAAGAATTTTCCCACCCAAAGTGTTTACAGAGACCTCACTCTATACTTAGAAGGAGTTTGAAGGGGGAAACCACTGGTTCTTGTTTAATGGATATTTTGGGAAGTAGATTTGCTTAATATCTATAATGCATATGACCCTAAGCCAGCCTATATTTGTACCATGGAAGTCCTAGTAAGCATAATGCAAAATTTTTAAAAGTTGCAGTAAACTCTGCTCTGACTGGTATGGGTAGAACTTATTCAGAAAAACTATTTGCAAAGATTTATTTTTTTAGTTTGCATCTAGTCAGGAGATAAATTTCCAAGGAATGGCTATATAAGTAGTATTTATAATTATTAAATTATTACAAAAATGCTCATTTATATAATAACAAAGCATATAAACTGCATGTTCTTGCTCAGGTGGGAGATTTATAGACATAGTCATGAAAGTTTATCTGATATGACATGAAAATCTCTGTGAACATTTCAAAAAGAGACAACAAATTTTGTGACATCAATGCAATAATTCTATACCTACTTTATGTACAGAATGTGTGTGTGTTTCTTGCATTATCTGGCTGAGGCAGTTAGCAAGAAGTTAAGAATACAGTTTCAGAAACAGAATGCCTGGGTTTCATATACAGCTCTGCTACTTATTAGTGGAATGAGTTTGCACACATTATTTATATATTCTGTACTTTTGCTTCCTCATTTTTAAATTAAATATGAATAGTGACCTTATAAATGTTAGATATTTTAATATTTAGTGATAAACCTAAAAATATATTTTTAATTTTGATTATTTTTAAATGTTTTTAAAAAGTGACTATGACCATGTTGTCTGAACTAGCTTTTTTATCCTTATTCTTAAATTAACTCAAAACAAGAAAGAAAGCCCCATAGAGGAAAACTCATTAAATGTATACTATTATTAATAATTTTAGCTCAAAAAAGATGGAAACCACAAAAGAGTTACCATTAATTAAATAATGACTACCAGAATAAAATTGGCAAATAATAAAAATAATGAAATAAAAGAGAACTCTTAGGAAAAGTCACCGTATATTTGTTTTTTAAAAAATAAGAAGACCATGAGAATGATATACTCTAGACTGTTTTTGACCAGACTGACCATGCTTTTCCAACTAGGGAGTTGCAATGCAGCAGATGAAGGACGTCACAGCAATAGGAGGGAGGGATGAGCTGGGGTATAGCAAGGTATTTTCTTGACAATTTTAACTGGTAGTAACCAGACGTAAACGTTCGTCCTTTCTTTCTACCAAGCATATTTCTTTCCCAAATACCACAAGCTACTATGATGCTTCTCAAACTATAAACTGAAGTCATCATTTTGGGTTTCTTCCTTTTCCTCACTCTTCACAGAAAGTCATCAGAAATACTGTCTCAAAAATATATCTTTATCTGTTTCCTTATCAGTTCTGCACCCATCACCTTAGCTGAAATAATCTTCAACTCAACTAAATAAGTCTTTCAGAAATTCTCATGGACATACAAATTACATGAAGATCTTGTTAAAATATATCATATATTATATATTCTGCTTTAATAGTTCAGTGTAAGACCTAAGATTTGTCATACCTTACAAGGTCCCAAGAGAATTAATTCTGCTACTCCATGGACCACCAGTTAAATAGCAAGGCCTAGATTACCCACAGGGCCACCTAACTTGTCTTATAGGTTTGATCTCATTTTATTATAGTCTATTCTTCACAAAGTAGAGTGATCATTAGAAAATATATATCAGATCATGTTCCTTCTCAAATCAAAAATAATTTATAATAGGATTTAAATGATAAATTTACTCTTAACTTGCAATAGAATCTCAAAATCTAAGAAAATAGGTGGCAATTATCCCAACACTGCCTAGAAATTATTTACTTCATCTTTCCAATATCCTTACTTGTCACCTAACTCTAATTTATGTAAGAGAAAGCTAGACATTAAGAAGAAATCCTCCTGGCTTTCTCTTTCTTTTTGCATGGGGAAGACAAGGAAATTCTGCATTTCTTGGTAATATGAGGGAGATACAAAATAATTACTTGTAGAAATTGAGGGTGCCTCTGAAATGTTGTTTTATATATATATATGTTATTTATATAATGTTGTTATTTATGTATATAACTGTTGTTTTATATATAAATGTTATGTTTAATATATATATAAATGTTATTATTATATATAAATAATATTTTATATATACAAATGGCCAAAATTTCTCAGATATATTTGGTCTTCAGTAATAGTTCCTGGCTCACAGCTCCCAAACCCTTTGGAATTCCCAAGTGATGAGAACAACAATGGTATTTCTTGTTGTTAATGAACTGACTTTGGGACCCCATCCACAGGTATGGGCTGGTTGCCAACAGGAGTCAACAATGTGGTTAAAGCAGCAATTTTCAATCTTGTTTATCTCATAGCACACATAAGCTAATTCCTAAAATCCTGCAGCACGCCAAAAACTATATTTTTTTGCTGATGTGACAAAAATAGGTATAAATTGATGGATTTACAAAAACAATAATAATGATGATAGAAATTAACTATCCTTTTTGCTCCAAAGTGACAAAAAAATCAAGTGCATATATATATATAAAGATTTTTTTTAAATCTTTATATATATATATACACATATATATATGTGTGTGTGTGTGTATATACATACATATATGTATGTATGTATGTATGTACACACAGATTTCTGGAACCAAAAATTAACCAATCAGACACAGCCTTATTATGTATCATGACCAATAAGATGCAACTCTATTATATGACCTATATGTTTATGGTTCAAGACAGGGCGTTCACACCAAATGGCTATTTTTGTGTTGGCTCTTGTCATTTTACTTTTATTTTACAACAATATGAGGGTAAAGAGATCAGTGGCCCTGACTAAATAGTCAGGTGTGGTATGTTTTAAAAGTTCTTGCTACTTACTGGTTGAAAATCGCTGTTTTAAAGGATTGGAACTTTCATTTTTGCCCCTTGATTTCCAAGGAGGGAGAGGGGCTTGAAGTTGGATTAATCACCAGTAGCCAAAGATTTAATCAATCATGATTATATAATGGAGCCTCCATAAAAACCTAAAAGATCAGCTCCTAAGACCTTTTGATGAGCTCCCATGCTGGGGAACCAGAACACTTCCACATACCACCTAGCTGTGCCCCAAGCTCCCAGAGAACATCAGGTCCCTTTTTCAGGACCTTGTGCTATGTAAGTTTTCATCTGGATATGGGTTTTTATCCTTTAATATCCCATTATAGTAAATTGATAATCCGGGGAGTAAACATATTTTCTTGAGTTCTGTGAACAGTTCTACCGAATAATCACACTCAAGGAGGGAATCATGGGGACCTCTGATTGATAGCCACTTGGTCAGAGGCACAGGTAACAACCTGGGCATGCGACTGGTGTCAAAATGAACAGCAGTCTTGTGGACTAAGCCCTTTAACTATAAAATCTGATTCTATCAAGAGGGAGGTAGTGCCCGAGTTGAGTTGAATTGTCAGATCCCCTGCTGGTGTCTGAAAATTGTTTGCTGCCTGGGAAAGCCTCCACACACACATTGAAATCAGGTCAGGGAACCCTTTCAGCCTCTGAGCAGAAAACACATCCTTCACATTCCTATTTATGATAGAGCACTGAGAGTATAGAACAGTGAGAAAATTCCTTAAAAAGCTGGTGTGTGTCCACTGGAGTGTGTAGCATTCATGATCACACACAAAAAAAATGATGCTTGCTTCTCATCTGGAGAAATCAGAAGGTAGATTATTTCACCTTTCAAGCTGCAATATCACCATTTGGTAGAAAAATTATGATTTTTTTCCCCATGAGTCTGGAAAGGCAGCTAAATTTGGGTCATTTTGAAACACCTCATCTTCCCTCTCAAATCTCCTACCCACCTTTCTCCCCAGCCTAATACCAAGAGGACCTAGAAGCTGCTTACTCAGAGGAGAATGAGGATAAAAAGGTCAAGGTGAAGCAAGACCATGCTTTCTGTTTTCTATTCCCAAATGGCAAATTACCACAAATGTAACAGCTTAAAGCAATGCCTGTTTATTAATTTAAGATATTGTGGCTCAAAAGGCTGACATGAAATGCATTGTTGTCTGATTAAGGCATCACAAAGTTGAAATACATGTGTCAGTGGGACTCAGTTGTCATCTAGAGGCTCTGGAAAAAAACTATTCTCATGCTTAGTTCATTCTTGTTGCAAGAATTCATTGTCTTGTTGTTGTAGGACTGAGACCCCTATTTACTTCATGGCTGTTGAGTGTGGATTTCTCCTAACACCCAGTGTCACTGTGTAGTCTTCTTCATATGTCCCCTTCCAGATTCAAGCCAGCAATGGTGCGCTGAATTCCCCTTCATGCTTCAAACATCTGATTTTATTTTATGCAACCAGCCAAAGAAAAATGTTTTTTTAAAGGCTTATGTGATAAGCTCAGACTGATACAAATAATCTCCCTATTTCAAAGTTTTAAATTACATCTGAAAAATCCCTTGATAACAAGAACTACATTAATGTTAGTGAACAATCTGGGACTGTGAATCTTGAGGGGCCATCTTAGAGTTCTCCTTACCCCACTGTTTTTACTGTAGGACCCCAAATAGCCTCAGACAGCCTAAGCTGTCCCTGGGAATGAGGTGGAAAGAGAAGTCAACTGGGTACAATAATCAAGTGTTTATTATCACATATTATTAAGACCTGAACATAAGACTGTGTATTAACTCAAGGGAACAAAACTATTATTAGCAAGCAAGGAAGGATCTTCCACAGAGCATGGAATATTGGTTGTACATCCAATGGTTTTCCATTGTACCATGAACAATATAATTTCTGACACTCCAAGTTATTTCCACTCCGCTCTCCCTGTCATTCACTACATTTAAAAAACAAACAAACAAACAAATAAATAATCACAAAACCTCAGCCTTCCACATGATTCTTAGAAGGGCTTAGCTCTTTTACTTCTCACAGACTTCCTCCATGTGAATGCTTATGACTAGAAGGTTAGTTTTCAACCTGAACCCCAAGCATTCCCATGGCAACTTTGTATAGATTTTATCTCAGTCTAGGAGCTTTCCCTGACCACATTTCTTCACTAGGTTTTGTCTTCTGCTCCATTGTCTCACTATATCCATTCCCTTCATAACATGCTGTTTGATTTGTAATCATTTATTTATTTGCTGGTTTATTATCACTGCTACATTTCAAGCTTCAGAAGTACAAGGAGCATGTCAGTCTTGACCTCTCTTATGTTCAATGTCTTGTATGAAACCTAACACATAGTATGTATCAATAACTGTGTTGAATAATGAACATTAAATTAGAATTATAATATATAGATGCCAATGAAAACAATAGAGGGGAAATGCAGTGTCTAAAGAGAATATAAATTCATAACTGCTGAGCTTTGAGCTTTGGGCCAAATGTAGTCACCAGACATGGTTTGTTGAGAAAAGAATGTCTTTTATAAACATTAATGTGATAATCTGAAATTGAATTTAAATGACCTTTTTAATTTTCCATAAGCCTCAACACTCCATATTATCTTTATACTGCCTCTTCACACATTTATATGTCCCTTCTCACAACTCGAACCTTTGAATGTGTAATGTTACTTGTATGGTGAGAAGAAAAGGAGGCCTAGCTAAGAATTCAGAAAAGTGCTTTTATATTCAGGCCAGGCAGTAAAAATAGTTTTAAATACTTATGTGCATAGGCTGTATTCATGACCTTCTGAATCCCAACACACATTGATTTTTTTAAGAATCACAAAACTAAACTCATAACATTTTAGTACCTGATGACATGTAAGATGCAATGCCTTTTTCTTTTTCTTTTTTAAAGATTTTATCTATTTTTAGACAGAAGGGAAGGGAGAAAGAACGAGAAGAAGAGAAACATCAATGTGTGTTTGCCTCTCACACTCCTCGCAGTGGGGAACCTGGCCCGTAACCCAGGCTTGTGTCATAACTGGGAATCAAACCAATGACCCTTTGGTTTGCAGGCCAGTGCTCAATCCACTGAGCCACACCAGCCAGGGCTCAATACCTTTTTCTGTAATGACTTGAGCATACACCTTATTTCTTCTTCAGTATTACTAAAATTTTCTGATAGTAGGGTAAGACAATTTTTTAATGATTTCTTATATATAGTTGGTGCTCAACATGTATCTCCTGAATAAAATGTAAAAATGAGTGTTTGTGCTCATGACGATATAACTATAAAAAATGTCAAGACTCAGACAGCTTCATTCTAAAGATGATCAAACTCGGATTTAGTAATTTTAGTACAAGATCTTATTTTTACAAACATTTGAGAGTACATTGCTTCCTTGATTGCTATTCAAAGATACTTCTACTTCTCACAGATTTCTGAATACACTTACATCTTTCTGCCATGCATGGATTTCTCACATCATTATTTTTTATATGCATCCCAGTTGAATTTTTTAACATAAAAATGATGTTCTAGAAAAAGTGGCATACAGTAACTATGGGATACTTTTTTACCTAGCACATCAAAACATCAAGATAGATGTATTGAAGGAGAAAGATCATGGTTTTTGTTTGTTTGTTTTTCCCATCTTAATTATGATTAGCCAGTTGAAATGAAACTTAAAAAGACTGGAAAAGACTTTGTTTTAGTAGCCAAGGCTTAAAAATTTAGAGAAAAAATTAAAAATCACAGGGTGAAACCAATGGGAAAGAACTGGATGCATGGCCCCTCTCCATTCACGGTCCCCTGCATTGTCAGTGTGTTTTTATACGACATAGACAGACAAGAGCCTCAGGGTTTACCTCTTCTTGGTGCCATTGATTACAAAGGAAATTGTATGCATAGTCAGCTTCTGTTTCTCCAATATTGAAAAGTCGTGTATATGATTCAGTGTGGCCTAATCTTCACCTGTCACCCTTATAGGATCTCCAGGCCATTTCCATATTTTTGAATGGGAAAGGAAAATGAGAGAAGGAATGGGTCATGGCTCACTATGCCTCTCACACAGTTCTCCATTTTGTCTTTGTAGGTACTTAAACTTCATTGCTCTGTCAAGATCATTCAGGGTTTTAGCTAACTTGCTCTCAACAAATGGCCACCCTTGAGCCCTTCATAAATTGCCTGACACTTGCCTTTAATTCTTTTATGTTTCCAACCAGCCAAATGAAATGCAATTATTCAATAATTTACACTGACATTTTTAAAGTGCCCATGAATACATATTCATTTAATAGAGAAATGTTTATAATACTTCAGTAATGTCTGTGTATCTCTTATCCTCTTTCTTCCTAGATAATAGACTGAAACATACTAGGAAAGCTTATATTATTCCCTTAAGCAGAAACATGAACATTTGGCTTGCCTGCCTTCCTTTATCAGTAACTCACCCAAATGTTACTGATAAGAAGCAATCTTTGAAAAAAATTTTCAACATTTTCCAACTTTATATCAGGTATTGCTGAGAGGATTCCCTTTTAGTTGTTGTTTTGGTGGGGGTGACAGAAACAGTGGTGCGTAAGCTAGCTGCTAACCTTACATGAAGTAAGTGCTTTATCTCAGACTCCAAAGTGTTTGAGCCAGTGAAAGTTACCTCATAAATCTGAGTAGCCCAATAAGTACCATGTCAAATTTTATACATGTACATATACTGTTGTTAGCTTGGGCTCCTGTGAACTAGAAAACAACTCAAGGACATAACCAAGATTAACTATAAATTTTCCCTCAAGAATCAATTTTTGTATTTGAACCAGGGAAGAATTCATAAAACTTTTCAGGTAAGTACACAATTTTAACCAGATTCAGTGTAAAATGGTTTGCTTGAAACATGTTAGCTTTTGTGCCCAATAACTTTATGTATGTAAGTACTACATACAAAAAATCAATACAAAGAGAACAGCAACCCTAATTTCAGATGACAACAAAAATAGTGGAAATTTTCATTATGTTTTCTTTTCCAAAACTTTGTTTATTTTGATATTTGCATTTGTTCTTTTAGGGTGGAATAGTTCTTTCTAAATTAGGAACTGACGGCTTAATTATGTGTGATTAATTTTTTTGCAGCAGTTAATGCTGCAATATAAATACCTACCTTAATTATTATTTGTACTTATCATATTCAATATAACACAAATATGGAATGGAAACAGTTTAGTTTTGTTGAAATCAAGAATGTTGACTGGAAAAATCCCAGCATGGGCAAAACCCTATTCAGCAAGTGTTCAATTATCCTGTTCTGCATTGTATGGTTAGTCCCCTGTGGCATGTAGTTAACCAGAATGCTATGTGGATGCAGATAGGACAAACTGTTTTAATGAGAAATCCTTAACAACATATTCATAGTCATGTCCTTATTTTATACTCTATGTAAGCAGTGGGGGAGAGTTACTGCTCTTCTCCCATCATGGCCAAATCTCACAATATTATCTACAAAGATATGCAGTCTTTTAAAAAAAAAACTTTACTTTCAATATCTGCGGTATTAAATATCCTTCATAAAATGCCACTGTTTCTAGGCTATTATGGCTTTCCCCATTGATAGCAAAGCCTAATGAGAATAACACAGCTTTTGAAATCAGACTGACTAGAACTGGATCTTAATCTTGTGAACTAGTAATAGTTATACAAAGTTACCAATGTTATTTAATCTCTATGAGTTTCAAGGTTTTGTTTGTTTGTTTGTTTGTTTGTTTGTTTTGCAGAATGCCAGTAACTATTACACTAATTCAAAACCTGCCGAGTATATCACAATGCTTAAATGAACTCATGGTGAGGAGCCATGTCTAAAAGCATGCCCTGTGCATAATAAACACTCAGTCAAAGCAGTTGTTCTTGTGATGATATCAGCCTTTATGCTGAACACTTTTTGATTATTTCCCTAAGTAGTGTCTCAATTTCCTGTTAAATCATATTAATTTCAAAAAAGAGAAGGAATGAACAAAATCATAGGAAAATTAAGGAGGAGATAGCTGGTGAATAGTTATATTAGTTAGCATTCTTAGTTGGAAGTAGCAAAAACCTAATTCAATCTACCATAAGCAAAAATAAGGAAGAACATTTATTGTCTCCTTAATGTACACATCAAAGGGGTAGAGTTGGCTAAAGGAATTTTCAAGCAATGGCTTCAGGGTTTGTCTGCATATCATTCTGCTCTGGGTTCTCTATGTTAAGCGCCATTTCAAAAGATCTTCCCCTGTGAACAAACGTAGCCTTGAGAGTTTCGGGTTTTCACAGTATTTACAACTGTAGAAGTAGAGACTCCCCTAAACCTTTTTTTAGTCTTACTATATTTTTTGATATAGTCTTACTTGTACATTTCTGTCTTTGCTTTAGGTTTCAAATTTTTAAAAATCATTGCCAGGACTGATGTCAAGGAGCACATCCTGTATGCTTTCTTTTAGAAGTTTTATTGAAAAGTCTTACATTCAAGTCTGCTATCCATTTTGAGTTGATTTATTGTGTATGGTACAAAAGAGGGGGTCCAATTTCATTCTTTGCCATGAGATTCTCCAGCTTTTCCAACACCATTTATTGAAGGAGTTATGCTTTCCTCATATATATTATTGGTTTCTTTGTCATAAATTAATTGACCATATATTGTGGGTTTATTCCTGGGCTCTCTATTCTGTTTCATTGATCTCTGGAACAGTGTTTATGCCAATATCATATTGTTTTGATTACTACAGATTTGTATTATGGTTTCAAATCAGAAAATGTTATGACTCTTGTTTGTTCTTCTTTCTCAAGACTGCTTTGACTATTTGACATCTTTTGTGGTTCCATACAAATTTTAGTATTGCTGTTCTAGTTCTGTAAAAAATGCCATTAGAATGTTGAGAGGGATTGCATCAAATCTATAGATAACTTTAAGTAGCATGGGCATTTTAACAAAATTAATTCTTCCATGCTATGAGGGTAGAATATCTTTCCATTTATTTTTGTTTTCCCAAATTTTTTCATTAATTTCTTATAGTTTTTAGTGTACAGGTCTTTCACCTATTATGTTAAATTTATTCCCAGGGACTTTATTCTTTTTAATGTAAATGGGATTGTTTTATAAATTTCTTTGTCTGATTGTTTGTTGTTAATGTAGAGAAACATAACTGATTTTTATATACTGATTTCATATCCTACAATTTCTTCTGTTTGTTTATTAGTTCTAACAGTTTCTTGCACTTTAGGGTTTCCTATATATAATACCATACCAGCTGCAAAAAGAGGTAGTTTTACTTCTTCCCTTCTGATTTAGATGTATTTCATTTATTTTCCTTACCTAATTGCTCTGTCTAGGATTTCTAGAGCTCTGTTGAATTAAAGTGGCAAGCATGGGCACGTTGTCTTTTTCCTGATCTTAGCACTATAGATCAGGAACAAGATCAGTTTTTTATCATTGAGTGTATCAATTCTGAACTTGTTATATATGTCCTTTATTATGTCAAGGTAATTTCCTTTGTGACTAGTTTGTTAAGAGTTTTTACCAGGAATGAGTGTTACATTTTATGAAATTCTTTTCTGCATGCATTGAGGTGATCATATGACTTTTATCCTTCTTATTTTAATATAGTATACCTCATTGATTGGTATGTGAATGATGAACCATCCTTACAGCCTTGGAAAAAATCACCCTTTGTCATGGCTGTGATTCTTTTAGTGTTTTAATTGATTCTTTTAATTGTTTAATTCAGCTTGCTAATATTTGTTGAGGATTTTGGTATCTATATTCATAAGGAACATTGTTCTGTAATTTTTTAAATCTTGTTTTAGTGTCCCTGTTTGATGTTGGTGTCAGGGTAATGCTAGCTACATAAAATGAATCTGGAAGTGCTCCTTCCTCTTTTATAATTTGAAAGAGTTTAAGAATTGGTAATAATTATTCAAATATTTGATGGAATTCACCAATGAAGGCATTTGGTCCTATAATTTTGTCTATTGGGAAGTTTTTGATTACTGATTCAGTCTCGTTACTAGTAATTGGTCTGTTCAGATTTTCCATTTCTTTAGGTGTCATTCTTGGTAGGTTGTATGCTTCTAGATTATCCAATGTGTTGATGTATAGTTGCTTATAGTACAGTTTACCCTTAAAAATGTAGGGGTTAGAGGTACTAAGCCCCTCACAGTCAAAAATCTATATATAACTTTGGACTCCCCTAAAACTTAGGTTGTCCTATAACATCCATGAACCATTGATTCCATGATTCCCCATGGATACCAAAATCTGTGGATGCTCAATTCTTCTGTATAAAATGGTAAAGATCAATGCATAGAGTTAGCCCTGCACATCTACGGACTGCCAACTATAAATAAAAAAACAATGCAGGTGTTTATTGAAAAAATCTGCTTATAAGTGGCCCCACACAGTTCACTGTGTGGTTCAAGGGTCAACTGTGTAGTATTCAATAATTCATTGTATTTCTGCGATATCAATGGAAATGTCTCCTCTTTTATTTCTTAATTGATTTGAGTCCTCCCTTTTTAAAGAGTATTGCTAAATATTTGTGAACTTTGTTTCACTTTTTTAAAATAGCTCTTAGTTTCATTGATTTTTTTTCTATTGTCTTTTTGGCTTCTGTGTCATTTATTTCCACTCTTATTTTCAATAGTTCCTTACTTCTACTTATTTGGACTTTATGCTTCTTTTTCCAATTGCTTAAGGTCTCCAGTTAGGTTATTTATTTAAGATTTTATTTTTCTTAATGTAGGCTTTCATTGCTATGAATTTTCCTCTGAAAATTGCCTTATCTGCATTCCATAAATTTTGGTATTCTCTATTTCTACTTTTATTTTTCTTAAGATTACTGATTTCTCTTTTGATTTCTTCTTAACACAGTTGTTCAGTAGCATGTTGTTTAATCTCCATGTATTTGTGAAATTTCCAGGTCACTTCTTCTAATTAATATAGTTTAATATCATTGTGATAAAATGTTTGATATGATTTTAATATCCTTAAATTTAGGAAGACCTGTTTGTGGCCTAATATATGTTGTATATTGCAGAATGTTTCATGTGAGTTGGAGAAGAATGTGCCTTCTGATGCTGTTGTATAGGATGCTCTGCAAAACTGTGTTATGTTTATTTGATCTGGTATGCATTTTAAGTCCAATGTTTCCTTACTGATTTCTTTTTTTCTGGATAAACCATCCATTGTTGAAAGTGGGATACTGAATTTCCAAGCTATTATTTATTGCTCTTTACTTCTCTCTTCAGATCTGTTAATATTCGCTCTTAAGCAATTCATTCTTTTTCATTTGTTTTTGCTCCACTGATTGGATGAATGCCACTGTGCTGTGTTCAAGTTTGTTGATCCTTTCTTTCCTTTCATCTAGTCTTATTTAATTTCTTTGTTGAATTTTTGAGTTCAGTTATTTCCTCAGCTGTATATTTTTGTTGGTTACTTTCTTATATTTCCAATCTCTGTTGAAATTATTACTTTGTTCATACATGGTTCTCCTTACCTCTGTGAGCATCTTTATGGCATAATTTTTAACTGTTTATTAGTTATATATCTTAGTTAAGATCTTAGTCACTTACAGTTCATGTTGTTCCTCATGCTCTTTGAGGGAAAAAATGAGAGTTCATTTTCATCCTTCCTATGGCATTTTCTTTTTTCTGTACTTTCTTCTTTCAACTCTTCTATAAAACAGAATACTTTAGGTGAACCTTACATTTCTTCTAGGTATGAAAATACATGTTAATATAGTATTTTTTATGTGTAGGTTAAAATATTGTTTGATTCCCCCCCCCCCCACCAAAATCCGAAAGCTTATACAGGTCCAAATTTATGTATTACTATTCTCACCCTGTGGTAATTCCATGAAAAGACTTTAGGATAAGTATACTGTATGTTAAAGGTGACTTTTTGTTGCTTCCTTGTTTAATCAATGTACAAGCATTACTATTAACATAATATAAATGTGCTTAGTTAAATTCTAGTCAAATTCAATGCATCAATAAAATAATCAGTTTAATTTGGGATGGGAGGTACACAATGAGATATGTTTAGAAATGAATGTATTTATTGAAATAGTATTACCCTCTTTACAAAATGCATAATTTTTTTCTGTTTTGGGTTATTACTGGTAGTATCATCAACTTATTACTAATTATTAGTTAATACTATCTTAATTATTATATTATCACTATAATCATTACTGATGCTATTAATAATACCAAATATATAGGGTCTTTAATTTTTGTCAGCTATATGCTAAATACTTTAAATTCTCACAAAACTCTGTTTTCCATTTTACAGATAAAAAAAAAACTAATGCAGAGAAAGTATTCATTTTATAAGAAGTAGAGCTAAGAGTGGAAACCTAAGCCCTAACAATTATATTGTTATGAATTCCTACTAAAAATCTCCATTACAATTTTTACTGAATATATTTATGTATTAAGAAAAACAAGTAAGAAATCTAATTTTTGTTTAGAAAAGATATATATGTATATGTGTGTATATTCATATGTATACACAGACCTTATGACTTTGATTCTATGCATAAGTAAAATTAATCACTTGAATAAAGACAGCCCTTCCCATAAAATTAGCTTTGCTATCACGATAGGCATACTAGTAAAGAGTATGACTTATTTTTTAATATAAAACTTGTTTTCTTTTGTGTAACTTTGTATAGAGATTTTAAGGCTCACAGAATCATTACATAGGAAAAGAAAAGCTTATAGACTTAAAAAGAATCTGCCATTTGATGGGACTTTATTTTTCCTAAATCATTTTAGTGTTCTCTTTAGCAATAATATTTGCATCCATAAACAAGCACTCTAATAAGATTGGATAAATCAGAAATGAACAGATTGAGTCAACCAGGGTCAGCAAACCTTGCAAGTCATTATCATAAATGCCTGTCAGCAAGCATACATAAAAGTGTAGATGTCGTTGCTCTCTTCTTAATAGAGAGGCATCTACACCGCGGTTTCACTTTCACTACAGCTGGCACCTCTGACTTCACTTTGCAACGGCAGATATGTGCTGACCTCAGCAAAGGCAAGCACAAGATGGAACCAGCATGAAATTGCACAGGGTGCAAATATTATTAAAACATTATTGTTTATTGAGCTCCCATCTGTCAAGAAAGCTCAAGTGATTACACACAAGTTATCTTCCTGGACATGCTCTTTGCTCTCCTTTCCCTTGTCTAACCCAAATTCGTTTTACTTTTGTGAATTGATTCTATGTTTACATACAGAAAATGATCCAGCTGCTGTTTAAAGCAACATACTCCACTTTTGCAAAATTAGGCAAAACAATTTCTATACCATTAAAATGTACACACATATACACTTTGGGAAAAAATAGCTAAAGAAGCAAGCAGATTTTTGGATCTAGGATGAGTTTTCTTAAATATTTTTTAAATCTTAGGCTCTGAATGTTAGTGAGTTGTCTGAAATTATGTGTGAAGTATTTGATATGCACATATGTTGTAGAGAAGTTAGATTGCTGTTTCCATAGAAGTCTTCTCCCCTTCCAATAAAGCATTCCCTGTCCTACAAGAATGAGTCCTACATGCTTTGTTTGTATAACCCCAGTTATGGCTAGAGTTGATTGCATTATGACTGAATTCTTTATCTAAACTGAAACTTACCAGATTCGCGTTCCCAGTGATCTGGAGTTAGGATTCAGTGACAGCAAGTAAGTGGCTAGAGATTTATATGTTCCAAAATGTAACATATATGCTTATGTACTTTGTATACCCATATTTCACAAAGTGAACACAGAGAGAAAACTATTCTACTATATCATAAAGGCTGCACTAAGAATAGATTTCTGAACACTTTCTGTATTTTAATTGATTCTCTCTAGTTGAGTTCTGGCTTCATTCCAGTGCTTGATTTCAGGGAGATACCCCAATATATAATGTACACATTCATCATATCCTTAAGCTGCCTCAGATTGTTTCATTTATGCATAGCAAGTCATGAAATGTACATCATTAAAAAAATTGTGACAGGCCATTGTTTTAAGTGCTAAATGGATAAAAGTATGGCTTTGGGGTACTACACCACTCCCAGTCAACTAGGCAATGCCTGGTAGTCAACTTCCTTAGCCTTGCAGAATACGATGATTCTCTTGTGTTCCTCCATAGAGAAAATAAGATAATGCTGCACTATGAAAATAAATATATGCTCAATGTAATATATTAAAAGTAAACAAATTTACTCAAGTAAAAACATACTTTGGGAATTTGGACATCTGCCTTTTACCATATGTTTTTTTTTTTTCCTGCTTTCTAGGAAGGAAACAATAAGTTTGTCTTGATTTCTCATCCCTGAGACAGATGTTTCAGAATTAGAGGAAAATCCAGTTAATTCAAGGCATAAAATCCACCTGTCAGAGTGTAAAGAGAACACATTTTTTTAGTTAGATGACTCTAGATTCAAATTCCAAATCCTTCATTAATTATGTGCATGATCTTGGACAAGTTAATTTATCACACTGAATTATATTTCTCCTCTGAAAAAGAGGACAAATGGGTCAGTCTGAGAAATTAATTAAATGAGATAGCACTTGTCATGTAGCTTGAATGGTGCCTAATTCGATACATAGTAAGTGCACAGAGCATCTTAATTCAGTTCCCTTCCTCCCATGTTTGACAACCTTAGTTTTAATTCAGGATGTGATACTAATACATGCTCAACTTAATAAGGCCTGACAGTGCTAACAGAGATCCCACATGTTACTGTACCCTAGTATCCTGTTTCCATAAACTCCAAAGGTCTTTCAGTACTAGTAACACCAATGAGGCACAATTTATTCATTCTAGAATCAATTTTAAATATGTATCTAGAACACTCCAGATAATGATGATAAATGCTAATTATTGGTATAATTAGGTAGCAATCAACTATGCATTATATGATTTACCACTTAAGTATTTATACCAACAATCTATTGCTATTCCTATTTTGATACTATGAAATCTGAGGTTTAGAGAGGTTAAGTAAGTTTCTTGCACAGGAATTTAAAACCAACTTTGTTTAGTTCCAAAGTAAATATTATAACCAGATTCTTTCATATCTAGTTCATTAAAGTAATTGTTGCTGACTCCAGAATTTGACAGGAACCCTGGAGGGGAGGGTGTTTTTAAAAAAAAGCTGGTGATTCTACCAACCAGTATTTGAAAAAAAAGTTGTAGTTGCTAAGTTATTCTTTTTGTTTTAGATTATTTCCTTCCTTCCTTCCTTCCTTCCTTCCTTCCTTCCTTCCTTCCTTCCTTCTTTCCTTCTCCCTCCCTCCCTCCTTTCCTTCCTTCCTTCATTTAGCAATTCCAACCCATCTAGTAAAGAAAATATTTACAAGTGGCCTAGTATTACTTGTTATTGCTTTGTAATTTTAAGTTTTACATTAACATAAAAAGGTCAAGAACAAATTAGAATATTATGTTCAAAAATTGATTCAAATGTTTGAACACTGAAAATTTACAGAATCATTAATTTATTCAACAAATATTTATTGATTGTCTACCTTGTAGCAAGCTTTGTTAGATACTGGAAATACAGTAATAAACAAAATAAAGTCCCTGGTCTAAGGGTAAAATAAACAATAAACAAATGTCTAATCATATTAAGGAATGATTGGTGTTACTTAAAAAGTAAACCATGCTGCTTCTCTGTAGGGGCTGGAGCCAAGAGATGATCTGAGTATCTCAGTATCTATTTGGTTCTCTTATATTCAAGCTCTTTTAATCCATCTGACGTACTCTGTCAAAATTACCACCACGTCCTGGGAGGACCCCTGATGTCTTTCTCTGCTGTCTTAACTATTTTGGGAACCTAACTAAAAGTCATTCAGGTTCCCTTTCAAAGGTTGCTGAGTTATACATGGTCGTCTCTCACTATAACACAGTTCACTTATTGCGACTTCACTGTGTCGTGGGTTTTAAAAATATATATATCTAATTCTGTATTGTGGAATTTTCACTATATCATGGGATTTTGATGTATATAGGTATTTATATAACATTTATGATTTTAGTTATTTTTGCCTAAAAATGTAAAACAATATAAAAATATAAAAAATGTTAATTCAAATATATTAAAAGAATATTAAATCAAAATAAAATACAGTATGTATTTCATCAGAGAATTAATACCATATTGTATACAATAGAAATGCAGTACACCACTACCGTTTGCACAAGTTTGCCAATGTGAGATTGTACACAGCACACTATTGGCTAATATAATGGAAGGCAACCAACCACAGCACTGTGTTCTGTATCCTGGGCGCTGATTGGCTCACCGACTGTAGCATCATTGGTTTGTTTGCTCTCCCGCACTGTGCCCCTATGTTCAGCATCTCTCCTTGGCCACTTCACATCGATGTCTGATCGCTGCGTGTAGTGTAGCTATGCAGTGTTGTGTTTTTGTGAAATTTTTATAAAAGTTTGAATTTATTTCAAGCCCTACAATGCCACCTAAATGTTCTGCGCCTTCTAAGGCTTCTGGCAGTGAACCCAAGTGCCAGAGGGCATATGCTCACCATCAAAGAAAAGGTGGAACTTCTCGACATGTTAAAGGAAGGCAAAAGCTACACAGCTGTAGGCCACCATTACAGGATCAACAAATCTACAATTCGCTACATAAAGAAAGACGAGAAGAATCTTAGGTCTATGGCAACAATTACTTTTGACAAGAATGCAAAGAGGGTGGTCACTTCCCACAATAAGGCCATTGTGAGGATGGAGTCTGCATTGGTCCTGTGGATAAATGACTGCAGGAAGAAGAATATCTCACTGGATACCAACACTATTCAGACAAAGGCCAAGCAACTTTATGATAGTTTTGCAGAAAGCACTGATGTTCACGACAGTGATGAGAATGAAGATGAGGACAACGATGCAGAAGCAGGACCATCAAGTGCTTCTCCCACCAGACCAACCCCATTCAGTGCTAGCAAGGGCTGGTTTGACAAATTTCAGAGACACTTTGGACTCAAGAGCATTTCTCTGCATGGAGAAGCTGCTTCTGTGGATAAAAAGCAGCTCCAGCATCTTCTCATAACTATGTTCATCACTTGGAGGAAGAGATGCCTACCCCTTTAGTGGAAATAGAAGTTATGGCCCAGGGCGAAGATACCGTACCACCTGATGAAGCGCCCGATGAAGTGATGCTTTCAGAAGAGCTGTAATGCTCTTCTTGGCTGTTCAGTACATTCATCTCATGGTCATCACCTTCATCGCCATCAGTACTGCACAGCAGTACTACATAATTCATGATCTTCATCACTCAAGTTGTAGTATACTTCACTGGTGGGTACCCATACAGAATTTTATACGTTGTTAAAATTACGTAGGTTTAAGAGTGTAGAAAGTGTTTAAGAGCATAAGAAATGTTTATGAGTGTGGTAAAGGTTAATAAGAGAGTGGGAAAGGTTTATAGGAGTGTGGGAAGGGTTTATAAAGCCTTAAAATATGTATAAATAGTAAAATAAATATAATGCCGCTACTCTGTGGATTTTCACCTATCGCGGGGTCTCTGGAATGTAATGTAATAGGTGAAGGATCACTGTACATAAAAAGAGATATATGTCCAGTAATCATTTTTACTATTCCAGATCATTTTAATGAGATAAGTTTTCTGAAGATTATATGCAGTTAGAAAACAGAGCACAAAGGCTACATTGTAGATTCATTTCTGACCATACACAAAAGGAAGAACTATAATAAGTTGATTTTAAGTGTGATGACAAGACACTTCAGAAGATGCATGAATGGGGTCTGTGGATTAGAACAAAACAAAACTAAGCAATTAAAATGAATCAATTATACTCTGACTGATATGGATCAGTAGGTTGGAGACTCCTTCCACAGCCAAAGTTGCTGTTTGATTCCCGGTCAGGACACATACCTAGGTTGAGGGTTCTGTCCCCTATCTGGGCATGGGGACCCCTGGTCCAGACATGAATGATCCCAGTCTGGGCATCCATCCCCCTGGCGTGTAGACAAGGCAACCAATGATGCTGCTCTCTTCCATGATATTTCCATCCTTTATGTCTCCTTTCTTCTATCTCTAAAAGCAACAGAAATAAGTGTCTTTCAGTGAGGATAGATAGATATAGATATAGATAATATAGATATAGATGATATAGATATAGATATAGATATAGATATAGATATAGATATAGATATAGATATAGATATAGATATATGTTACAAAAGCCAAGCTACCTGGAAAAATTATGACTATTTCTAGTTCAAACTGTATCATCTATCTTGATTATTAATTTTCACAATGATTACTCTATATCCTTGTCATTGTTTCTAAAAGAGGTGACCCATCAACACAGTGTTGTAGATGTGACTGTATGACCCACCCACATAGGTATTTCTCCCTCCCCTTACCTAAACTAATTCCTTAGTTAAGTAGTTAAGGAGACATTTTATCTAAATCCTTGCCAGGAAAATACACTCTCATAGGGGCCTTGCATACACACCCTAATAAATATATCAGTTACTCATTGTCTTTTCCATTACCTTGCTTATTTTTCTTCATAATGCTTTAGTTATTTGAACACATATTCCACATCTGGTTATCTGTTTATAGTCTGTCTTACCCACTAAAACATAAGATCAAAAATTTCAACAACCTTACCTTATCGCCATTGTATTGTACATACACCTCAGCACCTCTAATACTGGCTAACAACATTAGCAACCAAAATATAGCAAAAGGACTGTGAATATTGAAGCCATTCTATGAATATAAAGGTTCAACTGATTAAACATCTAATTTTCTTTATATATTAACTCCTATAATTTCCTTAGAAGGTGCTGGAAAGGAGTGGGGAGATAATTGGTCTCCTTCTACTTTGTTCTTTTCCTGAGTGTATATTATTTATTGAAATATCTCTTTTCCTCTGTTTCAATCCAAAGTCCCATTATTTTGATGTAATATCTTATGAGTGGCCAAATATTAGGGCATTTGGATATCTTGATGATTTTTTCTTGTTGTACACATCTGGCACACAAAAAATGTGGAAGGATTGGCTATCCCATAATGTTCTGTATTCTGTTGAAATATGTGTGTGTGTGTGTGTGTGTGCGCACACACACATATATGTAGCGATTTTCAAGCCTCACTTAATCACCCGGCTGTCTGATTGAAGCGTGCAGAACCCGGCTCTTTCCGAATATGGACACGCACAAAAACCTGAAACGTGTAGAACCCGGCTCTCCCGGCCAGCTATGGACACGCCAAAAAAACCTAGTGAATGGTTTGTTAAATCATGAGAAATAATCATACACAGAAACAATTTTCTAAGTGGAAGTTATGGACGGACTCGCAACTCTCCTAGTGGGTGAGCTGCTCCAGGCTAATCCCCCTAGGGGGAAGAGCCCCTTCCTTTGTCCCAGTGGGTTTTTATTGAGAAAGTAGACACAGTTTGTGGATTGACAGTCTGGCAGAAGGGATCAAGGGGAACACGTATCTTACAAGGATGTTAACAGAGTTTCTGTTGTGATTCCAGGCAGAGATTGGAGTTTTATCATATGAAAAGACTACAGGTTTCAAAGGTTTCCTGACTGTGCCTTCAAATTCCAAGTTAATAACATCCTCCAGCAAACAGATCTCACAGGATCTTGCATATTCTTTGTCCCAGGACTGATTACCCCAGGGGTCTGCCATCTCCAGTCTGAGCTGCCCCTCAGGCTGTTTGCTAAAGCCTAGAGAAGGGCTGGAGACAGAGGCAGCAAGGAGACTAGGATTTCTCACATCTGACTACAAAGACTCAGGCTAAGATGGGGCAGGGGTAGATGCCGATCACCCCTTCCTTTCCACAGCCCCTTCATTTATTTCCACAGTCTCGTGAGACTCTTCCCAGAGGCCTTTACAAGATCAGCCCCTGTCTTAGGTCCATTCTCTATCCTAGAGAATTGTTACCTGTCATTGGTAACTGATCTAGCAATTAAAGGCCAGGCATAGAACAGGTAGCGTTCATGCCAGGGGAATAAGTTTTGTCTTCTTAGTGGCTCCTGATCCGGAGGTCTCTCATTCAGCCTAAGTCACAGGGAGTCACAGCTTCCTGAGACCAGGCAGGGTGGCCCTCAACACATATATGTATAAACATATATGAACTCTATATTAACTCCTACAATTTCCTTATTAGGAACTGGCAACCTGTGGGTCCATCTATTTTCTTTCCCTGAATGTGTGTGATGTGTGTGTATGTATGTATATATGTAATAAATTTAATCATAGCGTCTCCTAAGAACATTCCACGACAAGATAAAGTAGGTATTGCATGTATAGTTTTTGAACCAGACTTCCACATACCAGTTAATAATTATTTACCTCTCCACACCTTATTTTTCTCTTCACTAAAATGTGGATGATGAGAGCTCCTAACTCATAAAGTTGTTCTAAGGAGAAAATCAGTTAGGAGCCAAATGTTAAAATGCTGTGAGATATGTAGTAAAACGTTAGTATCAGGAGACAGTTCTTCAGAGAACTCTCATGTTTCCGCATGTCTAAAGAGCAGAGGCACTCACAATTTTCTTCTAGACTGTCTTCTTAAGGATGTTTGCTAAGAGAGCGGCTAAGGAATCTCAATCTAACTGGAACCCAATCTTTATAATGAGCTTCCCTTTGCCCCAAAGGGAGATATTATCCTTATTTTACAGTTAGTAAAAACTTTCTTTTATAAGGAGAAAGTCACTATCCCTACATTTCAAGATTGCTCACTTTGCAAACATCCTTGAAAAGATAGTCTGAAAGAAAACTGCATTCGTGGATATAATCTGGCCCTTTTCTTTTTTGTGGGAATTGGGACTCAGAGAATGGGTGCAAGACAATGTTTGTACTCTGGCTATTACTAACGCTGTGAGCAAGAAAAAGCTCGTCTCTACTCCAAGAGTCTCCTGTCTCCTTGCAGTATTCGTGCAGTCATGGCAGTATACCTTATATGGCAGCGAGTAAACTAAATTCGAATCCTTCACAGTTCTGGACAGTCAGACTTATTATTTTTAATAAGTTTATTTTTATTTTTCTACTATTTGTATTATTATTACTTATTTTATTAGTATGAAATGTATTGGGGTGACATTGGTTAATATAAGTTTTAAGTGTATATTTCTATGATTGTGTCCCCACCACCTCAATTCTGAAGTTGGTTTTACCTTGGGTAGTGAGCAATGTTGTTAATATTATTTTTTCTTGGTTTTATATAACTTTCTAACATTGAGACAGTAAAGTTTCTGAGATAACTGCAACCTGGATAGATTTCTTCCAATAATTACAAACGCTTTCCCTTTTATTTTTTGAATCTCTCTACCCCTACCACTTACCTACCACATACTACAAAAATGTAGTCTCACTTGGTTGGAGAACCTAGTACTAAAAAAATTGCTCCTGAAGACAAAACTGCTATAGGCCAGTTTAGGTTGTTTCACTATATCCTACAAGCTATACATCAATTACCACACTCACAGTCAATACGCTAGTTCTGTAAGTTGAAGTACTTACAATTTACCAGAAATTTGCAGTTTTCTGTGCAACATTTCCTTTCTTGGCTAGATTTTTCTCACACCACTGTACTCTCTGTTGTCTTATTTTCTAATTCACAATCTCTCATGCTAAACCACGTAGTTCTTTATTCAAAGTACTTTATCTTCAGGTGTTTCAAATTTATAGAAAAGAAAAATATAGGCAAGGGCTGCAGTTTCCTATTCACCATCTGAGAGATGGCACACAAATAGAGCCAGCAGTATTTACGTTCCAAGATTTTGCATGATGTAACTTTTGTCTCCTCCATTTGTTTTTGCTCAGTCCTTCCTCCCTTGTCTAAAAAAAATCTCAAAACATGCTGTAAAATGATTTAGATAGAATTTATTTAGTCATTTGTTTATCAATATTTTATGCTTCACAACATTTATAAGCCTGTCTCCTATGATGTTTCCACTCGATAAGTCCTGATAGAGATTATCATACCCTATGGTTTCAGCAGCAGTTTGTTGAACAGTTTAGTAAACATAAATCAGCATGTTTAAATCACTAGTTTCTAGTTTTTTGTTAATATTTTGTTAATAATACAATTAATTTAAAATAGCATTTATTATTGTTATATTTACTATTTTGAATGTATTTTATTGATTATGCTATTATAGTTGCCCCATTCTTTTCTCCCCTTTATTCCTTTCTGCCTTGTACCCCTCCTCCCACCCTGTATGTCCTGTACCAGCATTATTCCACCTTAGTTCATGTCCATGGATTGTACATATAAGTTCTTTGGCTTCTCCATTTCCTATAGTATTCTTGACCTCCCTCTGTCCATGTTGTATCTACCATTTATGCTTCTTATTCCCTGTAGGTGTCCGCCCATTCTCCCCTCTCCCCCTCCCTGCTGATAACCTTCCATGGGATTTCTATCCTGTGAATCTGTTCCTGTTCTAGTTGTTTACTTAGTTTGTTTTTGTTTTTGGTTGTTGTCTTTTTTTTTTTTTTTTTAGGTTCAGGTGTTGATAGTTGTGAGTTTCTTGTTATTTTACTGTTTGTATTTTTTATGTTCTTTTTTTTCTTAGATAAGTCCCTTTAACATTTCATATAATAAGGACTTATGATGATGAAATCCTTTAACTTGACCTTATCTGGGAAGCACTTTATCTGTCCTTCCATTCTAAATGATAGCTTCTCTGGATAGAGTAATCTTGGATGTAGGTCCTTGCCTTTCATGACTTTGAATACTTCTTTCCAGCCCCTTCTTGCCTGTAAAGTTTCTTTTGAGAAATCAGCTGATAGTCTTATGGGAACTCCTTTGTATGTAAATGTCTCCTTTTTTCTTGCTGCTTTTAAGATTCTCTCCTTATCTTTAATCTTGGGCAATGTAATTATGATGCACCTTGGTGTGTGCTTCCATGGGTCCAACTTCTTTGGGACTCTCTGAGCTTCCTGGGCTTCCTGGAAGTCTATTTCCTTTGCCAGATTAGGGAAATTCTCCTTCATTATGTTTTCAAACAAGTTTTCAATTTCTTGCTCTTCCTCTTCTCCTTCTGGCACCCCTATGATTCAGATGTTGGAACATTTAAAGTTGTCTGGAGATTTCTAAGCCTCTCCTCATTTCTTTGAATTCTTATTTCTTCATTCTGTTCTGATTGAATGTTTATTTCTTCCTTCTGCTCTAAGTTATTGAGTCCGAGTTTCCTTCTCCTCACTGTTGGTTCCCTGTATATATATTTTTTTATTTCACTCTGCATAGCCTTTACTTTTCCCTCTATTTTGCAACCACACTCAACCATTTCTGTGACCATCCTGATTACCAGTGTTTTGAACTGTGCATCGGATAGGTTGGCTATCTCTTCATTGCTTAGGTATATTATTTCTGGAGCTTTGCTCTGTTCTTTCATTTGGGCCATATTTTTTTTGTCTCAATGCACTTGTTCTTATTTTGTTGAATTTGAAATTAAAAACAAATTAAGAATCTGAATCACTTCATTTGTAAAGGTAGAGTTGCCCTAGTATTTCTTAGAGTCAATCTGAAAATGAAAGTTAAAAACTTCAGAAATTTCTCTATTTCCCTGATAACATCACTACTCCCTATGCCTTCCACAAACATAAACAGCACACACATACTCCACAAACACTATCACAGTTCCCATGTGTCTTGTAGTCATTTGAAACTGGGCAGGTTTTCACGGGATTTGGATAGATGGAAGAAAATTCACGGAGCCATTGTGATGTCTGACATGCCTTTATTCTGGAGTGGGGCTATCCTCACATGCCGCAAGCCACGTGTGATACCATGTGTCACACCACTGGAAATCCTGACTCCCTTATATACTAGGTGCACACAAAGCCAGCAGGATGCCAACACTGACCTTCAGGTTATGTAACAGAACCTCATTCTACGCATGTGGGCCCTTACTCAAGGTTATATGAACACTGCTAAGTTATGTTTGCCTGGACATCCGGGTGAGGGAGCTTGGCTGACTTCATTCTCCCTATACCATGGGAATAATGATAAAGGAAGATGGAAGATGACTCAGGAAGTAGAGAATATATAATAGTAGTGTTTCTTGGACAGAGTATATAGTATTCTGTATATTATGAAATAAGCCTGAGAAATCTGATGGGCCTTATAGGTAGATACTAAACTAAAGAAGTGAATACCTTGGGAATATCAGAGGTGATTATTATCCCTAATGCTGTTTCACTTGGGAGTTAATCAACTAAGAACTTTAACTCTCATTTGTGTTTCCTTTGAAATATAATGTAATAGCTGAAAGCCTAGATTCTCTATCTGAGGTTTACAAATCTACAACCGGGATATGGATTCTGATATTCACTCTGTAGATTTGGTGTCTCTCCACCATTCCTCTTTATTTTCTGGTTACTGGCTTGGCATTTTTTTTTTTTTTGTTCAGTATTTCAGATTTTGGGGCGGCATATGTTTTCAGTCACCTAAATTTAACATTCTGAGCTAACATTTTCCTTTGTAATAACCTCACAGAGTTTACACAAATGATTATGTTATGGGAGAAACTCCTGGAAACTTGGTTCTTCTAGCCAATGCCATAGAGAATTGCAGATCAGCAAGTCTGTTATCGTGTAAGCAGGGTTTATTGGTGATAAATTCTCACAAAAGAGAATGGACCTTGCTGAGGTGAGGAAGAAAGGCAAGAGCAAGTGTGGCCAAGGCAGGGGTGGCAAGAGGAAGGGGGAGATCCTTTGCTTTGAGGCCTTATACAGTTGGTGAAGAACTTACATATTGATTGACAGGTAAAGGTGGTGCTAATGTTCCAGGATGGGGAGGGTGAATGACCGAAAATGTTAATGGGCTTCTTCCCTTAGGCACTATGGGACATTTCCAACTTCTTAGGGCTTGGAATGAAAGCACGGTTTCAAAGGCTTTCTTTCCAAGATAATGGAAAAGATCCATAGAATTTTAAGGACTGCTGAGTCAGTGGGTATCCTCCCTCCTCCTGCCTTGTTTTGCTATCTCTCCTACCTAACAATTAGACACACATTTGGTATTTATCCTTGTTTCAGGCACAGAGTTCCTAAAACTTTTGTAATTTTCTAAGTGATAAGAGCTATAATGGTGTATTGATGTTCATAGCAAACCCCTTTCCACCATACCAGAGTATATGTTAATGAGGTGACTTTTGGAATGCCCGTTAGGTGAAGGCTTGTTGCCAGGGGAAGCAATAACAATATAATTTGTCATTTTATTCCCATTCCTCCAACCTTTGAGTAAGGGACGAGCTTGAATGTTGAATCAATAGTCAATGACCAATGATTAAATCAGTCATGCCCACGTGATAAAATCCTCCAAAAAAGTCCAAAGGGACTACATTCAGAAAACTCTTGAATTGGTGAACACATTGAGATTTGGGGAGAATGGCAGATACAGAGACATGGAAGCTCCACATCCCTTCCAATTATTCTTTGCCCTAGGTGTCTCTCTTATAAGACTATCCCTGAGTTATATCCTTTCATAACAAACCAGTAATCTAGCAAGGAAAATGGTACTCCATGTTGTGCGAGCCATTCTAGAAAATTCATACAACCCCTGGAGGGGTCATGGGAACCTCTGATCTGTAGCAGTTTGGTCAGAAGTGCAGATGCTAATCTGGAATTGAGATTGGCTTCTCAAGCGGAGATGTAGGCAGTTTTATGTGACTAAGCCCTTACTTAACCTTTGAGATGGGTAATAGTGTCCCATGTAGATAATGTCAGAATTGACTTGAATTGTAGGGCACCCAGCTAGTGTTGGGATTACTTGGTAGTATGGAAAAAAATATATACATATTTTAGAGTATACTTACAAATAATTGTTTCACTTTATGATTGTCCCATAAAACAGTCCAGCCTCACAAACAATAATGTTGCCTAGGTTTGGAACAGAGGAAAATTAGTAGAGTGTTGTAGGTAGAAGCTATGTGAAGGTATGGAGGGGGTCCAACAAGCTAAGGATTTTTCCCTTCACTTTTTCATTACACTTTCACTTTTCTCTACCAAACAGAAAAATAATATCATTCATGATTTATGAAACTAGGCATTTTAATATAAATTATCCAATTTTAGTGCTCATAACAATCTTGTGAATTTTATTATAAACTTTTACAAATGAGGAACATTAACTATCATGAGCTATTATAACTTGACCAAGGATTTTAAGGCAGATAGAGGATTCTATACTCTGTCTGACTTTAGAAAGCATGATATAATAATAGTCAAACATTGGGAAATATTTTTATTATAATATATTGTCAGGCAACATTTCCCAAGGAGAATTTCAGTTTGCATTCTTTCTTACTAAACTAACAAACAATAGAAAAAGTGAAGCCATGGCCCAGTGGTAAAGAATGGATAAGACAGAGAAAGGTATGTTTTCAAACATTCTGGATATTTTTCATTTCAGTAATTTAAAAAAGTATGTCAGTATACCTGGTGGTTTTCATAGTTCATTCATATTTAGACAGTCTCGGTTTTTGTCATGGCTCCTCACATGCCAGTTAGGTGACCAAAGACTAATTATAACACCTTAATCATGGTTGTTTCCAGATTTGTAAAATGGGACTAGGGGTTGTCTGTCTTCACTGAGCTGTGCTGAGAATTAAATAAGGCAATGAACATGAATTGCTGACAGAACATTTCTCCCCAAATAAATAACAAATATCACCTATTGATATTTTGCTTAATATTAAAGCCATTATTATTTTATTAATCCATCATTTTTGTTACTAAAGTGAGTGAAAGAATGGTTTAAGGACCACTTGAGAATTTTATGGTAGACATACACTTCGTTATAAACCCCTCTAGTCTGTCTAGTCCTTTCTGATTGGGGGGGTTTGGCTTCCAATTCAGGCTTCTAGCCTGAATTATCTCTTGTGGTTCTTAAAGCTCGCCTTATATTTCTGGTGTGAAGAATTGTATATGATTTCTTGTATCTTAATCTCTTATAAATTGGTAATTGTTTTATTATTAGCATATTTTACAGTTGGTCCATATAGTTTAATAGTACATGTAACAGAGAAGTTTGCAAAGATTCTTTTTGTTTTGTTTTTGTTAATTTAATGAAACTTTTCCATTCTATTTATATATTTATTATTAAAACTTGAAAAATTTAATGTAAAGGTGGAAGGCAAAAGAAGGAGCTTGTATTCATACCACTCAGGTATAAATATTATTAGCACTAGACTTTATTTTCTTCTAAGGTAATTGCTTTGTATTTCATACAATTAAGTATTATAATAAGTATAAAATATGTACATCCTGCTTCCTTTTAAAATGTTTTTCTAGCATTTACTGTAGTAAAAGTCCTAAGTGCTTCAACATATATCATGCACACTCAAAACCTAATCTATTTTTAAACAATATTTATTATGGGAACATAGGGAAAAGTACATAAACATATATATGTAGTTTAAGCAAAAACTATAATTTAACAACTGCTCAGGTAAAGAAGCATAATATTGGCATACACCAGAAACTTTACTGAGTACGTCCCCCGCACCAAATCCGTCTTGCTTTCCTCTCCCAGAGATAACCTCATCTTGAATTTTGTGCTAGACACTTTCTAGATTTTCCTTACACTTTTATTTCCTTACATATATGCAGTAAGGACAGTGCCAGGAATGGAGAATGATCTTAAATTTTTCATTGCTTGCAAGTTAAGTTAGAGTATCATAGTTTCATGGATGGTAGCAAATAAACATGACTTCTATGTGAGAGACAAGTACAGTTCACTAATCACAGTTTAGTAATAACAGTAGCCAGAGAATCAGCACGTCTATATTTCCCAAATGCTCTTTCCTGAAGGGGAATTTAAAAGGGCCAGGTGACACCCATGATGCAAAGGAGTGCATTGTAGGAGAGGGACTCTAAGCTTAAAGATCCTATATTTGTTATAAAGAGCAGTTAAGTGTGCTTAGATTTAGCCCCAGAAAACATTATGTTTAATATATGGGAAAATAAAGAAACCTATCTTTGTGGGGTGTCAGGGATTAGGAAAAAGTTGTCTCTAAATTTCAAGTCTTTTTGTTATACAAAATTTCTTGAAAATGTAGTCTAAACCAAAGTTAGACAGTGTTTCTGCTTGAAAGACTTGTGAATAATTGCCACCCAGTAGCCAGCACCATCGGTGAAAAGTCAGTGCTTTCTTTAATTTTCTGCAAATATATGAAGACCATATATCAAGCATCTATCTATCTTGCATATCTTTATGGATCAATTTTGTTCAATTGTTTTATTTATCTACCCCACAGCATTACCACACTATCTTAACTATTATCTCTTTTTTAAATAAAAATTTTTAACAATAGTTTGTTTGTTTTAAAAGTTATTTATTACATATTATAAGATAACATCATATCCATTTCACTCTTTTACATTTATTTTTTTTAAGATTTTATTTATTTATTTTTAGAGAGGGAAGGGAGGGAGAAAGAGAGAGAGAGAAACATCAATGTGTGGTTGCTGGGGGCCGTGGCCTGCAACCCAGGCATGTGCCCTGACTGGGAATCGAACCTGTGATGCTTTGGTCTGTGGCCCACGCTCAATCCACTGAGCTAAGCCAGCCAGGCTACATTTAATTTTTAAGATTTTTATTTTTATTATTATTTATTTTTTAAAGATTTTATTTATTTATTTTTGGAGAGAGGGGAAGGGGAGTAGAAACAGAGGGAGAGAAACATCAGTGTGTGGTTGCCTTTCACACACCCCCTACTGGGGACCTGACCCACAACTCAGGCACGTGCCCTGACTGGGAATGGAACTGGTGCTCCTTTGGTTCACAGGCACGTGCTCAATCCACTGAGCTATACCAGCCAGGACCCTTAAGACTTTTTTTAGAGAAGTTCTTGGATAAAAACAAAATTGAGAAGAAGGTATAGAGATTTCCATTATGCCCTCTGTCTCCACACAGGCACTGACTCTGCCAATTATCAATCTCATCACTAGAGTGGAAATTTGTTACTAAGAATGGACCTACATTGGCACATCATAATCACTTGAATTCCACAGTTTACCTTAGAGTTTACTCTTGGTGTTGTACTTTTCATTTGTTTTGATGTATGTACAAATATATTTACCTATACACATGAGATCTGTGCACTTGCTCTATGTAACATATACCTCAAAATTAAAGAATTGATAAGAGGTAGATAATTAGAGAAAACCTGAATAGGTGACCTTTTGAAAATGAAGTACTGTAATCAATAAAATTATAATACCCTTAATTAATTTATAGTCTGTGTTGATAGGTAGCTACTGGACATGTGTAGCTATTTAAATTTAAATTACATAAAAGTAAAATTATTTCCTCAATTACTCTATGCATATTTTAAGCATTCAGTAAACACATGTGACTAGCAGACAGCAATTTTTGCAACACAGATTTTTAAAATGCTTTTGTCATTGAAGAAAGCATATTTAGACAACATTTGCCTTAAGCCTTTGTAATGCTTGATATTCAGGAGAGGAAATAAAATGCTTGAATATTTATGTATTTATGTATATATATGAGATATATATTTAAATAAATTATGAATAATGATTTCTTAATTATCTGAACTTACAATAAATAAAATAACCATATAATTTTATTCTGTGCTTTAGAAGACTGTTTCCAATTGGTCCTCAATGTTACTGAACCACTCTTAGGCTTTATCAGTTTTAACATATAACTTCTTAAATGTATATTTTAATTTTAATTTTTTTTGTTTCCTTGCAATTCTTTAGAATAATTACCTTTTAGCTGCCTTTTATAGTCCTGCTTTATTTTCCATTTATATAATCTTGCTTCGTTTTGTTTACTTTTTATCTCAATATATTCTTTTGTTTGGGAATTCTATTTCATATAAGTATTGATTTTTTCCACTTCTATTTAATTGAGGAAAGCCTACAGTATTCAAAATTTTTCTTCTGGACCAGTAGCAGTTTTGTTGTTATTGTTTGTTTGTGTGTTCGTTTCAGTAAGCTTTCAGGACCGTTTATCACTGCTCTCTAGTCTCTTTAAATGTACAGACAAGCATTCATATGTCAGGACAATTGCCCACTCAATTCCACTTTCCTACCTGACATTTACCTGATGCCAACTACTATTATGTACTGAAGCATCTCAATACTTACTTTTTGAGCCCCCAGAGTACATAAAATTGCATTTTTTTCCAGAAAGCACTTCTATGATATTATTCCTTCTGTGAATATCACTTCAAACATCAAAGCTCTAATCTAGTAGGATGTAATCAGAAGATATTGATTTGTAAGTTTCTACTCAGCCTTCTCCAATCCTCCCTCCCATCACCACACTCCCCTAGTCCAGAAATTAATATATTAGAATGGGTGTAAATACATGATTGATTGGGGGAGACAGGGATTCTGAGGACAGAGAACATTCTTCTTACTCCCATAAAATGTAATACTGTTGGATTCTAACATTTAACTGGACTTCATAAAATTAGGCAAAGATATTTTAGCCCTGAGTGCTGTGGTCAGTGGGTTGTGTGCAGTTCCACAAACTGAAATGTTGCTGCTTTGATTCCCAGTATGGCGCATGCCTGGTTGTGGGCCCGGTCTCTGGCTGGGGATGTGGGACAGACACTGGTCAATGATTCTTTCTCACATCTGTGTTTCTTTCCCTCTTTTTCTCCCTCCCTTCCCTTCTCTATAAAAATAACTAAAAATATATTTAAAATACTAATAATATTTTAGATATACTAGAATCAGTCATGTAAACTTAAGAAAGTGTTCGAAACCGTAACTATTGGGGGCTAGCTGGGGGATGTGGAGGGATTAGGGGGAAAAAAAGCTCATGGACATGAACAACAGTGGGGTGATTGCGATGGGAAGGAGAGGAGGAGGGGGCTGTGGGAGGGGGATAATTGTGTTACCTAGTTTCACACCAATAATTCAGTTAAAAAATCATGGTACACAGGTACAATGTTAGAAAGTGAAAAAAAAGATATCTGGATGTATAAAAATTAATATTATACTTCAATACTTGATAAAAAAGGAATTTATACATCAGAGAATGGAATAAAATAAAAAAGATTAATTCCTTCATTTGTCATTGAAAATCACCAAAAAGCTTCATGGATTCATATATGAACAGATCTAAAATCAAACTATATTAATATGAACTATAATACAAATTTCTATTCATATGTTATTGCATGAGCTAAAAACAAACAAAAGCATTATTTTGTATTCAGTGTTAGTGAAATGGAAGATATATTATTGTTAAGATGACAGGTCTCTCAAAATTAATTTATAGTTACAATAAAATTGCAATAAAATCCCAGCAAATTATTTTATAGATATTGCCAAACTGATTCTCAAGTTTAGATGAAAGGTGAAGACATACAATGGTTAGTACAATACTGAAGAAATGGAACAAAATTGGAGGATTCACACTACCTGACTTCATGACTTACTATAAATCTACAGATAACAAGACAAGGTGGTATTGTTAAAGTGTGTGTGTGTGTATATATATATGAAACAAAAATAGAGATTCCAGAAATAGACCCACACAAATACAGTCAACTGATCTTTGACAAGTGGGCAGAAGCAATTCAATGAAGAAAAAAGCTCTTTTCAACAAATGGTGCTGGAACAATCAGACATTATATACAGTAAAAGAAAAGAATGAAAGAAATTAGACACAAACCCTGTTTCTATCAAAAAATGAAGTAAAAATGGATCATACACCTAAATACAAAATGGAAGCTTACACAAGTTTAGAAGATAACATAAAAAATCTAGGTGACCATGTGTTTGGTGATGGGTTTTCAAATATGACCCAAAAATATGGTCCATGAAAGCAAAAATGAAAGTTAGATTTTATTAAATTAAAATTTTCTGCTCTGCAAAATACACTATATGCAGAATGAAAACACAGGTCTCAATATGTGAGAAAATATTTGTGAAACACTTATGTGATAAAGTGGTTAAATCCAAATTAAATGAAAATCACTAACATTCAACAATAAGAAAATAACCTAGTTGAAAATGGGCACAAAAGTATGACTAGACTCCCCACAAAAGAAGATAAAGAGATGAAAAATAATCATATGAAAATATGTTCAACATCACTTATAACTAGGGAATTGGAAATGTAAATGATAAGATACCACTTTATACCTATTAGGCTAAAATCCAAAGACATTAACAGTGCCATATGCTGGCAAGTGTACAGAGCCATGGGAACTCGAATTCATTGCTGGTGGAAATACAAAATGGTACACCAGCTTCAGAAGACAGCATGGCAGTTTCTTACCAAGCTAAACAGTCTTAAATACCAACCAGCAATACTGCTCCTAGATATTTACCCAATTGAATTGGAGCTTTATGTCCACATAAAAACCTGCACGCAATTTGTAAAGGTTCATTCAAAATCACTTAGAATGAATAAAAAATGTCCTTCAATAGGTGACTGGATAAACTTTGATGTATCTATATAATGACATATTATAATAAGAAATGAGTTATTCAGCCACAATAAGACATACATCAACCTTCAAAACCCATTGCTACATGAAAAAACTACATACTACAAGCTTCCAATTACACAATATTCTGGAGATAGGAAAACTACAGAGACATTGAACAAATCAATGGTGGCTAGGGATTCGGGAATGGGTTAAATAGGTGAAACGTGGGGGAATTTTTAGAGCAATAAACGATTCTGTATTATACTATAATTGTGGATATATGACATTATGCTTTGGTCAAGACATATTGAGCTTTATAGCACAAAAAGTGAAAGTTAACATATGAAAATTTTTTTTAAAAATCTCATTTAAGATATCAAAGGATCTCAGAATCAAAAGCAGATAGTGACAAAAGACTTTGCTATTTCAAATGTATCAAACAAAATCACTGAAGGTGAAAGGAAATGACCCAAGTAACTGTGGAAATCAGTAAAATTATGACTGAAATTAAAAAAAAACTGCACCTAAGCCCTGTATTCCAGTTAATAAAGTAGTTTTCCATGGAAAAATGGGCTAACAACTCTGATACTACTATACATTTGTGTATATATACTGAAATTGAAAAAGTAAGTAACTGGATGGCACATAGTTGGAAATAGATTTCTCATTATTAGGAGTGGGAAATACCAGATAATTAAAAGGAATAGCTTAGAATGATCCACATTTTACTATATTACAGTTGGAGATATCAGCATTAATTCATGTTTAGCTTAATATAGATACAGACAGTTAAATATAGGAGTATTTGTACATACATATAATACACTGGTTAGGCATATACTTCTTTGCTCCATCAGCTCTCAGGGACTAGAAACAATGACATCCTGGTGGGAAAAAATAAGCATACCTAGTATTCATATTTTGGTTTCTCATACCATTCTCCAATTCTATTTTTTAAAAAAAATTGAAAAGTTTCCATGGAGAATTCCTGTTTCTAGAACAGATGCAGGAAATAGAAAAGATGAAGACGGAGGTCTGGAGCATCGAGCAGTGTCCAAATGTATGGTAATTATCAGAAAACAAAAGCTAATGAAACTGAGATTGACAGGGATATGTCAAAGGATCCACTGGAAAAGCCTCCCAATGTACTAAGCTCAAATAAAGCAATAAAATAAAGTAAAATTGAATAGTAATCCAAACTATAAGATACTGTATTTTGCCAAGTATAATGCACACCTTTTTGCCTAAATTTTTAAGGGAAAAATAAGAATGGGCATTATACATGGGTAGTAGTAATTCTGTATCTATATAAATGTTTTTACTTCTTTTACTTATGATTATGGGTTAAATGTGTAACTGTGGGAAGCAATAATGATATCAGTATGCAAAATAATACCCTAGAATACAATAAATGGTTTTGTTTCTAAATATAAATAAATGAATACTTAAAAAATTAAAATGAAAGATTTTTTTTCTGAAAATTTGGGCCAAAAATGTGGGTGCACATTCATTATTCATGGGGGCATATTATACATGGCAAAATACAGTAAATATCAATGTGCCCACAATAATATAAATAAATTAAAATGACTGAATAAATAAAAAAAATACAAGAGCTAAATCAAATCTCCCATGTAGAGGAATTATAAATATTTTATGTAGATGGTTCACCTTCAAGAGAAGGAAGTATAACATCTCATTGTTAACATGCGGACTATACAAAGTTAAAAAAAAAGTAGGAAGAAGGAAACTTTATAGTAGAGAATCCTAAAAACACACCACTTTGCCAGGTCATCAAGGTCAACATCAACAGTAATACATCATTTTGATAGCGTGTATCTTTGACATGATGTGATGAACACAGCACTTTGTCTATGAAATCTTTTTCTTAAAAACCTACAACTGTACTCTAACCACAAAAAGAGACATCAGAAAAATTCCAATGAAAGAGCTTCCTACAAAATACCTGATCAGTACACCTTAAAACTGAACAGGTCATCAATAACAATGAAAATCTGAGAAACTGTCACAGCCAAGAGGATCCTTAGATGTGACAACTAAGGGTAATATGGATCCTAGCTGCACTCCTTCCTGCAACAGAAAAAGAACACAAGGTAAGCACTACAGAAATCTGAATAAAGTATGAACTTTAATGATAGCACATCAACAATAATTCATTAATTTTAACAAGTGTATCATCCTAACATCACATTTTAATATAGGGGAAGCATTATCTTCTCAACTTTCTGTAAATTTAACTGCTCCAACAATAAAGTTTATTACAAAACAATATTTATAGTTTTAACATGTAATGTCCTCTAAAAATTCATTGAAAAAGATAAAAATAAATCAAATTTAAGTATAAATTTATCTATACAGGGTGGGGAAAATGTAGAGTCTACAGTTGTTTGTACAGAAAATAATACAGTAATAAATAAATAATAATACAAAAATAAACTCTGTTTTGTGTACTCACAATTGTAAACCTACTTTCCCCCACTGTGTAGTCATATGCAGGTGTGTGTGTGTGTGTGTGTGTGTGTGTGTGTGTGTGTGTATATATATATATATAATTTCCAAAATATGAATCACCAATGAAGTTATAAATGAACTTCAGCAGAATTAGTAATCAAAGAAGTATTAATTAAAACCAAAGCAAGACTATTCATTGATTATTAAATGAAAAAACATACACAACCCAAAATTCTCTGCTAATGGACAAATAAATGAAAACATTTATTTTGAGACCAATTTTCCAATATATTCAAGTTTATCATTTAGGTTTGTGCTATTGGACCCAGATAGTCTAATTTCAGTAATGTATTTTAATGATCTATATCAATTTCTGTGTAAAGATTTAACACTAAATTTTAAACTAAAATTAAATTTGCTCAGTGGTTGTTTTATCATGGCAAAAAATAAAATGACCTAAAGTTTCCAATAGGACATGTGTTTAAAAAATTCTATCTACACAACTGCACATAGCTACACCATGAATTATTATTTTGGAATTAAACATAATGCTTAGAAGTATATTAATGACCTAAAAAGTTGGCTAAATTATAGTATTTTTAAATATTAAAAACATTTATAATATGATCTTAATATTATACATCAAACACATTTATGGAGTTGTCAGCCTCTAGGATGGCTCTCAGAATGATCTTGCCTCCTGATCAGAGTTCCCTCACACACTGAATCACAAAGAGGCTGCATGACGATTTCTGTGGGACAGCATTATGGTGTATGACTTCACAGAAGGAGAGAAACCCGTTCATGTTCCCTACAGGCTGTATTAAAGATTTGCTTATTTTTCCCAGGATAATGTGAAGCCATAAAATAGTGTAAGAAGAGAGGTGGCATAATAATTTTTATGTTTTAGAAAAATTACTCTGAAATATGAGGCTGCAGGTGAGCAAAATGAATGTTGGAGACCAGTTATTTTGTTAAGAGAATCATCATTTTATGGTGAGCCGAGATGGACAATTTTCAATTACTTTTTGCTGATAAATGGCAAACAACAGATTAAACATTTTTATTTATTCCACTAATGAAAATATAGGCTCAATATTATTTGAATAATATTTTGATTTTAAATATTAATTTGAAGATATGGTAAGGATCTTAGTGATGAAGAATACAATAATAAAAAATTTATTATACTTACCTAAAATAGAGAGAAAAGGGTCATGTGTTTCAGGAAGATGTTGAAAGAAAAAATTTCTGTTGTTTGATTTATAATTTTACGCTTTAAATTATAGCTCTGATCAGCAAACATTTTAAAATAAATGTATGTACATCTGTTTTTAATATTCAGTTTGTTTTCTAAAGTAATATACATAAAATAAACAAATATACCAAATAATAAATAAAATAAGATAATAAAAAACCTGGGTTTGGCAAATAATTTCTGAGTGAATATTTGTGGAGGATATTATATTATGCTTTTTCATGCATTTTATCTGTCTTGTCTTAAATTTCTTGTCTTGGCAGCTGCATTGCTTCTTAAACTTGATGGTAATAATGGTGTCCCAGGTCAGGGGATAATTTAGAAAATTCACTAATCATCTGAAACAAAAATAGTTTTGAAATAAATACATTGGTGAGGTAGTATCATGATAAATATAAATAGCAATTATTTGAAAATATGAGAAACATTAATACACCATGATTCCATACCACTGCCTCCATTTTGCAGTGAAAATGGGGTGGAAATTAGAAAATCAGTCCTAATGAAATAAGTTGGTTTCAGTCTCCAAAGCCATGTGATCCTGCACTGAAAAATAACACACTTATTATATATGAATAATCCAGATAAATTAGTCATTTGGGAATGCTAAAATTGGTTCTGAATGGAGATATGGCTAACAGAAAAAGCATTTGGAAAAAATGAGGTAATCCGATTATAAGGAATTTTGCTACTGTCTGGCCACAGTCCTCTCTTCTTTCTCAAAGGAGTCAGGACTAAATGTTATTAAGAGTTCCTGACAGCATCTGGATTTGCTTTTTGGGTTATGGAATATTAGATCAGAAATGATCTCAGATTAATCTTACCTTATAAATCTCATTAAAATTGACAAATAAATGTAAGTGTAGATTATAATTACAGGATTATAATTGCAAAATTAGAGCATAATTTTATTTTTCCTAAGACATGATCATTTACATGCCTCAAGTAGAAATTGTGGGGAGGTAGGCAAACATTCTTTAAACTGAATAATTGCCCCAATTATAAAACTACTTCCATGAGTTCTATTAAACTGTTCTTAAAATCAATGTCAATCTCTTAAATATATTGTATTATTAATAAGGTGTGTTCATGCACCTGCTTTGAATGTGCATATCAATAAAGTGTGTGTGTGTGTGTGTATATATATTTATATATGGAAAGCATTTTCTCTCCTACCAAAATTATCTGCCTAGAGAAATTCTAATTCCTTTAGTCTTGTAAGTCCAGCTTTGACTCTGTGTCCACTATTCATTACTTTATTTGTGCCCAAGTCCCCACCTCACAGTCCAAATAAATTCCTCCCTTGAACTCCAAGAAAAGCCTTAATTAAGCTTACACATCATTCATATTTAGTGATACATTTTTAAAATGGTATATTCTTGAAATAATAATACAGCAGAAATGAATTGCCTGGACAGCGCATGTCCAGTCATCACACCCAGAGGAACTGAAAGGTGGGACGTCAGCCCTGAGTGCACGGGGCACTGAGAGGGCCTGTGATCAGGGAGCGCTCACTGATCCACACTGCTCAGTCAGTAAATGTGCATGGTCCATCAGCTTACTCTGGGAGGAGCCTTAGAAATTACAGTTCTTCCAATCCTTCTGCCTTTCAAGAGTTGGAATGGAGTCCAAGAAAAGATTTCTTTTTCATCCTTCACCACCTAGTGGCTAAAACTTGACAAAATTAAGGCTTCTATTTCAGTTTTAACTCCAGTTGTAATCATTATATAACTTAAAAATACTGATTTAAAATTAGCTACATGTCTAACAAATTTGACTTTTCTTTCACTTTAAACCATAAGGTCTTTTTACTATATGCGAACATCTTCACATTTCCTTATATTGTCATGATTTTACATAAGCAATCAACAATAGTGAAAGAACCACAAAATACAGATTGATAGAAACAGCCATTTCAGTGGTATTATATAAACACAGCTTGTGTGTCCTGGAATATTTACTGGGTCACTGAAGTCCTGTGATTAAGAAAGTTTATTACACACTAAAGCTTTCTTCTTTAAATTTTAATGTTTCCCTAGCAGATATTGCTTACATTAAATAGTAACACTCAAGTAATGTTTTAAAAAAGAGATGAAAACTTAGGTTGAGCTTACCAGAAAAATTAAATTTATAATGAAAAAATCTCAATGGCATTATGTATTGGGAAAGATGGATTAGGTGCACTTTTCCCCATTCTTCCCACCTAGTGTACTTCCCACCTAGTGTACTTTTCCCCAGTGCAGGATGTCCTATCTAGTGAACTCTGACATTACATTATATGTAAAACAAACACAAGATAACTCAGACTGGCTAGGAACCTAAGAACCTGAGGAGCGACATGGCTGTGTGTTCCCTGGGTTTTCCCTTTGCTTCATATATTATGCCAGACTGAGTCCTAGAGAACCTGGCAACTCAGAAATGCCAACAGGTGTAGACAAAGAAATCCCAAACAAAAGCTTGCTCTTTCTAGAAGAGGTAGCAGAAAAGGGACATCCTAGCAAGTAGAGAGCATTTTGAAAATAATTGCTCTTGTTCAGCCAAATACCACCAAAACAATTACAGCCCCACCTCACCTTCACAAGCAAAGACCCATTTGGAAACTGAACTTCTATTCTCACTAGGCTGTACAAAGCTTCCCAAACCTCCTACCCTGCCAGTGTCCTAGGTGGAGGTGAAGGACAGTGTGGTGGTATTAAAAAAGGTTGGGGTGAGTTGATAGGATTTTCATGCCACCAGACACTAATAATATAACACTATGTCAAAGGAGGTTTAGTGGAGAGTCAGAAGTTCCACTACCACTCATAAGTAAGAATACTCCTCACCCTATGGTGTCAGAAGAGGCCATGTGGGGAGCAATAAAGTATTGCTACTCCCAGCCAAGGTAGTATCAATAGAGGCCTAGTAGGAACCTGAATTTTTAAAAGAATATTTTATTTATTTATTTTTTTTAGAGAGGGGCAGGGAAGGAGCAAGAGAGGAAGAGAAACATCAATGCATGGCTGTCTCTTGCATGTCCCCAATGGGGACCTGGCCCACAACCCAAGCATGTACCCTAGACTGGGAATCAAACTGGCGACTCTTTGGTTCATAGGCTGGCACTCAATTCACTGAGCCACACTAGCCAGGGCAAAAACCTGAATTTTTATACCAGCCTATTAATGACATGGAACCACTGCTCCATGGCTGGGAACATAGACTTCTATCCTGATCTGGCACCAGGGAGATGTTATCCACTTTCTCTAGCAGAAAGCTGTGAGAAGCATACTAATAAAAGGATGATTTAAATAATTTCCCATAATACCCAAATAAGTAATTTTTAATAAAAAATCATGCATCATACTATGAATGAGTAAAATTTCAAGCTGAATTAGAAAATGACATCAACAGATGTCATTTTCTAACATCAAAATGACACAGATGTTAGAATTATCTAAACAGAATTTTAAAGTAGCTATCATAGAAATGTTTCACTGAACAATGAAGAACATGCTGGAAACAAATGAAAAAAGTTCTCAACAAAGAAACAAAGTCTCAACAAAGAGAAAGAGTCTCGATAAAAAATAAATAGAAGATGTAAAGAACTAATATAAATATTTAGAATAGAGACCTAGAATAATCAAAAACAAAAACTCAAAAGATTGGGATCAACAACAGAATGGAGATGACAGAGTAAAGACTCAGTAAACTCAAAGATAGACTAGAAATCACCTAAACAACAGAGAAAATAAACTGTAAAAAAAAAAAAAAAAACAGATCTCCAAGGACCTGTGAGACTATAACAAAAGACCTAACATTTATGCCATTAGAGTCTCAGAAAGAAAGAAAAATAGGTTGGGGCTGAAAAACTATTTGAAAATAATGACCAATGATGTTCCAGATATGTTGGCTGAGCTTTCACCTAAGCCACGATTCAGGGAGAAGCCTGAACTAAGCTGCCAGCCACCTGCACTAAACTGCTAGCCTTCACTTGTTCTGCAGTCTGAGCCAGTGCTGGTAAAGAATTTCCTGAAAATGTATTTTAAACAATAGGACTGAGACTTTCCCTGTCCAAACAAGAGCTGTGCAGCTATGGCCCTATTAGCATCTTCACCAACCAATCAGAGTGCTCAATTCTAGCCAGTCAGAAGAGTGCTTTCTGGGCCTATCAGACTGTATTAGGAGTTTTCTTTGCATGGGGACAGACCAATTAGGGACCAGGGGTGGGGACATCTCTCTATATAAGTCAATTCCCCTCTGGCTCAGAGAGTGAACTTCCACCAAAGCCTAAAGACTGTCTCCTAGGCTGGAGCTGAAACAGAAACACGGAATAAGTCTAGCAGGACCAGAGGGGAGTACAAAAGAGAAAGGAATAGAAAGGTTAGAGCAGAACACGTAGGCAGATCAAACTGGAGCAGGGCAGACCACATTGGAGCAAAGCACAGTTATCTAACCAGATAGGCAACTCACCCAAGGGAGAACTTCGCTGAGGTCCACCTATCTCCAGGGCCACTTTTCCCCATGGTGGCCCCATGGTGGTCCCACAGCCATACTGTCCCAGAACCCTGCTATTCTATAGCTGTGCAGTCTCCCGAGCGAGTGGTAACACTGTGGAGCTCTTCCTCAGTCATGCTGCTCTGCAGCTACGCTGCACCGTAATTAAGCTGTTTGCACCGAATAGTTCCCTTCTTCACCACACCCCAAATCGTGAATTCCTGTTGGCAGTGAATTGGAACCAACAACCTTTGGTTGACAGACCTTTATAGAACCCTCATAAAAGAAGATGTACAGATGGCAAGTAAGCATAAGAAAACATTCTCCATGTCATATGTCATCCGAGAAATGTGAAGGAAAACAAGATCCTACACATCGATTAGAATGCCCACAATTCAGAACATTGATGATACCAAATGCTGGTGAAGATGGGAGCAACAACAACTCTCCCATACGTTGCTGAGGCAAGTGCAAAAATAATACAGCCACTTTGGAAGACAGTTTGGCAATTTCTTACAAAACTTAGTGTACTCTTACCATGTTATCCAACATCAGGTTCCTTGGTGTTTAACAGAAGGAGTTTAAAACTTACATGCACATAAAACCCTGCACATGGATGTTTGAGGGAGCTTTATTCATAATTGCCAAAGCTTGGAAACAACCACTCACATTTACTATAAGACTTCTCTTTCTGGTTTAAATACTTACATGAAATTTTCAGGGATATTCTATGAACATGGTATTAATAGCTTTGAAAATAGCATATATATCCCTGTACTCTGCCTGCCTCTGAAACAAAACACAACAAACAAAAACTTCTTCTTTGCATACCATCTACATTTAATAGATATGGTGATATTTTTAAAAATGTTAAATGAATGAGTATATGATTTTTTACATAGTGATTTAACAGCGAAATGACTTTGTTTCCACTCTACTATTTAACAGCCGTTTTCTGACTGTGTGCCTCATAGCTGTCACTGTGTAAGATACGAAGGTTTATCTGAGTTCTTGCCAGAAGAAGCTCACCATCGACTTACACTTTTATTCAAACAACCACAAAATGACCATTTCATTTAAAATGAGGACTATTACTTCAATTCTGGTCTAAATAAAAGAGCTCCCACAGAGAAATCATAGAAAGACATTTATGATCAGCCATTAAATTCATAACATCCTTGCTAACCTGGATCAGTAATCACATGACAAGTAAACATAGAGATTTATTGATCATTAGGAGGAGCTACTTTTGTAGCTATAGAATTCGAATAAAAATTTTTATTTTATTACAAATCTGCTTTATTTGAAAGTAACAAAATGGTATATTTTTAGAAATGTAATCTATAATAGTGTGGTTCTCAACCGTAGGCAATTTTTGACCTCTCTCCCGTAATCCACAAACATTTAGCCAACATCTGGTGAAATGTTGGTTATCACAACTATTAGCATGTACTAGTGTTATTGCCATCTAGTGAGTAAAGGCGTGGGATGCTAAACATTTTCCAACACACAAGGAAGTACTGACAAAGATTTATCTATCCCAAAATGTCTAAAGTGCCTTGGGTGAAAAGCCTTTCTATAAAGGAAGATTTTCCACAGCCAACAAATTCCCTGAACTTCTTAGTTCTCACAGTGACCTGAAAATCATCACTATAGGTCAGTTAAATTTGATAAGGTGCTCCAAGCTTAAATTAGCTTAATTCAAATAGAGAATCAATTATGGCCCAAGTTAGGGAGCTATTAGTATTCACATGTCCTGTTTATAAAAGCTCCCTGACTCAGAAATTACAACGTTATCTCGTTAGCTCTTTCCATTAGATCCTGGGTTCTGTTTTGCCTAAAATTTCTCCTACCTAGACAGTAATATCATGAAAAATGTATCTGGGTTTATTCATTCAGTATCAGAAAACAAATGTGAATTTAAATTCCAATTTTTCCCTAATCATAATCTTATTTACACTGTCAAAGAAAAATCAAGCTTATTAAACTAAGAAAACTTAAGAAGCTTCCTTGTAACATTATCTTTCCAACAATGTTGAGGTGATAGGGCATGAAAAACATGGGTGCAAACCAATCTACATAGTATCATAATCAGTACCACAATCAAGCTCCATCTTTCCCCTTCCAAACTAACTCCACACTGATGATCACATTTCTTCAAATATTAGAAGTCAAGCCTTGAAAACAAAATAAAGTACATGATTCAAAAGGAAGTAGTGATTCATTCCAATGCTAGTGCCTAAAAACTATGACCAAGGTCCTATATCCTATTACACCCAATAAAATTTTCAATGTTGTAACCTATTCTTGTTATTTAAACACAAACTCTGCTAAGGAACTATGTGCTGAGTTGGGAAGAATTCTTTTCTTTCATTATTTTTATTGTTTGTTTCTATTCTGGTTTTCCCTCAGAAGGATCCAAGATTGCCAGGATTTAAGTCTCTGCTGGGAAGAAATCTAGCACCTCAGAAGCAAATACTGGAAACCCTGTAAAATCCTCTCAAATTTATATCTTTAGAAAGGTTGAGGGGAAAGGAGATCATAAAAGTTTTTAAAACCATTTCCTCCCTACTCAAAAGAAGAGCAAAAGTACTGTAGTTATAAGGGCTACCCCATGCATATGTAAATAATCTCTCCAATAGCCCACAAATCTATAAACTGGGTTTCCTTATTATTTCCCTTTGGATGGGTTTTGTGAGAGTTAAATGCTTTGTTATGGGTGAATGGAAGTTGAGATAAAAACTAGAAATAAATAAAATAAACTCTTTGCCTTTAAATAAAATCGGTTCCAGTTTCCTTTTACCAGCCTGAAGGGTTGTTGTACGTATTAAAACTGCTGCATAGCTCCATCCCTGGTCACAGCAATCTCACCTCCCTTCTCCCCTCCTCACTGAAGATGTCAGATCTCTGGGAAACAGCAGTTACAAAAGGATGTTTTTCATAGCTTGTACTAGATAATGCTGGCACCCCATCCCTGCATAAAATAGCGTTAAACTGAGTCACAATCCTGGAAGCTGTGCCTTCTGTCTCTCCTCAAATGGATCTAGACCATTTTTAGAGAAAATTCTCAATAATGCTGCATAGTTTTGCCCATGTATATGGCATGTCGATTTTTTCTAATCCCCGGTTTGCCCTAGATAATTTTAAGCTTTATCCATCAGTGTACCATGTGAGAAAGAAAAACACAGTTAACAAGACGACAGTGTTATCTAGGTATTTGGCATCAATATTACCAGGAGCCTGTCATTTGACGATTATTTTCCTAGCCTACCAGACGGTAAAAAAAAAAAAAATGTTTTCATTCATGCACAAACGACTAACATTTTATTGATGTTTCAAATTGCGGTTGAACACTGTTGCACTCTCAATTTCCGAGCCGGGTTTGGGAGTTAGGCTTGAATACTAATAACACCAGTAACTCCTGCTACAAACGTCTCGGTTAATTGCCAAGCCTCGGAATGTCAGCTCAGCAGCGAGGTGATGCTGGTTAGGGGCTCTTCGATCAGTCAGTGTGGTGGTCACAGGTGATGGGAACCCTTCCGTTTCTCCACATATCCTCGTGAACGGCGATAAAAATTACTCTGAGCACCGCTACCGCCGAGCAAAACGACTCCCTGCCTGCCTCGTAAAGGGCTCAGCCTGGGGAGGCAGCCGGATGCTGACCCCTGCAGAGATGATTGCTTCTGCGCGCTTTGCCAAAGGAGTCTCCTAGCATTACGGAAAACGAGTTTGGGAAGTGTGAGGTTTTGTTGTATTTATTTCCTCCAAGGGAAGAGGGGCTGGGGTCAGGCGAAGAAATTTTTTAAAGACTGCTTGAGGAGGATTGGGGTGGAGGAAGGGGAGAATGAATGGAGCTGGTGAGCACATTTTTAAATTACTGTACTTGCTTCTCTCCTTCACTTCCGGGCTGTGCTTTCCAAACTCCTCACTGAACAACACTGATTGGCATAACTGCTATCGACTCCAGTCCCGGCCCTTGCATTGATCTGCAAACGGCCCGGAATACCTAAATGTCCTTAAATCTGGAAACGAGTTCGAGGATTAGAAGATGAAGGGGGCGGCCCGCTGCCCAGCACCCGATTCTGCCGTGGGCCGGAGAGCGGCTCGCAGCGGCGGCGTGAGCAGCCGAGGGGCTGCGGCGTCCGAGGCAGGGAAGCGGTTTGCACCACCGAGCAGGAAGCCTGTCCAACCTGGTTTGGAAGCAGTTAAAAATATAACCCTGTGACTGGTGAAGCCCGATAACGCTGCCTTGCCTAGCTACGGATGCGCTGATCATCCCCCCTGATAGGCTCAAACGGGTTAAAGTGCCTCTTACATAACAGGACGGACTGGCTCTACACAATTAAAACATTCGATTGTAGCCTCCTTCCGACTCCGCATCCCGTCCAACCCGCCCCGTGCCTCCCAGCACGCCTGCGCGAAGAAGCGCGCCCACAGGCGGAGCGCGCACTGTTCGCGCGCATCTGCGTGCGCGCGCATACTATATACTCGCATACATTCGCACACACTGCACTTTGACCATACCTCACGCACATACACTCCCTTCTACAATTTCGTGTCAACACTCACGGGGAAGGGAGGCGCCCTCAAAATCATACCGACTGACCCTATAGACACTCCAGCTGCTCTACCGCAAGGCCTTGCATGCACCCCCACTTCTGTCCCCTCAAAAAGCAGCCTCAGGCCCTGTCCATACCTATTTCAAAAAAAAAAAGGTATAGTGAAATAGTTGACCGCTGGTTAACTGTAGCACGGCCACCCAGGAGAGAATGTAAACATGAAAAATAACAAAACCTCACAGTCTTCGGCATCATGATGGCGCCGACCACAACTTGGAGGACTTTAAAGTTACTCTGCCTCAAGAGGTAAAAGGCTAGGGAGAAGGAAAGCAAAGCGTCCCTCTGCTCTCCACCTCAGCCTGACTCGGAGACTTTTCTAGCAAAGCATCACTCCAGAGTATATGACAGGAAGGGAAGCGTTATGTTTACAATGCAGCTCTCTTTCGCCTGCAGTTTGCATAATTGTGATATACCTCCTCTTGATATATTTTTTTCGTTTTCTTCCTTTTCTTTTATTTCCCCCCCTCCCTGCTGCATCCCCAATCCCCGGGCGGGGTTGCTAAGGAAACGGCCGCTTGGCAACGCGCGCAAGCCTCGGGCCGCTGCTGCGCCCCGCGCTGCTTCTGCTGCTGCTGCTGCTTCTGCTTCTGCTGCTGCTGCTGCGATTGCAGCCGCCGCCGCTGCCGCTCGCCCAGCCTCCGCCACCGCGCCTCCTCCCTCACTTGCCGGCGCGCTCGCCTCCTCGCTAGATGGTGTGCGAGCCGCCCGAGAATTAGACTCACTCCGGACTCGGCCAGAATCAACCGAGAGGAGGTGTAGTGTGGTGCCAGGGGGTGGGAGGGGAGGGAGGGAGGGACAGCAAAGAGGAGGAGGAGGGGAGGCCAAAAAAGAGAGAGAAACAACATCCAACAACTAGAGGGGGAAAAAGAAAGAAAGAAAAGAAACCCACCCACCCATCAAAAAAAAGGGAAAAAAAATCCTGTGGCGCGCCGCCTGGTTCCCGGGAAGACTCGCCAGCACCAGGGGGTGGGGGAGTGCGAGCTGAAAGCTTCTGGAGAGTGAGCAGCCCTAGCAGGGATGGACATGATGCTGTTGGTGCAGGGTGCTTGTTGCTCGAACCAGTGGCTGGCGGCGGTGCTGCTCAGCCTTTGCTGCCTGCTGCCCTCCTGCCTCCCGGCTGGACAGAGTGTGGACTTCCCCTGGGCGGCCGTGGACAACATGATGGTCAGAAAAGGGGACACGGCGGTGCTTAGGTAGGAAGAACGGCGTGCCTTTCGTACTTGTCTCAGTCTATCTTTCCGTCTGTCTTTCCACTTTTTTTTTTTATCTTCTCTATAAACCGAATAATGATGCTGGTGGTGATCACTATCAAAGGACCTCGTCTCAAGACATCCAGGTGCTCTTTCTGCCCCAGCCGTGGTCCCTTTATGCTGGGGCAGGTAGCAAGCTGGACTCGTGATGCTAAAGCACTTTGCCCGAATGCCAAGTAGCCCCGGGATGAGTGAAGTGTGCGGTTTAGGAGGGACAGGTGGCACTTTGAAACTCAATTCACAAGGTCTCTGTTTTACTGTCATTGGGTACTCTTGGAGAGTCTGGCAAGTTTATCAGGTTTGTTTCTGTTTTACTCTAGTCTAAGTGACTTTTTCAAACTGCTTGCTCCCCGCTCCCATTTATTTTCCTCCTCATTTGGACACTTAAGGCTCAATTTCTCCCTCTTCAGCTTTCTTTCTTTCCTCTTACCCCCCTTTCCCTTTTCTCCCTTCTCTTAGTCTTTTTTGTCCCATTTCCCCACCCTCTTCTTACTCTTTTCTGTCCATTGCCTCTTTCCCCTCCTTTTCTATTTTCTCTCTATTCTTTCTTCTTTTTTCTATTTTATCCTCAATTTTCTCTTTTTTAAGATATCGTCACCGCTCTGATTTTTGATCCTCTTATTTAAACCTCCTTCCTCCACTCCTCGTCCTAGCACACTGCTCACTTTTGTTCTTAATTAGTGTCCCCATTCTGTGATCTTGTCATGCCTTTTTTGCCATCACATTTCCCATCTCTCTCCCTGTCCCCATCACATACACATACATGTTCCCTCCAACACCCTCCTGTGCCATTTTTTTCCACCCTCACAAATCTCTTTTCCTTAAACACACTCCTGCACATATTCTCTGTCTCACATCCTCACACACGTCGGGTCCTTCCATGCTCTCACAGCCACTTTCACATTCAAATTCTCTTTCCCTGTTTAAAAGGTACACACTTCTTCACTGTTCCACACACTGTCACTCACACATGTGCACAGGATCGAGGGCCCCCCCTCATTTTCTCTGTTCTCTTTTTCTTCCCACTTCCCTCCCTCTCTCCTTCCATCTTCAGTTTTACTTCTTTTTATCACTCTCCTTTCTTCCCCTCTTTCTCCCAAGCTTGAGCACTGAAATGTTTTGTTATTAATGACTATCCATAGCCTGATGTTATCCCTAAGCAACACTGCAGAGTGAGCTTCTGGAAACATTTTCTCTCCTGTGAAAATATAAATTGATGATCAGCAGTACTTAGATCTGAACAAGGCTAAATGCTCTTATTCCTTCATTTTCCATTGCCCTCCCTTCTCCCCCTGACACCTCCACCTGATGTATACCTCAGATCTCCCTGAAAGATCTTCTTTCTCTCCACTGGGTGGTAGTTGGCTTTTACGTGTGGATTGCACAAAATCAGTATACATGGCATGTCTAAGGTGGGAGAGTGAGATATGTTTCTGTTTAGATCACATAACACTTTAAATTTAATGGTATGATATCTGGGTGTGGTATATGACATATCTTCTGAAACATGTTTATGAGTTCAAATGTGTATAGAATATACTTATAGTATCTAATATACACTAATAGTGTGCTTTTATAATGTACTTTGTTATCTTTACTGTAATCACAAATGCTACTGGGTGTGTACAAAAATAATGAATGATTTTTATAACTTAGCAAAATACCTTTTCATTGTTGGTAAAAGCGATGAACTCTTTGTTACATAGAGGATATAAATTAAGATCATGTTTATGTACTTTATATTAAGTTTGTTTTAAAAGTTTGAACAATAGTGGTAAGGATGAAACATTATTTTCAGAGACTGTAAACAAATATCATGGGAGGTGCAATCTATTATGTTTTTGTAGCAGCATATTACATATTTGTAATGAGCATTAATATTTTGAGCCTAAAGGATTTGACAGACTGCTTATATTTTGGTGATATATCTTGACTTCTTGTTTCTAATGGACAATCTAATAAATACCATGGCTAATTGGAATAGCTGAACCCACGTTTTGCTTCTAAGAGACTTATGGTTAGTTCACTCATTCTTTTAATGCTGAATCTCTAACTAGTGGGAACTGTATCTTTCCAGTGTTGGTCTGGCGCAGTCCTTGTGTACTTGTGTGCATTGTACCTCATCTTTTTTTTTTTCTATATCCTGAGTTTTGTAGTGTCTTATTTTAGGGGACTTTTGACTTTCAAAATTTTTAAGCAGAATAGAATCTCTCTTCTAAATGATTTTTCTTAACCATTTACAGTGTTTTTTTTTAATAAAAGAAATCTTTTTTTGTGTCATATGTGAGAGAAATCTGATCTGCATTACTTTTTACTCAAAGTAATTTGCTGATAGTAATTCTAGAACTCAGTAGGGGAGTATCCCATTTTTTCACCTTTTTACATTGTCCATGGATTTTTAACTATTTTAACATACATGTATGTGTGTATATATATATATATATTTATATTTTTTTACAAGAAATTCTCAGTTGTTTTTGTTAACTCCTCCCTTGCAACTGGTGTGGACTGTGTATACATAGACCAGTAGAGACAGAACTTAAAAACGAATTGCATATAAGTCAGGTGACGTATTTTCATCAAAAGTAATGTCAGAGTTACATTTTATTCTTTTGCTTTAGATATTTAGAATTATATATGATGCTATTCTGTAACTCATTAGAAAACAAATCATATTACACAAAATTTACCCTCAACCACACTCCTTCCCACCCCCATCCTCAATTAAAGTACCTAAATCTGGTGTGAATACTTTACTGATTACATTATATTATTTATTAAGCTTTACACTACATACTCTTTTTAATCTAACACATTCCTCAAGGTGTCTTTAATAAAAAGCAAATAGTAGCATAACAGTTATCAAATAACTTCAAGTGCTAAAGGCCTGAAAGTGCAAACGTGTCACTCAGTGACTCTGTTGCTTGTGGCTACTTTAATGAAACAGAAGTTTAAAGGTCAAATGATACATTTTTATCTCCTAAATGCCACAATGTCTGTTTCAGAGAAAAGAATCAAGAAAAATAAAACTCTCCTTAACTGGTTTATAATACAAAAGAAAAATTCATTCTATGATCTACTAACTGCATCTATCATTAGTAGGCCATCCTCTCCTCTTAACTTAGAGGATTTATGAAATTTCCTTTAATAATTTCAACATTCTTATCATTTTAACTTTGTCTTTTAATGTTAGTGAAGCAATGTATTAAATGTCAAAATGTCCCTTTCTTCTAATAATGTTATTCACTGATTAATGTCTGGAGGATTCACTGTAGCTATTTGGACCTTCTTGATAAAGTATTTAATGATACATCTACCCAATAACATAATGTTTGGTATTTCCCTTATTTAAACTTTGGATTCAAATAAATACATGGATGTCTAGAGTACATTTGTAGTTTGCTACAAACCCAAACTAATATACTCATGAATTTATTAAAAAGTGACTTTGATTGAAACTACATTTAATATGTATTAGTATTTTATACATAATAAAACTTGTTAACTGCATATGGAGAATTTAACTTTTCCTCTAGTCTTTACATTGCATTTTGCATCGTGTGGAAGACCTGAGTAAATGTTTCATGGGAGACATAACAAAGAACAGGAGATGCTAGAACCAACTGGTTCACACTTCAGTACCTGGTATTTCTAGATGTGGAAAATCTAGGGGAACATAACTCAGCTCTGGATCAATATATAAATTTCAGATGATTTTTTGAAATATAGTTTTATAGTTAATTTAAGGTGAACCCATTGTTTTATCCTTACTTTATTAATGAACATAGTTATGTTAACATGTACAAAATGTCTAATATTCTTTGGAAACAATGCAAGGAACATCCTCATTTACATCTAGTGTCTGAACATTTTTAACACACATGCCATTATTAAACTAATTATTTCAATCTGTTTCTACTTCAACTCTTCCATATGAATTTTGTACATTTTAAGCCACCTTTGTGATATGAACTCAAAATATTCTATTCCCTAATTGCCATGCTTTAATGTCATCAATTGAAGGGAGATTCTTTTCTTAAATGTGATATATTTTACCTTAATGAAGTTGAACCCATCTCTGTTATTTTAACATAGTAGAGTTGAATGGAACTTATATGATACTGTAATATGAAGGAAGACTTTTGGTTAAAGTATAAAGCACATTTCCACAGAAAATCTTTCCACTGGAAGACACAAAACTTTTAAAAGTGGATTAATAAGTGGATATGGAAAGTATTTATTACTTCTTAGCCCATTCACTCAGTACATTCGCCTTTTGATTAGACGACATCAATTAGTTTAGTTTGGATACAAGAGGGTAAATGATTTATTTATGAGAATGAAGAATTACTAATAGCAGTAAAAATCAATTATACTATACCTCAAGAATATCATTGAAGAGTCTCATATTGTCTGCTGAGTCATTCCCGTACATTGATGCATCACATATCCCAGGTAAACTTCAGGTGTATAGGTATTTTCAATTTTGAACATTAAGGCATTATTTAAAAACCTATATATTGCCCTGGCTGGCGTAGCTCAGTGGATTGAGAGCAGGCTGCGAACCAGGCATCGCAGGTTCGATTCCCAGTCAGGGCACATGCCTAGGTTGCAGGCCATGTCCCCCAGCAACCGCACATTGATGTTTCTCTCTCTCTCTCTCCCCCTCTCCCTTCCCTCTCTAAAAATAAATAAATAAAATCTTTAAAAAAACCCCTATATATTTATTATATAGTACCATTGAACAAATGTATTTATAATTCTGATTTGTTTCTTTAAAATAGAGAGGGTAATAGATTGTCATACTAAGTCATTTTGGAAAACTGTATTCAAAATATGGAATAAAATGCTACAATATCACCTGTAGTGATTTTCCTGAGCTGTTTTATTAGCATAACTTATTATTTGGCGTATTAGTATGCAATGATTTATTATATTGAAGAACAGTAGTATTTTGCAAATTTATAGATAAGTGTACCCCTGCTCAGTCTTTTTAATTCAGAAGAATTTATAAGTCCATGTGGTTAAATCTTTGAACACAAACATTAAAAATGTGCTTATTTGAAATAAATTGACTTTGGAATTAAACAGCTCCATGGAAGGAGTTAATTCTGCAATACCAGACGTCTGAAGAGTTTAGAGAAATGTGCATATCCTATATACACCAGTTCTGAGCCTGATGCTGTTGGAGAGAGATGGTGGAGCTAATCCCTCAGCCGCATTTACAAGTCAGACAAGCCTTCAGCTGTGGTTGGCCAATGATAGGTCGTTTCAGGAGAAATGGAGGACGGAAGGGGTTAGAGGCCAAGGTGTTTGTTTCTCCCCTCCTTCATTGCTTTTGGGTAATATCCAGCAATGTCTCCATCTCCCAAGGAGCCTCTTTGTTCCAGTTTCCACCCCATAACTGGCTCTTGGCTCTGTTTGTTCCTCATCCATTTGATCTTTCATCCTAAGAGCAGTAGTGCTTTCCCGCTGCTCTCATTACTGGGTTTGGCTCTCAGCTTTTCCACCCCTTTGTAATCAGTTCCCTCTATTAAATTCCCTCTGTTTTAAATATCCAGAATGCCTTAAGTTTTGCTGGTAGAGTCCTGATTAATACAAAGTGAAAAGTAATAGTTTCAGTGATTTTAATTATATTTGATTAAATTACTACTTTGCCCATGGCACCATAATGTTACTTGTTAGATTGGATAGCAACACTGGGGCATATTGCAAATAAGAAAAATGGATATTTGGGTTGTTTTCACGCCCAGATTATGATGAGAATGAAACAAATTTATAAATATTTAATTAAAATAACAATTGAATACATGATTTTAGTAATATCTGTATCTATCTATCTATATCTATCTATATCTATCTATATGTGTACAGTGTTGCTATAGGAGAGAAAATAAAGAAGTTGATGGGCACATATTGGCAACATTCAATAATACTCTATCTTTTTTTTTTGGATTGAACGAAAGAAAACTAGAGCTAAACTCTGTTTGTGAATATGTGATCAAAATGATAGGATTATTCTTACAGTGTTGCCTATTTAAATTAATAGGAATCAAAGGTGTTTAATGTAGCTTAATACTCAAGGAGTTTTCCATTTCTTTTGAAGTATATGATGAAAACAATGCACATGTTTCAAGTATTGAAGTATTTGACCACTGTAAAAATTAGTATCTCAAGCCGTTTGAATCTTTTGATCAGAAATCAAATCACTGGAATACTATTCAGCCATAAAAACGAAGAAACTTCCTTTATGCAACAGCATGGATGGACCTAGAGAATAGTATGAAATAAGCCCATCAGAGAAAGACAAATACCATATGATTTCACTTATATTTGGAATGTAATGAACGAACTGAACTAACAAGCAAAATAGAGACAGACACAAGATGGAGAGCAAGGTGACAACTATGGGGGAGACAGTTAGGGGATGGAGGGATTAAGCAAAAAAAGAAAAAGGATTCATGGACATGGACACCAGTGTGATGATTGCAGGGGGAGGGTGGTAGAAGGGGAATAAATGGTAATGGAGAATATAATAAAATGAATAAATAGAAAACAAGTCACTTTTCTACCATATTCTGTTCAAATTAGCATAAATTAAGATATTATGGACATCACATAACTTACATAGGGTAGTGAAGGGAATCTTCATTAGTGAATATTATTCATTTGTTTTTAATTTACTCTTTCTCTTAACTGACTATTAGATGATGCAATGACCTTCCCCCTAATGTCTTCAAAATGCTTTCTGAAAGATGCTTGTTTAGGTGTGTGGCTCCAGTGTAAACAAGTAGTCATCATAAAGTACTGCTTTTGGTACATTTCTCCACACTTTCACAGGAAAGATGTTAATTTAAGAGCCATTAATGAATCAACACTCTCTCAAAGATGCTCAAGAGAGGATTTCCGAATTGGGAAGACAGTGCGTGTTGGTCTCTACCATTCGGTTTTTCTCAGTCTTGTTGATCCATTACGGATTACCATTATATTAGTGTTATATATGTAAGAGAATGGAACATTTACTGTTGTATTTTCTCCTAGGAGCATTATATAATTTGCCTTTTAGCTTCTGTAAAAGAAATTTTAAATTGGGTTACATGATCTTTTATCAGGTGCTTTATGTGTTTCTAGTTCATCTATGGAAACAAGAACTTCCCATACTCCCAGAGAGTAAAATCTAAGATTTTTCTATATGGCTCTAATCATTATCAGACTGGATTTTATTAGTTTACCACACCTAAGAATGGGTTAATGTAATAGATATTGAAGAAAATTAATAGTAGTATTAGTTTTGATCCTTTGTTAAAATATATTAATTTTGATTGACAAAACACCTGGGTTTGTAAGCTCTACAACTATTGTTATCCTATCCCTATGCCTTAAACAATAGCTTTACATACATCAAGCTAGCATCCACTATTTTGTAATTAATGAATCCACAGAAGGATAAATGAAAGAATAAATTTATTTGTTCTTTAGTTTATTGTTTCAGATTTAAAAAATTATAATATCTTTTATACCATGGTGGATCTGCATGCTTACAGTGATTAAGTACTTTGTGTTGAATCTGATTATGAATAGCCTTTGCCTTAAGTAATTCCTGCAGTCCTAAGCCAAAGACACATTGAAATCATTCAGTGTCGTCAAATTGCAGGATACAACTTATAACTTAAGAAAAAGTATTGGATACTGAAGGTATTTTTTAAATAAAGTGTATTAAAATAGGGTAGAAGGCATTATACATATTAAAGGTAAGTATTGTTTGATTAAACTTTTATTGTGTGTGTATGTGTATGGTGTGTCAAGATTTTAGATTTATTTCTTACTGTGGGTTTCAGAAGAAAAAGTTTGAAATGCAGTGGCATGCTTATTGTAAGACTTTGAGATGTAGTTATAATTTTAAGAAGACTCAGGATTTTCAATTATATAGGAAGGCTTTTTGCTATTTGCAATTATAATCAGCAGATAACAGGAAAAGTTCAAAATAGTAAAAAGTTTTTTTCTGTTTCTACCTCAACTCCTGGAGGCTCCTCTTCCTTTCTCCTAAGATTTCCATTAAATAAAATCAATAAAAGTAAAGAGGTAGAGAGAATCGACTATTTGCTATGGATGAATAACTCTCAACTGTGAAAAGTATTGTAGCTACACACCCCAAACTAGGGCAGAACTTTTGTATCATTCTAAACGTCTTCCAGAGTTAGGTCAACAGTACTTTATAAACCACAGGGTATTGATACAGCTGATAGAATTTTAATGTGGTCATCTTGCTTTGATTTATAATGCTGGGGAGGTTATCTATTAGCATAGTGGTTTCTAAGCCATATCAAGTTTTAAATCCTGAGAGAGGACCTTGATGCTCTTAAGCATCCAGCTGGCATGGGAACTTGTCTTTTAATCACTTTTTCTAGGAAAAGGGGAATATAAGAAAGCAGGAATTTGGCTGTATTGCCAACATTAAGTGTTGTTCTTTTGAATAGAAGCCAATATATTATACTTTCCAGATAGCTGGTAATTTGTTCAATTTAAGAGAGATGTTTATAACCCTTTTCAGTCCAGAACTAAATTATTCTTTAGTGTATTTCACTAAGTCGTTTGGACACAGGTCCAGTGCCCATGCTCATGCTACAGAATAGGGTTTCTTTAAAGCTATAGCTCCTGCCATAAAGTATTGAAAGGTTTTCACTGATTTAAAGGGCTATGGGAAAAATGTTTTCTGTTGTCTTCAGAAACTCCTTCCCTCTCATGGAACTAAATTAAATTTAGAGATATTAAAAGGATTTAGGAGATATTGTGAGCATAAGAGCTGTAATCAGAAGGCAAGAGAGTAATGATTGTATTTTCTCTCCAGTAACATTACATACTATTGCATTGGGATATTAAGTGAATAAATCAAAGGGATCATAAAGTTTTTCTAATCTTATAGATATAATATTTCTTAGAGGAGAACATACTTTGATATATTTGATTTGTGAGAAACCTGTTTTCAAACTAATGTCTTGGTAATTGATCAGCTGAATAGAAAATAACGTCCATACTGCTTGACATATTGCTTGACACATTATTAGAGCTCAAACCCTGAATGTCGGGTGTAGGAAATGAAGGCAGAAAGGAGGAAAGGAAAAAGGGAGGAAGAAAGAGATGGAAGTATGTTACGCTATATGAGTAATTTCTGATAAAATTACCTAAAATTACTGGGATGACATAAAATTAAGCCCAGGAATTTTACTATATGGAAGAATTACAATAAAAATAATGAATTTCAGTTTAAATAATTCATTAAATAATTGAAATAATGTTAAACCTACATCCTCCCATGATGGAGTGATGTCAACTGTACAAATTGAAGTTTTAAAATCATACTTAACACTCAAGTGTAAGTCTGTCTTCCAGATACCTAGTGCATTTATGTTTAGTTTAAAAGATAGTAACTGTAGTTTGGCCTGCAATGGGGTCAGGGGCCAATGTTTTGTAATATGTTCATAAAAGAAAATTATATATAAATCTTTGAATAACTGCTCACTTGTCTTCTTGAGAACATGTCATTGATCGATCTTTTGCTCATGCATCATTAATATGAAATAGATATAAAGAGTTACTTTTGCTTATGCACAGAGCTTCTCTGTTATTGGAATTGTTCCGTTGCATTGCACAACCCGTCATGGTTTGAGGTATCTGGAATAGGAGTGATGAGAGTTTGAGTTTCTGTTTCTCCACTTACTGGATATGTGACTTGAACAAAATGCCTTACCCTCACTTAGTACCTCCCTAGCAAAATGACATGGATGAAATGAGATAATGCTTGTAAAATGCTAACACAGTATCTACTATGTAGTAAGCACTAAATTTATATTAGCTAATAATTTGTGCTTTCTTTTCCTGATATCAATCTGGAATTTGTTGACACTCTTGAATTACTGACATGGATATATTTCTCCTCAATTAAATCACTGTGCCCATTATATGTGAAAACACTATACAGTATTTGTTGAATATGTATGTGTGTGTGTATATATATATGGTATATATATATATATATATAGTGATTTTGATTTTGTTAAAATAGTATCTCACACCCTGGGGTGTCAGATGGTGAGCCCTGGTTCAATAGAGGACCACAAAATAAACTGAAATGGAGTTTACTGTTCACAGGTCCTGGAAGAGATATATATCATACCTCCAGGGACCACAGGAGGAGTTCAAGGCAAGATGTAGGCAGAGAAAGCAACAGAACCTGGAACACGTGCTTTTACTAAGGTCCCTGGGTAGAATGCTTTAGGCTGGATTTAGCCAAGGCTGAATTGGTCATTTCAAACCACAAAAAAATGTATTTGGGGGATGATTATCCAAGGGATAATCATTGAACAATCATCCCTTGGATAATTAACAAAAAGAGGCAGGGAGGTTATTCACAAGGACAGCTGGGGAAGTGATGTCAGAAAGTTAAATTTAGTTGTGACTCTTCAAGCTGGTCAAGAATTTTCTGTCTATATTGCCATTTTATCCATCAATAATAAACTCAGTAGAAGCTCAGAAAACATGAATACTTACTCTAATTCGGCACATTTGCTAAATGTGCAGCAGAATGATTTAAGTTCATAATCATGATGGAGCCATCAACATCATAATTCAGTTTCAACTCTCACCGAGTATCTACTATATATGATATATCATCACAACAGTGTGCAATAAGGCATTGCTTTCCCAGTTTTATAGTCAAGTAAACACAAGTTTGGAAAGGTAAGGTAATCAACCTTTGGTCAAACAGGGAGCGGCTGAGCCAGAATTCAAATCTCAGTTCTTCTATCCTAAGCCTCCTGACTTTTCTGCAGTCTGTGTCTCTCACTAAGAGGAGATCAAGCCCTGGCTGGCGTAGCTCAGTGGATTGAGCGCAGGCTGTGAACCAAAGCATCACAGGTTCGATTCCCAGTCAGGGCACATGCCTGGGTTGCAGGCCATGGCCCCCAGCAACCGCACATTGATGTTTCTCTCTCTCTCTCTCTCTCTCTCTCTCTCTCTCTGCCTCCCTTACCTCTCTAAAAAATAAATAAAATTTAAAAAAAAGAGATCAAAACAAATGATAAATTTATTGCTTATTTAGTTATTAACATTTATTAAGCACCCTCTGAATTTCAACTACTGCTAAATTGATAATGATAAAAATCAAGAAGGCACATCATATATTTGAGAAAACAAATTATTTTCAGTAAGAAAAGGTACTTAGCATGAATTATAATAAGCATTTACAAAAAAAATCACTTATCCAAAATTATTTTATTCCTAATGATTATAAGTTACTGATAATACAAGAGAAAAATAATTTTTGAACATCATTTATAGTTAAGCATTATACATGGTTAATTCATTGAATCCTCACAGCAACCTACTTTTTTTTCTATTTTATAAGTGTAGAAACAAACTCATAGAAGATGAATAACTTTCTCAACTTTGATACAGGTAGTAAACAGCATATCCAGGATTTGGTCCTAAGCCTGTGTGCCTCCAAAGCCCATGCTTATTTGTTTTTTAAGGCACAGTATTTCCTGGGGCTTTTTGTATACTCTGATCCTTAATAAAAAGGAAAAGCTGTCCTTGCTTGATGTAGTTTTCCAAGTCCTCAGCTTAATCATTTGAATGCTAATTCTGGTATAACTCTAACAAGTGAATCAAACTGATTTAGAACTCTCCTTTGAAAAGGAAATGAAACATTGAAATTAGATGAGTTGGCTTTTCCTACTAGCTGGTAGAAGCGGATGGATATCTATATCTATCTATATCTATCTATATCATCTATATCTATATCCATATCCATATCTATATCATCATCTATATCATCGTCTATATCATCATCTATATCTATAATCTATGATAGCCTAATTGAACAAAAACTTGTTTTTATGTAATTTAAGAATATTTTAAATGTATTTTGATAGTCACATTCTACAAATTTTATATGTGTCCCTAAGAGGAGGTAAGTGTCCTGATATTTTATTCTTTGGTTATCTAAAGCTTTCCTACTATGAAGTCCTATTTTTGTCTTATATCATTCAAGAATTTTTCAACTCTCTCTAGTCCAATTCTAACTCCTTATTCCCTGAATTTTGTATTTCTGTACCTTCCCATTTTATAATGTTTATCCCATCAATTTTACATTACAGTATATCGTTATCTTTTTTTATTCTACGAAGGAGTATACCAGCTATTATCTTATATAACAGTCTTTCATTTACCACAGATCTTTTGCAAACTTTTCATAATGGAATTTCTATAGGATATGCTTATTAAATTCTAGAATATTAAAATTGATTTTTCATTTTCTTTTTGTATTTCAGGAATTTATTTTATACATTTTTTTCTCATTCTGTAGTACCCCTTGCAACAGAAACATGATCTAGAAGAACGTCACCATTTTTCAGCATATATTTATTGAGTCCTTGTCATATACTAGACCCTTTTAATAAGTTTGGGTTACAGTGATAATAAAGAGTTAAGGTCCTTTCTATTGAATTTACACTGCAGTTCAATCTGTGTTCTTAAACAGTGTTGTATGGTGTAAGGGACTTAGGTTTGACATTTTACTTGACTATCTCTTAGCCCCCTGGTCACAAGCAAGTTATTTGGTTTTTCTGAGACTCAGTTTTATTGTTGGTAAAGGGAAATAGTGATAGCTACTCCTATACTGTCCTCACCAGGAATCTTGGTAATAAGATATATGAACGTGTCCTAAGCGATATCAGTGCACAGTTGGCTCTCGTGTCAATGTCTTTTCTCCCTACCTTCCTCATTCTTCCTTACATATAGCTATAACTTGTGGACAGAACTGCCTGGTTAAAGAAATGGTTACATGTTATATTGTGCTTTTCTGTGTTCTGTTTGTTTTCTGGTTACTTCTGAGGCTCATCTATTTTTAGTTCCAAGCAGCTTTCTGATACTTTGAAGAGCAGATGTCATTGTAATGCATGATGACTATGTGTCTTATTCACTTGTTTCTTCTTCTTGGACTCATTTTTATTTCATCTCAAATTATTTGCCTTCATAATCTCCTCTCTTAAATATTTTGTACATGGATTTCCCACTAAATTTGTCAGTTTTTGACATATTCTGGATGTCTTTGAAGAGTATATGTTCTTCCTCACAGTTTCTTCTCTTGGCCTCAAAACCTTGCGAATATTATGTGTTTCTTCTAAAATCCAACACTTTTCTCAGTATACTTGTATTATCATTTTTCTTGGTTGGAATGGTTATGTATACATATGGGATCCTTCATAATTACCAGTTGATCCTCTATTTGATCAACAAAGCAAATAATATATGAAATTCTTCTGCAAATAATTCTTGAAATAACACTACGATGCTTTTGCCACTTCATTTTCTAAACTATCCTAAGCCTCCCACCCCCAATAGAAGCGATGACACTTCTCTTTAATCTCTATAATTGCTAAGCTGATTTTCTGATTTTTCTTAGGGCATTCTAAAAATCCTCTTTGTATTTGGCATACATATATAATCACTTGGTTTCTGGTAGACAATATCTAGACTTTTGTATAACACCTAGCTTCAACTACCATGCAATTTACATGTATGTTATTTATGTGGAGAAAGCACTAAATGTAAATTATTGTTAAATTTCTTTATTTACATGAAACTCCCTAGTCATGTTTATTTTCCACACAAGAATATTGTGGTTTTTCAAATTCTTTCTTAGCCCTTCCATATCCTCATTATTTTCCTATTTTCAGCTACTTGCACATATGTATTTATGTTGGACCCTTAAAAATAGCCATATTTCTTTGCATACTTAAAAAATGCATCAAAAATTGATTAAGTTTAGTTGCCTCTATATAGGATGGGTTATATATAGGTAGTACCTAAACTATAGGTTGTGAGAATTCAATGAGGTAAAATTTATAATCTCCATAGCACCATGCTTGGTACAAAATAGGCAATATATAAATGTTAGCTATTATGATTTTTATAAATATTGTTAACAATAGACCTTCAGTAATATTTTAGGGGGTTAGCTGACTATAGTCAAAATCAAGATCTTCTGGTAATGTGCTTACTTCTGCATTCTCCACCACGCTGCAGGGGCTCAGTTCATTTATTATCTTTTATTTCAAAGAGGACTTGTTGCTATTTTCCCCTTTTGTGGGGACTTTCTTCTTCTCATCAGTTGATTTTCCCAAATAGCTTTTAAATAATTTCCTTCTATCTATTTTCTAAATTTAGTTCAATGCTATTTTTTCAGGGACCTTTTATAATTGCTCAGAATTGACAACTTAAAGCAAAAAATTAAGCACATGGAAATATATATCCCCAAATACATATACCCAAATATATACATATATGTGTATGTATTTGTAAATTTATTTACTTCATGACTTATAAGCCCAAACAGTTGCCTTGTGTTAATGCTGGATTTACCAAAATATGTTTGGTGCATTCAGTTCCTTCCTTGTATTTTAGTTGTTTATATACATGTTTTATAATATATCTGTATAGTTCACTTAGGTCTTTTGAGGCAGAACTGTTACCTTAATTGTTTTTGCATCCCTTGAGGTTTTGGACAGGCTTTGTTGAAATGAGTAAATAAATATGGAAATCACTAGTATTTTTCTACTTATCACATACATATATATTTAATTTGCTAATCCATTGTTGTTTGCGATTATTGACATATTTTAATATGAATTTCATTTAAAATACAAATTAAGGTAAATATGTATCAATATCTCTATTTCTTGGTGTTAATTTTAGTATTATATCTATCACTGAGCAGAACTTTTTTGAGGCAGGAGGACATATTTGCCCTGCAAATATCATATTTGCCATATTGCCAGAAATGTTAGTATCAATAAAATTATGATGGTACAATAAAATGGATGGGAAATATTCTCACCAAACATTATATCAGGAATTAAGCAATGTGATAGTTTTTTATAAGTGTAACACTGCTTGAAAATAAGATTTTTGTTTGTGGGGAGAGGATGAGTTGATGAAATAAAAGCACTCAAATTCGAGTAAATGGTGCTGTCATGTTTTCCTCTTTTTTATTCAGGTAGGGGATCATAAAACAGTATTTCATAAGTTGGGAAGGATAATTCAGGTCCAATATGATAGAACCAATCAAATGAATTTCACAGTCAGAATTGGTATGAATATTGAATCAGGACAATGATGACAATATCTATGATTTTTATAGCCTAATAAGAAAATAATTTTTAAATTTATAAAATTAAGAAGGCGGCTCATTGGAAGTTTCCAAATATCATATAAATCTCTAATGGGTGTAATTAATGTTCCATGCCTTAAGAATTTAAAAACAAAGTCCTTAGTTTGGTTTTAAAGGTAAAGAACTTCTGGTTTCTAATGCCTACTGTATATATTACCAAACATTTAATGAGACATTCAATAAATATTTTATTGACTGATTGTTTGACATTTCTTTAAACTAATTTAAGCATTGACTTTTTATTTCTTAGTAAATTAGACACATACTTCAAGATCAAAATTAATTCCCAATTGTTAAATTAAATTATAGTGTTTGTATCTCAGTTATTTCCTTAGAGAAAATTGAAAAGGAGTTTGCTATACTCTAATAATACATGGCAGTGTGAAAACTGGTGGACATTAGTGCCACAAAATTAAAATTAAAAGCTAACAAAAACTATCTTTTTTAAAGACAGTCAATTTATTATTTATTTTATATCATTTTCATTTGGTAGTAGGAGTGTTGGTGTTCAAACTGGCAAACAATTGTCATTAGTCATACATAATTAAAACAAAAAGATTATCCAAGTGTTTAGAGTTAATATAGCATGGAAAAAAATGTGATGCATAGATAATACACAAATTGGTGGTAATATAGTTATAAAACTTTTGATTAAGAAAAATGTTATATTATGTATAGTTACTAAACTATTTAATGAATAAATGACAATTGACTATGTGTTTAACATTTATTTGGTACAGTAGTATAAATTATAAATTTATTACATTAACATAAATAATCTTAAAATAGACAAATATATAACATAAGTTTTTATTAATGATTTTCCATCTATAGAAAAATTAGACTTGGTATATTTTCTTTCAATTATTCTTTATGTTCAGGAATACATTTTCTAATAAGAAATAAAATATTGACATTTTGAATGATGTTTATGTCATCCTCAAATAAGTCTATAGTATGAAATGTGTAATTGATGGCTATAATTTAAGTTATTAAAATATTGTCATAATATTACAAGTAATTAAGTAGTTTGAAAAAACTTAAATAACAACATAAAACAATTTGGTCTCCATGTATTATTTTAATTTGGAAAATAAACAATAAAGGACATGCAGGAGAATGGAAATTTAAAAAATGACATTTGATAAAATATACTTAATCATTTCAATTATTAATTTTTCTATAGTTAAAAAACTTTAGTAGTCTCTCATTATTTAATAATAGACTGTAAATAATCCTTCTAAAGTAGAAATGAAGATATGATTGTGAATCTTATAAATTTGAATTAAAACTTAAACTTATATTTCTTTTATATTATCAAATAATTTTATCTTGAAATATAATATTTATGTCATCTTACTTAAATATCACACCATTCTTATAAGGAAAACAGAACAAGTGTTGAAGTTCCAATTTTTCAAATGAATAAACACAGGCTTAAATATTTAAAGAGTTCTTGGTTATGAAATATAATTATGTCTTATAAATATCAAACAGACTGGATCTTAGTCTGAATTCAGTACACTTTTCTTCTGATTTTCTGATTATAAAGCATAAACTACTCAGAGTGACATTTTACTTTCTTTTATATTTTATTTTATTTTACAGGGCTCTAGAACATGTGATTTCATTTTGGTCTCCATATCGAGTATACCACTCATAGCTAGTGACACCACTGATTTCCAGGGGCCACTGTGTCATATTTTATGCTTCATTCCCCGTCACACTTTACCCATCTCCCCTGAGGAAATGTGCAGAGAGTAAATAATGGAAAAATCTAAGAAGAAATGAAATCACTAAAGAAAACTTACATTAGGGAAGGAATAATGAAGTGAAAATTACTTAATCTTTTCTCACTACTTCACTATTGCCATTTTCTTTTTTGTCTTTTTTTTTGCCTTGGTGCTTCTTTTATTTCATGCTCTATCTCAAAACAAGGAATTGCCAGGCAGGACAAATACTTGTTAATGCTGGTTTTTAGCCAATAACACCATGGGGAAATTATGTTACCACTTCAATTAGGAAGTCAGAGGGAGACAATTCTTTTTAGAAAGTAATGCTTACATAGCAGTCATCAAGAAATATAGAAGGATATTCAAGTAAAGATAACTGTACATTCTAAAGGGTCTCTGTTGGGCTGTTTTGTTTTAACTAGCTACAGTCATCCAAAGTTTTAAGTTTTTTTAATATTTAAGGATTTTTTATTAGCATATAATATTTAACTTTGGCAATGGACTTTTCTTCCCTTTTCTATTAAAACAATACTATTTAAATATTAAAAAAAAAAAACACCAACATCTCCTTTGGAGAAATAAAGCTTTAAATTTGTGCAGCTAATTTCACTAGTAAAAGTAATAGAGCACTTGGATCTCTCTTGATCTGCATTTCCCCTAACAGTGTTATGGTGGTAATCTATATGGTGTTAATACAAAAGAAGCTCTTTTAGCTGACCTATATTTGAAAAGCACTCTTTACTTCCTTTAAAAAGTTCTAACTGCTGCCCACAGCACACAGTATATTTCTCTTTAATATATGTGCATGGCATTTATTCTTATCAGTTGAATTTAAGATTAGCAGAATCAGTTAAAATATGAGTGCTATAAAAATTTGTTCCTACAAAAAACAGTGTTGAATGCTTAGAAACTTTGATAAAGGTAGTCATTAAAAGTAATAGTATTTAACTAGATATGGATGAGGTAATTGTAAAATATTTGTAGGAAAATTAAATCTAGATGCATTCTGCACTCGGAATGCTTCACAAATGTCTTTAAATTCTCATTCCACTTCAAAGAACCAGAAACTCCAGTAATCTTGATGGGAGCATTATATGATACTAGAAAGACGGTGTGGAACTTTAGTCAGTAATCATATTTGCCAACATCAGAAGTTGCCTGTTTTTAAGACTGACATAAATATACATGTTCAAGTTCTTGAAAGCAATATATTTTGAGTATGCACATTATAAATTACTTTTTTATTAACTGACCAATATAATCTTTATCTTATAAGATGTTCCTTAAAGAATATGCTATGGGGAAATTTTTAGAAAGCTAATGCCTTCAAATAATATACCCCTATTTAATGAGTACCTTTATTCCACATTCACGGAGAGTACTTAAAATTACATTTTAAAATTATTATTTATAAAGAATAGAAGAAACTACATCTTGCTTTTTAAGGCAGGTGATAGTCATTTACTGATATAACTGATGTTTCTTGAGTACTAAATGTATAAGGGCATTATTCTAGGTTCTTGGGATCCAATAGGACAAAAATAAAAATTCTCAGTTCTCAAGGAGTTTATAATCTGACAGGTAAATCTATCCAGGTAGGAAAACAAAATGACTACTGAAGAAACCAAAGTTCCTACTATGGAAGAAGGTAATGGACAAACTATTCTTCTCCCAGAATGTTCCATCTGGACCTTTCCTCAGGCTACAAAAATGTAAATGTTATCTGAGCTTGCTTTCGCCTCAAGAGAGGTTTCAGTGCTCCCAGGACTAAGCGATCCAGGGCCCCGTCTCCGTGCCTACTTCACCAACTTTCTTGCAGGTAAGTGAAATAGTATTCTAACATTGTTCTTGTTATTCAGGTCCAAGCTTGAAAGGTACCTGCCTCCTCAGGAACCTGCCCTGCCACTCATCTGGAGTGGACCCCGCGGCAAACATTGCTGGGTTTGGACCTGACGTTCTGATTCCCCCATTCTGATAGGTTCTTTCATGTAGCCGCGTTGCTGTTGTTCTGTCAGGCCTGTTATGTAAAAGTGGGGACTTCGTGTGTTTTCTCCCCAACTTTGACTCCTGGGCCAAAGTAGAGCCTGACTCACAGCTGGTGCTTAGAAAGATTTTATTGAAAGAAAAAAAGCTTTAAAAATAAGAGTTGTTTTTTTTTTTAATTACAGGCCTTCTCAGTATTAAACATGAAAATATTAAATATTCATTTCACCATATATGTAGATTTACAAAAATTATTTTATCTTGTATTTTTTTTGAAAAGTGTCTTTTACCTCACTGTTCTGCATAATGCAGTTTGAGAACCATACATACATTATGTTTGCCTGATTTTATTTTTAAAGGTGATCAAATAGAGAATATTTTTTAATGAAAGTAGTTTCTTTTTTAAAATATCTTTTTTAAGTTTTTTAGATAAGAGGCAAAGGGAAGGAGAGGTAGAGGGGAAAGAAACATCAATGTGCGCTCACTACTGAGGGGAGGACCTGGGTCCTGTGCATGTGTCCTGACTGGGAATTGAACCAGCGATCCTTTGGTTCACAGGACAGTGCTCAATCCACTGAGCCACTGGCCAGGGCAAATTGAGAATATTTTAACACATCATGCTAAGTGCCAAAATCACAATACAGGTCTCCAAATTGGTTATAGACTTAAGTGACCACAAATATAAATATGTAAAATGGACCCTGGCTAGTGTGGCTCAGTGGATTGAGTACCAGTTTGTGAACCAAAAGGTCACAGGTTCAATTCCCAGGTAGGGCACATGCCTGGGTTGCAGGCCAAGTCCCCAGTAGGATGCGCAGGAGAGGCAACCACACATTCATGTTTCTCTTCCTCTCTTTCTCCCTCCCTTTCCCTCTGCCTAAAAATAAATAAATGAAATCTTAAAAAAATAAACCCAGATTAAAAAAAATAAACATTTAAAAGGGGAGTGCAAAAATCTTTATATTTCCACAGTTATATATTTAGGCTCGTGCTAATTGTGAATCTTCCATGTTTACTTGTGTCAGTAATGTAAAACATGAGTTCTCCTCGTTGGATAGAAATATTCAAATATTTTTATGAGATACTTATTTGTAATTCTTCTAAAATACATCACACTGTATGAAACAAACCAAAACCTGTTATAACAATAGGTTTATATAAACCTGTTTTTTATTTGGTTTATACTTATAAACCAAATCAGTTATACTATAAGTTATAACTTACAGTCTTTCTGAATCATTCAGAAATATGACTTTACCATGGTCAAATATTTAATTTTTAAACTTGTGCTTAAAATTGATAATTTTTAAACCCACAATAATTGCTTTTATTATAGTTTGTTTCTAGGCTAGTTTTTATGATTCTTTCACTTATCAGAAAGGAATGTAATTAATCAAAATGCATAAAAATATCAGCTTTTAAGAATCTTGGCTCCTGTACTGTATGAAGAAATATAGAATGAAGTACAAATTTACATTGAATTCCAACTGGAATTCATCTAAAATATTATTTTCTTGCTTTAGTAACTTTAAGTAATGTATATTTCATTAACAGTGCATTTCACTGGGGTGAGTAGTTTGAGGAGTATTTGACAAGGTAACAGGATAATAGGGTTATAGTGTCATGTCTAGAATCACACTGCTTAGTTTTGAATCACAACTTTGCTACCATCTAAGGCTTTGGACAGATTGTTTACTTTCTGTGCATATTCCCTGATCTGTAATGTGCTGTCAGTAGTAGTGCACATTTTCTCGAGCATTGCTATGAGGATTTACTTATATAAAACTTGTGAGTTATTTAAAACTGTGCCTGGTACATAGTGAATGCATAGTAAATACTAGTGAGTTATTACCTGTTGCTTGCTAATGTAGATCATGTAATTTAATGGATGGCAAGAAAGTTCCTGTTCAAAAATATTCTTCATACCAAAAGGACTTACCAATAGATAATCAAATCTTGGTTTTCAGTGAAACCAAGGATGAAGGGTATCTTTACACAAACACCCTTTGGACAAGTACAGTTTTTTAGACAAGATATTTCAAAGCCAGACCAATGTATATTCATTTACTTCCTAGCTATTGGGTGTTCAGGCAGTTCATTTGACCTCTCAAAAACATGGCTATGTTATCTACAAAATGGAAATGCATCTGTACTTAGAGTTGCTGTGAAGATAAAAAGAGGAAATGTACATGAAACAGTTGAGTGCAAGATACAGTGTAAACAATTGATAGGTTTTTTTATACTGCTGTTATTATTATTATTTTATTTTATTATATCACTGCTATTATTTTGATATACTATTATTATTGTTCATATTATAGCTAATGGTTTCAGAAAATCCTTTTAAGTAAAAGAAAAAGAAACAGATTCACATACACAGGAAAAGTGGGAAAAATTGGAAAAATTGCTACTGAGTAATGAGGAAGAAGAACAATAAAAGAGATGAGTGGTAACAAAAGATAAACTTGGCCTCCATTGACGTTTTGCTTGACAGAACTACCAAAAATAACAGTTTTATTTGTATCTCATTATGGTCAAAGAACATTTATTAGGCTTACCCATGTTTGTACTCTTGCAGGGTCCATCAAGTAGATACGATACTTACCCTTTGGAAGAATATATTGAGATATATTTTATGTATAAGCTCCCTTTCTGTAAGAGGTTCAATATGTTGAAAAATGGTACTATGTGGCTGTGGAATATAATAAAATCGTAAACCTTCTCCTCTTATTACAGATGAGGTAAAACTCTCCTTCTATTGCAAACTTTGGCTTGATTAGGCCTAGTCATGAAACAGTTTATTTGGTCTTGCATGGTTCAGATCACATGATGTAATCCCAGAACACTTACATTTCTATAAAAACAATGGTGATAAGGTTGCCCTTTATTAAATGTGTACTGTTTGTCATGAACTGTGTAGATCAACTTACACATATATTTATTTTTTCAAGTATTATTTACCCAACCTTGTAAGTTAAGAAATGTTATTATGATCTATTCTTATCCATTCGTCTAAAGAAAATACAGTTAAAGAAATTAAACCACAGGTTTTAGTTTGGGTTTAAATCAAGATTTGGTTTACTCCAGAATGTATTATTTAACTACTTCAATACATAAATTTTATATTCATTCCATTTTCATTATGTTTATTTTTAATATAAGTTCAAATCTCATACTTAAGCTGTATTATTAATTTCATTAAGTAAACAAAATTTTAGTAGAACTAGCAAATAAAAGTAAAAATTTTGTTCATGTACAGAATATATGTTCTAGTTTTTACATAAAGTTTAGCTCATTATTTTTTTCTTCTTCTGTGAACTGCAATAATGAGGTAGATATTAGGAAACAAATGTATTTGACATGTATAAGGTAATGAAGTTTCATGGTTAGAGTAATTATAATTCATAATTCAATTTTAATTTTTCAATGAATATTTTCTACCTCCTCATCAATTTAAACTAGGTAAATTAGATAAACAAACAAACAAGCAAAAAGCTCATTCTTGTTTTCTTCTGTTGAGAGTGGTAAAGAAAAGGATCTGGCCAGCTGGTGCAGAGCTGAAATTTACAGTAAATGGCAGTGAAAACAGACTTGTTTAGAATCTCCAGCTGGATGAATATTGTGTCAACACTTTTGTGATATTTCTTGATGATATCATGTTAATCTGAAGAGCATTTAGCAGATACTAATTATCATCTGGTGAACACTCTTCAGATAAAAAGGTGAAAATCTATTCACTATGTGCAATGCACACTCAATTATTAACCTAAACTGCAAATTACTAAGACTTAATGTTTTGGTGATAGTATGGGTGTAAACAAAACAGATGCTGTTCCTTATTTTATGAAATATATGTCTCTCAGTGATTTGTTTTCAATTATTTTTATTAATGAGTTAATTACCATATAAAGCAGAACATATAAACTTCTAGATTGTTCTCCAGTATAGTTTTAAGCTATTATTTAATTTGGACAAAAAATTATAAGTATTCGCCACCTTAGCATGCAAGTTTAATGTTTTAAAATTAATATATCTTTTTTTTTTTTAAGATTTTATTTATTTATTTTTAGAGAGGGAAGGGAGGGAGAAAGAGAGAGAGAGAGAAACATCAATGTGCGGTTGCTGGGGGCTGTGGCCTGCAACCCAGGCATGTGCCCTGACTGGGAATCGAACCTGTGATACTTTGGTTCACAGCCCGCGCTCAATCCACTGAGCTACACCAGCCAGGGCGAAAAATTAATATATCTTTTTTGATACATCATACTAGACATTCTTAAATGAGCAAATTTTAAGTAACATACATGAATCAGATGTTATGTTAGTATCCACAGCAAGTTAAGACAATGTCCTGATATTTTTATTGTGTTCTGGAAAATCATTTTTTCATTCAGTAGATATGTATTTAGCACCTACTATATACCAGCTGTTTAACTGTCATTTCATTTTGCTGAAAATAAAATAATTGTTTTTCATTAAATTGATCAAATTGCCATCCATGCTATTATTTTATTCAAATCATTTATAAGTGAAATGAATTACTTCAACCTTGAATAAAATTTTATTCATAATGATGTGCATGTTAGATTCATGACCAATGGGAAAATTCAACTTACCTGTACTTTCTACGCAAAATGGACCTCATCACAGGTTTATTTTTCATAAAATTTTGATGAATCACAAATAGAATGAACAGACATAGTGAAAGATTGTCTGAGCATTTGAGAAGATAGAAAACTGGATGTGGATAATGAGAAAAAACATAAAAATATATAAAATGTTGATAGGAATATAAGCATTTTACTGCATGTATGGAGTTAGATATATAAGTCTTCTAAGGAGATGTCTGAAGAAATAGGAATGGCCATATTTCTGAGAAAATTCACTAGAAAAAAAAGGAAAGAGATAAGTTTTTAAAGAAAGAACAGGTATAGCTTAATAGAAAAATAAAACAGCACTTTATATGAAATGTATCAACATTTTACTGGCTATTAAAATATGATGAATCGTATGCTGAAGGAAATTTTTTTTTAATGTATACATGAAGTGGAAGCCAAGGTGTCAGTTTTGAAAACACAAACACTCAGAACTTTACTTTTTAAAATGTAATCTTTATTGTATTTTCTTTCTGTTACCATTTAGTCCCTGTATACCCCTGTCCCCGTCAATCACCACATGGGTTGAAAGACGGCAGTGTTCTTTCTTCATTCACTTCATCCAAGCTGCAAAGCATTCTTGAAGTGCCTCTTAAATATACACAGTTCTACCAAGTATTAACGGAACATTACAAAGATGTTGTTCATTGGAAGAATTTTTTTTTAAATTTTTATTTATTGATGTGAGAGAGAGAGAACAGAAGGTAGGGTGAGGGGAGAGAGAGAGAGGGAGGGAAGAAGGGAGGGAAAGAGAAACATTTAATTGTTCCACTTATTTATGATTCTTGTATGTGCTCTGACCAGGGACTGAACTGCAATCTTGGCATGTAGGGCCGATACTCTCACCAACTGAGCTACCTGGCAAGGATCCTTAGGAGAATCTTTGACTGTAGCAGTAAGAAAGACATCCATGAAAGACTACATAAGAAATATAAAGGTAATACATGATCCTTAAATCCAGAGTAAAGGGAGGATGTGTGGTACAGAGACCTAGAAGTGAAGTAGCATACAGTTTGGGTTATGAGAGAACTTAGGTTAGCCTTTGTTCTGTTAGAAAATGTAATCTAATTCTTAATTGGGGAAGTTATTTGGCTTAGGAAAGTTTAGGTTTTCATTTATATTTAAAATGATGGACTTAAAAATTCTATAATTCAAAACTTTCATATTGAATTAATCTTGCATTTCAGATTCAGTTAGTATTTCTGCTAATTCTTGTTCTAACATCCAAAACAAATCTATATCAACATCATGGATTCAATACACATTCATTATGCTTGGTATTATGTCTACTGCTAATATCCTGATATCCAAATAACATTTCTAATGGTTCCAACTAAAGATATATATGAATGTATTGAATTGATTTCCCTGTACTTATTTTTTTATATCTATTCAATTTGGATTGATTTCAAAATCTGTTATAGATATCTCATTTTTATTTGTACTGGTAACACAATGTTTTAACCTTCATTTCTTCCTGTATGAACACTTGTTTATTCCCATAGAAACACTTACCATTTCTTCCTAGGTTGTGTTTCTGTATCTCCATGCTCTTCTGTAGTTGAATGGAAAAGACCTGTACTTGGCTGTGTATCAAGATATGGCAGAAAGAATAATGTATGGAAGTGAAGATGGGTGCCGCTTTACTATTTAATCCCTATTTAGTCTTATTGTCACTCCATAAAAGTATTCTGATTTTATGACTTGATGTGAAATGTATTGTATGACTTTCATTTCTAAACTTCTGGGCATCAAGCCTAATGAGATGGAAGGATTTCCTAGGGAGTCCTCCAAGCATCCTAACAACATGTACTTTTCAATTCTTTAAGAATTTCCAAAGAGAGAGGATGAAAATGGAACTATTAGAGGTTATTTGTTGACAATGAGAAAAGGATGATGGATGAGGCAGTGGAGAATGGTAGCTCAATATCTTAAACAACAGCAACAACAAAAAGCACAGTTCAACAAATTCAGTATAAATTCTTAAAGTACATTTTCACATAATTTGAAAAATTTCTGCATGTGAGCCTATCAGAGCCAATGCATCCAATTACATAAAACCTTCCCAGTATTTATGCTTGCCTAACTATTGATAGAGGAAAAAGAATTTAAGAAAAGGTCCTTAAAACAAAAACAAGCATAGCAGCAACAAAAACACACATGCGAATGTATACCCATCTTAGTCAGGCATTCCCAACTTACTGTTTCTTAGCAATTTAATTGAATTCAGAACTTAGAAAATTTTACTTTGCCCTAAATAAGACCATTTATAATCAGAGGTCTGCACTCGATGGTGTGAGGTTATATACTATACACCAGAGATCTTCAACCGGTGTGCAAGAATTTTTAGAACAAGCAAAACATGATTGTCTAGTCAGAGGCACTCTTTTCCCTTAGATTGTAAAATAAAAAAAAAAAATGACAATAGCCAACACAACAATAGCTGTATAGCCATCTGGTGTGAATGAATCAAAATTATACCTATCTTTTTGTCAGATTGACAAAAAATATAGTGTATCTTTTGTGTGCCACAAAATTTTAGTTATTAGTTTATGTGTGCCATGAGATGAAAAAGGTTGAAAATCATTGCTATGTACTATAGATCTTATACTATTTTTAGGGAGTTCTACCTGTAGACCCCCAAGTGAGCACTCATTCCAATTAATTTGGAGTACCTAAAGAAACACTATATTAAAACCATGTTCTCTCCTCTCTCACACACACATACACATGCATACAAACACTGCAGACATATGCTCCTCACAATTTTTAAAATGTAAATTAAAAGTATTTAAATTACAGTTAAGCCCTAGCTGATGTGGCTTGGTGGACTCAGTGCCAGCTTGCAAACCAAAGGGTCCCTGGTTCCCAGTCAAGGCACAGGACTGGGTTGCGGGGCAGGTCTCCAGTAAGGGGCGTGTGAAAGACAACCACATATTTATGTTTCCCTTTCTCTTTCCCTTCCCCTCTGTCTAAAAATAAATAAATAAAATCTTAAAACTAATTATAAAAGTATAGATTAACTTTACATGGGAATTTTAAAGTAACAGAACTTAATTATGGAAGAAGAGAAATCAACAAATGTGACACAGGCATGTGCCACAATTGCTAACTGAGACTGGAGTTATAAAACCCAAGTCGTGGCTTTAGAGTTCGATACACTCATGTTCAAAATGGCTTTCAACCCCTGAGAGGGACTTAAAAGATTGCAATGTTAAAAGAATTCTTGAATAACTCACTGGCTTTTTTAGACAAACAGCTAAGACTTTAGATTGCACATATTTTTATGTAAAAATTCACAAATGGATGCTCTGGAAAGATTCAAATAAGATGTGGTTAATGAGCAAATGTGCTTTTATAACTTAGTCAATTATATGTAGCCAAAAACCATGATATTTACAAAATACAAAATAATGTGCTGAAATTTTTCTAAATAAAACTCTCGTCTGTAATCAGTTTGTTGAGGAAGTAATTTAATAAGTTTGTCTTGACTATATTCTCCAGTGCAAAGGAAAATTGTTATGAATAAATATTTTAAGAAAATGTTTTGTTATAAAGATGTAATTCTATCATTCAAACAAAATAGTGTGTATTTTTAGTCCTTTATTTTTTAGTTATTTTTGAATATATAGTTTTGTGAAATAAATATTTTATAGTTATTTTCTATTAATATGTTGCTAATCTGAACTTTATAATAAAAATAAGTCCTAGGGAGAATAAGATCTACATAATGTATAAAGATTCTTTTACTTAAAATAACTCCTTGCTTCAAAAAAATCAAATGTAAAACTGATACAGACAAGGTACAGTGTTCAGCAATACCTAATATGATGTAGTACAACCTAGCAAGATATAATATGGTCCTAGGCTACTCATTCTTGTACACATTTGGAAGAGAATTTCTAGTAAATAGGAGTCAATTTTAATGTCCCATTACTCTTTCTATGTATTTTCTATTTTGTCAAAGGATTGTCACATAGGCATAAGAAATCCTCTGGTGAATTCAACTGGGGTTCACTACAGGAAGAGAATTCATGAGTTCATAAATCTTTCAGTCCCTTCAATTTATCTGGAGAGTTATGGATAGCATGCTGAGTAACAGTCATGAAGCAGATCATCTTGAGAAATAATGCCATCTCCATAACAGGGAGGTTGCTATTTCCCAGTGGGGGTGAGTTGTTTAGGCTGTAAAGATATGGCCCTATGCAGATAGCTGCTGGTAGGGAAAATTATGTTCTTCTTGGTTACCATATAGTTTTGAATATATTTCAGTGCCTGAGACTTTAATTAATTATGTCAAAAACCACATGTAATCACTGTAGAAGTTCAGATAAAGATGGGCAAAATAAAATAATTTCACAGGTAAATTTATTGTTCTGTTATTTGTTATCTAATGTGTAAAGGTATTGCAGTTTTTTGAGATTATTAAAGAATAATTTATCCTAGGTATGCTGTATCTTTAGATGCAACAGCAAATATGAAAGTAGATAGTCTTCATTGGCTTGTCTTTCATATTTCTTTTAAATTTGATTATTTGTTATTTGAAGGTATGGGTTTCTTTTATTGTCCCTAATTAAACAAAGTAGAAGTTATATTTCTAAACAGGCATTTGTTTCTAGCAAGTTATTATGTCTAGGTTGTCTGAATGTCACAATATGCATGCATATATTAAAGCTTAAAATAGTTTTCTTCTTACTAATTTGAGAAAAAAGTAAATGCTTTCAAATTAAGGGTAGTTTATTAGAGTTCTTCAGAGAAAGAGAATCGATAGGATACAGTTATATGTGTATATTCTCTTTATATGTGTATACTCTGTGTATCTATCATCTATCCATCTACCTACTTATCATCTATGTATCCATCCGTCCAGCCAGCCAGCCAGCCAGCCAGCCAGCCAGCCAGCCAGCCATCAAAAGAGGGAAAGAAAGCGAGGGACAAGTTTGATTTATTTTAAAGAATTGTCCTGTGAGATTGTGAGGGCTAGTAAGTCAGAAATTTGTAATGCAAGCCGGGAGGCTGCAAGCTCAGGTAGGGTTTCTACGTGGCAATTTTGTGGATAATTCTTTCTTTGGGAAACCTCAATCTTTGCTCTTCCTGCCTTCAACTGATTGGATAAGGCCCACTCATGTTATGGAGGGTGATCTGCTATACTTAGAGTCTATTGATTTAAATGTTAATCACATCTGAAAGGTACCTTCACAGAAAATCTAGACTGGTATTTGAACAACTGGGAACAGTAGCTTAGCCAAGTTGACACATAAAATTAAGTAATGCAGGTAATACTAATTAAAGTCAAGGTTTGTTTTTGTTTTTGTTTTTTTTTCATTTCTGATATCAGTACATAACCCCCAAATACTGGATAGAAAATTTGGGGCATTTGTAACAAAATGGTGTCAGATATCAGAATATAACTGACTCTTTTTTAGGCAGTGTAGTATATTATTCCCTTTTTTAAAACCTGTTATTCTTTGCCTGCAACCACATTTCTCCTCTTCTCTCTTTCTCCCTATTTAAACTGAATCCACTTTAAACATTTTGGTCCTTAACTGTTGTCCAATCTTAAAAATACATTTATCTTGTATTTTACATGATTATGTGTAAACTTCTTTGGCTGAGGAGCTCTATCTTATATATTTTTTTAGACTTCAGAATGCCTCATTGATATTAAGCTTTTAATTAGCTATCAGTAAATATGTGTGAAGTTACTGAATCCATGCCAACAAATTTTTACTTATTAAGGATGGTAGGGCATATCATAAGAGTATTCATCAAATTGAATCTGTTCTTTTTTTTTTAAGAAATAACCAAGTGAATTTAATGTCCTTGTAAATAGAAAATGTGGTTTTGATACTATTCCAAATTTAAATAATGAACCATATCGGTTCTATTCTAATTTTCCAACATTATGTACCAATATTACCGAAACAAACCATTGCCTCTGGGATATCTCCATACATATTTTCTAATTCTTATCTTTGCATTTTCTCTACGTATGTCTTAGAATCTATATCAGACTTCACTCTCTTTCAAGAAGCTTCTATTTTATGCTCCTGCTCACAGTACTGCCTCCCTAGCATCTGTTCTTATAGCAGTTCCATAATATATCCTTGTATATTGTATTGTGTGTTCACCACCTTAAGTCAAATCTCCTTCTATTACCATTTACCCCCACCCTTTACCCTCTCCTACCTCTCCCATCCCCCTTTCCCTTTGGTAATCACCATATAGTTGTTTGTCTCTGAAGTTTTTCTTTTCTTTTTTCCCCCATGTAATCCTATTACTTTTTTCACTCTGCCCCTTAACTCTGTACCTTCTACAGCTTCTAGTCTGTTCTCTGTATCTATGGGTCTGTTTCTATTGTGTTCATTAGTTTATTTTATTCATTGGATTCTACATATAAGTGAAATCATATGGTTTTTGCCTTTCTCTGACTGGTTTATTTCACTTAGCATAATATTCTCCAGGTCCAACTATGTTTTCATACTATTCCATTGTGTAAATATATCACAGCTTTTTTTTAAAGATTTTATTTATTTATTTTTAGAGAGGGAAGGGAGGGAGAAAGAGAGAGAGAGAGAGAGAGAGACATCAATGTGCGGCTGCTGGGGGCCGTGGCCTGCAACCCAGGCATGTGCCCTAACTGGGAATTGAACCTGTGATGCTTTGGTTCACAGCCCACACTCAATCCACTGAGCTACACCAGCCAGGCTATCACAGCTTTTATTATTATTTTTTAATCTACTTATCTACTGATGAACACTTGGACTTCTTTAAAATCTTGCCTATTGTAAATAATGCTGCAGTGAACATAGAGGTGCATATATTCTTTTGAATTAGTGATTCAGGCTTCTTTGAATATATTCATAGAAGTAGAATCAGTAGGTCATAACACAGTTCTATTTTTAATTTTTTACGGTAACTCCTTACTGTTTTCTATAGTGGTTGTACCAATCTGCATTCCCATCAACACTGCACAAGGGTTCCCTTTTCTCCATTTCCTCACCAGCACTTGTTTGTTGATTTATTGATAATAACCATTTTGACAGGAGTGAGGTGATATTTCATTGTGATTTTAATTTGCATTTTTCTGATGATTAGTGATTCTGAGCTTATTTTTATATGTCTATTGGCCATCTGTATGCCCTCTTTGGAGAAGTATCTATTTAAGTCCTTTGTCCATTTTTAATTGGATTGTTTGTTTGTTTTGTTTTGTTGTTCTTTTTTGAGTTCTTTATAAATTTTGGATATTAATTCCTTATCAGATGTATCATTGGCAAATATGTTCTCTCATTCACATTGAATTTGAACTTGGAAAAATAAATTATAGGGTATCAATCAAGCAACCTTTCTAGAAAATATGGTGACAAAATTTAGAATAAAATAAATGAAATTATTTTTATAGCTAATCACGTGTTTGCCTCAAGACCTTTGTACATGTTCCTTAATCTTGAAACATTGTTCCCTTAGCCATCTCCATGGATTACTTCGTTACTTCCTTCTGGTTTCTAACCAAGTATCACTTTACCAAATAGGGTTTTTTTTTTGTATTGTTTTCTTTAGTGCTTATGACCACTTCACATACTATATTTTTATATATTTATTTGTTTACTGTTGGATGTAGAATACAGGCTCATTAGGGGAGAAATTTTATTTGATTTGTTTGCTGTGGGTATCCCTGCTACTTAAAATAGCATCCGATACAAAAGGTGCAGTAAATGTTGTTGAATGAGTGAATGAATACCAGAGAGAGGATGTATGACCCGTGTGTTCTTCATTCGTTCCTCTAGGTACTTTAAACTATAATCCTCATAGTAAATTAGGATATCAGAATGCAAAAAAATGGCATTTGAGTTTAATCACCTCCAGAAATATAAACACTTACTGAAACTCAGCTTAATATGTAACTTTTATACCAAATAAGTCATTATATCTTGGAAACATCTAAATTTCTATCCTGGTGCAGTTTCTTACTGTTTCACAATGAACAAGTTACTAAATTTGCTAACTCTTTTTTTTTACTGAAAAATAAAATGATAATAAAATTATTCTCAATACCTCTCTCTTATCTAGTTAGTTGACAAATAGTATTCATTGAGATACTACTACATGGCCATGCATTAAAATGCTATTGTACAGTATTGTTTTATAGAATGATATGTAAAGTACTTGGTCCAAGAAAAGATATCAATAATCAACAATTATTTGTATTTTCAATGAGTCAGAGAAAATGTAGGCTATAATTTAATTCTCAAGTCTAGCTGTTAATTCATAGCAAAGGTCTAATGATATGACCTCATCTTCTTCTCACCTGAGACACAAGGGCTGTCAAATAGTGATTAAGACATTTGCAAACATTTTTTTTGCAAAGATGTATGCACATCTATGTTCATTGCAGCACTACTCACTGTCACAAACTCATGGAAATAACCAGTGTCTTTCAATAGATGATTGGATTAAGAGGACGTGGTACATATGTACTGAATCGCGATCACCGACCAGCAGTGAACATGGAATGCTGCGGATGGCTCTTTGAGACACGAGAAATGAACTTATACAGAAACAGGCAATTTTCTGTGGAGAAGTAGGGACGGAGTGGCCCCTCTCCAAGTGGAAAGCGCCTTGGCCACCCTCTCTAGGGAGGGCACTTTGGCCACTCTCTCTAGCAGAGGGCGCGTGTTCTCCTGTCCCAGCAGGCTTTTTATTGGGTTCCTTTGTACAAGAATTCAGGTAAAGCTCATTACTCATTGTAGGGAAGTAAGGATCAAATAACAAGGAACTCTGAGGGCCTACTTTAAGTCAGGGTCAAAGAGCTGTAAAACTTTGAGGAACAAACTTACTTCCTTCTTGGACGCTTCTCATTCAATTGAGTGCATTCTAAACAAAGCAGGTGTCACAGGATTTTACATATTCTTTCTTAGGCCTGATCACCTGGGGAACCTGCCCTTTCTAGTACAGGGCTGCACCACCCTGTCATTGTTTCAGGCTTAGGTGGAGCAAGGGGAACTAAGGCAACCAAGAGATAAGGAGATTTTCTCGTGGATGGAATGAGCACTTAGGCTTTGTCAAAGCTGGGGGGTGAGGGTCCATCACCCCATTTTGCTATAGCCCCCAAAGTCCTTCCTTGGGGGCCTCCCACGTGATCGTGCTTGTCTTAGGTGGTTCCCCCCTTGGGGAATCTTACCTGTAATTGGCTAACTGACCAAGCATTGGGGGCCAGGCAGGATGAAGTAAAAGGAGCAGAAGCTGTGCTCCTGCCAGGGAGATAAGCTTTTGTCTCTTTGGTGGCTTATGGTTCCAAGGTTGTTCCCTCAGCCTTAGCCTAGACGGGGGTTACAGCTTCTGATACCAGGCAGGGCAGCTCCCAACAATGTACTATAGAATATTACTCGGCCATAAGGTAGGATGAAATCCTGCCATTTGCAACAACATAGAAGGGCCTTGAGAATATTATGCTAAGAAAATTAAATCAGACACAAAAAGCTAAGAATCATATGATTTTATTCATATGTAGGATAGAAAATCACAACTCACAGATATAGACAACAGTGTGGTGGTTACAAGAGGGAAAAAGGATGGGGGGATTAGTAGGGTGAAAGGGGCCAAATATGGTAACGGTGGATGATTGACTGTGTGGTGGGTACACAATGCCATATGCAGATTATGTATCATAGAAATCTATACTTATAACCTATATAATTTTATTAACTGTCACCCCACTAAATTTAATAATAAAATAAAATAAAATAAAAAAGAAATAAAAAAGCATGAGTTCTAGAGTGGAACCACTCAATTTGATTCTGGCTCTTGAAGATCTACTGGCTAAGTCATTTTGGGCAACTATTTTGTTTTATTTATTTGTTTAACTTCTGTGTCTTCATTTTGTTTGTTTATAGTGGGGATGGAGAAAATAACACCTATATCATTTCATGCCATTAGGTTTAAATGAATCAATACAGAAAGTATGTGGAAGAGTGCCCAGCTAATAAAAGCATCCTTTGTTAGTTGTTATCTGCTCTATATTTGAATGCATTTAATTTCTACTTCTACATAATGTTTCAAGTCTTTTCAAAGAAAATGATATATACATATAAAATTAAAGGCTTGAGATAGTTAGTGATGTTTGATGAACTTTTCATTAAACACTTAATACTTTTAATATGAGTTGCCATAATGTTAATGAAAATGTTTCCCTATTTCTCTTATTACCAAGAAATATTTAGTGAGTAAAATTATCACACCAGGTGTTTTCTGTATTAAATCAGATTGACAGTGAATGTGGAGTGGACAAGGGTCTTTTAAATTTCACTTTGTCATTCTGCATACATTTATTGATTATCTACTTTGTGATAAGCACTGTACTAGTATTTGACTTATAAAATAAATAATACAAATAAAGAATATTAATAAATAATAACACTCTAAGTCTTGGAAACCTACTTCTCTATGCCAAAGGCAACAACAAATAGATGTGAAGAGTTCTAAAGTGAAAAATGGTCAACAAATTTTTCAAGACAGTCAGGTAAAGATTCAGAGAGAAGGCAATGCTTGAACTGATTTTTTAAAAAGAGTTCTTTAGGTAGCCTAAAGGAAAATAAATTCTGTGATAAGGATGAAAGTCATGGAGACATAAAACAGTATAGTTTGGGTGGATTAACGTTACTGCATTAGTGTTAGGGCATAATATTTAGAGGAGCAATAGCAAGAAATGATGCCTAAAAACTAGACAGGGAGTCCTGACTGGCGTGGCTCAGTTGGTTGGGCATTGTCCTGCAAAGTGAAAGGTCACTGGTTTGATTCCCAGTCACGCACATGCCTGGATTTTGGGCCAGTGTATGAGAGGCAATCGATCAATGTTTCTCACATATCAATGTTTTCTTCCCTCTCTTTCTTCCTCCCTTTCCTTCTTTCTAAAAATAAATAAATAAAATCCTTTAAAAATCAAGACATGGACATGATCATAAAGGGAGTTTTAAAATTGACAATAGTTTGGATTTTATTTGATTGCCTATGAATTGTTTCAAGCATCAGAATGATCTAGTCAGGACTATACTTTAGAAAAGTACTTGTTGGAGAGAGGAAAAGACTGGAAGTAGGATCATTAGTTTAGGTTACTGCAAAGAGGCAATGGACAGATAAAATCAACTTGATTTTGTTGAGTATGATTAAAAACTTTTTATGATAAGATGATTAACTGTAATTCATTTCACTGTAAAAATGGAATTTAAATAATTCAGGGAAGCACTTTATGAAAAATTCTGGTAACAATATTAGGATATTAAATAATTAATATTTTGATTTCTTGTTTTAAATCGTATTTAATTTGCATAACCTATAAATTTATCTCCATTTAAGATATAGTTTTTAAATATAGTTATGTGTCAGAAATATTTTGAAACAGGTTGAGAGTTGTATGTTTTAGAACAGTTTTCAAAACATATATTAGAAGTCTAGAATTTAAGAGTTGCTTTTAGATTAATGGAATACGACGTACTTAGCAATTTTGTTTAAATGAAATATCAATAAAATATTCCATCACTGTATATGCAGAGAACTTTATGCCAAGTTAAAATGTTTCATTCATCTATATGTATTTCCTCTATATTTAAAATTAATGTTTGAATCTTCTAAAGGAGTAGCGAAAAGATTTTCTGAGAACCAATCATATTATTCTTCTATAGTAATTTCAAATATTAAAAAATGAGGCCTATTTGACTTTTTGTAAAGTCTATCTAATTATTAAAGTATAAACTTATGCCACATTACATCAAAACATGCTGCAATCTTTCATGAATGATTCATTAATAATAATGAATAATGGTGCCGTGACTATACCATTGACTCAGAAGTCGAGTAGTACTTGTGACATGGAAAAATCTCCTTTCCTGATGGAACTTGATTGTCTCAATTAAAATAGCATTATAAACACTTTTAGTTATATATATTACTTTCATAATTTTGATTGACTTACTGAATACATTATTTAAAAATCTGTTCTAATCACTTCTTAATTAGAAGACATTTTTTGGCTAGATGACCCAGCATGCAAATTCTAACAACATGCAGTTGATTCTCATTTGTGGATTCCATATTTACAAATTTGTTATAATTTATTTGCCAACCCAAATTAATACTGGGGCACTTTACAGTCATTTGTGCACATGCACAGAGCAGCAAAAATTTTGAGTGGTGTCAGACAGGCGATGCTCTGTCACATATTTTAGCTCACACTCTAATCGTTGTAAACAAGTGTCATTTTTGCAGTCCATTTAGGACCACATTTTTCATTCCTTTTGCTTTCTGTCGTTTGTGATTTTACTGTTTAAAGTAGCACCCATGCATAGTGCTGAAGTGCTACACAGTTTTCCTCAGTACAAAGGCCGTGATGTGTCTTAGGGAGAAAATACATGGATTAGGAAAATTTTATCATGGCATGAGATATAGTGCCATTGGCTTTGAGTTCAATGAGTTAATGAGCCCTTAACTCACGTGGACATCACAATTTTTAATGCTTTAAATGTTAAGGCATTTTTAAACAGAAACACACATAAAACAAAGATATGTATTGATCAGGTGATGAAAGTATTGTAACCAGAGGATCCCAGGAACCAAATCCTTTATTTTCCTTAGGAGCAATGGTTTAGTATTCGCTGATTCAGTGGTTGCAGCAATTTAATAGTACATAACTTCCTCAATTACTGAGAATTGACTGTATTTGTAATTCCACTTGGTAACTTGGCAATGTAGGATAAAAGATACATAGTGTTTTGCGCACACACACACACACACACACACACACGACAAAGTTGAAAATGTGTATGAATTCATAAGTTTGGGTAAAAATTCTTGAATTGCATATCATGCTTTGCAAAGTATGTAAAACAGATTCATAAAATATAACATCTAAAGTTTCCTAATCTCTTGGATATTTAAAAAAGCTATGTCAGAAATAGAAAGTTCTTAAAAGGTATACATCTTGCAATCAGTACCAAAATGCTAAGGCATTTGTAATAGCCTAGATGCAGTAATCCGTTCTTGCATCCTGGAAGATATACTGCGATTGTGAATAAATAAGGAATTCATTCACATGTATATGGAAAGTTCTCTACAACATATTGTTATCAAAACAAAAGAATGCTAAATAAAAAAATCATTAATGAGATGGGGAATTAACTTGGGATTGGGGACTAAATATGCTATACTGGAAAATCAGATTAAGATGCTATACTTAGATAATCTGAGAGGATAAATCTAGCTTTCTCTATAAATCTCCTATTAACCTAAAACAACGAGAATTTAATTTCCAATTCAAATTTAAATTAAGAATTTTCATCAAGTATATACTAATCCAACAATAGTATTTATCCAGACTTCATGTCATGCAGAAATTAATATACTTCTTTTTCCTTTTTTAAAAAAGATTTTATTTATTTATTTTTAGAGAGAGAGGGAAAAAAAAGGGAGAGAAATGTCAGTGTGTGGTTGCCTCTCACACACCCCCCTACTGGGGTCCTGGTCAGTAATCCAGGCATGTGCCCTGACTGGGAGTCAAACCGGCAACCCCTTGGTTCATAGGCCAGTACTCAACCCAGTGAGCTAGACCAGCCAGGGCTACTTATTTTTAGAAATAAAATGAAATGGCACCAAATAAATAAATAAATAAATAAATAAATAAATAAATAATGTCATATCGAAGATACTCATTGTATGCAAGTATGTAATGAGAGTTAATAATGATAGTGGATATAATCCAATAAATATATACACTAAACACATCTTCTCCTACATTGTCATAATTGTAGACAATCTTTGGAGCTTGGTTTTTGTATTACTTATACAAAAAATAAGTTATATTATTTACTTAAGAAAAATACCTAGTATTGTGTGTGCTTGAACAGCAGTGCAGAGAGATGACTTTGACAGAATACCTCCAATTCCAATGGTGAAAATAGATACATAAACCATTCTTAAAACTCCAGATTATTTACTATTTAATCCTCAAACAACCATATAAGATACTGTTTTTCTCCCACTAAATTAAAGCTATCCATCCTCCTATCTAAAAGACTTATTCCTCTAAGGAACCAAAGTAACCTTTTTCATTTTAGCATCTATAAGGACATGTTCGGTATCTATAGGGACATTTTATTCAGTAGAGGTGTACCTTTTTTTTAGTGTAGAAATAATATGATTTCTATGACTTGTCTTGAGTAATACAACTGAATCATCATCCGTCATTCTTAATATTATTACAGGTATACTTAAAGAGATCTAGCATATGTTATTGAAAATTATTTTAAGATATATAGATAACAAAAATTTGTTTACTTTTCATTTCATTTTCAATTTGTAGATCAATACATTTATCTTTTGTAATGGCATGATAAATATGAGTATAATTAACATTATTTCCAGTAATTTTGCATGATCTTCAAATATAATATCAATGTGATACAATCTTTTGTCTTTGTATGAATGTTTTATCTTACTTTATGTAAGTATACCACGATACCCTGTGAACTTAATAACAAGTTACAAGAATATTTACAGGAAACTTTAAAAAAATTCACATCCATGCAGAGTTAGAGCTTCCTGTCTTTGTAGTTACAGCTCTGCAATTGTGTAGGACAGATGCATGCATGATACTGAGTTGGAATCTCAGCTTTACCATTACTAATTTAGAAACCTTGGGCAATACAATTAACCTATCTTTTCTTTGATTTTTCTCATCAGACAAATGGAAATAAAGTAGTTTATAGCTTTGTGGTGGAGATTAAATCACAGAATACATTTACTCCACTAAAACAGTCTTGCATATAAATGCCTAAAAACTGTGAGGAATACTTATTATATAAGTATGTTTTATATACAATATAATGAGAAAATTAGCTCATAACAGATTAATAAATCTGTCTGTGGTTTCATAAAGAGACTATAATAGCATAATCAATAACATATACTTAAAAAAAGAGATATCGAATGAATGAATGAAAGATCTTATCAAATGGATGTAAAATCACTCAAGAGATCTTTAGTGAATACTATGTGTGACTTAGCCCTGGACATAGTGCTAAAAACAGGAGCTATCCGAACTCTGCCATCATAACACTTTTATAAAATTAACATAACTTAACTTTCATCTCAATTATTTTATTGCAGTATTTTTGTGGGTTATAGAGAAAAAGAGTCAAATTTTTTTCATTAAACTTCCTTTTTGTTTTGCTTTGCTGAATACCAGTCAATTTTATTCTTTTCTGGTGTCCTTTTAACTCTGTATGATGGAAGCATACTGGGAAACTTTCCCCCTTACTTTTTCTCATTGGATTTGAGGGACTTTGCAATTATTACTGAATGAACATTATTTAGCTTCATTTAGATTTTCTTTTCAGATTTTAATTTCATAATAGTACTTAGCTACTCCAAATAATAGAAATTTATGCAAACAACAAAATTAAGTAGCATAAAAAGAAAATGATAAATCACTTTGTTGAAATACTTACAGGTGATTTATGTCTTCAGTTTTTCTAAATTTGAACAAAACAAACTAAAGTACCAACAAAATAAGCATAACAGTTCATTGATTCCAGGCTGAATTTTAGGTAATAATTTTGGCTGAAAATAAATTATTCAATGATTAATTTTGAATATTATATCATTGTCCTGAGTGCAGAGTTGACTGCTTTCATTTGCAATTTGATATACTTAGGTATAAAACATCATTTATTATGGAAAAGGGTTAAAAATTAAGAATATATTCTCCTCATATCAAAATTAAGTTCCCATAACAAAGGGTGATTGGTTGGCATTGCCATATTTCCATTTGTTATTTACCTTTTTTTCTTAGTTGAGAATTAGAGTAATTATTCTTAGAAAGGTTATTTCCTAGACTTGGAAGTCCAGGTGAAGTCAGATTTCTCTGAACTACTCAGAAAACTTTGTAATGAGGTACATTAGGGCCATGAACAGTGTAAGGGAGGAGAGTGCAATGTAGCCCTTTTAGGAAAAGTAGGTTTGCTGAGAAGTGTGTCTTTTTATTTTTGTTTTGTTTTTTTTCTTCTCAGTCACCAAGGTCCATGATATGAAGTACACTAAATTATTTTCTTCTGCCTTATGGGCTTTATTTCATGTGTTTTGTGTACGTTTTCAAAGACAAGTACCTTGCTGAACTGTACCAGGTCAGGCTCTTCATGAAGAGTGGAAGGAGGGCATACTGAAGACTATGAGTGATTATTTCAGAAGAAATGCACAGGATTCCATCATCAAATCAATGGGGACTGTAGGAAACAAGGGTCTCTATTGTAAGTCACTTTGTTAAATCAGAAGTACTATACTGATAGCTCTGTGCAGGGAACTGCTTGACTTCCATTACGGTTCCTGCAACTTCTTGTTCTTGTAGAGACTGTGTTTTTTTGTTTGTTTCCTTAATTTTATTAGCCTAACAAATAGTAGGTAATAAGCAAATCAATTTGATATGGATATTTAGCATGATTTAAAGAATACACATTACAATTAAGGAGTGGGGTTAAATTGTGCATGTATTTAAATGATCATTTATTCAATTATATTTTAATTATTTGTTTGAATGTCTGTATTTTCTACTAGAAGCTGAGGTTCTTAAGGGAAGGGACCATATGTTGCTTATCTTCATAGAGTTAACATCTCCCACAGTGCCGAGGAAATGACTGTTGTTTGATGAAGGAGAGAAGAGGATGTGAGGACTTCCTCCTTGAGTCCTTACTGAATGGGTTGCACAGTAAAGGTAGGGACTCTATGTTTGTCAGAGCAATTGATAGAAATTAACCAATTACAGATTATCAGGCATTTAAATCATAAATAAAAACTAATTTTAAGTAGTAAGGCAAGAAATTAAATATGGTCTTCAAGCTGAGAGAAAGAAAGTATTAAGGAAAACAACAATTATTGGGTACCACCTATGTGCCAGGTACTGTACTGGAACTTTACTAAATTACCATTTAATGCTTATACCAGCCCCACATAAGGAAGTTATTAACTTCATTGCACATGCATATGATTTGTATGTAATTTACCTAAGGCTATATGACTAGTGTATATCGAATCAGAATGAGAACACAGGCACCCAGGCCTTCCAAATTTCTCTGTAGCATCCAGCCTCCCTAATAAAATACTCTGGAAAGAAAGGGTCTAACATAAGGACATTAAATACATTTCACTTTCACACTTTTAATAATTGCAAACTGAGTAGCAATGTATCCAATTGTATAATATTTTGCAAGATGTGAAAATCAAATTTTTTTTGTCTGAATGATATTTAATTGGTATTGATTTTCTTTATAATTTTTCTTGGAAAGGATTTCTTTAATTATTTCATTTGAGAATAAAGTAATAATAATAAACATGACATTAGAAAAATTTTATAAATTTTTAAAAATTTTATTAAATTTATTGGGGGACAGTGGTTGAAAAAAATTATATAGGTTTTATAAATTATAAGTATACTATTCTATGGTACATTATCTGTATGTTATATTTTGAACTTACCACACAAATACAAATATCCTTTGATTCTCTTGGTTTAGAATCCCCACCAGTTCACAGCTAATTTATACACAAATTTTCATTTGTAATGTAGTTCACTACTTAGTGAAAGCTTGGATCCCATAGTAAACTATAAAATCACACTTGCTTTAAATAACATATAATTCTGTAATTTAGATTGGTTTTGCATATGCAGATCTTGTCAGTTAAAAATAATGATATATGTTATAACTTTCTTTAAACATTCATGTATGTCTCTTATTTATATTCTAGCATACCTTCTGTTTTGGTTTAGCATAGGACTCTGATAAATCTGTATGCTGATATGACTTTTCCTAATTTCAAAGTTCATAAATTTGAAAACAGAAGAAAGATGATACATTAAATGTGATAAAGTATAAATAATAAATGTTAGAATATTTCACTTTCTAATTAAAATCAGGAATGTGTGTTTTATTAGAAAAATCAGGATGGCATGGAAATATTCTTTAACTATTCTGAGAAAACAAAAACTGGAGTTAAAATAAAATATTTTAATCTGGGGTTAGAATCCCCAGCTGCATAGTACACAGTGTCACTTGAATCTTAATAGTTATTTCTTCATAACAGAAATCTCTCTAGATTATGTTGTATGTATAAACTGAAATAGTACTTTGAAATATTAGAAGAGTGAAACATCATATCAGAAAAGGCCTGAGCAAACTGAAAGTGACTTGTTCAGATATTTTGTGGAAAGAGAATCCAAAGAGAAACTTGCTGATACCTTTCATGCCGTATTTCTCCTTTACTTCATGGAGACACCTTTTCAGAGAGGAATAACCATAATAGTACCAAAATTATAAAATTGTAATCCATGTGTACGATTGAACACACAAAGGAGACTTAGGTATTGATTATTTCCAATGATGGACTGGGTGCTGGTACAGGTATTTCAAAATTGATTTTAAGTCAAAGTCTTCAAATTTTGTTTTTATTCTTCATAATCTTACTTTAAAACGACCTTCATAAATCTGTTTTGTGTTAAGATTATTCCCAGGTCTTCACTGTTTCTACTGTTGTGACTCAACACATAATCACGTTACTTCATGCACAGGAAGTGGCTTCCTATTATCAGTGAAATTAGTAATGGACTCCTTATTTATTCATCTTTCCCATCATTCCTTATTAAGAATGATAGTCTTCTCTCAATTAAAAATTCTCCTTACTATTGAAAATACTTTTTTTGCTCTTCCTTCTTGAAAATAATAGTGCAATTTTTTCACGTGCTTTTTATTTCACATTTTACTAATTGTTTTAAAATATGATTGTTTCATATCTCCTTGCCACTCTTCAATTCATTCTTCACATAGCAACCTTCCCTTGCTATTTCAGCCACCCTGCATGTAGACGTATACCGAGTACATCTTATGTTTTCCCAGTCTGCACCTTAGCTCACAATATTCTGCTGAACTGAACAAGCTGCCTTTCTCCCTCCATCCTCTACCCATGCTATTTATATTCAATACATTCTTTTAAGAGAGGAAGAAACATGACCTCCTTCTTGTGTAAAAGTTTTCCTGATAAGGACAACAGTAATGTATTGCTACTCCCTCCTCAAGACTCTTTGCTTTTATACTTAGCTTTTAACAGGAACTGCACCTTGATATGTATTTATGTATGTGTCAACATCCCTTCATAGATTTTCAATTCCTTGAGGATAGAAGTTTCATTATATTTCCTTCTATTTTAGTATATCTATATTCTTCTGTATATGGTTTTATACTAAATACATGTGACAATTTGGTGAAAACAAATGGAGATGTCTTTAACCCATAACTATTGGTATTGAGAAATGAAAGCATAGCTACCTAGCCAGCTGGCTATTTTTCAAGACAGTTGTGTACACCTTTTAATTCAGTTTAATCTCCCTGCTTTTTAGATTTATCATGTCCTTCTGTGGTTTTCTTTAGAAGGTAGAACAAGAATTTCTAAGGAAGTTAGATAACTTCATACTTGTATAGTAACATAATGAAATTCATGGAAATATATGGATGGGTAAGTCCTTTTTATACATTAACTCATTTAATTTTTAGAACAGAGATTTATCCTTGTGGTAAACTTGAGGAAATTAATGCAAAATGATTTAATGTGCTTTTCCCAGATCTCAGTCTTGAATGGTGGAGTAAAGATCATATTAAGCAATCTTGATTCAGAACTTGTGCTTTTAATCAAAATGATTTATGGAAGAGGCAACTTTTCAGCATATAGTAGAGGGAAAGGAAAATCATTTTACAAAAAGAGAGAAAAGAAAGACAAAAGGATAAATATGAAAAGAAGCTATGGAAGTCTTTGGCAGGGCAGTCTTCCAGAGTTAGTCTGAAATACAGGATGTGAAATGGGTATAAATATAGTGACCATCAATCTCTTTTATCACCCTGCTGCCCTTGGTTGCTCCTCTAGCCAACAGTTTCATGCATTTATTCATTGTCAGCTCACTGTTGTTATTCTGGTGAAGGCAGGCCTCAGGAATGAGGACCGGTGGTTGTTGGAGATCACAGCAAAGTGCACATGTTTTGAAATAGCTTAGCAATGTATATTTGTGAATGACTCAATGCTGACCTAAAAGTCTATATTAAATCTTAGATGGCTGGACACAGTTCCAGGATCAGTATTATTTATATAATTTACTATTGGTAGGCTAAAGCAAGAGCATGCTTATTCAGTTTTGGATGTCACGACGTTGGACAGTTGACAGAATCTGGGAAACTGCAGCATTAGAATTTGAGTTAACTTTGACAAATTAGAGAAATATTCAGCTTTATAGTATATGAATAGGACTAATTCAGATTGGATATAAGATAAATAAAATGGTGGAAATGACTATCTAAGAATAATATTTTAAAAAGAAATCTGAGATTTGAGGACTAGCCAAAGACTGTCATTGCTTTGTTTATAATAATTCAGAAGAAATCTAGATATTTGTTTGTAATAAAGAACACCATAATTTTGTTCACCTATTTGATGACATATAAAATGCATTTGAAACCTACCTGAGATTACCTTAAATTACCAAATCGGTTTCTAGCAATAAAGCTATATAAATTGCTTCACATGACATTTGTACCAATCACCACTACCTTATTTTTAAAACTTAGGCATTATATACAAATATTTTTTCAAATCAATTACCATATCACTATGTCAAAAATAACTTGTGAGGAAGAAAGGTAACTCATTTCTTACAGAGCACATTTTAAATTTTAGTGTAAACTTCAGACTGCTTGCTTTGCTAGAATTAGTTTGGCAAATGATTAATGTGAGATTTCCAGCGATGAAATCTGTATTCTACCCAATGTGGCTGCTTAAACAGTTAAATCCTCTGCAATCAGCAAACTTCCACTAAACTAGTGATTATCTGTATGAGCTATTCTAATATACTGAGCAACTGTGTAAAGATCACATGGATTGATTCTAACTTCTTAAAAGGATTGAGTGGAAAAAAATGCACATTGTACTCTTTATTATACAAAAATAAAAGCAAAATGTTTTAGAAGAATGTGGAATTTAGAAATGTAATTTTTACTACATGTTGGAACAGATTTTCTTATTTGGGAAAACATCTTTGAAATCAGAGGGTGAATCTAATTCTCTAAACAAATTTTAATATACAGGCATTTTAGAATATATTAGATACTGTCATCATTAGTTCTCTTTAAAAATCAACTAAAAAAGAATAAAAATATATTGATTAACATGACATAACACTAAAAAATTTAACAATTAGCTTAAGTATATTTTCCAGGTTGTACTTTTCCTTTTCTCTGACTTGACCACTGCTTTTGCAATGAATATTTAAAACTCTCAATGTATAAATGTTATCTTTGTGAAAATGTAGATCATTTACTTTGGAAAATACAAAATTCATTATAAAATTCCATTCTACTTAAAAATATCAAATGATAGAGTCCATTCTTCATAACTAAAATACCATTTACCATCAGAATAATGTTTTATATATGTTGACATGTGTATGTAATTATCTGACTGTAAACTAAAACTACCAATAATAGCTAATACTGTAGATTCCAGTATCAACTTGCTTAAGAATTGCAGTAGCATGGGATGGTACTATTTATGTCAAGACTCTATGAGTTTTCTATAGGTAGAGCTGGAAAAATAGTTTTGGTAATAATTAAAAATATATAATTGAAGATTTGATGATGTGCGTTCAGTTGGAAATCCAGTTTTACTGAATGCCTGCATTGTGCGTGGAAGAGGGAGAGCAACATTAAAGCTGGATACTGATCAGACCCTTTTTTGAAAAACTAAAAAATTCTGGTAGTGGAGACATTAACAATAAATTGGGACATCTGCATCAGAATAACAACAAAAATAAATAAAAATAATATAGTGGCAACATTTTTTCTGTCACCCTAATTATGACCTTCATTTTAAGAAGCTAAATTGTGAGAAGCAAAACTATTATGCCACAGAATAGGCTGCTTCATTTTCCTCAAAGAAATATAGCTAAATGATGACATGAGAGCTTTACTATTTAAGTCTTTGATTACCCTTTGGTCCATAGCTGTCTCAAGACTTTGTCTTGGGGACCTTAAATGTCTCTACAACATTTAGCACATTTTATATCATGATAATAGCATTGAAATACCTAGTGATGGAAAGTCAGTTGGCCCTTTCTTCATAACAGTAACCTGTATTTAAAGCCAAGCATTGTTTTAAGAGCATAGCATGTGTTAACCCCTGGGTTAACTGATTACAACATAATCAGTCAGACACTGCTATAATCGCTGTCATTACAACAAGGGAAAGTTGAGACACAGAGAGGTTAGGTAGTTTGCCCATGCACACAAAATAGTAAGAGAATCCAGTGTTCCAACCTGTCTGTCTGCATTGTTTGGAATCTTACTCACCTGTGTTCCGGATAATATAGCTGAAATTACAGGTTCACAGCCTATAAAATTTAAAACTTTCTCCAATACTCTGTGAATTCACAATAATACTCTTCTTTTTAAATGCTCACTTCTCCTTATTTGAAAATATGCAATGACTTTTTTTATGCCATATTAATCAATGTCTCTTCCTTGACTTCCACTAGAGAAAGACGTCTGTTTATAACAAAGGATTTGTTTTGGTAAAAGAAGGGTCTAAACTTAGTTTAGCACCGCTAAACATTTTAAATGTAACACAAATATTCGCATTCTCAGAATCTTTTTTTAAAAATGCTCTTTCACTACAAGACATTGTTCAGCACCTGTTTCCTGACAGTCTCCAGATTTGTAACACCCTGGTCTTCTCTGTCCTTCCCCCCGGAAGTAAAATGATTTTTCTTGTTTTACACAATCCAGTTTCTTCCCAACCTTTTCATCCATGTTGTTGCTTTTCCTTCGGATTGCACATTGGCCTCAATCCATCTAACTGTAAGATATTTTCCCATACAGGTACTTCACATCCTTAGAGGACTCTGATAATAGCAGTCAGAATGATATGATTTTTAAAACTTATCACTTCTTAGGTGCTCATTATTTATAAGGCACTGTTTTATAACATTGCTTCTCATTATTTTGACATTCACATGAGGTAGAATTTAATCATTCTCGTTTTAGAGAGGAAGAAACTAAGTTCCAAGAAAATTAATTCTCTTTCCCACAGTTTTAAAACTACTAAGTGCAACAGTGCACGTTGCAATTCATTTCAAAGTTCAAACTCTTTTCTCAGATCATGACTATTCTTAAATACATTATTTGACCATAGTATATTATGATTAAATGCTTTGCATGCATACAGGTTACGTTTTCCTCTGAAGCAGATCAATTTGGTGGCTGTTCGGTAAACATGAGATGGATGGCCCGTTTGCCAACTCTAAATTGTGCTCTCTAGCAATAACTGTGCTCTCACAGCTCTTAGTACCGTTTTTAAAATCACAGAATGGGAGTGACCGCAGTAACGCTTTGTTTTGTTTTCTTTCTATAGAGCCCATAAATATCATATAAAACTAAATATACATAAAAAAGATAATTTAATTTCCAAGTCCCACTTTTACCTGAATTTCAAAAGGCATTATGAATATAAACATCATCCTTTTACAAAGAAATAAATAACATTTGAAGAATGTATTGTGAGCATACTGGCAAATATTTGTTAATCATAGTTATGTATAAGTGATAAATGCAGTTGTTTATGACCGAAGGTTAAATCAATCTTCTAATGTAACTTGAGCATTTCTGGATATGTAAATGTATGTCTGAAGTCAAATGTAAACTCTCCCTAGAAGAATTAGGAATTAAAAGTCATAACATTTGCAATTGAGAAGATAATTTTGTTGATGTTCAGTAAAGTCTGTGATATATGACACTGATGATTCAGAAAGCAGGTGTATGCCATCTATGATGTTTTGACTTGGAACCCAAACAGGGGTCATATGTAACGTTTGTAAAATGTAACTTTTTGATGCTTACGTTTCTGATTGATCTCACATTTTTATAGCCTTTGTTCCTGCTATTCTTTTCTTTCAAAATCTGATAATAAAACAACATTTTGTAATATGTCTACAACTTTCTTTTTAATGATAAAGTTCCTTTCTAAATAAAACTTCATAATTGGTAATTATATCTCGGTGATATCTAACATAAATATAAATTTCTATAAAAGCCTATATTTGATTTATCTAGTAGACATTTTGAAGATTTGTTACTGTCATGCAAGCAATATTTATGGCTATTTAGATTGCAATACATTTAATCCATAAATGTTTTCTAAAGTTCCCTTCTTAGGTGTTTTATTCAACAATATAATTTTCCTTGCTAATTCAGTTCCTCACAATATATATTTACATCTTAATATAACATTAATCTAATATATTACCTTTCACCATAATCAATAATTATATTTAATAAAAACTGGGAGTAATCTGGATTAAATTTGATACCGATTATTACTAAGAGTTATTGTTCCATTTAAAAGAGTTTAATTTGATTTTCTTCTGTCTTACTAACTACATTGGACTTTAAAAAATGATTAATTCTAAAAAAGTAAATACAAAATTACTAATCATAATAGACTATTAAAATTTGACTAGAACCTTTTAATAAAAACTAATCTAGATGCCCATTAATACATTTATAAATGACAAATATTTAGGATTAGTCTTAGTTTTTTAATTATATACTTTTTTTAGTTTTAGCCTCTCTTAACTATTGCTAGTTAAAGAAATAATCTGCATAGCACAGCATTTTAGTGCTAGAACCTTGGTGAAGAATTTCTTTTATAAATTCTATATTCCATAAGATATTAAAATCAATTTTTATTGTTAAGAAATATAAAAACTAACAAGATACTTGTCAAATATAGTACTACTACAAAACTTATTTAAATAAAATTATGTGCTTTACAGTTTAGATGTGACAATCATTAACTCTTTTAATAAAAAACATACCAGAAATTTACATAATTTAATCTAGCTCTGGAAAGAAATGAGAGACAGTGTGATATGGGTATTTCACAGTCCCTTGAATCAGATAGTCCTGGGTTCCCATAAAGTTCTGTCACTTACTCATGAAGGGATCTTTATTAAGTTACTTCTGTGGCCTTCAGTTCGTTCATCTATAAATAATATAGCACACACTTTTGCAAGTTTGTTGTGAGAATTGATATAAAGTATATACTGTTCTGGGCAATTATAGTAATACTGAATCAGTTATTCTAACACAGCTAATTTTTCTAGATATTTTAGGATTATCTTAATGAAGGCCCATATATTTTATTTTAAAATTATTTTAATGGATACTTTCTAAAATATATTGCCAGTTGCTTACTAAACAAAATAAATTGAAGTATACAAAAATTTTCTAGATATAGAATTATTGGTAAGAATATTATTGATTATCTTTTTCTCATGAACAAGATCAGAAAAGAGAATTCTTAAAAAGGAATGAGTGATGTGCTTCTTGTTTAAATTATAAATAGTAGTTTCCTTGACTATAAGATATGGATTTTGGTCTGAAGGCCTCAGCTAATACCACTAGCATTTGTTAAGAGCATGGGAATCTACTTACTCTGGGAATATCTGTTAGCTTTCTGTTATCTAGTGGAGAAAAAAAGGGCAATTTTACCCATTTTCCCCTAAAATATTTGGACAAAAAGTGCACATTACACATGGCAAACCATGATGAATTATAATATTTTTTTAAGATTTTATTTATTTATTCTTAGAGAGGGAAGGGAGAGAAAGAGAGTGAGAGAGAAACATCAATGTGCGGTTGCTGGGGGACATGGCCTGCAACCTAGGCATGTGCCCTGACTGGGAATCGAACCTGCGATGCCTGGTTCGCAGCCCGCGCTCAATCCACTGAGCTACGCCAGCCAGGGCGAATTATGATATTAATTAAATTAACAATTATAATAATCTTTTATGTCTTTGTATGCTGTTAACTAGTCTTGGATATATTATCTTAAACCTAAAAACAAACAGTCTTTAGACCATGCCAGATGAAAATAAATTATCAAGTATATTTCAAATGTACTCTAGTTGTTTTGTCTGTCTCTATTTTTGTCTCTGTCTTGTTGTCTCTCTCTCTCATATTAGAGGAAACATTGCTTTGTGGTTAATAGCATGAACACTCTGAAAAGAAACATCTTTTAATTCAGATTGCGGTAGACTACCTATATAATCTTGGGCAAGTTGCAAGTTACTTAATTGTGTAAGTTTTCATTTATTTTTACATTAAATAATAATAATAATAATAACAATAATAAAATAAAGACCTACTTCATAGGGAAGTAATAAGGATTATATAAAATATTACATGTAAAGCTCACATAATTTCATGTACTTTCCTTTCTGTATTCCCTGCATAGAACTCTGTTTGAAGGTACTCAAGATACTTCAACAGAAAATTTTCTTAAACCCATTTTAAATAGCATCCTCTATTTTCCCATCTCCCTTTATTATGTCTTAAATAACCTAGCCATAAATTAGAAAAGGTGGTCAATGAGTTTGAGAGCTTTCGTAACCAATTTTCTTTACAGGGCCATCCTACTGACATAGTTGTCAAGATGAATGTTAGTAAAGAGGAAACTCCTTTTCAAAACTTAGAAAATGTTGAATGCCAAAACACTGAAAGCAAGAGTTCATGAGGGACAGAAACTTGGGTAGTCAGTTGGGTAGACTTCAGCATACAATAGTCTTCCAATCTTTGTCAACATATTTTTAATTAAAGCAATTGTTATGCAGCTCCGATGTTGTCATTTATCAGCCTAATGAATTTCAACGGAAGGCCACTCTTACTGGGAGAATGAACTGATAGAGTGGAGGGTCTGCGCTGGTGATAATTAGTCAGGAAAGTGCAGTGGTGCAAGTCAATAATTCGGTCCTGAGACAGTCCTCGGGGAGTCAGAACCATAACTGAGCTGTCAAGCTGCTCGGAAATGGGTATGTGGCTGATTTGTGTTTCTAATTTATTCTGGTACTTTCTGAATCCACCAGAAACGAAAGAGATATTTTACTTACTAAATTATATTGAAGTCTTAATTAGTAAACTAATCATGACATTGTTTGAGGGATAGGAGAAGTACCAGAATCATTGTAGTGTTATTTTTTTATGTCAGTGTTTAGCACATATGCATGCATTACTTGCTATTTAGTATAATAACTTGTATGCAAGTAACATTATTTCAATTTTTTGTATTTCTAAGGGAGGGCAGTATACACTGGGTGTTGAACCTTTATTTGACTACTGGAATTATAGTTATTCTCCTGGCTGTTTATACAGCATGTTTCAGGAATGGGCTATATAAAAAAGAACTGTCACTCATGACAGGGTTTTGGATACCAAATTTAATAATTATTGAAAAGAGTCCATTCCTGACAGGATTTTCAAAATTCTCTTTTCTGCATTATATTCTAAGTTTTTCAGCAAACACTGTGTAGTCTTTGGTGCAAAACACAATTTTTGGACTTAAGTTTGTGTATCTGTCGTTCTTAAGAAGCTGGAATTCTGTTTCAGTTACTGCTGTAAGGCAAACTGTCAAGTAACACAGAAATGCTCATGGGATCTGTAGGAAACATGATAAAATGATTTATCTTTGCTCTGTGATCTCTCAGGGGTCAGCAGAGGGTGATGCAAATCGCTGGGAGCTGCTGTAATTATATGCCCACTGTCCAATAGAATAGCCACTGTTCATGTTTCTATTTACACTAATGAAAATTAAATATAATTAATTTTTTAGTTCTTCAGTCACACTAGCCATATTCTAAATGCTTGATAGCTACACCTGGCTGGTGGCTACACTTTGGGACAGTACCAATATATAGAACATGTTCATCATCACAGAATGTTACCTTGGACAGTAGTAATCTAGAGGTATATTCATTGGTTTATCTAACATATGGTATAGGATGACTTAAAAATCAAGGACACCTGAGATTATTGACTAAAGTAAATAGATGTGACATTTCCATTTGGAATTCCTAACAGCGTGGTAGCTGAGTTTTGAGAGAGCTGCTCGAGCCTGTGCATTAGAACCAGGCTGAAACTGCATGTCTGATTAGGACTTAGTCTCAGGATTCACATAGGTCATCACACCTTACTCTACTGGACAAATGACAACCCCACCACTAACAAGCCCACCCAGACCCAGGCTCAAGGTGTAGGGATATAGACCCTACCTGTAAATGGGAGGAATGTCAGAGATTCTGAGACCACAGTTTAGAATCACCAGAGACTAAATCTTTGTGTCACATGTGGTGCTTCAGAAAACTAGATATTTATAAACATGATGGGAATGGGCTTTATGGTAAAAGAACACTTTGTTTAACTAAAATCTAACAGATTTTTGTAGCTTTTAGTATGCTAACATTCAAGGTTAATTTTAAGATGGCATAGCATGTCATGTTTAATAACTATGCTTTGCAAAGGCATATTTTATTTAGTCATCAATTATTCACATCAGGTGACATTAAAGTTTCACGGGGAGAAAATTTGGAAAAATGGTGGACTGAGTTTTCTACTATTTCTAAAATTCCATGATTCTATTATATTGGCATTGTTACCTGGAAGAGCCTATCTGTATATAAACTTTTCTATTATTTGAATTCTACTTTATTAAATTGGATAAAATAGTAAATTTCTTCTCTTAAAAATTATTTCTGCCAAATGCAATATATTCATTTTATTTTTTTTCCGATATTTACTAGTGAATTGCAGGTAACTATAGAGGGTCATTACATGTTTTAAAGCAATGTGAGCCTGTTAGTAAATCAAAATGACAGGCAGTTAAAATGACTCTCGGTATTAACGTGGAAATCCTGCTCAGCACAAACTGTGGACCCAGATGAGCTTTAGAAGAATGTAGTCCATAGAATTTGGGACCTAAAGAAATAGATCAAAATTGCTTGAAAAAATCATAGTAGCTGCTTGTTTTTATAGCTAAGGAAATATAGATAACTACTATCAGTATCAGTTTTATTGGTTGCCAACCAAAAGAAACAATTTGTTCCAGATTATATATGTGATAAACTAATAATTAACTCTTCACTCTCTCAAAAGTGATTGTTCATCTGGTTTTTCAACTTTAAAACTGAAGATCATTTGTTATTCTCCTGCACTACTTGCCAATATTAATGTAATTATAGTGGAAGTCAAGTTTAGGGTTGATTGTATTGGAGCCATATGTAAGATCCTTTTCTTGTAATTATAAACATGCTTATTGGTTATATATCTATGATGTTCAGGGGTAAGACTTACATAAAAATATAATGTATTAACTATCAGCAGATGTCTAGAAATAGTTTAATTTACTTAAATGTAAACGATCAGCCAGTATTTTATTCCCATGAAATCCACATATAAAATCTAGAATAAAATTGCTTACATTAATTTTAACTTAAAAAGAAAGTATTTGGGAAATAACAAGATTGCTTTCTCACCATGAAGTAAATAAATCAGCATGTATACTGTTTATATAAGGAATTAGATATAGTGCATTGTGTAATGTGACATTATAATAAATATCTAATAAATTAACAGCCTAAAACATTGGAAAATGTTAAATGTTATAGGCCATAAGTATTTATTATCTCTGACAAGAAATACAAGCTGTACATGTTTTATTTGTTTGAAGATGATTTTTTTGGTAATGCTTTTATGGCACTGGCAACAGTCACTAGTCATTCACTCACAAAAAGTTGTTGGATACCTACTGCCACACATCGATCTGAATGTCACGCTCAAGGACATTACAGTGTAAGAAAACGTAGTTGTGCCACTACAATCCAGTATGATAAACTCTGCAGTAGAGGGAAGACAGTGTGCTACGTGACTGTGAGAAAGAAAGACATGCTTTGTTAAAATAAGGCTTCACTCAAGAGATTATCTCCAATCCGGACATTTGAAATTTATATACATGCATTTGTGAATTTAGGTGGTCATTACAATTGGATTTCCTCTCTGTCAGGAACATATTTTTTATGTGTAGAATTGTGGAAGACTGTGAAATTCCAATTTACTTTGTAATTATGTTTTATTAAGAACTATTTGTCTCTTTGAAAATTAACATTTATAGTATAAGATGAAAACATTTTTAGTTTTACTAAATGAAATATAACATTATGCAAACAATATTTAAAAGTTTCTGGATCGTCAATCTTTATTGGTATTTGGACTATTTCTTTTTCAATATTTTTCCACCCTGTATTATATAATATAGCTGGATACTTTCTGATAGAAAGATAATTTAATACGTGGTACTATTGATATGATTATAAATAGAAGTATTTCTTTTGGGAATTTATGTGCATGAATTTCTTTCTAATACCTCCAATAAAAATATTATTAAAGACTTTTATAAACTTCAAAATTTATCACCATGTCAGACCCATGGTTTTTTGGGGCTGGGACAGTGGGAGAGAGCAACAAAATGATCTCCGAAGCATGTGGGAAGACTGAGTCAAGTTTGCAAACGTTATACAAAAATCGATAGAAAAATGTTCCTGGTTCCATAGATGCTGAATTTGGCTTTATTAAATCTTGTGAATTACATCTTGCTTCTAGAAATGCTGACCCTGCCTTTGCTCCCCCATTAAATTACCTAAAAAGAGTATGAATATTTGCTTCAATTTAGTGGATTTGGAATTTTTATACATCATTTACTTAAACAGTGTGGTCAGAAAGATGCAAAATTTATACCTCTTCATCAGAATTATTCTTATTTCTATGCATTTGGCCTTGTCTACTCACTGCTAATGCCCTTGCAACCTTCCATACAGCCACCACCCCGCTGCGTTCTTCATCACCTACCTCCATTGTCTCGTCTTACCCAGTGTCTACGACTGTTTCATGTTGGTGCTTAGTGCCTGCCGTACACCTGACACAGAGCATGATCTCTTTTTTAAAAAACTTCCTTTTGTACTTTTTATGACAGACTTGTCTTATTCCCATTAAAGTGTAAGTTTCAGGTAGTGAAAGTTATTTTATATTTCTTTTTAATCTCGCTCATAGCCAATTCTGTTTATCTTATATTCATTTTGTTTTGTATGACTGGAGCATTTACAAATTCTTATTTGATCTTTTTAAATTTCATACAGAAGGTGGCAAAAGTAAGTTTACAGTTGTGAGTACACAGAATTTATTCTTGTATTATTATTTGTTAATTACTGAATTAATTTCCATACGAGCAACTGTAAACCTACTTTTACCCCACCCTGTATTTATTACCTTCCACACAATTTCCATATGGACATTGACAGTTTTAATTGTCATCTCATTTTTGTTCTACTTGCTTAGATAGAAAGGATTATAGACAAATGCTCAGAATATATGTGATGTATAAGGGTGCATATTATATAGTGATCTAGATTATAAGAATCTCCTCAGAACTGGAACATGTGTGTCCTTTGAGATTAATTTTGCTTTGATTGCTGTTGGGTTTTTGATAAATTCGGTGTCCAGCTGCCTACCACAAAGCTTGGCTTCCTGAGATAAGTTCCAGCCAAATGTTTTAATTTGGTCCTGTCCATTTCAGGCGCCTAACCTAGGAGCCATCTGCCACACTGGTTATAAAAATTACTGAGAAAAATTATTGCAAAGCACAACATGAAAGAAAGGCAACAGTAGCTTTTGGACTACTATTCGTGCAAAAATGATCATTTAATAAAGTTAAAATCATTCTTGGAAAAAACTTTCTTTATGGTCTTGCTACAAAAGTCAAATATGAAGTTATTGTTTGTAGTATACATTTATTTGCAGAAAATTAATTGCTTATTCCAAAAATTATTTTGGAGTTTTTATTATAATCTAGTGTAAAATAAAACTACTTCTATAAAAAGTAATTAGTACACCAAAGAGATTTTGTTTGTGTGGGTTATGTCTATCACTTTATCATAAAAATATTAAAATTGAGATATTTAAAAATATTTATCATCAGTTCATTTATAATAACCCAAATCATTACATGTTAATATAAATAACATTATTATGAAATTAAATGTAAATTAAAATGAGATGAGTGGCACTGTCTTACATTTTTCACATATCATTAATATCTGCCTTAATGGAAGACAGACATATTGTCATTCTGATTCTGCATTCGGTCTGTGACAATACAGTATTTGACTGAATATTGAAAGAAAATCAGCCTCATCAAAAGTAGAGTTGAAAGAGGGTGAGTACATTAATAGCCTTTTTAGAAAATTGTAATATTCTTCTTTATACTACACCAAAACTTGACAAGTGGTATTTTCAAAATGATTAATTGCAATGTGGAATTTCAAGCCACATCAATGAAATTTTGTGCACTGGTATATTAAAAGCCATTGGTTTTTCCTACACTTCAATACATCCTTACCCTTGTTTGAATCTGTAAGGCCACTCATTGATAAATTAGAATATATTGCTTCACTGAGTTAATCACACATTCCCTAATTATATTAAGCAATATCAGAAAAAGAATCATTTTAATATCACCAGCATTGTCATCTAAAAAATAGTATGAGAACTGGAAACCTCACAAGTTCATGACAGCAGAATCATGATGTCAGAAATTTTAATTTTTTTCTGGTTTGCAACTTGTAGCGAAAACTGTCATGAAGGATGGTGCTTTATTTACAGAACACTGTCAAAACTTGACTCTGAATAACTTCAATTTTGTTCTTCAGTTATGCCTCGAAGTGTGACTAATTCAGTTTGCACATCTCTTGCCCAAGTACCTTTTTCGGGACAACCTTTTACATTCAAAATGCAACAGAAGTCCTGTGTGCATTACATTTTATTACCTAGCACATTAAAAATATGTGTTCTCAAGGTTTTAAGATTTTTTTTTACAACTTAGTACCACACACCATTTCATTGAGTTAATTATTGCTAAAGTTCCAGGTGTTTTAACAACCATTTCTCTTGCATCTTAATTGCAAATGCCAATCTGATAAAAAAGACACGCAATGTCTTATAAGTATTATGAAAATAGTTTTTACTTGTAGAATAAATGAGACTTAGGAATTTCTAGCCGTCTGTGGTCTGTAGTCTAAGAGCTGTTACACTGGAGAACAAGTGAGTACACTCTTCCTGTTATGTGAATTTAGGAATGCCTTCCAACATCTAGTTCACTCCTCTATCATCCGCACTTCATTATATTGAATCATGGGCCTAAAAGATCAAATGTAATTCAGTAAATATTAAATTTCTGTAGTTTGATTGGTACAAAGAAATCATAAAATAATAAGTGTTATCCTTTTAATTATGAATACCGTTTACTGAATACTTAGTATATGTCTGACACGTAGACTTAGGTACTATAGAGTACATTAATTTCTTACAATAATCTACCAAGTTAATACTAGTATTATTTTTTATAGGTAAGGAAGCTGAGGCAGAGAGATTAAAAATTTGCCTTTAATTCCAGTGCTGTCAATATTTACTTAGAAAACTAACAAAAATAAAGAAAAGCTACTAAATAAGAGACAAAAATTTCTAAATCTCCCTTTGATTTGAACAGGTGTATCTTCACAATCTTGCCTGGAAATAAGAGTGCCCAATTACTTCAAAATAAGTGTGTCTATTTTTCATTTGATTTTATATCTTCACAAGATAAATGCAAAAGTAAAATTTTCAAATTTATTAGACATGGCTATATTAATAATGGTGTTGTCGGGGAGAAGAGACAAACAACTTACACCTTTTTTTCTGGTGTTGCTAATGGATATTTTTAACTGATGAATCACCCATTGGTTTTTAAAACTCTGGCAATATGTTTTACCAAAGTAAGACAGAAGTTGACTGCTTAGTTTTGTGTCCTGTGATCATAGCAAATTATTTTCTAGTGGCATTGCATATAAAATTCCTTGTACATTTTTAGAATGTATAAACAATTAAAATAGCCTAAATTTAAAAAATGTAAACCATTCCTTAAATGTCAAAAGAAAATGGCAATGCATTTCTATTTGAAATAAAGTTGACATAGGAGGCTGGTATACACTGTAAAGAAAAAACGTTTCATCTTTACTGAATTGTCATATTTTATAGGTAGTGCTCTTCAATTGTTAATATACTTTATTGTAAAATGACTCATTTTATTTTATTTTTAATTTAAATTATTTTAGTGTTCAATTACAGTTGTTTGTATTTTCTCCTCATCCCTTCCCCCCACCCCTGTGGGAAGAAGGGTTTTCAGAAACTATAAAGGACACGTGGAAAAAAACAAGGGGGAGGATGGAAGCAAGGGAGGAGGTGGGTTTCGTTTTATTTTATTTTAATTTTTTTTCAATTACAGTTGACTTATAATATTATATTAGTTTCAGGTGTACCACCCAGTAATTAGATATTTATATAATTTACAAAGTGATCACCCTCAGGAAGCTAGTACCCTATGCCTACCATTTTAAAATTCCTAATTCTAGCCTTTCTAAAGAAGGCTTTCTTTTGAAGAGCTAATGAAGAAGTTCATTATTTTTTATTGTTGTTCAAGTACAGTTGTCTCCATTTTCCCACCACTGTTTTCCCCCACCCCACCCACCCCACCTCCTACCCTCAATCCTACGTCCCTTTGGCTTTGTAAAGAAGCCTTATTAAAGATGTTATTCTAGATTTTCTAGTCTTTCTATATAAACCTTATATGGGAAGGAAAAAGATCCACAGATTTCTGCGGAGAGCTGAAAGTATATAACTCCAGTTCATTATTTGAGTGAATAAATCTAATGTAAAATAAAACCTGATTACTCTTCAGAGAGTTAATAATAAAATTTTATCACAATGTAACAAAAATATGTTGAAAGAAAAGTAAAGGTATACTTTTTCTGGTTTGTTTGTACTTTGACATTTAAAATTACATAAACTAATAATTGAAATTTATATTAGCATGTCATAGTTTGCCAGGCTATTTATATATATTATATATATGGTGTATACATTCTTTTACATATACATATATTTTACTGGATCATTTTACTGCTACATACTATATTCTTTTTTTTTTGTTGAAAAACTTGCCCAGAATCTATATTTTACAGACAAAGAGATACAGAGATATCAGTTTCTCCCCAGATCAAGCAAATTTATTCTTGCAATTAAATGGAATTATCTGAAGTTAGTTTTTTTCCCTTCTGACTGTATTATTTAATTACACTTGATTCAACAGTATAATCACTCAAATTATTGAAAAGAATTTTTAAAGGGGAATATTCAGTTTGCTCTTTTAAGCATGCACATTAAACCAATAGACTAAACATTTGTCTAAAATATATGCATATGTAAATGATTGGTTAGAAAGCAATTAGCAATATTTACAAGAAATTAAGGGCTTTCTTAATCCAAAGGATTCTCATTGACAATAATTCAATAAATATTTTTCAGGAAACAGCTATAGCCAGACATGAGCAGGTCGGCATGGCCAGTTCATTATAGGGCAGCATGTTCCCGACACCCCTTTTCCCCAGCAAATGTTAATAATATGTTGAACTTGGAATTCACTTCTTTTCCAGAATTGTAAAATAATTATAAAATATTTGCACAAGCACTATAAATAGTAAATCAATTTAATATAAATGAATTCTTAATTAGTATAGTTTATAAATTACTAGCTTTATGAAAATGTGTTTACTATTTCTGATTGTTATATCCATAAAAGCTCTTCTAAACTTTAATTCTCTAGCTTTCCTAAATTTTTCCCATTACTTCTCTCTCAATGACTTCAACTGTAATTTTAATTAGAAGATCAATGCTTCCAACCTGTTTATGATATGTTCCATCTCTCTCCTAGTCTTTTTCTTCCATTTCTGGTATACTCTGTGAGTATACTCTGGTATACTTCATTCTATATGCCTTTGTTATCTAATATTTGCTTCTTGATAAACTTTAGTTTTCTTATCTACTTTATTATAAGCATGCTCAAGGAGTCTTTTAATGGCTTGAATTTAGTTGTTTTGTCTTTTAATCTTCTCAAACTTGCAGCATTTTCTTTTGTCTTTTACAGCCAGTTAGATCATGTTTTCATCCATTGACTTTGCTCTTCACCTTTTGGTTCTAAACACCGTTTAATAACATGTGCTCTAATCCTTCAAAGAACTGACACTTACTAAGAATAACTGGTTCCTCTTACCCTAACACACATACATATGTATATACATATGTGTGTGTGTGTAGTCTGTCTAGAAAAAGTCCAGTCACTATTAATATAACAAAAATAGTTTGTGTGACACTGATGTAACCCAGCAGCCAAGAAGAGTGGACTGCAATGTGCATGAGTGAACAATGATGACTTCACTGTACTAGTCAGTGGGAGTGGTAGACGCCATTGAGTGAGCATGTGTACTGTGTGGCCACTGCATTCAAAATGACTGAGTGAGCAATGAATCTGCATCATATTTTGTATTATGCTCCAACATTCCTCCCTGGAAACTATTTGAGTGATTCAGAAGACCACAGCTATGGGCAAGTGATTATAGGCAACTTTATTATGACAACATGCCAGCTCATGCATCTCATCTCATGCAGAGTTCTTTTGTAAAACATCAAATCACCCAGGTGACTCAGCTTACCCTACAGCCCAGATTTGGCACACTGTGACTTACAGCTTTTCCCAAAACTAAAATCACCTTTGAAAGGGAAGAGATTTCAGACCATTGATGAGATTCAGGAAATTATGATAGAGCAGCTGATGGCAACTGGAGGAACTGTCTGAGGTCCTGAGGTGCTTACTTTGTAGTGGACTGAGGTATTATTGTTCTATGTGCAATGTTTCTTGTATGTTGTATCTTCTTCAATAAATGTCTGTATTGGATAGATATATGTGTGTGTGTTTCTATATGTCCTTTGTTAGCATTTATGATTTACTTTTCTGGGCCTAATATATTTTTCAACTCCAGTCTTTTTTTTTTTTTCCATTTATACTGGTGGTTGTTTTTCTCTTCCTTCCCTATTATAAAACTTGATACATCTCCAGATTTCCCTCCTTAGCCTTCTTTTGCTCCCAGCAATCTTAGTACTTTAGAGTTCTCTTTTGTATAAAAGTTTAACCAATCTTCATCTCCAGCCATAATCTTTTTGTGATTCTAGTGCTTAATTTCAAGTGCATGTTATCCTATCAACTTAAAAGCAAATGCCCAAATCAGGCATCATTACATCCTTGCTCAATCTCAAATTATTTTGTGCTAAATGTTGCATATAAAATTTTCCTTTTCTGATTCACACACACAGTATACAAGTTATTTAAAGAAATGGATAAAGTCATAGGAAGCATTATTTGTGCAAGGAATGATGATATTTGGGCTTTAATTGTGTTGACAATGCACTCAGGTAGGATGTCCACAGGTCATTGAGAATGATAAGCTGGATATTTGCTATTAGTCAGAAAGGTGTCTTGACTTATCTATGAAACTATTTAAATTGCTTACTAATGAGTTAAAGATTTATGTTAAAGATAACTTAAAACATTTTTTAATGTTTCATGTAAGAGAATGAATACAAATGCAACTCCTCCATAATCCTAGTATGTATGTACATGTACCATATACTATATGTACAACCTAACACTGGCATTACATTGAAACATTTTTAATAGATTTCATAGATATATTCATTTATAAATGTATATTTTTGAATTATTTAACTTGGCTTCACAACTTCTGGTGAATATGAAAGGGACCTATTTGTATATTTTTTGTTTAGAAAATTTATTTGTAATTATGTGTTGTTATTAAAGCATTAGTGTCTTTAAAATATTTCACTGTTTCCTTATAGTTACCATTTTTGGAATAATTAACATAAATAGAATGTAAATATAATGTGTATTTCATAGTTTTGCTTTTTTTAGGTATTGATTTTCAGCTTGTGTAAAGCTCTCTTTACATTATAATGTATACGCCCATTTTTACACCTGATCCAATATATTAAAATATTTTAAAATGGATGAGGACACTGTACATAATCAGGAAAGAGGCTTAATAAGATTTATCCTAAGATCTTCATACACTGAAAAGGGAGACAAATTCAGAAACATTTTTTAAGTTCTTCATACTGATAACAAGATAAAAATAAGTCACTTTAAAATATTAGCTGTAGCATTATGCCCTCATAAGTGGATATGAAAATGAGATTTTATGTCATAAGTGTAGCAGGACTTGTTTCTTCTCTTTAATGGTTGTCTCAGCCATGAGACCCAGGGTTCTTGGTCTCTTACTCATTGTTCATCCTCATGTCTGGAAATACCTCGACTTGTAGAGTGAGAACAAAGTAAAATGTCAAGTTTAGTTCAATGGAAGATGTGGCTCTTAAATAAGGTCAAGATTGTAAATGCAGAAAGATAGCAAGTTATGTAAACAGCATCAAATTATGAGGTACTTTAACACCCCATACTAATTTAGTATCATTGTGTACTTGTGTGCAATGAAATTTAGGGCACTGGTATTTCTTGAATATTCAGTGATACTATTGGTTCAGATAGTTTAATAAATGTTGAAGTTATTTGTGTTTTTTTCTTATGCTATGCCACATTTTAAAAAAATAGAATCAAGCCAAGACTCAAGTATAAACATTCTATAATAATGTGTAGTAGATGCTTTTAAAAATAGCATTTTTCATATGCATTCAAAAGTTACCTGACCTTCCTCCTCCACAGAATTATCAAGCCATCTGTGCTCACACTGTATTTAATCATTCTTCTAATATAACATTTTACACATCATATTATATGAGAGTTACATGTTATCTCTTTGTCTTTTCTACCGAACCCTGTGCCCATGAGAGTGGAGTTCTCATTCATCTCCGTGTCCCCAGCTTCTGGCATCGTGTCTCATACATACTAGATATTCAGCAGGAAATATTTGCATTGTTTTGAAAAGCAATGAAAGTACTTTTGATTAACAAAAAGCACTCCTGAGTATAAGCTCAAATTGTAAAACAGTAACAAAAAATTGCAAATGTAAAAAATATTAGAAGATCAAGAACATTCATGTTCTGATTCCAGTTTAATAGAAAGATAACTAGGACTGGACATGCAGTTTTAGCATTGGCTTGGTCCAGTAGCATCTTCAAAGCAGTCTCTAAGTAGATAAAGGCTAGGCAGGGAGTCCCTCATTCTGACTTTTAGAGTTTTGCTGAGAATGTAAACTCAATATGATTTTCCCATACCTGGAAATTCAAATAGGTAGTAATTTTAGTGTGAGAGAACTTCGGATATCAATATGTGGGTTGCATTAGAATGGCAAAATAATACAAAATCAAAGAACCTGTTCACCAGAAGTCAAGCCTTAGTATTTTAATTCAACATCACTTTCAGGTTGCATAATCACACTTTAATTTGATAATTTTCTTCTCCTCAAGAAAATTATGTTTTTGTTTTCTTTCCATTTATGATCCTATGAGAGGAAAACCCTACATTCTCAGTATGCTAGAGTTTCTCCACACTACAAATCTTTGCTTTACCTACAATAAATAGTCTCATGTTTGCTTATTTTATATTGTTTTCCATAAGGGCATATATTTTTATTTTAATCATTGTCATATGTCCCTACAGATCTGACAACTTGATTTTAATTTGCCAACACAAGTTTTTTTTTTAAAACAATACTTTCCACTTTATTCTTTTTCTCAACATTGCTTTGAACACTTGAGGTCGTTTATAGTTCCACATTAATTTGAAAATTATTCATTCCAATCCTCAGAAAAATAGCATTGCATGTTGGGAGGGATTTCATTGAACCTGTAAATTGATTTGGGAAGTACAGTCACTTTGACAATTGAACTTATCAATTCACACAATTTATTCTTTTATTTTTCTTGTCTATAAATTTTTTTCAATATAATTTTTTCATTATCTTATGATTTTGGTAGTACCAAAATCATAATCTTTAGTATCTTTTCAGTATCTTATGACATGTTTTTACCTCTTTGCATACATTAATTTCTAAATTGCTGATTCTTTCTCATGCAATTGTAAATGGAATTATTTCACTTAGTTCTTCTTCTGATTGTTATTATTGTATAAAAACATGACCAATATATAGATATTAATTTTTATTTTACTACTTTACATGACAAGGTATAGAAGGGACACTTGAAATACTTCTAGTGTTTCTCAAAAATCAGAATTAGTGGTTATAACCTAACATATTTAATCACATATTGTTTTATTCTCATTATGAAATTAACTATGAGTTAATTATTATGTATAATACCTTTAAAGTAGAAATAAGTATCAGTAAATATATATATATATGTATATGTGTGTATATATGTATATGTGTGTGTGTGTGTGTATATATCTCACCATTGACTCTGACTGAATTATTTTTATAAAGATTTGAATGTTTGTGTGTGTGCTGGAAATCCAACTAGAACAATACTGGAAAGAATTCAGCATGTAATTAGTTTGGACATATGAAAAACAGATTGCATTGTTTCACATGCTGTGAGTTGTGAGTGACCCACCAAGCTGTAAAAGATAGCAAGCATCAACAACTGTTCCTCTCCCCTGAAATCTCAACATTCTTGACTTTTTACACATCACTGCTTGGGGAACTAAAACACACAGAGGGTCTACTGATATTATGACTATTGATGAAAATGGCTGGATTGGTTAGCATTAATTGGCTTGTGGCTTACTTCTCTCAAGATTTTTTCATTCTTCAAATCAATTTTGATCTTTTTTGGAGCTTGTATGCTGGGGAGGAAAAAATGATGAAGAAGGAGGAAAGATTTTTTCTCATTAAATGGTGAGTTTAGATGATTTAAAGATCTTTTACAAGGAACCTATTGAATGATCTTTGGGATTACAGCCAAAGACAACATTACATCATCGCTTACATAATTCAGCTGTCACAAAGTTATCACTACGTAACTAATTTTAATGATGTTTTAGCTTTCTAGGATTTTCAGTTGGTATCCTGATGCATCTTTGGTAGAATTAGGCCAGAATCATAATGAGATTGGAGGATTTGGTTAATATAACCATTGATTTTAGTTTACCATACTTTTCTTTTAAACATAAATGTTTCATTACGAGGAATTTAATACATGCTTAAGCATAAAATAACTATTTACTAAATACTCATACCCTGCTGTTCACTAATTCTAAGGCCCTTCCTCCACCTCTCCCATATCTCAAGATCATTGAACTCATGTTACATCTAAAAATTCTCAGAATCTTACACTTGTCAGTCAGGAATTAGTTGTTCTTGTATGACGTAGTTGTTCTTGTATGTGCATGTACACACCTCATCCAAGATGTTCATATTTTTATGACTTCACATGAGTTATGTGCCTTGTTAAGAGTACAGCGGAGGAGTTTATTTGGCACTTAAAATGTCTTCAACTATTGCACTAATGTGTAATTTAAAGTGAAATTATGTGTATTATTTTCTCAGAAGACATGGACAAAGAACAAAAGGTATAAAATTGATATTATTGATAGTATATATCTCCAACATTCAATATTGGAGAACTAAAATGCTTTCTTTCAAAGCTATAATCAAGTATTTTATAAGACCTAACAAAGGAAGATACAATTAATGAAAAGTGTGTTGTTCATTACTGAAATATCTGTAATATAATTGTCTGTCATTCCCCACAATGTAAATGAAGGCAATGAAAATTGGCAGATCCTTTGTAGAACTACTATGAAAGCATAATATTAATTATAACTATTACCAAATCATTTTATAATAGTACATAGGAATAATTTTTATCATTGATAATGTATAAAGGAAGGTTCCATCCAAGATTAGAGGGAATTTAGAATTGGTGACTATGTTAAGTGTTAAAATAAGACACACTCTACCTGAACTAATTCTTTATTGAAAAATTAGGTTGAAAGACTATTGCTGCTCAAAGCTGCACTCTTTCAGTTTTACAATGGTGTGAAAATCCTCAGCTGCTTTTTACTTCCAAATAGTTGGGACGATGTATTTTGTACTTTGTTACATTCTTGATTAAGTCAACAATGTCTTTCATCTCATCTGTCACATTTGCTGGATAGCAGTTTCACTAAATTTGGAAATATTATTTTCTCAACTGGTATTATCTTTTTAACCTTTTAGTTGTTCTTCTAGTCAAAGACAGCATAAGTTAGAAAAAGAAGAAAATGATAAGCCAGAAAAAAATCACATTGAGTATTTACATCTGTATCAGGAGTAGGCTTGACTACAAGTGATAGAAAACACTAAATAACAGTCGTTAAAGAAAATGGATGCTGATCTTTGTCACACATTAATTTCCAGAGGCAGGTAATTAAGAGCTAGTGTTGTATTCCAGATTATCACAGAACCAGGCTCCTTCTACCTATTGGTAGGATTTGCATCTTCTCTACCCCAGAAAGGCTTAAGGTCCCTCTCTCTCCATATCACATCTCATTCCAGTCAGCAGGAAAAAGGACAGGAAAGGAGAAAGTCATTCACTTTCCCCATTCACCAAATTATCATTTCCTTTCCCCCGCCTTCAGTTCTTAGGCTAGAATTTAGACAGATATAGCCCCTAGTTCTAAGAGGAGGATGAGAACTGTGGTCTTTATTTTGGGTAGCCATCTAAAAAGTGTCGGTACTTTTCATCTAAAGAAAGACAGAACTGCGGGGGAAGTGCCAGCAGCCTCTGCCTCATCCTCCCACCAGTTACAGCAGATCTTTTGGGACCCAGGAAAGCAGCGACATGTTGTACTGTCCAAAGACAGGTGAACTTTGTTATATTTTCCTGCAAATGCTTGAGACAAAGAAAATATTAATTTACCACCAGGGCTGAATTATTCTTTATACCTTTTTCTCTTTGTTTAATTTAATAAATATTTACTAGTTATGATTTTGTATTTGATACTTAAGGTACTACTTTTTAAACAGTCCCAGAGTTACCAGTCAAGTTGAATATAATATGAATGATCCTCAGAAAGTTGTGTGACACAGTAACTTTGCCACTTTAAAGCAAAGAAGGCGAATCTAAATACTGAACTGAATTTTAACTAGATTCATCTAAATTTTCTTTTGATATGAATAATCTAAATTTACTCTTTTTTTAATCTGGAGCTATGGAATATTTTTATTTTGGCTTTAGGTCTTAGATTCTTAGCAAATGTAGAAGTGTCTCACATCACTTTAAAAAATATTGTATTTTTCCATTACCATTTAACCCCCTGACACCCCCCGCCCCAATCACCACATGTGTGAGCACCTGGCTCTGTGCCGGTGAGTGAAGTGGCATCGCTACATATTGTTAATCAGTGTGTGGATAATTGTTTTCAAGAAGCTCATTTAAAAATATTTAATCATTACAGTAATCCACTCTCAGAAAGATAGTTGAGTTAAATGATTGATTAAAACATTAATTTAAAGTCCAATATGTAATATGTACTATTTTGAAGTTAAAAAGCAAAATAGCTAAAGTAGTATTTCCATTGATTAAGGTTTTAATTTTAACCATATAAATTTGCAAAATGAGATTGAATAAATTAAGGTGATATGTGCAATTTTCTGGTATTGTTTTTAAGATTTTCTAATTTTTGATTGGTGTTTTTATTATTATAATAATTGAAACTAATTTAAGAACTTATTTTGTATCTTGCCATCTTATCATTTTGAGAGGAGCAATAAAATACTGACGATTGGTGGAACATGAATGACCCATATTATTTAGATCTTTGTATGTTCTTCAATTTTCTATGACCCAGGTAACATCACTAAAATTTTCAGGCAATTTAAATTACATAAGGTAAGCAATATCTGGGAATATTCTACTGAAAAATAAATTTGATGCCAGATAAGTTCTATGATTAATTGTCCCAAATTCTATATTAAGTTGTTTTTTTAATCTACTTTCCACTGCTATATAGAACCCAGTGAGTTAATAAAAAAGGTTATTAAAATTTTAATTTTAATTTCAGTCATTACAATGACTGTCTCATTATATCAATTTGCTAGAAAGCCATTTATTATATTAGTTACATGTATGTCATTTTTCCCCTTTAGAGATTATTTGTCTAAGTACAAAATTTTACTTTTTCCTGTAATTTTCATATAGGTGCATACTTTAGCCAGTATTTCAGCATGTATTGACACACAAAAGATATAGCATTATTAAGAATTTTCTGTGGTACTCTTAACTGTCCCCCAAGTGCTTCCTTCACTGGCATAACAAAAATGTTTAGATTATATATTGCTCCCGGTAACCACCCATCTTAAATCATTGGAAGAAGGAAAAAGGAGGGAGGTGGTGAACCTAAAGAGGGGAAACTGTACTAATTTACTGAAAGCTACTGAAGGAAATACCCTTCGGTCATGCCTACATAAGGTTTTTCTCAACCTTAAATCATCTCCATCAAAACAACAATAAAAAATTGCAGCTTGTTTTTAGGACATAATACATAACACCTTATCATTTAATGCCCACATTAGATATGCAATATTTTACAATTTATAGATGAGAGATATTTGCCATTATAAGTTCTATTTGTATTTCTTAGAATTTGACATTGTTATTATACAGTTATAAAATTGTGTGGGTGTTAGGCCTCCCTTCTTCCACGAAATAAATGGTTTTCTTTGACTGTATCTTGTAGGGCTTCTCAGAAATACACAATCAAGTGCTTTGTGGTGTTTTGTTCATTTTTCTCTATAATTACATTATTTTTCTCTAAAATTTAAATATTGGTGTCTCTTTGGTTGCTAGTTTTTAAACTAACATATTATACAACATAATACAAAAAAATTGAATTATTACATGTTAGAAGAATAATGTTAATTAAACTTAACATATATTTATAAATACTTTCATGCTTGGAAACTTCTACTAAAATGTAGAAGCAGTTTATTAGGCCTGACACCCTCTAGAAAAATAGTTTTTTCTGAACTGTGCACTGGAAATTTGGAATAGGTTGTTAAAGTCACAAATGATAAAATTTGAAATTATCAGGAAAGAATGAATAAACAACAGTGAGAGCTGTAACTCTTCACCGCCAAAGCATATATATTCACTTTTCTGAAGGACTTTTGCGGTGGTTGTTTGACAAGGTCATGATAATGAGCTCCCTTCAACTAGGCCATTAGTTTATTAGAGTGGTTAAGCTTAGATAGTGAATGCAGTGCTGTATGTGTATCTATCATTGATAAATCCCTGTGTCTCATTGTCATGATGGAACAGTGGTGTATTTAACAGAAAGTTGCCGTTAAATACATGCATGAGAAAGAGGTACCTTTTATGATCCTTTTATGTATCTTTACAACACTGTACCTCTGAAGGTACAGTGTGTCACTGTGCATCATAGGTACGGTGTAGGTGCGTCACTGCACTTATGTTTATGCTTATGTAGATCACTCCATAGAGACAACATACAGGCATTTTCCCCATTTGAGACCTATCTGCACTGCCTTCTGGAACATGGGACAGAGCTGGCCCCTATGAAAACATGTGAAAGAACATGAAGATCCATTTATGAACTATGAGTGGCTCTTTTTACCATTCTCGTGACATGTAATCATGAAGCCAGATTTTTTTACAAGAGGGAGTAAGAAAAATAAAAACAACAAAGCAAAACAAAGCCAAACAAACCCTGCGTGAAAGGCATGGGGAGGTTCATGGTCAATGTCTTTGTTTACTATCACGCTGGAAGGCCAGTGTACGAACCTACTTGTAGTCTAGTTCTGAGCCATGTAATTGATTTTTGTATTTTTCAGAGAACCAGCTGGGGAATCTTGCAAACTTCCCTCAACATGTTTGCTCTGGACTTTGATTCTAACAAGAATTACTTCTTGATAATTGCTTTCTGTACTTTTGATACTCAAAGTTAAATATGGCAAATAAAATATTTACTTAGAACAACATATTACCACTAAGAATAAAAATTTCTCATTTATTTTTTCATGTTGGTTAATACTTTATACAAAATAAGCCTATAAAAATATTTAGCTCTGTTCTTTATCATTTTACCTTTTAGTTCTGTTCTGATCTATGTATACATGTAGAAAGAGCAAAGCTTTGTACTTCTGTAAAATTTATCCTCATCTAATACAGAAATAGGTCCCTGTTTGAATACTTACAGAAATATTGTAACAGAAATAAACTTTTGGAAAAATATTAATGCTGTTTATTTTGCTCAAGTACTTCTTTCTGTAATTTTAAATGGTGTATTGAAATCCTGGTGATTTTAATGGATTTTCCAGGTCTGCACTTTTGATTCTTCATAACATTAAAATGCATACTTTATGTATTATTTTATTTATGTTGTATAGGGATGATGCTCATTGAATTAATGTAATAATACCTTAGGCCAATATCATTAATACATTTGATATCACCCTCTGTATATATATTTTATTCCCTAGGTGTGACATTATATTATGATGTAAACCCTTCATAGTTGATTTATAGGGCTAGTCTCAAAAAAATGAAGTAGTATATTGTAGACATGCTTTCAGGTTTATAATTTAACCTGGAACGTATGTGTATGTGATACAAATGAACTGTTTTTATGAAATATACATATAGTTTTCTATAATAAAAATATACTATATAATCTAAGAATAAATGGGTGTATAACATGAAAAATATCATAACCCTGATACTGAATTAGACAGAGAATTAAATGACATCTGTAGCCTTAAAACATTTTTTACTTTTAACCATTTTGTGTATATAATTCTTTGCTGCCAATAATTTCAACAATATGGGTGTTTAGGAAGTGACAGAATAATATAGCTCCCCAAATTTCTTTTTTGAGTCACAGAGATGCCAACACTGAAGAGATGTTACAGGATGATGCATGTTTTACTGACACTTTATGTTGCATTATGTTTGTATTGATTTTTAGAACTTTGATGTACTGGAACTTCCATTATTAACTTGTGTGAAATTATTGCAAATATAGACAAGAAAAGTGTGTTTTGCTTTGCTTTTCAATTATAAGGCATCTAATATCAGTGTTACCGTGGTGACACAGACAAATTAAAAACTATTTATGTTCAGTGATCTGAAAAATCAGACAAACATTAATATATCTGTTTTCTTACAAAAGTTCTTGCTTCTTTTATCTGAGGCACAGAAAGGTTAGGTATCTACTTAAAGCCCAAAGTTAATGAGTAGTTCCATTGTTCATTAGCTCCATGACTTTAGAAAAAAAGATATTTCTCACCCTCTGCATAGAATTCAAAAGCCATAGCCTAGAAATGAATGTACTTTTCCTTAAGGAATGTGTTAAATATTGTTGGTATACTGAATAGGAATAATAAACAAGAGATATAAAACCAGATCATCATCAATAACATTATAAAGAAAAACAGTATAAAGGTCAGGATCTCAAGTGGAGGAGAAACGACGCCATCATCTAAATGCTAGAGTAACCAGGCATTTATTAAAAATCTGGACACACTAAACCCTCTAATCCGTAAACTATAAACTGGTAAGTCAAAGTAAAATCCAAAAACTCATAATTCTAACTTCTCAATTTGATTTAATAGTGGAAATGCGTGGAGTGTTTGAAGCTTAATTACCATTTTAGTTACATAAGTGAAATATATTCTTCTTACTAACTCATTGCTAAGAATATATCTCATAAACACATATGCACATGCCCTGCTAGACTGTAATTTACATTTTTAATATTTGTAATTTGCAATTAACACTCTCATTTTCTTTTTATTTGGGAACATATCCTGAATCAGTACTCTTAAAATGTTAAGAAAAAATCCATATTTTGTAATATTCTTTCTAGAGTATATTACACTGTGATGTACTTTACTATCTGCCAAAATTGCTCCTTTTTACAGCATAAGATAAATTGTTCTTTATCTCTAAGCACTGCCTTTTCACCATAGCCAGTGGGATTCAGTACCACTGATTCTTTTCACAATCTTGGTTTAGAAAATTAAAGAAACTCAAGTAGCACTGCTGCAATTCATTTATGGCTAATACATCTTGTCTCGCATGACTGAGGACAAGTGCCCTCCAGATTAAATTTTGCTGCTCAGCATCCTGCATTTTCATAAAATATAGTCCTTACAGAGCTCTATGAATTTCCCAAGCATGTGGTTTAATTTAAACCAACATGCTTGAGTCACCCATTTAAATAAAATGTTTGTAATGTTTCAAAACTATTTTATAAATGCACCTTTCGAAAATAGAACAAGCAAACACTATCATTTCAAATGAGATTAAAATATCTATATTCAGTAGTAAGCAGAAAGATCTTCAGGGGAGATTACCTGAGTTACCTTGGGGACTGGACATTTGTTTCTAACATTGATTTGTGAAAGAGGAAGGTTGCACTGCAGGCTGGTGCGGTGCTTCAAGGTGCTGTAAGTGCTGGATCCACCCACCCTGCTTCTGTATGCCCATGGCCAATGCAGCAGAGATAGAGCTGACATGAATGGCCTAGCATATGTTACCCCTTCCTGCAGGGTTCTACTGAAGCTGTATGCTACCCCATTTTTGATCACAGTTTAAAGATGGTCTTTGATATGAATTTTGATACAATTTATTTATAAAATGAGTATGTATATATGTGTATGTGTGTGTATATATATATGAGTTTGGTAATGATAAATAAGAGAAAAACTGTTTTGAAAATATATAAAACAGTTGTCATTAAGAAGTTATTTGCTGTGCTGTATACACATACCACATGGGTGGTTTTTATTATGAGAAACATATCCTGAAGTCTAAGGAAACATTTTAAACTTGTATGTGCTTATGAAAACAAAAAAAAATGAAAATAAGCATCTGATGCTACAAGTTTCTCTTCCATGTGTGTGCACATGTTTGAGTTTGCTGTTTTCAACTTAATCCACCAAAGGATGCCTCAAAATAGTAAAAATTAACTTTAAGAACTACCCATGAGACTTCTGACAAATGGAAACGATGAGAAAGTCAAAGGAACCTAAACTTTCAAAGACAATCAGTCGACATTCTAATGATATGTGTGCACACTTATTAATATTCTGTAACTCAGTTGGAGGGATAATCTGATTTAAAATTATTGGGAGTATGTTAGTACAACAATTTCCGACTGTCATGCCACAGAATTTTTAAAACACCCAATTACCTATTTAGTCAGGTGCACTAACGTCTTTTTCCTTAGGTTGTCAAATAAAAAAGAATACAAGAGCCAACACAGCGATAGCTGTCTGTTGTGAATGAATCAAAAGTATACCTGTTTTTATCAGATCAAAAAAAATGTATTTTTTGGTGTGCTGAAGAATTTTAGTAATTACTTTATGTGTGCCATGAGGTTGAAAAAGACCTGAATAGACACTTCTCCAAGAGGACATACAGATGGCCAATAGACATATGAAAAGATGCTCAATGTCACTAATCATCAGAGAAATGCAAATTAAAACCACAGTGAGATATCACATTACACCTGTCAGGATGGCTGTCATCAATAAGTCAACAAACAAGTGCTGGTGAGGATGTGGAGAAAGGGGAACCCTTTCGCACTGTTGTTGGCAATGAAGATTGGTGCAGCCACTGTGGACAGCAGTGTGGAGATACCTCAAAAAATTAAAAATGAATCTGCTTTTTGACCCAGCCATCTTACTTCTAAGAATATATTTGAAGTAACCCCAAACACTAATTAAAAAGAACATAAGCACCCCTATGTCCATTGAGGCATTATTTATAATCACCAAGATATGTAAGCAGCCCAAGTGTCTATTAGTAAATGAGTGCATGAAACAACTATGGTATATTTACACATTGGAATTCTACTGGGCCACAAAGAAAAAAAGAAAAAGAAAATTTTACCCTTTGCAATGGTATGGATGGACCTGGAGAACATTATGCTAAGTGAAATAAGCCAGTCAGAGAAAGACAAATCCCATGTGATTTCACTCATATGTGGAATCTAATGAACAAACTGAACTAACAAGCAAAACAGACAGACTCATAGATGGAGAGCATCTGACAGCTAGTGGTGGGGTGGAGGGAGGTTAGAGGATGGAGGGATTGAGCAAAAAAGAAAAAGGGCTCATGGACATGGGCACCAGTGTGGTGATTGCTGAAGGGAGAAGGGTGTAAGGGGAGTAAATGGATATGGAAAAAATTACAATAAAGATTAAATAAAAAAGAAAATATCTGTATAATATTACACATATAGTCTAGTGGCAGTAACTATATGTTTAGTGGCAGTTTCAATGAATCACATCAAATTATCTGTATAAATAGGAACTCATAGTTACTGAATTATGTAAACATTTAAGTAAACCTTTTACTAACAAAAAAACTATAAAATTCACTGATTCACTGTTTACATATTTTGAGAATATCAAAAACCAGCAAATTGACAAAAACAATAGGTAGCAGAATTTATATGACATAAAATCTAATGAATAAATGCAGAACAATTTAAGGGGTTGAAGTGTTTTAATCATTGCCTATCCTATATATCATATGATAATATACCACATATCATATGATAATATGGTATATTATCATATACCAGTGTTTTAAATTAATTTTTATAAAAATATCAACAATAATTAAGGAGTTCTATTGCACATGAAGGGAGTGGCAGGTAATTTATATCCAAAGAGCAGTTTTGTGCTCTAGCTGGTTTCATTATTAATCATTATTGGTTATTCAGTTACATTAGCAGACATATACTTTCTTTCCTATTTAAAACCTTAACCAAAATTTTCATTTTATGACACAACATTTGATTGATATGTTGTATTAACATAATGGAAAACAAAATTAAATAGAAATGCATGTTTAGGAACACCATTTTTTTTCCATTGGCAAGAAGTCAAAGTGTGTGATTATTCTGCATACAAATTATCAAAACTATTTTTCAAAACTCAATGCAATAAAAATAAATGTCTGAATAAATATTCAGAAACATAAAGCCATATTTCTATTTAAGTTGCTCAGGTAAATGTAATTCATTAATAATTATGCAAACATTTTTCATATACTTAGCATTTATCAAGTTATTTCATGTAAATGATATACCAAGTCTCACAGAAGCCTGCACACAGTTACGATGTTACATGCTATAGAGGTGCACACACACAAACACATATGCATACCCACACACATGCACTGCAGAAATTAAAGGGTTAAATTAATGTTCTGAAATGTGCATGATACTCGGCACAGCTGCATCATACGTTCATGTATTCTGACTCTACTTCTCAATTTACACTTAATATCACTATGTTTGACTAATGGAATTAAAATTTCCCAATCCTGTGTAACTTGTATTGTCTAATGTGCCAATTTTTTTCATTATTATAAAAAATAAACTTTTTATTATGTTGAGACAAAAATTCTAAGGCAATGACTTATTAATGCTGTGAGTTAAATAAGTAAATGAGGATGGAGTAAAGGAAAGAAACAGGAGAAAAGAAATGAAAACACAGGTATTGCATATTACCACCTGACAGAAAAGACCAAGATGAGGTTTGTAAATCAGACAGACCTGACTCTGAATCCTTTCAGTACCTCTTAATAACTACATGCTTTTCAGCAAGTGACTTGAGGAATACAATCTTGTGTCATGAACATCATGATGACAGTTCTTATTATGTGACTTTTCTTATTTCATTTATTTACATTATAGAAAGAAAATTTATAAAACATAAAAATACTTGGTTGGCCAAAATGTCCATTTGTTTTTTTCCGTGAGATGTCTCCAGTAGTGCTTAGTAGTCTTTAACTTCATTCAAAACAATTTTGTTAGATTGTATTGCCACAGCTATCATATCAGTGTGCATTTAAAAAAAAAAACTTACAAAAATTACTGAATTATTGTATAGTCATTTTAATATTGAAGGTGGAAGAAAATATACAACATTTTCAGCATATTATGCTGTATTATTTTAAGAAAGATAAAAACACAACTGTATTGCAAAAAAAAAAAAAGATTTGTGCAGTGTATGGAGAAGGTGCTGTGACTATTGAAAGTGTCAAAAGTGGTTTGTGAAGTTTCATGATGGAGACTTCTGCTGGATGATGCTCCACAGTCAGGTAGACCAGTTGAAGTTAATAGAAATCAAATCCAGACATTAATTGAGAACAATCAACAAAATACCACAGAGGAGAGAGCCAACATACTCAAACTAAATCAATAAAGTTATAAGTGAAAAAGAAAAATGTGTGTTTTATTTTACAGAAAAATGAAATGAATTTTTTGCCAACCTAATAAATATCTGTCAAACAATGTAACATATGCCTTCTTATGCCAATTATAATTTATGGTTTCACTAACCCAATCATTGAACAAACACCATTTCTCAAGAGCCCATTTTGACCTCAATAATACTAATCACTCAAGAAATAGGGATAAATAAAATGCATCTAAGCATTCACGAGCTCATTGCCGAGACTGAAAGACTTGCATGCAGTGAAGGGAGCACGTGTGGCACTGTTTGGGGAGTCTGGAACAGAGGTGCACACTACAGCATAGGGAAGCCACGAAGACTTTAAAATTACAATTACTGATTAAAATTATGATTAAAAGATAAATTGGAACTCTCCAGATACTGAGGGGAAGAGTATGAGATTGGTAGGAGAAAATATGAAGTGGTGAGGAATAATCTGATATTTCAAGCACATCAGTTACAATTTATAGTGAATTAACTGCAAAGGAGAAGTGAGGGAATGATTGCTACATCGAACATCAAACAGCTTTTGGGAAAGAGCATTCCAAGAATGAGTATATAGCTCAAAAACACAAATATGTAGTTAAAGGAAAGATGCACAAATAGAATTCTGTAATGTGACCAAAAGTACAATTTATCGTTTGAACACAGATACTGTTTTCTGGAGATAAAAATATGTGATAGTGGAATCATGCTGGAAGTTGGCAAACTATTAAAAGTGAATTTGCAAATGTGTTACATTTATAAAACATATTTTCACATTAGAAATTCTGTGAAGAATACTCTTTGCCTGATGACCATATATTTATGGATCTAAGAGCAGGTATGGAAGAAAGAGTACATGTTATGAATTAATTCCTTCCTAGTTTTGTTTCTAACTGCCCTCTGGAACTGGACTAAGCCCTTTACCATTGAGGTGCCTGTCGTGACTTGGCCTGACTATTGTTGTTTAAATAAAATAAAAATAATCATTTAATTCTGGTTGTAATAGTAGCAATGTAGAGCTCAGAAAATCATTAGAAAAACAAAATTCAGTATCACTATGAAGCAGAAGGGTGACAGCTAAGTTGGATGCACCGAAGGTTGGTCTCTCTGATTTCTGTGTCTCATGTGCAAACAGTGTACAATTCGCAAACATTTCCTAGGACGATGAGTAATAATAATTGCATAGGATTCTTTTCCTGTTTAGACAGAAAGCAACAATCATTATCTCAGATACTCAAAAGAATTCAAGTCCATTGATTTTAAATCAAAGTCACTGAAAAATTCATTCTTCAAAAGTACAGGCTCTAAAAAGAAAAATGTGACTCCTTTCACTCCAGTTAATGAACTATTGCCAAGAATTAAGCAGAGCCAAGTCCACAGGGGAAGTAATGTGCAGGCAGCTAAATATTAAATATAAAGAGTGTGAAGTTTAAAAGGAGATGTGTCTTTGGTGATCACACTGGAAAAGAAATTTATGTCCATAGTTTTGGAGAAAAATCCCAACTTTTTGATCTCTGTAAGTTCATAATTTACTAACTAAACTTACATTTTGAAAGATTCATCTTTAAGAAATAGTTTGGCTTATAAATTTATGCTATTTTAAGCATAGTTAACAATACAGCTAGAGAATGGCATAAATAGCTAGTATAAGTCTCTTCATAATCATTCCTAAGAGTCAAGATATCAGCATTTAGCATCAATTTAACTTTCCTTTGGCTCAAGGAACTAAAACTGTTCTAAGCTTTAGAATGATTTTTTAAATGTTTGGTAGTATTAAACTCTTCTGTATGCATTGTTAAAAATACTACTTAACCTAACAGGATTGTGGTGAAGATTAAATACAATCATGCATGGAAGGCTCTAGTGTTCTACCTGGACTGTGGTTCACTAAACATTAGTTGTTGTGATTGTTATCATTCTTTTAAAATACACTAGCTTTTCATTGTGTGGGGGCTAAAAAATATTAATACTTTTCCTCCAACTTATAAGTTCCTCCTGCTGGGCTAATCACCAAATTAACAGAAACAGATAAACAGGAGAAAAATAAAAGTTTAATACATGTGTACATGTGAAAATTTACAAAGACAGTGAGGCAACATTGGGCATATAAGACATTTTGGACAAAGGAGAAAGAGCGGATAATGAGATATTTGATCTCAGAAGTAAGAGTGGGAGATTTTTAGGTAGTTGAGGAAGAGCTGAATACATAGGGCAGGAAAATCCTTTTTGGTGATTCAGAAACCATGAGACACAGGGCGTCTGTAGCTAACAGGAACCTGCCTGAAGCACTCTACCATATTTCACTCAAATTAGGCTGATGCAGCATTCTAAAATATCTTTCTGGAAGCAGGTTTCTCCATCCGAATATCTTGGGCAGGACAAGGGAGTGTCAAAATTTCTCAGTCCTTTATTTGAATCCTCACTGAGGATATTTTCATTGTTTTTAGGGAGAGAGGAAGGAGGATGAGAGAGAGAGACAGACAGAGAGAGAGAGAGAGATGTGAAAGAGAAACATCAATTAGTTGCTTCCTGTACACACCCCAACCGGAAGTCAAATCCACTACCTAGGTATTTGCCATGACTGAGAATTGAACCCACAAACTTTTGGTGTATGAGATGTTGCTTCAACCAACTGAGCCACCTGGCCAGAGAATCCTCCATTCGTTAATTATTTAATTTTTGTATCCCCACAAGCAGCTTCCAGGTGGCAGTGTTATCAGTGAAAGTGGAGTTCTTGCAGTCTCACAAGAAAAAGAATTTCCTGGGACTCACAAGAGAGGATGGGTTTCTGTGGTAAACTTTGTTAATGATGTAAAATTAAGGAGGTTTCCCTCTTGAATTCCCAACGTCCCACTTCTGTGTGTCTCACCATAGAAAAGGTCCAATCTTGTCTTCTGTAGCGCCAAAATAAAGGCCACTGTGTAGAGTTTCTGCTCCATAATAAAGTACAGTTCAGTCCAGCATCTAGCTAGCTCAGCGTGTGTTTCCAGCTGAAGTCCACTGCTGTGTTCACTGTTCAGGCTTCCTCCTGCAGCCTGTGTTTGGAGTTCACTTAGCCATGGGCCACATGGCTGCTAAGGGCACATGGCTATGGAGAGAGGATGTGCAAATGGACGAGGTGAGTGCAGATCAAGAGAGAGAGAGAAAAAGAGAGAGATTAATTCTTTGTTACCCTGGGGTTAGATTAGTTTGTATTTGGGAAAGCCCAGAAGCTTTTCAAATTGGCCAATGAACTTCCCCAGTTTTTGTGGGCTTTGGATTGGCCCACATCTTAGACAGACTGGCAGGCATCTTTGGTCAAGCACCTCTCCCTGTGTCCCCCCAAAATATGGTACCAGAGTAGGGAAATCGAGAAGTGCTCCATTTGGTGGAGAAATGCTGGAATCCCCTGGGGTGTAAAGCTGTAGCTTCTCAGTGAAACAAACAGGTTCAGACTCCCCAGTTCATTAAGCCCAGTGTCCACCTCCTTTTTGCTCCTATTTCCCATCAATAATTAGCTAAGTACCAACAGTAACAATAGGATTTTGGTTCCTTCAATTGTGTGTTATAGGGCATGTTTTAAAAAATCATATTTGGGTATTTTTTGTCCAGGACATTAAATAAAGAATAAAAAGTAAAAGAAGCAGCAGAAAACCTTACAGTCTAAATCCAGGAAAATATAGTAAACCCAGACTACTTTGTATCATTAGTTGTAAACTATGCATATAACATTCAAGAAAGTTAAAGGCTAAGTCTTGGTTTAATTGGTCAAATTAAATGAACTGATAATAAATAAATAAATAAATTTTGAATATGTGAGATGTTTTGAATACTGTGCTAAGATCTCATCTGTATTATTTTAATAAGTATTTTCTAGAAAAAAATCTACATTTTTTCTAGAAAATTTGTCTAATACAAATTAAACAAAACTTTCTGTTTTTAGATAAAAAACTGTAGAGCTTGCTGATAAACTTCTGAAGGGTAAGAAACTTTACTGCTAAAGGATGAGCTCAATAGAGGAGAGAAATCTCAGCTGGTAAATTGTTAAAGGTGGGGATAAACCTCAAACAAAGGAAGTTTTCCTCCAGCTGAAGGGAAAAGCACTGGGAACCAGAACACCACTTCTCTGGGATAAGAGGAAAATATATTTTCAGTGCATTGAGAATGGTTACTTAAAATGGCAGCATCCTAAACCCAGAGTACTAAGCCACAGTAGTGGTTGCCTTTGAAGTAGAAAAAGAAAATGAAATTGGCCTAGATTTTTATTTTTCCTGTTGAGGAAAATCAGCAAGCACTTGACTGACCTACAAGACAGAGAAGAGGAAAAAACAAAAACAAAAATGGAACAATTATGGGTATCACTTTGCTCTAGTGGTGAGTGAGGATCCTGTAAAGCCATAAAGCACACCCCAAGGAGTGCACTGCCAGAGGACTCATGACATTCTTTTGCAAAACCTTTTCTAGTTTTCCACGTTCTCAGTGTTAAAACCTCATTGAATTCTCAAAGACCCTATGTGGTTTTATCATTCTTACTTTAAAGATGAGGAAGCAGATTAAGACAGAACAGGAGGCAATTCTAAGAGTAAAAACATTGAGAACCTGGAAGCCTTAGATTAAGATCAGATTTTTACCACTAATTAGTTTTTTAGTATCTTGAGTTTATGCAAATGAAGTGTAACAGTATCAGCACTATTGTGTAGCCCATTGTAATGATAAAATCACCTCAGTTTGTCTCAATTCTATTTCTAGTAAGCAGTTCAATTGAGACTTTAGCACTGGTAGCACATCATTCTGCCCAGTCCCTTTCGCCCGGTGCTGCTGCTCCTCTTGAATGGGTTCAGATATACATTACTTTAGTCAGGAATTAATGCAATATCTAAGATTCTTAAGGATAGAAACCCTCCAATAAAAGCCACTTGAATTCTGTAGAGGAGAATAGAATGCGTGGAAAGCAGACTGGATATTCAACAATTCTCTTGCGAAGCATTCATAAATATTTTTCTATGACTAGAGAGAAACTTGTAGTAGAATTTGATTCTAGTTAACTTTTCCCAGGTCATATAGGGCATTGGCAAAAAGGGCTGCCGAAGTTTAACTAGCCTGGGACAGATCTACATGTGGCAGAGTGATCTAAACTTTGTTAGATGAGATGTTCCAAGTTAGCTACGGAGAAGAGCAGCTGCTTCTAGAGAGATGTTTTTATTGCTGGGTGGATGTAGATCTGCTATTCTTTTACTAAGACAAATCTCAGGGTTGACAAGTTACAGAATGAGTAATAACAAACTACATCTGATTATTTGGAAGGTTGTGATTAGCATTTAGTAAATTTTTACATCTACAATTTCAATATAAATCAATTTCTGTATTCCATGTGAATTCGGATCTAAGAATGAAAACATAAAATGCCAAAATAGAGCATTTATTTTTCCATTTGGGTGAATACAGTGTGTGTGTAGCTGTTAAAATAATACAAAGGTTTTATGAGTCATGTCAGTTGGTTTGGATATAGACTCACTCCACATGTGAGTCTTCAACATTTCTACGTTTATTGTACTGCTGAGCAATATATTGGAAACATCCAAATAGTACTTTAAGAATAATTCCCACCAAATATGCTTTTCATCTCAGATTTTAACCTAATAAAATATTAGGTTGGATATTCTTTTCATATAGTCTTCCCCTTACCTCAACCACGTTGGTGACATTAAGTTAGAAATATAATGTTAATGGCAGAAGGCTCTGTTTTAATGCATGGAAACATCTCAATGAATTCCATTTCCATCTGCAGTTTTTCTCCTACTTATCGCTCAGCCATTCTATTGCTCTTCTGGGAAAACGCAGCTCTCAGACCCTGAACAAGTAATTGCTAAGTTTATGAAGTCAGTCACAAAAGGTATATTTATATTTGATTGATTGCTTTGGAGAGTTCAGCTCTTGGAATATACCATATTTTGTTGAACTATTATGTAGGGAAACTGACTTTCCCTAAAAGCTCCTTCTAACATCAGCAGAAAACTGCCCTCTCTATAAAGCCTGAGGTTCTTTCCTTAAACAGCCGGGCAGAAGGAAGGTGCATTAATCTAAGACAATTAAGAAAAAGTTTAAAGGAAGTAAATCAATTAAAATTTGCCTTGGAATCATCATATATGTGTTTTTTCATTACAGCTCCATTTAGATCCTCTGAGAAGTAGTCATCAGCCCAGGACAGGATGCATGATGCTTGTACAGGCAGCACTTGAGACAGGTAAAGGGGATGGAGTGGAGGTAGACAGAGAGAACCTTCAGACACTCACCTGGTCCTGACATTTGTGGAAGGGAAGATGGAAGGAAGAAAGATTGAAGTAGAAGAGCCTGAGAACAGCACATGGTCTTGCTAATGTGAGGTCCCTGAGTCAAGGTCAAAATAGACTTTCAAGAGTAAGAAGTGGCCTAGCTCTAGTACCCCAATGCTGGGTCATTGACTGGAAGAAGCTTGGGGAAGCTCAGCCTCAAATAAATACCGTGTTGCATCTGAAAGTGCACAGCTGGGAATTGTCAATTAACTATACTTCCTGAGGCAGAATCTCTTAAAGGGAGATTTGAGGTGCCCACCCTTTCCACCTTTGTGCAGTACCTTAATAAGAACATTTATCTTTCAATTTCATTAGCAATTTAATGTATTAGAGGAGGAAGCATTTAACTTTAAAATCATTATGCCATTAATACTAAATGATAAAGCAGGAGACCTAGATTTCAGTCTTGCTTTTAGTACTTAGTTGCATGACCACTATACCCTTGCAAGCCAGAAATTTCTTCTGTATGCAGAATGAAAATTCTTTGTTATATGAAAATGTTTCATATAAATGTTTCAGTTATATGAAAAGTTTTGTTTTCATTTTAAGGTAAATATAAAGTGCCACAAATAAGACTATTCTTTTTGGTTACAAGCAGGTTTCCTATTGGCCTTTTTCTTTTTTTAACCACATATGTTTAAATATATATTCAGACTTTACACAGTAACATGCTAGTCTTGAAAAGTGTGTGGCACATTTAGAAATTTGGGTACAGATTCCTCTTGGGAAGTTGCTTCATTAAAAGTGTGTTCTTCACTAGAACATTCAATTTGGAAATAGAAATCTTACAATCTTACCTTTGACTAAAAAATAGAATGAAAAGAAAAATAGCTATGTGAATTAGCTAGCCTTTTGTAAATTTCCAGAATTTTTGTTAAAATTAATTAAACTTTTTATATAAACATCATTTTTTATATTCTGGAGGGACAAGTGCAAATAGTTAAATAACACTTTCGTATTTATTAAGCACATACTAAGCACGGTGCTAGGCATTTTTCCGAACATTTCACCAAGCATTTTAGTCTTAACTGTCCCATTATAGTTAGTGATTGCCAAAATAGTTCCGTGTAGAAATTAACTGCAGAATCTCAGCAGCATTCAAGAATAAGTATATGTTTAGGCTACAAATCTCTAGAACAGTTTTAAATTTGTGACTGCTGAATCTCTTGGTAAATGAACCATTGTTCTGATTTCCCTTTGGCATATTCACAGAGCATTGGTGGTTTAGAGGCTGCCTCTGATTCAGATACCTTTCATCTTACTTCTGGGATTAGTGTGCTGGCCTGAGCAAGACCTCTTGGTTGCAAGTAGATAAATGAGATAACTGAAGGCATTGTGAGGTCTACACTCAGAACTAGCCCACTGTAAACCTCGTTTTGTTGGTCAGTGTAAGCCCGAAGTAGTCATGAGAGAGGGAAGTCAGCCATGTCCACAGTGGGAGTGTACTGCAGCTTCATTGTGGATGTGTGACTGTAGGGAGGGATGAATTATTGAGACCAATAATGCAATATAATATGTATGCTAAGAGACAAATAATTTTATTGTTACCATTTTACAGACAAGAAAACTGAGGCACAAAAATCTTAAAAGACTTCCTCAAATTTCAGGAGCATATATCTGGTTGAAGATATGACAGAGATATAACTTCATACAATCAGAGCATGCAAGCACTATATAATTTAAGAACATACAGAATTTTCAATTTGCTATTAAAATTTTTCTATTGCAATGGAGAAAAATAGCCATTCTTGTGGGATATAGAGCTTGAAGCATACACACTGTGAAACATGGCTGGAATTTGCATAATCAGGAAAGTAAAAGGTGGAATTTGAGACAAGATAATGGTGTATAGATGTGCCTTGTACCCATATGCTTGTGAGACAATGAGTGTACCAGAGCCAATAATGTTTTTAAAAAGAGACAGAATTGCCATGGCTGGTGTGGATCAGTGGGTTGAGTGGCGGCCTGCGAAACAAAGAGTTGCTGTGTTCGATTCCCCATCAGAGCACATGCCTGGGTTGTGGGCCAGGTCCCCAATAGGGGGCACGTGAGAAGCAGCCACACACTGATGTTTCCATCACTTTCTCCCTCCCTTCCCCTTTCTCTAAAAATGAGTAAGTAAACTCTTTTTTAAAAGAGAGAGAGACAGCATATTTAATCATAGAAACCAGAGTCAGTCATTAATCTAGCTTCTTGGAAAACATTGATTTTTGTGGCTCTAATTTTGAGAACCAGTTTGATCGCTATTATTTTGCATAACCATAATGCTAGGAAGCCCAAATTTAGGTTTTATTTTAAAAAATATGGAAGAACTGTTGTAGGACACATTGGGAATGAAGAGTAAGTAGACTTTGCTAATTTATCCCAGACTGGGTAGAATTCCTGGAAATAGTAAAATTCAACCACAGGGCATTGATCCCGAGCATGACAAAACTGTACACACTGACAGGAATTTTCGGAAAACGGCTTGGGTTGGTGGGGAAAGAGAAGCTGATTTTGGTTTTGGATGTGTTGAGTTTTGATAATAATGGGAAATATAAAGGTAGAATTGTCCCCCAGATAACTAGAAATTATGATCTAGAGTTCATGAAGAGAGAAGGGTAGGAAATTCAGACATCACTTGCCATGAGGTGAGAATTAAAACTCTGATATAAATATGTCAAATAGAGACCTGGGGGTAAGGAACTAAGGCTTGAAGAAAATCTGCATTTGGGAGAATAAGAAAGATAAAAGAGAATAACCCTAAAAAGAGCAGAAGTATGGTTTTCAGGAAACCAGGAGCAGGATGGTATGGGAAACAGAAACTAAGAGCAAATGAAATATTTAATATGTAATTACATCTGATACTGCAAATGCTTCTGAGAAAAGAAATATTTTGATTGATGTTTTCAGGGTGTAGTTAACCTAAAATTGCACTGTTTCCAATAAATTCTAGATGTCTGTTTTGAAAGAACCAAAAAAATGTGCCTGGGGAGGATATAAATATAAATAAAATAGAGTATTCAAAAGTCTAGAAATGAATACAGTTACCCAGTGGTTAACACCATGGAGACAGGTCTGTGGTTTGTTCCAAGAGGAGCAAGTATTTGAGCCTTTACTTTGCTTTCACATCTCCTTGACATTACTTTTGTGGTGAATGTATGTCAAAACTATCCAGTTTAGTTCATTATAGTCTTGTGCAGAGTGAAGTTACCTTAAAGTATTATAATACATACCAGTATGGTGATAACAGAGAATGGATTTTAAATTTAATTAGATTATACTTTATAGCATGTATCAGTTACCCTACCAAAAACATCAAATATGCTACAGATTGTAGATCACAATGTAAATATTACAAAAATGTAATAATTCAAGTTTACTTAAACTACACCTAAAATAACCAGAAAAATATTTATGTAAACACGTTGCAGTGTTTATTAGTTTGCCTTTCAATTATTCTTTACATAATTAATTGGTTAATACTGTCAAATCCTGTTGTAGGTGCTGGAAACAAAACTGTGCGTGAACTATCTTGTCCCCATAATCATTATGTATGTGAAGTGTGTTTCATATTCACAAACACAGGTATGACTGGATACACAAATGATGCTCGTAACTTAAGTCAGTGAATTATGTGCTTACCATGTCATTGAGTACATCCAGAATAAATATTTTTGAAGTGGAATAGTTTTTGAAGTTGTACCCTTCAATTTTTATGTTCACTTTTTTCATTTAATTCTTGATGTGTTTTAAATAATGAAGCAGCAGCCATTTCAACTACTAAATGCTTTGAATTCATCTCATGCGTTATTAGTGCGTAGACTTTCTGTTGTTTAATTTGTGAGCTAATACAACTGAGATGATGATGATGACTATAAAATACAATGCCTTTCAAAAAATTCTATTTCTGATGCATTTTGACAACATTCTTTGGTCTACTTCATGAGGTGGCTGAGTAAATCCCAAGCATGATCTCAGTATATCTTGCATCTGGCACGTTAATAAAAAATGTAACCGACACATCTCTAAGCTGATCATTTTTAGCGCTAGGAACTCTCATCCTACACAGCAGAAAAAGCAGTGTTACGAGGTTGCTTGTAGACACAGTCTAAGCAAGAAGAGCTGTAAGGGCCTCAGCCTCTGTGAGTCATTGGTGTCCTGATTTAGCTACTTGTTCATGTGAGCTGTCAAGTGGGACCTGAAGAGGGCAAGGGGGGTGCTGTGACAAGGTGTCACTGAGAGGACTAATTGGGATTCCATAAGCTAATGATGTGCGAGGATCAGAGAAGTGGGCTACCTAATGGAATGATCATTCTTTGGGGAATGACCATAAAAAACAAAAAATACAATTGCCTATTGATCACAAATTCAATGTCTAGTTTTTTTTTAAATAAAATTAACTGTTGAGGATAAAATAATGGAGAGATGAATGGTCACTGTTTTAATTAAACTTGATAAATTATTCCCTTTAAACACGTCCCTAAAATATGAACAAAAACAAGGTAGGAAATAGAAAATACGTGTACCATGTTCTTGACTGCCAGTTTTATTCTATTAAATTAGTTCTTTGTATGTCATTTTTAAAAAATCTCCTCTTTAGAAGACATCTGAGAACTAGGTTAATATTGTCCTCTTAATTTTTAAAATGCCAAGTTTCTAGAAAGGTCTGAGACCCTGAAAGCCCACTGCCAGGGCCTGAAGAGCAGCGAGCTATGCCTCCGCTCTGTCATTGTGCGCTTCTCCACAGAGAGCTCCTGTCCCTCCTTGCACTGTGTGTGAGCGAGTGTTCTCTAGTGATTGAAAAGTGACCTGGGAGTGCACCGACGTTTTTAGAAGGCGTGGGTAAAAAAAAAAACAACTAAAAAACAGATATGCTACAGTTACATTAAATGAGTGTTTTTGTTTGGGGGGAGGCAGTTGGAGAACTTGGATTTTTCAGCCAGAAGGTCAGAATATTAATGGTTAAGAAGGAAATAAAGTAGACAATGTTAGTAAGTAAGCTTTATGAAGAAATTATTACTTTCATACATTGTATTATTGGTATTAAGATTAAAGTTGTAATTAATTTCTATAAAGAGAAAATAATTCAAATCTGTAACCATGTATGCACAGTGATATTAGATCTAGTATTATTTATAGTTGTAAAATATAGAAAATAAATGAGGTAAATGTCCAGCGATAGAAAATGTTTGAACTGTGGTGTACACTAAAAGGCTAAAATGAGCTTCTCTCATTGCTTCTCAACTTCATTTAGAGGCACTCATTCTGGTAAATTTAGCTAGAAACTAGGAGTTGTCATTGACTACTTGTATTTTCCTAAGTATATCTAACCATTTGTGCCTAGGTTTGAATCCAGACTCTCCTGTTGTAAACTGTGCTCCATGACAATAAATTTATGTCCTCTCCATTCCTCAGTTTCTTCTTTTGTGAAACAAAAGGAGTACCTAACCCATTTCGTTAACCAAGATTATGAAGTGCTACAGTTGTACCACTTCAATAAATGTGCAACAGATAAAAGCTCTTTAATAAATATTTTTTCACTATTGTGGAGATGATATAATCTTTTCTTTAGTCATTCTATTTTATATGCAGAATACTCATTAAATCCATCTTGAACTCACTTTTAGCTATTCCCAAACTTTGATTCTTTTCCCACTGAAGTCCAGCTCCTGTCTGTAGCCACTATATGATCTAAGTTTGGCTGTTTTATTACCCTGCTTGAAACTTCTTAGTGGCCCCCTGGTCAAGAGTGTAGGCCTCCCATGATGCCCCTGCTTACACCTGCAAACTGACTGATTGCCACTGGCCTAGCCATAATGAACTGTTTATCCCCAGTTCAAACACTTTGTTGAAACAAAACCCTAGTTTTATTCTTCAATATATTTTACCTCAGCACTTTTGGGTAATGGGACTATTTCCCAGAGAATTCCGACTAATCATAATACTATCACATTAGTAACAATTTTACACATTTACCAAGAGCAAAAGTAAACATTTTGCCATTTAGGCAACTTTAGGAAACTACAATTGGACTAGTTACTAACATAAACAGAGGGAAGGACAGGATGGACAAGGCATTGATTAGAATCAGAAGGGCATAGGCAACTTCTAGACACAATTTCGATCTGTAGGCTAATTTGGGGTAATAACTAGTTTCTGATCAAATTCTGTACCTTGCCTGAGTCAACTCATAGACTGTTTCCATCTAATAATTACAATGGTTCATTATACTTAAAAGAACTTTATCATTTACAAAGTGATTTTAAATGCACCAAATTTGGACCTAGTCTACATAGTTCTTAGTGATTGGAAAACATTATCCACCCATTGCAGGTAAGTTCTGAGAAAGTTTTCAAATCTTGCCAAAGCTGAATGAACTCTTGCCTTCTCACCCTGTGCTTTTTCTTACTCAGTATCCCACACTGCCTCCCCTGCATCATGGTAATGCAATAAAACACAAGTTTAAAAGTGTAAAAAGACTTTCTTTTCTATTTTCTTTAAATTTTAACTAAAATAATTTCCAGGACTTTTGATTCATTGACATTAGAGTATGAGCTTATTACATCATTTGGAAGGAGTAATGTGTTTTAAAATAAATTCACTTAACATAGTAGGTTCAAAAGATCTTTATTCTAATTTAATTCTAGACATTTGACTGGCTAGGTGGCTTGAGGCATGGCAAGGAATCTCTACATTCTCAGTTAACTCACCTTTAATATAAGGCTTAAAAAATGTTCCGTGGAGCAAAACGGTGGGGCCAGTAAAAAGATCAGTGGTTGCCAGGGGGTAAAGAGGGGTAGAGGAATGAATAAGCAGAGCAGAGAGAATATTTAGAGAAGCGGAACTATTCCGAATGATATTATAACGGTGGGTACATGTCAGTATACAGTTGCCAAAGCTCATAAGATGCACAGCACTAAGAATTAGTTGTAACGTGAACTATGCACTTCAGATAATGATGATAGCTCCACATATGATCCCTGATCATAACAAATGCACCACGCTGGTGCAGGATTTTCATAGTGGGAAGGCTCTATGTATTAAAAGTCAGGAAATACACCGGAAATCTCTGTATCTTCAGCTCAGCTTTGTGATGAACTTAAAACTGTTCTAAAAATAAATTCCATGTTAAAAAATCAGGATAATAAATTGTATAACTTTATACAAATGAATGTAAAACCATAAATAAAACTGAACTTTTTCTCTAAAATATAATGCTTGATGTGCCTATGTCAGAGGATGGCTGTGAAGGTAAATGAGAAAATGAGAAAGTGTTTTGATAATTAATTATAAAAACTCCAGAAAGTTACACCTTCCCTAACCATATTATTTTCATTTATCTTTTATTATTTAGTAGATCAGAGATAACAACCAAAAAGATGTAATGTGATATGTAACCAAGATTTAAACTGAAGAAAAAACCATTAGAAATTAGGTAGCCTAAAAACTGAGGGAGAAAAGTAAAAAGGTGACATAATTACAGTAGAAATATATATATATATATTTAAAAATTATTTATTTTATTTTTACAGAGGGAATAGAGGGAAAGAAATATAAATGTATAGTTGCCTCTCATGCATCCCTTACTGGAGACCTGGCCTGCAACCCAGGCATGTGCCCTGGCTGGGAATCAAATCAGTAACCCTTTGGTTCGAAGGCTGCCACTCAGTCCACAGGGCCACACCAGCCAGGGCTATAGAAATATTTTAAAATTAATCTTTAAATATCATACACTAAGGAACATGTTTACAATATTCCCCTGAAAGCTGGTGATACAACATTAAATTACATTGTATTTAAGTGAATTTAATATCCAGAATATGTGACTACATTAGTTTATGTGATGAAAAGGAGTTTAAATGTCAGATGGAACTAAGACAGCTAAGCAGTTAACATTTACAATGGGGAGAATATCTTGGATTATCTAGGTGGCATAAGGGTTCTTAAAAGTGGAAGAAAGAGGCAGAAGAGAAAACAGAAAGAGGGCAACATAGAAGGGACTTAACCCAAGATGCTGGCTTTGAAGATGGAAGTAGGGGCAATGCCTAAAGGGTGACAGACAGACAGTAGAAAGGATATAAGGCAATAGGTTCCCCCTTAGAGCCACCAGAAAGAATGCAGCTCTGCTGACACCTTGATTTTAGTAGCCCTGTGACACCCATTTCAAACTTCTGACCTCCAGAACTGTAATATGATTTTGTGTTGTTATAAACCAGTAAGCTTGTTGTAAATTGTTAAGCAGCAATAAGATACTAATACAATATGCTTAGCGTAACAAGAAAAAAATTTATCGTCTTTTTTTGAAACTCAACTTTTTAATTATGATTTTATTTTTATTGTGATTTTATGAAGTAAAAGAGAATTTCAAGCCCAGTGTGCAGAACAGAAACCCATTAAAGCAGACTGCTTTATTTGATTCTCCAGCTTTTATTTTGGAGAGGACATTTGTATCATTATAATTAATGTATTATGTATGTTTGGATGAAGTTTTAGTTATAGATAATTGTATATGAACCTGTTTAGTGTTTTTACAAGTTTCATTTTGATATGCTAGTTAGTGCTGTCTTTTGTTTCCTTGAAAAAATAGTACATGTTGGCAAATGGAAGTAAATACAATGATGGTATTTGATTATATTGACAAAGTTATTTAAATCCTTGAAAAAAAGAACTAATATAGCTATGTCATACACCTTTATGATTTTAATTTAATGTGGAGAAATCCTACGTAGAACTATTTTATTGAAAAAAATAATATTGTGTCAATACCAATAATAATCATTAGCATCCTATCATCCTGGTGATTCCCCCACCACCCACTGTTGATGATTATTTTACAATATCAAAGTATTTTGTTTTGATACACCAGTTTTTCCTTTTAGTTTACTAAGATAACTACTTTCCAATATGGTCAGTGTTTTATTTCTGGAAGAGTTCATTGACATTACAAAAGTTTATAGGAAATACTGGATTCACAAGCAGATCAAGTATTTATGACTTGATAAAACATGTTTAGGTGTTGATATAAGAACTTGATATTTTAATATGCATTGCTCATGTTTTATTATATTTTTATAAGCCTTCACAAGAGTATTATTATTCATAGAACAGTTCTTGGAAATCTATTATTTTCTTTTCTTTATTAGCTAGGAGTGCTGAAGTTGATTCTAGATAAAGGTTTAGCAAAATTCAAGTGTTGATGTTTTCATGAATAACTTCTTTTATCCTTTATATAAGTAGAATATTTCTACTGTTTTTCAAGAGTAAATTACAACAATATTCTATGTATAATTAAAAAAAGACAATGCTTGGAAAGTTAATTTAAAGTAGTAACAGATAAAGAATTGGCAGAAAATATTAACTTCATTAATTTTCAGAAACTTCTAAAGTCTCAGCCTACATTTCTCATAGATAAACATTTAACTACCAGCGCAATTTCTACTTGCCATCAGCTTTGAACTTGACTGTACTCAATGTTTCTTTGATAGTATAATTCTCACTGGATGCTAGAAAATGCAAAGGATACTTTTGTGTGTTTTATACCCATGAACCACTGTAGATTTTTGATAGTGTATACATTCAGATTTAGAGAGATGTAGCAGTTAAATATCTTTATACTGAAGTTCTTGTAACTGAAGTATATTTGTAACAACCATTAGAGTATGCATTAGAGTCAGCTTCTTGAATGGGAATATATATATAGATGATAGATATGTAGATGATAGATAGATAGATGATAGATGATAGATAGATAGATAGATAGAATCTCCACATCAAATTAGCTTTGAAAAAAATGCCCTTATTCTCTAGCAGGGGGAGGGGAAAAGTAGCCATTCTGAAAAACATCCAGAGAACTCTGCTCTAAACAATGCCTTTGCTCAATGGAAGCTATTTTACCAGAACTGAGTGGGTTTTTGCCAGAGCCTAACAGACCTGTGAGGATGGAAATACTCAATCTGTACCTTGTACTCTCTTTCTCATTCAAGGGTGAGTAAAAGGAGCAGAGGAATAGAAAGCACTTGTTAAGGCCACCACCCAGGGGCCCAGACTCACTAAAAGACTGAGATGTAAACACAAGAATATTGAGGTTTTTCTTTCCCAGCCACATCTCACCATCACATCTATAGGGTTCCTGTGTAATAGCAGCTGAATAGAACGGAAAGAACTGCATCTCGGATCTTACTCAAGAATTCTCTATAAAAACTCAAAGATAACAGTAATGCATAAAGACACCAGAGGAAATGTTGCCCTCCCATACCTTCAACTATAGCACAGTAAACATCACAAATTGACAAACTTGGGTAATTAAGTGTAAAATTGTAAACAAACAAATCTTTTCTGTTGGCCACAAAAATAAACATAGGGCTGCAAAGACTCACTTTTAAAAAAAAAATAAGTATTTTCCTGGCTTTCTAACCTTTTAAAAGTTTATAAGTTCCAAAAATGGTAACATTTGTATTTATTGGCTCATTCCACATTTTGTTTTGTATACCCACCATGGACTAAACTGTGGCACTGCTGTAGAGAGCACAACTCAACCCCCTGTCTCAAGGAGCTCCCAGTCTCACTGGGCAGACGGATAATCTGCAGGTAAATGAGTTAGATGGAAATAAGTTCGACAAAATAAATTGGGGGGAAAAAATCAGTGAGTTTGCAACTCCAAATAGGATGTCCAAGAAATGGTGTTGAAAAAGTGTTATTTAAGGATAGGTTTGGAATATAGATTCATGCCAATTAAAAAGTTACAGAGATACAGATGAAATTTTCTCTTTTTAATTCAAAAAAATTTTTGAGTGAGACCCTGAGTACTTTGGAGGAACACAGAACTACCAAAGGCAAAAAAAGTATCTCTAAACCCTGGAGAGCTTAAACCTGTCAGGACATATACTTAAAATATTGCAATAAAGGCTTTAAAATGGGTACAAATGAATGGATTCTGTGAATGTCTAAATAAAATAACTTATGTAGGTTATAAGAAAATGTAGATTTGAATTCTCTGATTAGCTATAAATTCCTAAAACCAGTATGAATGATCTCACACTTTCATTATTTTTTCAATATGATGGTCTCAAGAGATATCTCTTATTCCTCTTCTGTTGAACATTTGCGCGTTGAGTCTTTCATTTGTTTTTCTATTCACCTCCAATTTGTCAGTGAACTTTTAGCTGACATTTGTTAAAGTTCATTAAATTTGGAAGAGATTGTCAAGGATTAGAAAGTGTCAGATATAATTCTATGTTAAAAAATAGTGGGTCAGGAGAAAAGCCTCATCAGTATAGATCCATTTAATGGAGAATTTGGCATAAATTCTAGATTACATAAAAACCCTTGAAGAAAAAAAGCATATTTGCATAAGAATAAGCATTGCAGAATTTATACTTCATTAACCTGTTGAATCTTGTAAAAGGTCAAGAGTGGAAATAATATTAAAAATCATAAAGAAGAATTCAGTAGAGAAAATATACTTAATACCTAAATTATAAAACCAAAAAGTCCAAGCCTGAAGAAAAACTATCTTAGAATACATAATTAATTAAAAATCAGAATTAAAATGCTATATAGTTATTTTGTCAATTATTAAATTAATGAATAAAATAAGTTTCTTATTAAGGACATTTGATACCCTTTTAAGGTACATGGGGGTGATATTTAATACAATATCCTAAAAGTTACACTTTGCTAATTTTCAGGGAAACAGTTTTTAAAGGTAATTCATAAATGTGAATATGATTTTAAAGGTCTAATTTACATTTAACACTTTCCTAATATAGATATTATAAAAGTTTTGTTCAACAACATGTAATATATTTTCTTTATAATAAGTATTGAATATGCATGAACATCTTACTCTTTGCAACTTCCTACTAATTATATTGATTTTTGTTGTTGTTGAAGGGAATTAACTGTAGACTATTTTTCTCATGCTATTTCTTTTTAAAAACTGAAAACCATTGTCCTATCTCATTCCCTATTTTGCATCTCCCATTATTCTCAATGTCACCTTACATATTTTGGGTACTATGCATTTGATAAGATTTCTAAACCTTCACCAAAATTATAACATTTTCTGAGCATCATCATTCTGTAGACTGAGGTTCTTTCATGGCTACTGCCTGGTAGAGCAGAGTGCTTTTCTCCTTGACCTGAAAAGATAATCTCAATAATTCTTCCTAAATCAGTGTTAACTCTTTCTGGCAGCCACAATGTTCAGATTTAAACAGCAACAACAAAAAAAAAAAATCAAAGGGAGCACATACCTTCATATCCCTCCCTTCAAAATTGTCTCCATACATATACTTCTGTATGTGTTTGGACAGAGAGAAGAGGAACAGAGGAGGGCAAGAGAGAAAAGAGACCAACTTTTCCTTTTTCTTTTATCAGTTTCTCTCCAATACCTTATATAAACACCTTCTAAATAGTGCCTTGTTTCTCTATTTCTTGAACAGAAATCAGTGAAAGTTTTTAAAAAGCTTCATTTGTAAATTTGAAATAATTAATACATTAGAGATGAATTTATAGAAACAAATCAGTATAGAGTCATACATTAAAGGAAAAAATTTATTGAAAAGTGAGAGTAACATGTAATGCTTAAATTTCATATAAGTATATTAAGCAACATTTTTCCAAGGTTTATTTATATTTTATTTTATAGATGCCAAGCAAAACAAAGTATGTCTTTGGCAAATACAAGTTTTGTTGAAAGGATGCAAGGAACCTTGAGTTGGAGGCCATTTTTACAGTGACAATAAGAAGCAGTAGGAAAAAAATTGACCTTCCTCCTTTCACTCTAGATATTAATTTAACTACTTAACTTATACTAATTGTCATATATTGTATACCACTATATATGTAGCTTTAAACAATTTTATTTGGTTGACTAAAATTTGCTAACTTAGAAAGTACAGTAATATTGTATGAAATTATTTAATTTTCAATTGTTCATTTATTCACAATTTAATAATTTTAAATTACATTTTCTGATTTTTTCTTTAAAATCTTGTAGTATAAATAAGTGTAATTAAAAAAATGTTTTCTGTATTCTGTGAGATCTTAGTCACCCTTTCTGCCATCGAGAATGCGGCCTGAGGAAATCACAGTCCAAGTGCAGACTAGAAGGGGGCTTCACTCGTGATGCAGTCTTATCATGAAACGTTGCAGTTGGGCCAGACAGAATTCCTTTCTTATTGTTTGGATAGCATCTTCTTGTTTTGCTACCAGGATTGAGGAATTGCTTCCCACTTCAGGCTCACACTAGTGTCTCATCTCTCTGGCCCATGGACTGGCCTAGCCGTTAGCTTCTAACACAGGGGAGGTCAGTCATAGCACTTGGCCATTTCTGGCCAAAAAGAATAAATTTAGAGGACAGTGATTTGAATCAAGTTATTCAATTCTTATTTGGGATTTAATCTGTTAACTTCACACTAGATAGTAAAAATCCCTTTCCTTTTTAGTGATATAACTAAGAAAAGATGTGAGCCCAAAGGTTCCCTGACTCTCAATTTGAGAAGAAATCTCTATTTTGTGATTTAGTTTTAAGAGAATAAGGCACACAGAGAAAAGGAGAGAGGAAAAAGTGCCAGTCTCTAATTCAGTAAACTCTACTTGTGCCATTATCCTTCCTAATTATGTAATCTCTTTTTGTATAAGGTTGTTGAAGTTGAATTTCTGACACTGGAAATCATGAGAGTTCTAAATAAGACAGTTAACCAAACAAAAATACCACTTATTCACTCATCTCTAATCAAAAGTCAATGTGATGGTTGGAAAAGGAGAGACAGATATTTAGAAATTATCCATAGCCTTCCTTTCCTTCTTCCTAACCTATCTCCCAAGCCAGCAGCACCTAAATTTGAAAATGGTAAGGAGGATGCTCCCAAATCAAGGAAGATATTTAACAACTATTGTACTATTATCATTTTGATAAATATAGTGGTACCTCAGTATTCATTGTCAATTCATTCCAGAACGGGTGATGAGTGTTAAAACCAAAGAGTGCCAAATGATGAAGCAGTTTCTCTTGTGGCTCAGCATTGTGACTCGTAAAAGTTCTATCAAGTTCAGTGAGTCCCAAACAAGCACCAAGTTCTGAAATACATTTTTTTTTCTTGTCAAAATGCAATGAGTACAGGGTTTGACGAATTCTGAAGGTGATGAGTACCTAGGTATGACTGTGTTTAGATATCGAGGACAGACATCATGCGTTGCTACAAAATCTATTTCAACCTTTCAAGAAGCCAGACTTGATAAGGAAAAGACAGTTGGCTTAAACAGAATGACATTGGTAGAAGAAAGGAGACTTGACCAGAGAAAAATATGGCAATGAAAGAAAACAAAGTAGAAAATGCTTCTTGTACTGATTCAGGCATACGCTATTGGATTAATGACCTGGTTAACCTGGTAGCATAGATTCACTGGATTCACAGGCTGTAAAACTGCTAATGGCAATCTGTGCATATCCTTGCTTTTTCACTTGTCCATGTGAACTCATATTTTATTAATTAGCATTAACATATTTATTTAAAGTTTTGATCCACTCTTTGCCTCTAACTAAGCAATATATCATCTGTAAATCAAAATGAGTTTCACCACAAAACTATTTTCTCCACATGTATGGCCTTTCTAATTAAAATTTCTAATGCCATGTTTTATATAAAAGATGGAGACAACTGTTGATGTTTCCTATTCCCTTTTTCAGTATTTTTGTTTGTTAATAGTAGTTTCCATAAGATACTGTTCTGATAAATCATGATTGTCTACTGTAATACCAATGATGATAGATCTAATATCACAGACTATATCAAGGCTCATATCTTCTGCTTCAACAATTCTACACATGAGGAAATGGTCATATTAGTTAACTTAAAATAAATTACCAAGAGTCTGATTTTAAAGGGTGTTTGTGAGAACAAAGATGAAAAAATGCTTTCTTTTTAGGAAGTTATTCAGAATGATACTTAGCATAAGGAAATAACATTTTAAAATCTTCCTCTTCCCTATCAGAATTTTCAGTGTTATACCTATTATTAGTCTAACCACTGCATTAGGATAAAAATCCTAAATAATCCTGGCTGGTGTAGCTCAGTGAACTGAGCATGGGTCTGTGAACCAAAGGGCCTCAGGTTGGATTCCCAGTCAGGGCACATGCCTGGATTGCAGGCCAGGTCCCCAGTAGGGTGTGTGTGAGAGGCACCCACACATTGATGTTTCTCTCCCTCTCTTTCTCCTTCCCTTCCCCTCTCTCTAAAACTAAATAAATAAAATTTGAAAAATTCCAAATAAATGCATTTTGTTTGCCCTCTACCTTGATTTTCTTTCTGTATGGGTAAAGGAAGTAAGGGAAAAATTGGGAGTAGTGAAATGAAAACAGAGATCTGTGAATATGAATACTCGAGGCACTGAGGGTCTAAAAGATAATAAGCATTGAGTCCCCTATAGAAAAGGTATACATTCTAAAAACATAGGACATGTTTAAATAAAAGAAATTTCATGAGGTTTCAGTTGAATCTGAAAATATTTGTATGAATATTTGACAGACATTTGGAGGCTGGAAAAGGTAGATATTGTTAGAAATAAATTCACAAAGTACAAAGTGGAATGCGGGGAAAATATCAGAGCTGGTCTGAGATGCTTGTGAGACTGTTTCAGACATGTGGATCTCGAGAGTGAAGACAGCAGGTGCAGGTGATAAATAGGGAGGAGAACAGGTAGCAGTTCCTGGTCATAGATCACTCAAGGATATTCCTATTTTTAACACACACACACACACACACACACACACACACACACACACACACTCTTCAAGTCAGTGAGTTGCATTCTGAATGTAAGCTAATGAATAGAATAGGTCTTTTCAATGGTCATTTAGGATCTCAGGGCAGCAGTTGAATAAAAGGTAAGCTGTAGCTTGGAGGAAATCATAGGCCCCACACAAGGCTCAAAGGGCATATGGTTCAGTGGCCCCAAACTTGCTGAACCCGGTGGAAGCCGACCCTCACATCTACCCTTTTGGTTTTTGATTTTTAGAGGCTTTATTTTTAGTTATTTATTTTAAAGCACTTGTGTGAAGATTTATATAAGTTATAATTGTTTTATACTCTTTGTGTCCTAGGACTATTTACTCCAGTGGTATCTCTGAATGTCAAGCATACACTTGTGCTTCCAAGGAAATGCCCAGGGTCTGTGGTGCTGCTACTTTGACTTTGTAATTGTTTATTCTTCATTTCTTAGTAGGAGAAATGCCCCAAAGAACAATAATCAGATAGAACACTGTACTTATACTTTTTTTATGTTAAGAACTGAAAAAAAGTGCACATGTGACCCAAGTAGTATGGCATATTATTTGCCTTGACATTTTTAAAAATTCATTTTACAATGAATTTTTGGGAAATTTTGACTTGGCTTTTACAAAGCAGCACTTCCAGATATTTTATAAATCAGACAAAGTTGTGTAGCTACTCGAAGCCTACCTTAGAAACAAAATTGTTCTAAAATGACATCCTCATGTCTCCAATTTGGTTTATGTGGTCTTCAGCCATCTAACTTGACTATTTTTCATAGCTTATTCTTTCTAATCATGTTTGTGTTTCCTGGTGTGGGAATAGTAGGAAGAAAGCAAATAAAATAAAAATTAGCATAAAATAATAGCAAGAATACTTCTAAAGCATATAGTTATTAAACAAAGGCTTTGATGCTAATGTTTCACGTTATGTCACAGGTCAGCCGTAGAGGCTCTGGAGGCTAGGGTAGCATCTGGACCTCAAAAATTACCAAAAGGTGACCTAGGGTAAGTTATGCTGAGTTTTTTTCTGGTATGTGAAGCAGGAATAATAATAGTATCTGTTACAAGGATTAGGTGATGATGTAATGATTGCTCAATATGTGTAAATATATGTAATTATGTTCATATACTTATTGTAAAACAAATATCCAGTAAACTGAACAGCATGGTTAAATTTAGGTTGATGCCATGATAGAATATGATAAATAAGTGCATTGCAATATTTTTGGTGAATCTCATAACATTGTTCTGATTCTATTCCCAAGAAAAAGTGGTGTTTATAACATTTTATTATAAGATTTTATTTCATGTATTCAAAATAAATGAAAGATTATATAAATTGACATTTTCTAAACATCAACAATCTGTAACATTACTGGAAAATTGTCTAAGACATGGCATTCTTGTCTTATCTGAAAACTGTATCTCTCCTCAAAAATATGAAATTTTCACTAATGATATTCTGATAAATAAGGTCCACATTATTACCATTGCTTTTTAATGCTTTAAGTACTTTTTAATGTTACCTTCAAGGACATTTCTGTTTGAAACTCCTGTATTTTTAGGGCTTAGGAATTACTTATTATAGATATAGGTTCATAAGTATTTGTTATTGAACGAAAAATCACTTAAATGCTTCTACTCTTTGCAGATTATGTGAGGTCATGGAATGAGATCATAATGGCCCTTTGTGCCTAAATTATTAGTATTCAAGGCTCCACTGGTCTAACTGCTTCAAATGATCTCCTGGTGATTTGTGGAGTGTCCCAGGGCTTGTTTCATGTGTTTCTAAGAACACATTTTTCATGTTGTTCTGCTCTGGACCCCCATTTTCTTGGCTATGCTGCTGTTTGCTGTCACACAAGATGTCATTGCTGTGCTGGACACAGCAGTTTTCTTTGATGACTGTCACTCTAGAAGGGGCAGTGAGTGGAGCAACGGCCTTCCTTTGTTTCTCTATCAAGTCCTTGTGCAGTCAATATATGTTAGTTTAACTGAATCAAATTGTTTAAAGCTAGCTGTGGCTATTAACTTTTCCATCATCCCTGACAGCACAACTTAAACTAAATTGTAACTTTTGCCTCTGCTTGAAAGAATATTTAAGGGAAAGGATGGAACACAGAGCAGAATAACATTTGACCTGCGTCTCTGGCTGAGTTTCCCAGAAGCTGGGGTATTGACATTTTGAACTGGATATGCTTTTACTAGGTGGCTGTTCTGTGTATGGTAGGACATTTAGCAGCATCGATGGCCTAGAAGCCATTACTATTCTTCCAAGTCAGGGCAATAAAAAATGTCTCCAGAGATTGCCAAATGCCCCCCTTGGGGCAAAACCCTTGGTTGAGGTCCACTAATCTAGGGAATGTGGACCAGCTTGCTACCAAACCTAGAAATACACCAAGTCATCACATACCTAAGAATCCAGACTCAAACTTCCACCAGGGATTTTACAGAGGTTCTTCCTCAAATAACAATAATGGTGGCCACCTGGTAACTTCTTTGCCACCCCAAGAATGGCCTTTTCCCAAAACACAGAGCCTTGTGCTCTCCGAGTCAATCTCTTTTCAAAATCTGCTCCAGATTATGGTAAAGGAGGTCTCAAGGCCGCAGGACCTGTTGGCAGTGGTGCTTTCCATCCAAACTCGGGAGTTCTTAAAGCAACTGCTGAAAGTAACAATTATAACTCAGTAAACATGTAATAAAATTATTCACCTAATTGACATTACTAAACACAACAATTCTCTGTTTCTTTCAGAGAATTCAATCTGCCATGAAACATGGGTAGAGTCTTGCTATGGAGTTCCTTAAATAATAGTTTCAACTGGGTGTTTTTGTTTATTTTTCCCTAAGAACTGCAAGAGTGACAAGAAAAATAAAAATTCAAGTCTTAGCCTTAGGAGGCAGTAGCTGCTTGCACATTTTTATGTGTCATTCTTCTACCTTCCTATAGCCTCAAATTCCAGCCTCAGAGAAAGGCTTTGATACATAAATGACACTTTTTAACATTTTGAGAAAACTCCATTTATTTGTAAGGCTTTTTCATGACCTTTTGTAGAAAGACAACCTGAGTACATTTCAGTGTTATGATTGTGTCATGACAGAATCAATGTAGATATTATTGTAAATTGGGTTTATTTTTGAAGCTCCAAATTTAGATTTTAATGCTCAGACTCTTTGTCTAATGTATTTGCTGTTTGGGGGGCATTTTTACTCTTGAAATAGACTTTTTATTTAAAAGCGTTTTCATTTAGAGTAATAGGAGAAATAAAATCCCTGAAATGTAATATTCCTTTTAAAATTATAATTCTTATAATTGCATATTGAATTGGTAAGGGGAAGAAGAGCTAATGAAACTATTGAGATATTTTTAGACTTTTAAGAGTTCAATTTGCCTTTCCACCAGGGCACTTTAAGGAATTTAAAAGTATTTTGATATAATATTCCAGTGAGAAAAGTCATCACCAAACGGTCTGTTCTTTTTAGAGTTAAAATTGTTCACGCATCAACACCTGCTTCTTCAGAGATGGTAGCAGCTGTTTGAGTTGGAAAAAGGAATGAAACCTTGATAGTTTCACACTCAGTACTGCTTTATAATGAGCTAAGCCAACTTTTGAAAATCAAACTGATCTTTTGCAGGAAAGTGAGACATTGCTTGCAGAAACATTGTTTACTCATTTGAAAATGAATAATGATAAAAAATATGAGGCAAGTTTCTAAAAATATATGTTTAATAAACAAATTACATAAAGACTATTTATTTATTCATTATTTTTTACCAATTTCACTTTATAAATGAGAAGTTCAAGTCACATAACAGACCAAGGTCTCTAAGTGTCAGAGCTGTCTTGCACACTTCCTTTCTCAGGGGAGTTTCCAGAAGAGCCCAGGTCCTTAAACCCTTAACTCCTGGAGACTGTTAGGCAGGTTTCTAACACACAGGCAGAGGTACCAAGGCACTTAGACTCAGACCAGAAGACAAAAGCACTTGTAAACATTTAATGAACTCCCCTCAGGGTGGCTTCAAGCTACCAACACACAGGCCCCACCAACACTCAATCTTCTCCTCAGCCCCTCTGCCGAAGAATTTGGCCTTCACAATGACCAGCTGCTTTGGGAGTTTTCCCTTCCCCAGAACTCTGTAGAAGCTCGATCACACCACATCAATGATGGGGGCAGCTCCAGTCTTGCTTTTGGCAGCATTTACCTGTGTCTGCTCACCGACCAAGGCCCACAGTTCATCAAGGTTGACAGTGGGGCGGAAGCTCTGGTTCCTCTTTTAAGTGGTCGTGCCTCATACCAACTTTCCCAAAGTAACCTGGGGGATATTTGTTGAAGTTGATCCTGGGATGATGCAAGTCACCAGCATCACCTGTGGCTGGCTCCCCGGCCCCGAAGTCTCCAGGTCTTCCTCATTCTGGATGGCATGTTGGCAGCCGAGATTCAAGAGAAGGTGAAGCCTATTTAACTTAACTAAGATTATACATTATTTTAGTGTCAAAGAGGCAGGAAGATCTTTTGCAAGTTAGAGTACACCTTAATTAGGTTAGTTGATAATATGTACAGTTTGTAATTTTGTTTTTATTCAAAAGCTAAGTTAATTCAAATATATAAAATGTAAAGCATAAAATGTACTCCATCTATAATATTTGTGCTTCTGCCCATCTGTGTCTTTCTTATAGTATCTCATTTAAATGTGAATAATCTTTGCCATTCCCAAATATTTAAAACTTTTTAGAAAATAACCTCAGCATCTAGTATCAAACTATAATCAAATAAAATGTGTAGCATCATGCACAAAGAAAGTTAAAATATTTAATACCAAAGCAAAATCATTTCTCAGCCTTTTGGCTATGATCAAGTGCATAATACCTAAGCAAAGATCTGTGTTCACTTGTTCTTTAAATTCATTGAGGCCAAATTATTTAATTTGTGGAGGATGCTTATGTGACACTGCTTGCAGTATTTAATGTTTGAAGTTAGCCCACAATTGTTTGTCTTACTGCAGTCCCGTAATACTTTATACTTGGAGTTGTCCTTGAAGACCATGGGGAGGTTTTGTGTTGTGCAGAATTCAGTGACCATTTACTTTAAAAACATGCACCCAGTATTGCACTGTGCTCTGCAGTGTCTGTTTTACCTCTTGGCTTAATCAACCAAGACCTATATGGTTTGGCCTATTGTTTCCATAGATATAAGTGTTTCTTCTCACTTATGAAGGACAGAAGTTACAGAAAAGTGAAGAGACTACTGGAAAGATTTATCTTAACCTTAAATACTCTGATTCTTTGCCAGAAATAAAAGTTTACAGTTCAGAATATAATCTAAGTTCATTTTTAAACCAAAGTATCAAAATTGGTAAGGCAATAGACATCCATAAGCACAGAAGAAAATGCTTGTGTCTAACCTTTAGGAGACATTTAGGATCTATTATACTAATTTCACATTATCTAGGCAAAGTACTTACCACCTGCAGCCTCAGCAGATGTATTATTCAGCCTCACAAGGACCTTCCACCTGTGTTTGATTTCTTTTTGGGTTCAGTTTAACATGCTGAATTAGATCCTTTTAAGTCTCATCTTCATCAACTGAATTCTTAAACAATTCATGCCACAGAGTATTTATGAGTAAAAAGAAAGGCTTTGCCACCCTGGCTGGTGTGGCTCAGTGGATTGAGTGCTGGCCTGCGAACCAGAGTCATGGGTTCAATTTACAGTCAGAGCACATGTCTGGGTTGCGAGCAAGATCCCCCATAGGGGGCGTGTGAGAGGCATCTACACATTAGTGTTTCTCTCCCTTTCTTTCTCCCTCCCTTCCTCTCTCTCTAAAAATAAATAAGTAAAATATTTTTAAAAAGAAAGAAAAAGGTTTGCCTTCATTTCAATTCTGCTCATTATATTTTTTAAATTCAACCAAGGTAATGACCTTGGAAAACTTGATGAAGTAATGTATAATGTAGATAAGTTTTTATTATTCATTTTATATGATAGCTCAATTTATTGCACAAATGGTCTACAATCTGGGATGTGGTGACCTAGAAAAAGGGCTCCCTTTTTATTTCTGCAGAGACAGCTCTATTTCAGTTCTATATGATTTAAAATTACAATAAAAATGTTATAAGTAAATGCATCAAGCAGGGACAAAGAATAGGAAAATGGGGAAGAGAAAATGGCAAGGAATCATTGAGTGTGATATCTACAGCTAGTGATACTAGCTGGGCCACTGTGCCAAATAAGAAGTATAAAACAATTCTCCACACTAGCTCCTTCGACTACCTCAGTGGCCCAGTGGGTCTTGCTGCTTGGGCCTGAACCCCAGTGGGTCAGGCAGCTGGGCAAGAACTACACTAGAACTGGGAAGAGATTTAACAGAATATCCCATTTTCTGTGCTACATTAGCTAAGATACTTTAAATCCCATAAACAGTACAGAGTATTTTATTAATAGAATATTTCCTCGGGATGTCTTTTGATCCTGGGCCAATACCTCGAAGACTTTCAGTGGCCATTTTTCATTGATAACAACATAGACATTTATTCTCCCTAGTGGCAAAGAATGCCTGGCACTAGCATAGAGCTTTTTGAATGTGCTCCTGGAGGAACACTACAGAGTGTCTGTCCCCTTCCGTAATCTTTGCATGCTGTTTCATGTATGGGACCCCACTCTGGTTGTGGGGAGCCCTAATTCTGTCTTCCATTACCTCCTAGGTTCATATAGTCAAAATATGGGAGATTTTCTCAAGCAAATAATATCAACTATTTGCTCTGAAAAAGCCTACTTTCTGCCCTCTTAGTGATGCAAACACTGACCAGCAGTGAGCATGGGATGCTGAGGATGGCTTGTCGACACACGAGAAAAACATACACACAGACAAGCAGGTCCTGTGGGGAAGTAGGGATGGAACAGCCACTCTCTTTAGTGGGGAGCACTGGGCCACCCTCCCTAGGGGAGAGCACCCTAGGGGAAAGCACCCCATTCTCATATCCTAGCAGGCTTTTATTGGGTTCGTTTGCATAAGAATTCAGGTAAAGCTCATTACTCATTGAAAGGAAGAATGGATCAAACAATAAACAACAAGGAAGTCAGAGGGCCTATTTTGAGTCAGGGTCAAAGAGCTGTAAAAGACTTTGAGGAACAAACTTACTTTCTCCTTGGACCCTTCTCATTCAACTGAGAGCATTCTAAACAAAGCAGTTTTCACAGGATTTTACATATTCTTTCTTAGGCCTGATCACCTGGGGAACCCGCCCTTTTCAGCACAGGCTGTACCACCCTCTGTCATTGTATCAGGCTTAGATGGAGTGAGGAAAGTAAGGCAGCCAAGAGATAAGGAGATTTTCTCACAGACAATGAGAATTCAGGCTTTGTCAAAGCCAAGGGGTGGAGGTTCTATCACCCCCTTTTGCCGTAGCCCCCAAAGTCCTTCCTTGGGGGCCTCCCATGTGATCGTGCCTGTCTTAGTTCGTTCCCCCCTTGGGGAATCTTACCCATCATTGGCTAACCAACCAAGCATTGGGGACCAGGAAGGGTGAAGTAAAAGAAGCAGAAGCAATGCTCATGCCAGGGAGATAAGCTTTTGTCTCCTTGGTGGCTTATGGTTCCAAGGTCACTCCCTCAGCCTTAGCCTATGCGGGGGTTACAGCTTCTGATACCAGGCAGGGCGGTTCCTAACATCTTAGGGCATCACATGTGTGGCTTTGTCCTTAAGTCAGTATGTGGTAATGGTAGCTTTGTCAGGTTGGCTTCTGTTTTTGACCTATAAAAGGGAATGGAAAAGTCTTCGAAGGGAATCAGATAGCCTGTATGTCAGTGTTGATGAATGCCTGTCCTTGCAGTTCATCTTATATAAGATGAGGGGGTGCCGCCTTGGAGTAATAGCAAACAGTGGCTGTGATTAGGGCACCACTAAGTTCCTTTGGCAATGTTCTTATCACGGCAGACCAGCTGACATGCTCACATCTGATAGAATGCTTAACCTAGCTTCGCCAAAATTTAACAAATACCCTCTTCATGCTAAGAAGAGTTCTTCTATGATCATGCACCAGGTCTAAGTGCACAGAGCACAGCCTCACTTTTTCACTGTCGTAAAAGTGACCAAAATGCTAAAAATTAGGGATTGAATTAGTATTTACATTTAATTTTCTTGCACAATGTATCTCTGTTTTATGAATGAAAATATCTTTATAGTTTGGAAGTGTGAAACAATTTGGAGTAAAATAAGTCATCTAAAAAGGTAAAAAAAATCTTACATCAAATAAAGTATATATAATGTATTTGTTATCATCAAGTTTTTAAAAAGCAGACAATACCAAAACAAAACTTTTTGTGTGTTTAGAATTAAAAAGGAAAGCACTTGTCATTGTGTTTATTCACTTTTGTAATATTTTATTTTTTTCATTTTTTCTAGTGTATTACTGCTGCTAACCGTATATATTTGATGGAATGTATGAAATAGAAGCAGGGCACCTCAGAAATGCTATAGTGCCTTGGTAAAAACAAAAAAAAAGGTACAATAATAACAGCAGTGACAAAAAACAGCAAAACCTGTAACTTTTGTATTTATTAAAGAAAGAGTCTGTATGTGTGAAATCTGCTATGAACGTGGCACAGTTCTAGCAAGAGAAGTCAGTCTTTCACTGTGGAAAAGGAAGACTATTTTGCTATAGCAAGTTCGTTTGAAATGTAAAACAATTTACACAAAAGGAATGAGATGATTTTTTCCATTGCTTGCGATAATATGGTTTTTGTTCTAACTTAAGACCTATGTTGAGTAATTCATTTGAAACCACAAGAAAAGGTATTAGATAGCCTTTTTGATTCCCAAACCCCAATGTTGTGCTAAACACTGAAAACTGATTTTTATATCAGTTGGATAATTACTACAGGATCTGAAATATTGTTCATAATATAACATAAAATACAAGAAAGGTGACTGAAACAGGTAAAGTCGGTATATATAACATGTGAAAGTTTCTATTGGGTTAGCCAAAAAGTCTGTATTTTTTCCATAAAATGAAAGACACATTTTTCATTTTCACCTATAACTTTATCGATTTGGCTATTTTGAGTAGGTTGGCTGTCATTGGATGTTCTCAGTTAATGTCTCAATTTGATCGCTATCAACTTCAACTGGTCTACCTGACCATGGAGCATTGTCCAGGGAAAAATCTCCAGCATGTAACTTCACGAACCACTTTTGACACGTGTGATCAGTCTCAGCACCTTCTCCATACACTGCACAGATCTTTTGGGGAGTTTCAGTTGTATTTTAGCTTTCTTGAAATAATAATATGCCAAAAATGTTGCTTATTTTCTCCCATCTTCAATAATAAAATGGCTACATGAAAACTCACCAATTTTGATGTTTGTTTCAAATGCACACTGATATGACAGCTGTTACAATGCAATTTAATAAAATCGTTTAGAATGAAGTTAAAGACAACTAAGTGCTACTAGACGCTTCTTACAGAAAAATACCAAAGAAACATTTTGGCCAACCAAAAACAATCTTTTACTCCTATGTTGATACATAAAACTACAGTAGCATACCTTTCTCCCAGAGGTTTATGTTATCTTCCTATGGGGGTAGCAGATCTTTTCCAAGTGTTGTTCTAATAATTTTCTTACATGTGAAGTTTCTTTATAAACAGCAGCACCCTGACACCTACACCTAGTAACCATCTGTGCAGGCTTTTTCCTCGTCGGCTTTACTTTCACTCCCTTACTCTGGCTTGGCTTGATTTGGTCATTTTGGTTTGTTTTGAGAAGGATATGAACATTCCTTAGCACCAACAAAATAATTATCTCTTAAAGTTGTAAGAACCATAAATAGAGTCAAGGACTCTGTATGTGTTGATCACAATTAGCACTGTAGGCTTGGCAGAAAGTAGGTATTTGAAATATATTTATAAATGTGTTTTAGTCTCTGTGTTGCCTTTATATTTTTGGAGGAGGGGCATGAGAACTTTATAGTTAAGTATCCAAGGGATATCACAATGACCAGGAATATCTTGAAGAAGTGAAATGGGAAATGGAGAAGTATCAAAGCCATTTAATGTTTGATGTTTCGTGTTAACAGTTACCCACTATTGAATATTTTCTAGGTATTAGTCACCAATGTCACATTGCCTTCATTATCTTAATAGCATCTGTAAAATACTTATTATTATCTTCATTTTGCAGGTAAGGAATCTGAGGTTGATATTTGATAAATAATTTAAATAATTTATCCAAGTTCTATGCTTTTAATTCAACACATTATTTTGCCTATAAAGAACTTGAAAGCCTAAACTGACTTTTCAAGTATTGGAATAAGTTATTCCTGGTTCAGCAAATATATTTAAATTACAGAAGAATGAAAATAAATATTTTATTTTCAACTAATAATCTCATTAGATGAAAATACTCAAATCTCTTATGCATCACAATGCAGTTATCATTTTTGAAGAATTTGAGTTATGATAGAATGACTACCTATAAAGAATACCATCCTTGCTAAAATGCTAATTATTTCAAAATGGAAATCTGATTGTTCTTAGGATAATTGTCTAGGCCACTAGGTGTGTGATTTGGCTGCTCAGGACATTTCTTTCCTTAAATTGTGATTTGGAAAATTATGAAGGATGGTCTTTTTTCCCTGAACTTGATAGTTAGTTTTTCAGTGTCTAACTGCTAACATTTGAAGTGAGCATTTTTATAACTAACAAGAGATGCTCTGGGAACCACTTCAGGAATAAGAGTCATAGTGGTGGTTTCATCCATGATGAAAAGGTTAGAACAATTAGAAAGTACTCATGGCATAATTGAGATGTATGAATTTCTAGTGCATTACGGAACTATTTTAAATGATTGAAGAAAAAGTAGAGTTAAAGCAATAAAATAAAAGAACAAGCTACAAAGTTCATATAAACATTCTTGTATTCTACCATGTGTTTTTTCCCCTTAAGGGACACATTTTCAGAATTATTCTCTAATATGTATCATTATTTATATTGTTTTATATGTATTATTATATCCAAGCAATAAAGTTATTCATAGCCACTTCTCTAATAATAGTCTCATCTTTCATCTATTCTGTTGAAATATGGCATGCTGACATTCATTCTGAAGGATAATTTATTAATGTATTAATGTACCCAGTGACCTGTGGACATTGAATAACTTTCAAAACAGCAGGGCTCAGATTTTCCCAGTGAATCATGTGCGAAAACACTACCCTCAAATTCTGTGTGATCTTAGGATATGACTCTGAGATATCAATATGAAGTTCTATATACACATTTATGTTCTGAGTGAAGAAAAGTTTTCATGAGGTTTCCAATCTCTAACATGCTGTTAATGTTTGAATCAGCTCAAAAGATTTCAGATTTGGTGAGTTTCTGCTTGAGTTGGACATTCCTGTAATCTTTTCTGGTAGGAGGATATTTGTCATGTTCCTGCTCCAGAAACTTAAATAGCCCCATTGAGACTTGAAGAAAACAGGCTTCTAAACTAACTTGATGACAGAAACGAATTCTGTAAGAGGCTCTAGGAAAGGCTTCAACAGCAATGAGTTGATCATGGACTAAAGATAAGAAAAATTATTTGGGCCCCAATTTTGGGTGTCAGTGAATTTGATTGAAACAAATTCCTCACTTCTCAGTGACTTTACTTCATCCCTTAAAATGTTTGCTTCTGTGTTTTTAAACCTCTACTTTATGACTTCATATTTGTTAGCTTATTTACATGCTCACCTCTTGACAAAAATTGAAAACAAGTAAATTTACCCGCCATCTTCTCATAGCCTAAATCTATTCCAGCTGCTACAGCACCTCTGTCCACACATCTGGAAAGCTGTTTACACAATTCTGGATCATCTGTTGACACCACTGATCTGCTCTGCTATGTCATTGGTACCATTGGTACTATTTCATAAATTATTTCTTCATACCTTCATTCTTCTGATCTGTTTATATTTCTTAGGTAAATGCTTCTCTTTGTTCTCACTTCTTAAATTGGATACTAGCATATTTATGTCTGTCTTTCTTCTTTACTGAGATATTTATTTAAAGTTATGAATATCCCTGTAATGCCTTCACTCCTTTCTTCAGCATTTAATATGTAGTAGTTTGTTCTCATACCATTCTAAGTATTTAGAATACTCATGATTTATTTTCTGATTTTACATTACTCACATGCATTTTGATTTCCAAGTGTACAACTGTAATATTCTATTTCTTTTAAAAATTTAATTAAATTATGATTATAGAACATAGTTCTTTGTCATTTCTTTAGTTCAGTTCTATGCTTACTTCCTAGTATGTAGACATTTTTGAAGCTTTCTTATGCAAGCTTGAGAAGGATAGGCATGCTCTATCTGAAACATATATTTATTAACCCACTATTATTATGTTCTTCAAATAGCCTGCATCTGTACTATTTTTAACATCACAGAAATATTGGAAGAAGCACATTGATGTCTCCTATTTTGGTAATTACTATATATATTTTATTCTGGTTCTATAAATGTTTATGTATAAAGTTATTTTATTAAGTGTATGCATCTTTGGGATTATTACTTCTTACAAATGAATTGATTTTTTGTTATATAATGACATTTTGTAATGTGATAACATTCATAAAATTCTTATGATTTGACTGAATTGTTTCTTTTTAAAGAAATCAACTCTATTTGAGATCACAGACATATATTTCAATATTATCTGAGATGTGGCATTTTTTATTTTTCTTTAATAATTATTATACCTTCCATTTGTTTCTTTAGTCTTGTTGTATTGACTGAGACTTGAAGTATACTTTGTATTGTGATGATAGTAATGAACATTTTAAAGTGTTAAATGTTAATTATGAAGTGTTTAACATATTTTAACATGAAGTATCACACATATCTGAGTACATATGTATATATGGTGTGTGTGTTTACATATAGCTTTACATTCTGTGGTATTATCATCCCTATTTATTTTTCCAACAACCCATTGAGCTGTAAATTCCTTCAAGGGTATCTCCATTGTTATCCTAACCATTATAACTTCATTGTCTAACATAATGTGTAACAAATGGTATATATAAACAATTAAAATGAGTAAATATATATATAGTTAGAATCCAGTGTTCACTTACTAAAGGATAAATAATAAAAGAACCACTGTACAAACCTTTGATTGCTATTCTTTGGGGTATTTTAGTTTGTTTTTATTTTGAAACATATTTTTCTGGATTTTTTTATGTTTTTAAATTATGTTTTATTGGTTGTACTATTACAGTTGTCCCAATCTCCCCCTCTTTCCCCTCTCCACCATCACCACCCACTCCCTCAGGCAATCCCCACACCTTTGGGGATTGCCTGAGGGAGTGCATATAACCCTTGGCTATGGGTCTATGGGTCATGCATGTCTATGGGTCATGCATATAACCCTTGGCTACTTCATTTCCTATACTGTACTTTACATCCTCATGGTTATTCTGTAACTACCTATTTGTACTTCTTTTTTTTTTTTTTAATATTTTATTTATTTATTTTTAGAGAGGGAAGGGAGAGGGAGAGAGAGAGAGAAACATCAATGTGCGGTTGCTGGGGGACATGGCCTACAACCTAGGCATGTGCCCTGACTGGGAATCGAACCTGCGATGCTTTGATTCGCAGCCCGCGCTCAATCCACTGAGCTACACCAGCCAGGGCAGCTATTTGTACTTCTTAAACCCATCACCTCTTCCTGAATTCCTTCAAACATTCCTTCCATCTGGCAACCATGAAACACTCTGTATGCATGGTTCTGTCTCTGTTCTTGTTTGCTTAGTTTGCTTCTTAGATTCAATTGTTGATAGATAAATGTTTATTTCCATTTTATTGTTCATAGTTTTGATCTTCTTTTTCTTAATAAGCCCCTTTAACATTTCATATAATAATGGTTTGGTGATGATGAGATCCTTTAGTTTTTTCTTATCTGGGAAGCTATTTATCTGGCCTTCAATTCTAAATAATAGCTTTGCTGGGTAGAGCAATCTTGTCTGTAGGTCCCTCCTTTTTATGATTTTGAATATTTCTTGCCAATCACTACTAGTCTGCAAAGTTTCTCTTGAGAAATCAGCTGACAGTCTTATGGGAAATCCCCTGTAGGAAACTAAGTGCTTTTATCTTTCTGCTTTTAAGATTCTCTATCTTTAACCTTTGGTATTTTAATTCTGATGTGTCTTAGAGTGGACCTCTTTGCATCCATCTTGTTTGGGACTGTCTGTGCTTTCTGGACTTACACGTTTATTTCCTTTAGCAAATTAGAGAAGTTTTCTTTCATTATTTTTTCAAATAGATTTCCAATTTCTTTTTCTTTCTCTTCTCCTTCTGGCACCCCTATGATGAGAATGTTAGAATGCTTGAAGTTGTCCCAGACGCTGCTTACATTATCCTCATTTTTTTGGATTCTTTCTTCTTATGATTGTTCTGATTGGTTTTTTTTTTTCTTCCTTATGTTCCAAATCATTGATTTGACTGGATCTTTTTATGTTGTTGAGGTCCTCACTCAGTTCTTTGAGCATCCTTACAACCAGTGTTTTGAACTCTGCATCTGACAGATTGCTTACTTCCCATTTGTTTATTTCCTTTCCTGGAGTTTTGATCAAGCTCTAATTTGTGCCATGTTTCTTTATCTCCTCATTTGGACAGCCTCCCTGTGTTTGTTTCTATGTATTAGGTAGAGCTGCCATGACTCTTTGTGTTTGTAGAGTTATCTAATACAGTCAGTGTCCTGCAAGGTCCAGTGGTACAGCCTCCTCTTATCACTCAAAGTTGGTACTTGAGGTGTGCCCTCTATGTGGGCTGAGTATACCCTCCTCTTGTAGTTGAGCCTTGATTGCAGTTAGCAGGTCAATAGAAGAGATTTACCCAAGGCAGTCAGCTATAGAGAGTGGTTGTGGCCACTGACTACCAACCTCCTTCCTCCATGGAGAATTTGCTGTGCAGGGGCTGGGTGGTGGTGGTCCGACATGATCCATAGCTGTCCACTAGGTGCACAAGCTCTGGGGTTTCCCAGGTGTCATAGGCTAAGGTCAGCCACCACCTGTGTTTTGCCCGGGGCCAACCTGGCTGGGTTAGAGAGCAATCTGAGACAGCTGCTACTTGTACTGGGCTTGGAGCTTCCCAGGTGAAGCCAAGTTGTGAACCTAGGCTGGCTGCTGCTAGTGCTGAGACTGGGGCCACTTAGCAGAATATATGGGGCTGGGGGCTTGCTAAGGCCAGTTGTTGTCTCTTTGAGAGGGTTTAGGACAATGTGAAGGATGAGCCAAGACCAGCCATTCATAATGAAGAGCCACTGTTAACAACTTGGGTGAGTACATAAATTGTTTGGGGTGCAGCCTCAGAGAAACACCAACATGGAGCAAACAGTGGGAGGAGGTTAATGGAATCTCAGATATGGCTCCTGCCTGCTGGCTTCATGGCTCTGTGGTAGTGGTGAGAGGAGGATTCTCCTTCAGAAAAGGAAGCAGAAAGATGCCCCATGATTCTCGCTCCTCAGTTCCTCCCCATACGCCACCAGTGCACTTTAAGCCACTTCCCTGGTGCTGGAGCTCAGAGAGGGTGAGTCTGGGTAAATAGATATGAGGGTGTTTAAAGAGAAACTGCTTGCTAATCCAGCAGTTTATTACACTGACTCAATCCCTTCAGAAAATTTTTATAGCCAGAAGTTATGGGAACTCATTTTCCTAATATTGGAACCCTGGACTGGGAGGCCTGGTGTAGAACTGGGACCCCTCATTCCCATGAAATCCCCCCAAATTTTTATGCATCACATGTGGGTGTGTGACCAGCCATTTCTGTGTCTCTGTGCCTCCTACCAGTTTAATGGATGTGGTTTCTTTAATTCTGTAGTTGTCAGACTTCCATTCAACTTGATTTCTGATTGCTCTGAGTGATGGCTGTTTTATATTTTAGTTGTAATTTTGATGTGGTTGTGCAAATAGGCAAGCTGTACTTACCTATGCCCCCATGAGGAGGAGAAGTCTACCAGAAGTATTTTTTTTTCTGAATTTTTAAAAATACATCTTTTACAAAAGAGGTATTTACCTGTTTAGTAGGCTTTGTTTTTGTTGTTTTCAATAACACTTACCAAAGAATCAGAGGACTTTTGATGGAATAAGAGATAAATCAAGCAACAAAAACCAAGTGAGTCAGGAAGAAACTGATTATGTAAATTTTGTGCTGCTACTATATTTTTGTTATTCAGGTTGTAGAGTGTGGCACTGCAAAAATTATGTGAATAATTACAATTATCATTTTGGCCTTTATGCAACTTCTAGAATTTTATTTTATGGTTTAGACTTTAAAGTGAATGTGCCTATTTTATTTTTATTTATTTTTTTTTTTCAGAACAGCCTGGATTTATTTCTTTATTTACTTACCTAACATTTTCTAATGATGTATTTTTATTGTATTTTCCCATTATCATTTACCCCCCGTATACCCTCTTCTACCTTCATCCACCACCCTCCCTCCCACAATCACCACAATATTGTCTGTGTCCATGAGTCTTTTTTTTTTTTTTTTGGCTCCTTCTACCTGCCAACACCTCTGCACCCTGAGCTGTCAGGCTGCTCTCTGTGAGCCTGTCTCTATTTTGCATGTTAGTTCAGTTTGTTCTTTAGATTTCACCTACGAGTGAGATCATATGGTATTTGTCTTACTCTTATTGGCTTGTTTCACTTAACATAATGTTCTCTAGGTCCATCCACGCTGTCACAAAGGGCAAATTTTTCTTCTTTTTTTATGGCTTACTACTATTCCTTTTTGTAAATGTACCATAGCTGTTGTATCCACTCATTGCTTGATGGACACTTTGGCTGCTTCCATATCTTGGCAATTGTATATAATGCTGCAACGAACATAGGGGTGCTTATGTTCTTTCAAATTAGTGTTTCAGATTTCCTCAGATAAATTCTCTGAAGTGGAATCACTGGGTCATAAGGCCATAGTAATCAAAACAATGTGGCACTGGCATAAAAACAGATACAGACCAATGGAACAGAATGAGAGCCCAGAAATAAATGTATTCTTTTATAGTCAGTTAATGTTTGACAAAGGAAGCAAGCACATACAACGGGCTAAAGATAGTTTATTCAACGAGTGGTGTTGGGAAAATTGGACAGATGCATGCAGAAAAGTGAACTAGACCATCTTCTTATAACACACACAGGAATAAATTCAAAATGGATTAAAGATGTAAATGTTAGACTTGAAACAATAAAAATCCTAAAAGGAAACATAAGCAGTAAAAACTCAGAAATTGCTCATAGCAATATTTTTTCTGATATATCTCCTCAGGCAAGGGAAACAAAAGAAAAATAAATGGGACTACATCACACTGAAAGGATTTTGCACAGCAAAGGAAACCACTAACAAAATAAAAAGAGGACCCACTGAATGAGAACATATTTGCCACTGTATCATATAAAGAGTTAATATCCAAAATGTATAAAGAACTTACAAAACTCAACACCAAAAAAACTCTAATTTAAAAATTGAGCAAATGACCTGAATAGATTCTTCTCCAAATAAGACATACAATTTGCCAGTAGACATATGAAAAGATTCTCAATATCACTGATCATCAGAGAAATATTCATTAAAGCCACAACGAGATATCACCTCACACCTGTCAGAATGGCTATCATCAATAAATCAATAAACAACTAGTGCTGGTGAACATGTGGAGAAAGGGAACCTTGTTGCACTGTTGGTGGGAATGCAGACTGGTACAGCCACTGTGGAAAGCAGTATGGAGTTAACTCAAAAAATTAAAAGTGAATGTGCCTATTTTAAAAATATCAAGGGAATCATAAAATCTAAACTTTGTTACCATTTCTTAGCAGCTTGTATCTGCAGAAGTCAAGGCTTTTCCTCAAAGTCTAATCAACCATATTATAGAATGATTCATTTCACAAAGTAACCATTAGACCAATACCACTACAAATATCTCTACTCCAAAATTTAAGATTTGAAATAAACAGTGAAATTTGATATATTGTCTTTGACATTGCTCAGGTTCCAGGTAAACTTATTCGGCTTTGTTCTATTTACCATCATCAAGTAGTTATTGGCAGTGTTTCCCTTTTAAAATCTATGTCAGCTTATTTTTGCAATAGTTGTATTTAATTGTTGTAGAAACAAAAATTTATACCACAGTCTCTTAAACTTAAGAAGAAATCTCAACCAAGTTTCCTCCTTCATGATACATTCTCTTTTTGTTAAAGAAATAGTGAATGGCTTTTCCTCTCAAGTCAACACATGTCAGTTGCACATCCCTAGTACTGTTGTAGTTTGAAAAGCTTGTGCTTCACCACAAGTGCCAGGGCTGCTGGTGATTCAAATTAATGTTAAGGTACAATCAGTGCATGGTAAAGGGTAGCTACAAAATCTTCTCCGTTTAAGACACAGCTTTGGGACTTCAATGTCTGTAAAAATAAATTGCCACTAGGCAAATTAGTAGAGGATTCAGAGTAATTACATGTGAACAGGACAACACAAAGATATGTATGACAGGCTTTCTCAACATAAACCTGGTATTCAAGTTATAAAGTGGTCTTACAGTTATTATATAAGGATATTAGTACTTGGTAGATTTTAAAATAACAACTTTGAAAGTAGAGTTAATTGTGTTTTACTTTTTCTAATCAAGATTATATGTTAAAATATATTACTTCTCATTATTTATTTTAAATTTAGTATATAAATAGCATATGGTTTAAACTCCTGAAGATATCAAAAAATATTTGTGTTTGCTGTGTAACTTTTTATAAATCTTTTTAGTAAATAGTGTCAATGAAGATTCTTTTATTGAATTCGTATATGCATGTCTAAATGTGGATTTCTAAAATAATGTTTTTAAGCCCTGGCCGGGTAGTTCATTTGGTTAGAGCATCTTCCCGATATGCCATGGTTGTGGGTTCAATCTCTGGTCAGGGCACATAGAAGAAGAAATCAATGAATGCATAAATAAGTGAAACAACAAATCGATGTTCCTCTCTCTCTCTCTCTCTCTCTCTCTCAAAATCAATAAAAAAGAATGTTCTTATCGCCTAAATATGACAGGTGTTATGCATTCAAGCATAAACATATACCCAGTGCACATGCATGCTCACACACACACACATTGTATTATTTGTAATGGCAAGAGAGATTAGCTAAGTCAGCCATAACTGAAATGCATTAATTAGAAGTAAGGGTCAATGAAGAGAGTGTAGTAAGTCCCTGTGGATTTGAAAGAAATTGCACACCATCATGTAGCAGGAAATTCTATTTTTTCCAATATTCTACTGTAGATTCTACTTATAAATGTAGTCTCTGAATTGTGGAAATGCACACAAATCACATGTGCTATGTGTTGCCCACTAGTGTTAAATGGCAAATTAAACAGCTCTACAGATACAGTGTTGCTTAACACAGTGAAGGACCTTGCTGTGCCATGAATTAAAATAAATTTGTGAAGACATTTTATCCCACTCCCCAAAACTACCCAACAGGTAAAAGAAAAAAATGGGAATTATATAGTATCTAAAAAACAAACAAATAAAGGAACCCTGAGAATTCTGAACCATAATGTTCTTTAAAATTTCAAATAAAAACAAAAGTAATTCAATTTCAGAATTATAAAGTAAGTCATAGCAGATGCAATTCTTTGTATTTGAGTAGAAAATAAAAATGAGATATGAAAAATGGGTGGAATTAGTAAAAATAAGCCCTAATTGGTATAACAATTACTAAGGAGAAAAATCCTTTAAAAGAAAAAACTAGAGTGCTGTTTTAGCAGTGTTGTCTTATAATAATACTGAGTAAAGAAAGAAAAATGATGAAGGAAAGAATAAAGATTTGAATAGAATCACAAAGAAAAACAAAACCACAAAATAAAATATTCCCGTGATTATGCCTTGTGAAATGCACCTCATACCACCAAATGCCCACTTACCTATGGAGAGACAGAAACGCATTTTTTTATCAATCTAGCCCTTAAAAACGGACCACTAAAGCATCCTACTTCACAGGGCAGGCAAAAACAACATATATTTTAGAAAAGCATGATTCATACATGCTCTCCTGTCAACTTAAAGTTTGCACATGGTTGCTTCAGTGCCCCATTCAAAACTCTGTTTCACACTTCCTTGCCAACTCTATTTTCTGCTATCACATTTAGTGTTCACAGCTGACAAAAATGTTGCTCAACAACTTGATTCACTTGAAATGAACTCTCAAGGATGAATGTACCTGGAATGAAAATAAAACTACTTGGGCATACCTTAATGAAAGTCAGAAGAACACACTCAATATAAATTTAAGTAGATGACCCTGGAGATGCCTTTTACTGAGCTTGCCTTTCTACTTACTATTCAGATTACTTGAGATGCATTAGTTTCATCTTACTTCAGATATTTAAAGAGGTTGTTAGGATAAGTTCTCACGAATTTTTGTTTTCTTCTTTCAAAGACCATGTAGATGTTATTTTACTCATACTTTATAAAACCCCAGATTCATTATTGTGAATTCCAAAATTTACCATATAGATTTTTGGTAAAAATGACAACAGCATGACTCTGACATGCTTTTATAAAAAAATCATTTGGAAGCTACATGGGTAATATACACAGATTATATAAGGATAGTTCAAACCCTGGCTGGTTGCCAATCTGCATATGCACCTTGGGGTTTAACCTGCAAGTGCAGATTTGAAAGAAGGACCAAGATCAAGTTTTTTGTTGTGATTTTCCAAGGTAAGAGATATTATAAACAAATTAAAAAATGACATTGGTTCTAATGGTTGTGGGGGAACAGTCAGAGAAGCAAGAATGTATTTCAAAAGAAGACAAAGACCTTTCTTCTAAAGTGAATCAACAGGCCCTGTTCTATGATCTTATCTCTGAAACATTTACATTCTTATCAAAGGAGTGAGAAGCTGTCTGGGAAAAGCATTCAAATCTATACATTTTGGCTATCAGTAGTGGAGTATCAAGGAGTACCAACTATGGTAAACTCTAAAATATTACTTTGCTTCTTTTACATGGAAATATGTGGATATATGATTATGAAAGAGTATGCCCCATGCACCCTATGTCCTGAATTTCTAGTTTATATCTTCTGGCAATCATACTTTATGGGACATATATATGATTCATTACTTAATCCATTTCTAACACTGTTTCTTATAGCTTTGTGATTACATTCTCTTTACATTTGTGAGACATATCTCAAATGCAAATAGTATTGAAAAATATGAGATTATGTCTTTTCACTCACCATGGTACTTCCATAGGTATCCCCATATCTTAACATATGCCTAGTTGTTCAATATTATATGTTGAAAATAAATAAATGAATTAGATATAATTTACAATGAATGCAGGTCACATGAAGTTTACTTAATTTAGAGTAAGCAGAAAGATCATATATGCTTGGAACGTTGGATTCAGAATTAGTTTTCTGTTTATTTTTCAGAATCTTATGTACTTAAGCAATGATTTTTCTTTTTTAAAAAAAATCCTACTCCAAAACCTGAGGGATCCACCAATTCTCCATTAAAAATGGAATTGATACAAAAGGGGAAAGGCACAGAGAAAATCCCAGTCACTCTGATAAGTCCTTCCCCAGTAGAAAAGCTCTAAATTGATGGATGTGTATACATAAAACCATTTCCTTTGTTGTCAGTGCATTTTCTAGGAAAAAAACATGAGTGACCTCAATTTACAACATAATGAGATACTAAAACATTGTCAATATTGAGTAACATATGTACCCAAGACAAGAATTTTCTATTGCTTTACATAATTATTTATGCATTCACTATTGGGTAAAAAAATGGAAGCTTTAAAATGACATCCTTTTGTGAATCAGAAAAAATGAATATTTAATAATGAAATTTGTATCAAGGTCATACTAGCCTTATAAAATAAGTCAGGAAGTGTTCCCTAATTTTAACTTTTTTTTAAAGAATTTGAGGGTTAGCATTAATTTTTTAAATGTTTAGTAGAGTTCACCAGTGAAACCATATGGTGCTGGGCTTCCTTGTTGGGAGGGAGGATAGCCCAGCTAGCTGTCTGAATGCTTATTACAAAATATGTTTGCTTTTACACACCCATCTGGTTTTATACCTCACCAAGTCACTATCCCTTTAGCATAAATGTAGATAACTAACAGGGTATATTCTCATTGTGTTATTGTCTGGCAGAACTGATAAAAAGTCTTATAAATCATATTCAACAAATTCTGACAGAATGTCTTGTATGTTCTGGACAAATTTTAAGCTTTCTGTACTCATCTACTGAATTAATGAATGCACTAACAAAACAAACTAAACTATGAGGTTTCTATGGGCACTTAAATGTGAGGGGAAAATAAATGCATTTTCAATAACAATTCCAAAAACCTATCTCAGTGTTTGTTTATTACTACATTTAAGTGTGAGAGAAGTTTATTTAGGCTAAAGTCAACATGCCGCTACAGACTTTTTAAAAACACCAAAAGATTGTAGTTGTTTCACAGCATTGATGATCCATAATTAGCTTTATATTTTTTTGTTTATTCATTTCATCTGTATAAAGCTTATCACTTGCCACTTGAAGATTAATACCTTACAAGTGGAAGTCTATGATTTGACTCTTTTTGGACATACATTACCTTATTTTGTATGCAGTGTGATTAAGATATTTATTTATTTGGCTGAACATAAATTCTGCATAATAATGTAACTCTCACTAGAGTCCTAAAACAGACTCTATTATAATCCGCATTGTACACAAGAGAAATGGAGACACCAAAGATGTTAATTAATTGCCATATATTACACAAGTTTCTGTGCTGGGTTATGAATCCAGGCAGTGTGGCTGTGGAGGCTGTAATCTTACCAAATGTAATACTGCCTCTCAGGAAAATCTTTTGCAAATAGTCCTGATCATGGGTGATAATGATTCCCATCATTTTACTTTCCAGTCAATCTATGGTCCTTTCTGCCATTTCTTAATAGATAACATGAAAGCATCTGTTTCCAAATACTGAGCAGTATTTTAATGTTTTATCACTCATGTTCCTTAGATTGTATTTGTTCATGTACTTTTTACTAACTCACCAAGTGCCCCCTGCTTATTAGTGTCCGTGCTAAGCACTGAGCAGAACCCAAGGTTGCCTGAGTTTGATTACCTGAGGACTGAGGAAAAACTAAGGTTTATATAGAGAATTAGTTACTCATTTATTATTAAAAGCTAACAAAATTAAAATAATGTCATGTATGAAGTCTCGTTTGATATGGTACAGGGATAGCAAAATTTGTGATATTTGTCTATTATAAATCATTACACAAATATTTATGGAACACTTACTCTCCAGTCACCTTACCATGTGTGAAAATAAAACACAAAAAAGATAGACATATCCCCACCAGCCATCCCCATTGCCTGCCACCCATTCTTTCTCCCCTGCCCATGGTCCTTCTGAGTTTCCTCAGCTTTCCACCCACATACACACACACACACTCAAGAGTTTATGAAACACTTTACATATCCCTTCATGGTAGGGCAAAGTCTACCTTCCGTGGGAAAAATATAAAATGATAAAATAATGCAATTAATTTGAGTGTGCTAATGTAATCGTGCAAACCCAGACCTGGCCACTTGACACCTTTAATCTACGTGACTCAACAATTAGTGTTGAGGGAAACAGGTTTTTATTAACAGGGTTCTGATCTTGGGGGTCCTGAGAGCACTCCTGCTCAGAGCCCTCCTCTCCCACAAGACCCATAGCCTCCCTTGCTCCCCAAAAGCTTACAAGCCAAAACCTCACGCAGGAGTTCTCCATATCCTTATCTGTCCATCAGCCAGTTGTGCTAATAGATCTTCATCCTCCCTGGAATGAGTGCTTTTGGGTTTCAGAGTGGCCATCCTCTCCCCGAAGCTCTCTCTTCTAGGATCTGACTGATTGTTTTCAGCCTCCGTGTAGCAGTTCGGAAACCATGTGCTATATTACACTGTCTCAGAAAGTGGAGCCCAAAGAGGCACAATCCCTGCATGGGACCCTGCCTCTAGGAGTGAGCTCCCATTCTCTGGGGTGTCTAAGGCTCTGGTGGGCCCTGCATCTCCTGGTCCTACGAGTGCTCCTGTTTGTGCAGGGTGCAGGGCCAGAAGCTCAGAATGTCCAAATGCCAAAAACTCAGAGGGAGAGAGCTTACACCAAGCTCTAAAGTACTGTACTATGAGTCCCCAAACCAAGAGACTGACTTTTCCCTATGTCCTTTAGAGAAGTAGAAGTCTGCAACTCAGCATTCTCGGTCACAGTTCAGCTCCAAGCATCGGTTACATGCTTGTCTGCTTGGCCTGGCAGGACCTGCAGCTCTGCCAGCTCTCCAGGCAGAACTCCTCCTCTCCTTGTCACTCCCCTAATGAACTTCACCCCTCTCTAATTTAAATGTTAGGCTTGGAACATCCTGTGTGACATCATATCCAGCTCTTCCTATGGTGCATTAGTGTCTACCATGTTTGTCAGCTCCCTACTGTCTTTGACCCTCTTTTGACTTCCATTGTTAGGGAGAGAGTTCTCAGTGTTGCACAGGCATCTGGGGAGGGCATCTGACCCCCTCTGCCCATCACCCGCCTCTGGGCTATGTCATGAGTCACTGCACATCCTCACAGTCATGTACAAAATTTGTTGCAAGCAACAGCCTTCTTCCCTTCAGGAAGGCAAAGCTATTAATTTGCCTTTGTTATTCGATGTGTCTTAAATGCTGTGCTTACTGCTCTGTGGTCACCATGACCCCAATCCTGCCTGAAGACAGGATTGTGGGTTGGTCCCCCTATTTTCAGGGGACCCATACTCTGCACCCCATTACACTAGTGAGAAGTATTCTTTGATATTGGATCCTCCCTTTTGTAGGTATCATGCATTTTAACTAACAGAATATGGTTTCATATAAAGATGCTTGCACCCAAAACACCAAGCTTAGGACTGATTGAGTACTGGAGTTTTGAAGGTTATGATGTTGTTAAGATTAAATGAGATTGCATATGTAAGGTTATTGGTTCTTTTGTTTAAATCAGATGAAATATATGAAAGTAGTTTTTAAACCTTAAACTGATATGTACTGTCTCTATTTCTCTTTATCCCTCCCTTCCTTCCTTCCTCCCTTCCTTCCTTCTTTTGTTCCATCAGATTATTGTTAGTAATTGGCCTGTCTTGTTGGATAATTAAAATGACTCTGGTAGTGGAAAAATTTGTCTTTTGTGATGAATCATCAACATCATAGCAGGTTGTAGACCAAATGATTTGGTAGCGTGAATTTCATTGTGTTCTAAAATTATATTCAATAAATGAAAATTGGGTCACTTATGTTGAAGTTCAGTCTTACATTTTCCGTATCTATGTGTCTGTTTCCTTGTGTTTCTGATAATCATTCAGCATTACCTTTTGCTTAGTAGGAAATTAAAAAATCACACTCTGACGGTGTGGAACCTTCCTAACAAAGCATTAAATTATAAAACCTAAGTACCAATTACCTCCTGGGTCGGAAGGGCATGGAGCTGGAGTCATGTGAAGTAGAATGAGTAATGAACTATGGGGCTCCTCCAGTTTCTGCTGTTTGATTCTCTGATACAGAGTTACTTTGTTAAGGGGATTTATTTACGATGATTGCATGGGTAGAGTGTTCATGCAGTTACTTCATTCCTTTTCTTTATTAGCTTCTGACTTTTTTATTATCATGCTTTGCGTTTTTGCTATAATAATTGTTAATTATTACCATGATACCACTGGGTAAAACTTCTATTAACTGTCATTGTTTGACTAGCAGTTATGGAGATTTACTTTTGTTAAACACCTACCATACTAGACAACCATGAACCACGGATGCGGTGCATTAGGGAAAAGCTCTTCTCCTATTGTGGGCTTCAGCCTAAGGGTCTGTGTATGTTTCCAGGTTTATAAAGAAACTATTTAAGGAGGACCGATAGATTTTGTCAAAGTGGTGTAGTTCCCATCATTTAAACAGAGTTCCATTAGTCAAATTGTAGAGAAATATTTTGCTATAACTAATGTTACCCTTTGACCAATATTATTATCATTGATTTGTTAAAATAAAGTTTAATAAAATTTCCCAATACATTTAGTGGTGATTCCATTGATTACAGAGTATTTTAACAAAGGATTACTTATTCAAATTTTAATAAACAGTTTCCAAATAAATTCAGGATAATATATACCATAAGGGTGAATGGGTAATTGTATTTATTCAACGTGTTACTTTTTAAAAATCTTTTAATAGAATTTCCTGGTATAAATTTATAGGTCAATACTCAAAAATCTGGATAAAAATGTATGATATATATTTCCAGATTTATATATATATAAAATTATATATATATATATATATATATAGAGAGAGAGAGAGAGAGAGAGAGAGAGAAATTTGCTTATTTCATGAAATGTTCTTTCATCTTCAAAGGAGAGTTCCATGTGTTTCCAATTGAATCTTTGGTATTAATGGCCTATGCTTTGTGATACTGAACTACTTTCCGGCTACATGGATTATGTATAGACTATGTACTTGATCTCCTTTCCCTGAAATGCCCCTCTCCTTACCCTTTCCCAATATACCATTATTAATTTAATGTGCTCCCAAGCACTTTGTGAATTCTTCTGTTAGGGTATATAACATTGCATGGTGTACATATGATGGTATATATAATGGTATCATCTATATATTTAATTTTTATATCCATATCATGAAGCAGATTATCTGGCACAAATTAGGCCTGCAATGTTTCTTTGTTAAAAATATTAACAACTTTAACTTCCTCTCAAATGTAAGTATAAGCCCCCTTTAAAAATTATACTGAAAAGATGAATAGGTGAAAAATGTTTTCCTTATCTAACCATATCATATTAGTTATTAATAAGGTCACGTCTAATTGATGATGCCCCTAAATTACAGTGTACCCTTGAACAACATGGGTTTGAACTGCATGGGTCCATATAACATATAAAATTTGTGTTCATAGACTTTTTATGTCATCCACAAGGCTCCAGCAAGAGCGGGCTCTTCCTAGTTAAGTTTGGAGGAGTCAGAATTTGCACGTGGACTGCTGACTGTGTGGGGAGTGTTGGTGCACTAATCTCCCCATCGATGGTTCAAGGGTTGGCTGTAATTGGTTATCACTTCTGTATCTGTTGCACTGCATACATAGAATTTTGACTTTATTTTTTTTTTTACTAAAATTTAACAGAATTTAGTTTGCATGAAAGAAAAAAGTAATTTTGATTGGAAACAATTATCTAAGGAAAAGCTATTTTTATATCACCATATTACTTGGTATAAAACCAACACACCTATATTAAATTTACTTATATTTTAGAATGTCTCTAAAGTTTATTATTAAAAATATAATGTCTGTTTTGGAATTAAAGTTAGGTGTCTGCCTTGAGATTTGTCTACCAAACTTCGTATTGAACTCATTTATTTTACCATAGATTGTACGTGAATTTCCTGAAAACAAAAGTAACAATCCAATCATTTATCACTTAAACAAAAGAAACATTATTATTTTTAAAGCCATATTAAAAAATGTTTTTTTTTATAATTAGAATATAGCCAAGCTTTCAGCAGTTTGAAAAGTTCCAGTTTCTTGATACAATAAAGGGATTCCCCAATAACTCTCTCTTCTTTTTTTTAAACATAATGCTACCTTAAGTTATTTGAAGCCCAAGGTACAGCCACAAAAAGAAATTGAGACTGGGAAGGTCACAGGGTTGCACGTGGATTCGGATAGTAAATCCTGCCTTCACAGCCAGTTTCTCTGTGTGTCTCTTCTTTTGAACTACAGCGCTTCTCAAAATAATCTGACCAGATAATCTTTGATAATTGGATAATTTGATCATGTGATTCTCCAAGGGACTCTAAAGGGAAAGTGAGGAAGTAAACTTAGTTATTGGCTGGACTTCTTCAAGTACCATGAAGTATAAGGTCAACTGTTGCTACCAACACCAAATATCTAAAACAAGTTAGTGTACATTATAGATCCAGACCTAGCTGTTGTCAAAAGAGGCATAAAAACAGGAAAAGTAATAATATAATTGAGATCACCTGTAATATATAACAAAGGTAGGTTCTATAAATAATCCTGTTTTGTAATTTCTGCTAATACCAATTTTGCGACTTTTATAATGTTTAAGATCTAGTGTCTCAGATTGAAATGTTTATGATAAAATAAAAGAAAAATTAAGAAAAATATAAAAATAGCATAAACATTTTACCCACCAAGTAGATTTAACAGCTGCTGACACTTTGCAATATTTACTTTACATTCTTTGTTTTTAAAGAAATAAAATATAATACAGCAAAAAAGTTATAAAGAATAAAATATTATAAAGAAATCTTGGCACATTTCACTTCAGCTAATTTCCTTTTCTCCTAAGCTTCAGTTGTTTTATGAGCAACCTGAAGTTAGAGTGCATCTGTGCCTTCTAAACTTTTATATAGTTTATAACAGGAACTGTTTAATGTACATTTAAAAATAAATTGTACCATAAGGTATCTAAATTTTGGCCATTTGCTTTTTTTCACTAACATGCCATTTTGGTCACTTATGCATGTTTAAAATATGTCTTCATTTCATTTATATTACCTGCTTTAAAGTATCATATGAGTATATTTTCTAAGCTCTTTTTAATGAAATTTTTAATGTTTTGTTGTCGTGCCTTATATCTAATAAATTGATTATTATCTGCTTCCTTTTCCCACAAGAGTATATAAGATGCATATTTCTGGTCATATAATAGGTATTCTTGGATTTTCTAACAAGTATTCTCAACTTGACAATCCACAAAAGATCTCAATAGCTCTATCTCCCACCAAACATTCCCGGATATCAGAATGCTTGAATAGCAATTAGCCCCACATGAAATCCCTGTTATTGTTCTACATTGTCTTGAGTCCACCTGGTTTTAGCCCACCATTGGAAATGATTGCTGTGGTATTTTTACAGATGATGCTTTGTTTTTCCCATCTCACTCCCTCCTTCCAAATTGAATTTATTCCTTTGTTTTTGCATCCTTTATGGTACATTCAGCAAGAATATATAAAGAACATTCTATTTCATCAGAAAATATCTTCACTTTGCCCCGACTCTTGAATGACAGTTCAGCTGGGTCTAAAATGAAAGGGTCACACTTATTTGCCTTAGTCATCCAGCACATCTTATTACAGTGTTTATTAACATTGTTTAAAAGTCACTTATTAATCTAATTGTTGTTGCTCTATAGGTATTCTAAATTTTATCTCTCTCTGAATTTGGTGTTCTGCTATTTTTAGACTAGATATTGTCTAGACTTTGTTAAGTCTAAATTTTGATTGACTATGCTTATTCAATCTAAAGGTTTAAATTTTAATTGTGGAAGATTCTCACCCACTAATATTTCAATATTGCCTTCCCCCATTCTACCCTCACATTAATATACATAAATAGGGACATTTCATCTTATCTCTTTTGTTTCTTAGCTGTGTCTTATTTTTTGCTCCTTCTTTACATCTATTTGCTGTAACATGGGTGATCTCAGATAATTTCCTGATGACTAATCTAGATTACTAATGTTGATCTGCTGTGTAGTCTTTTTTATTAAGAATTTTATTGTTGTTCTATTACAGTTGTCCCAATTTTCCCCCTTTACTCTCCTCCATCCACCCCACCCCTTACTCCCACACTCAATTTCCACACTGCTGTCCATGTCCATAGGTCATTCATACGTGTTCCCTGACTAGTCCCTCCCCCTTATTTTCAGCCTTATCTCCCTCCTCCCTCCTCTCTGGTCACTCTCAGTCTGTTCCTTGTTTCTACAACTCTGGTTCTATTTTGTCCATTTGTTTGTTTTGTTGTTTAGGTTCCTGTTAAAGGTGAGATCATATGGTATTTGTCTTTCACCCCCTGGCTTATCTCACTTGGCATAATTTTCTCCAGTTCCATCCATGCTGTTGTGAAGGGTAGGATTTCCTTCTTTCTTTCTATTGTGTAGTATTCCCTTGTGTGAATGTACCACAGTTTTTTGATCCACTCATTGACTGATGTTGAGGGTCCTTTCATGAGACCCTCATGTTTCTGGGCCCTGTGTATGTCTTATTTGGAGAAGTGCCTATTCAGATCCTTTGGCAATTTTTTAGTTGGATTGTTTGTCTTTCTGGAGTGCAGTTGTATGAGTTCTTTACATGTTTTGTCAATCAAACCCTTGTTGGAGGTATCATTTGGCAATATTTTCTCCCATAGGATTGGTTCCCTTTACATTTGATGACAGTTTCTTTAGCTGTGCAAAAGCTTTTTTTTTTTTTATTTGATGTCCCATTTGTTTATTTTTTCTCTTATTTTCCTTGCCCTAGGAGCTATATTGGCAAAAATATTACAGTGTGGGATATCTGAAATTTAGCTGCCTATGTTCTCCTCTAGGACTTCCATGCTGTCACGACTTCTATGGTGTTTTGTTCATTAGGCTCCTCTTATATTTAGGTTTTTCATTCACCTTGAGTTTATTCTTGTGGATGGTGTAAATAGGTAGTCTAGTTTCATTATTTTGTATGTTCCTGCCCAGATCTCCCAACACCATTTATTGAACAGGATATTTTTATTCTATTCTATTCTCCTGCTCCCTTTGTCAAATACTGATTTGCCATATAAACATAGGTTTATTTCAGGGCTGTCTATTCTGTTCCATTTATCTGTGTGTCTGTCCTTCTGACAGTACCATACTAACAATATGAAACACTTCATGAACTTATGTGTCTTCTTTGCTTCAGGGACCACGCTAATCTTCTGTGTATTATTCCAATTTTAGTATAGGTGCTGCCAAAGTGAGCACTTCTGTTTAGTCTTTTATTTAGTTTTAATGCAGTGAATAGAGTCATGTGCAACTTAAGGATGGGGAAATAAATATTCTGAGAAATTTGTCATTGTGCTAACATCATAATGTGTACTTACACAAATCAGAGGCAAGAGCAGCTATGGAAATGCAGTAGGTTTATTTACAACAGCCTCATTCCAAACACTTGAGTAATTGTAGAATAAATCCTGACACTTGGCCTTTTTTTTTTTAATAACGCAAGTGCCTGATCTAAGCTTTGAGTTCCCAGGCTTCCACTTCAAAGAGGGCTATGACACTTAAACACATTGCCAGCCATGTGACTAGATATAGAGCTAGGCCACCTCTTCCATGTTGGGGCTTCATTGTTTTACAGATCTTGGTTGATTTCTATAACGTTTCATTTGAGCTGTTTTTTCTTTCTGTTTTTGAGCTTAAATTCCTGCTGTTTTGATTTAAGTTCACCAATACAAAAAGTGATCCATTGAAACCCTAGGCCCTCTTACTGGACCTCAGATGAAGCAGAACCCCACTGCTCTCTGTGTGATAGGAAGTTCCCCCACTCACCCTCCTTGCTGTTCGCCCCCTGGCTTGTCTTGTTTGCACCAGGACCTGCCTGTAAGTAATAAACTATTTTTTCCTCAAAGTTTTATAATGGTTATTGTTGAAGGATGTCTTGCAATTGTAATAAGAACCTGAGCACTGATTCAGATAAAACACTGATTTTCAAAAGTAGTGTTTGGGAAGCACCCAGTGGCCTGGGTGAGTGTCCCAGACATTTCTAGCCCATAGATTGAGGTCATCACAGAAGAGTAATGGATTAGGCTAGGATGTCGATAGGGGTTAGAAAAATTAGATTCATGGTAATCCTATAGGACCACCATCATATATGTAGTTAATCTATCCTCGACCTTTTGACTGAAGTGCCCTTATGTAGTTCATGACTAGATATTTTTATTTCTAGCTTGTTTTCTGATGCTTCCTATTTTTGATAGTTTTTGTTTTGTTTTATTATTATATTGATGTCTCTTTATCTTCTTAATCACTTTAAACATGACTCTTATCAGTTGTATTGTTTTAGACTCAAGGTGCATATTCTTCTAATTACTGTTCACTGTCTCTTCCTCATGGTTATTTATTGAATGGTCAAACTTATAATTGTAATTGTAACTACATCTTGACCAGTATTTTGTTTGTTTTTTGTTTCCATTTGCTTATTTGTTTCTTTATGTAAGAACAAAATTAATTTTAGGCTGTATTAAAAGATAAAAAGCATTGCTTGAGCAAAATGGAGTTGCAGCCTAAGAGACACAGATTCAAGTGAAAACCTAGACTGTTCTCCACTGAGACAAAGGGGAGGCCATCACTTATACTAAAAATGCCCACCCAAGTTCTCAATTAGGTCCACTTATGAAGTATGCCAATTGTGCAGTTCTGACTGGACAGGGCAGGTCTCAGTCCATTGGTAAAATGCTGAAACCAGGGTTTCACTGCAGTGGTTGAGTCAGACTGTGATGGTATAAACAAGCAAGGCATAATGCAAGAAACTAAAAGTTCAGTCTGAGGTTCTTTAGGTATACAGAGTACAAGAGGAACCCCTACAAGCAAAATTTGGCTGGATTCTTATTATTCATAAAGTTTGGGCCTTTCGTTGATCATAGGGAATCCAGATAAGCAGATAAATTCCATCTCAGAGTTCACATCTTCTCAAGGTCCACATTTGTGAGTGCCGTGCACTGCGGACTTTGGAAGTATATTTCATAGAAGTTTAGAATGTAATTTTTCTCACACAGAACCTAAATAGGAGGAAATTTAAATAAATCCTTCTCTGGATAGATAGAAGTTGCTTTTCTTGTTGCTTTCCTTTTCAAGTAGAATAGTACTCTAACCCTGCCATCTTAAGAGAGGTGTCTCCATTCTAACTCCACCTTTTGCGACCTGTGGTCTTTGTCTTCCAGTCTTCAATGGGAAACGATTTAGTGGTTGACCCTTAGTATCCAAATGCAGTTCTAGTATTCCTTCAGACTCTGCAAGTTAAGCATATTTTAAAAATATTGTGTCTAAATTGCATTTCTGGCTTCAGGTAATTATCATTTTTTATGTCTAATTTCTGGAAGTTCTATTGCTAAATTGTTTTGTAAAATATTTATTTTGACTATTCTATATTTTTATAATATGAAAGGGCTCAATATCAGCAAAGCACACTTTGTTGTCAGATGTGCTTGATTACGTACTTAAGTTTTAGCATTGACATTGGAAGAGGGGTTCTTTCACGGGATTGCGGCAAAAGCATTTACATGGACCCACACATGGAAGACTGTGGTGCAGCAAGATTTATGCAGGTGGAAATAGAAGGCTTTCTCTGTGCCCTGTCTGTCCCAACATAGAAAAAATCCATCTGTGTCTTGAGCAAGACCAAAACATACGCCAGTATCCAGAGTTTCTGTTTCATATTAAAGCTTAGTCTTTAGGAGCCCAGACAACTGCTGGGTGATCTCAGTCCACATCCAGGTAGTTTAGTGTCATTCCTGGCTGTTCTGCTATACCCAAGCAGTCTTTGTAGTTTGCTTGGCTGCTAGACCAGCCTAGTCTCTATGGAGAGAATGCATGAACAAGTGAGGTGAGTATGTGATCCTGAGCAAGCAGGAGAGAGTCTTTTTGTTAGACTGGGTTATATTGTCTTGGGAGCGACCAAGCATATGTTTTTAAAAATATTTTATTTATTAATTTTTTGACAGAGGTAAAGGGATGGAGAAAGAGAGGGAGAGAAACCTCGGTGTGTGGTTGCCTTTTGCACACGCCCTACTGGGGCCCTGGCCTGCAACCCAGGCATGTGTCCTGACTGGAAATCAAACCAGTGACCCTTTGGTTCTCAAGTTGGCACTTAGTCCACTGAGCCACACCAATCAGAGCCCAAGCACATTTTAATAATTAATCAATTCCCCAAGCTTTCCAGAGCTTCTGATGCATTGATCCCCCTAAGCAACTGATCTCTTTCCCACATTAGGCTGACAGGCCTCTGTGGTCAAGCAACTGCCTGTACACTATTTTGACTTATATTGCACATGTATTTACCTATTCTCCCCCTTAAAATCCAGTACTGGAGGGAGGACAGTGCTACTGGGAAGATTTCCTGTATGATCCAAAAATTAAATCTCTTCATTGGCAGTCCCCTGCAGTGTATGAAAGAGTCTGTAAATGTTTTAGCTCCTGGAGCAGCAAACAGGTTCATGCCTCAGCCCATTAGGCTCAACAATGTCCTATTCCCTTTGCTTCCTTCCTATGAATAACTAGCTAACTACGTATGCTAACATTAGAATCATACGCATGTAATAGACTAAAATTCTTATTACTCGGAAGAGGGTCATTGTGCATGTGCCATCTTGACCCTTAAGTTTATGTCACACTTTATGTGTGCCTGAGTGTGTGTTTGTGTGTACATTTAGGATGGTTAAGCTTTCAGTATTCTTTTTTTCAAATATCATATTTAAACAAATTTAAATTTAGGTAACTTGTTAAATTAATTATAAATATTAAAACTTTATGACCAGAAATAAGTTCTTAGAAATATTTTCCAAATACTCTATTATATGGAACTCACGACTTGGGAATTAGATGTAAGAGTGAATCACGCTTTTATTTTCTCTTTTTTAACATTGTATTTTATTACATATTGGGAAGGATATGAATTGTTTTGTATAATACATAACTGTTTTTATATAATAAAAGGTTTAAAGAATAACTAAATGCCTTGGCTTTCCTATTAGCTATTAATCAAACTTAACAGTAATTTCTTCTTTTTTTTTATATGATGCGCAATAAACCACTCATTTTGAATATGCACACTTTGGCATATTTTGGTGAATATATACAAATGAAACCATCACCAGAATTAAGATAGTAAACATATCCATCATCCCAATTATTTCTCATTCCTCTTTTAAGTTCTCCTTCTCATCTCGACTGCACCTACCTTGTCCCCAGCCAAACACTGATCAGCATCCTGTTTGTAGAATAGTTTGCATTTTCTAGAATATGTAGATGATATAGTATATATTTTAATATTTTTAGGGCTATTCATGTTGTCTTTCTCTGAATGAACTATAATAGTTTGTATCTTTCAAAAACTTGTTATTCAGCTTTTTCATACAACTGTTCTTAATATTCTATTTTTACATATGTAATATATGTAGAATCTATACTAATATGTTACCATGTTCATCCCTGATAATGATAAATTATTTATTCTCATTTTTGTCTGATCAATGTGGCTAGAGGTTTATCAATTTCATTATTTTTTCTTATATAACTAGCTTTTGGTTTATCTGTTGTTTTTGTTCTCTAGATCATTGATTTTCTCTCTGATCTGTGTGTTATTTCCTTTCTTCTTATTAATTTGGGTTCAATTATTTCCTCTTTCTTTAATTTCTGAAGGGGGAAGTCATTGGATTGAGACTTTTTTAATTTCTAATACAATCTTGTGTTATAACGCCACTCTCAGTACTGCTTAATAACATCCAACAAATTTCTAATTTCCCTTTTATTTACTTTTTGACTCACGAGTTATTTAGAAACATGCTATCTAGTTTACAACATTTGGAAAATCTCCAGGTAACATTTTTTATTGAATTATAATTTAATTTTATAGTGAAATGAGAACATTCTTCCTATGACTTGAATTTTTAAAAATCTATTGAGACTTTTTTTACTATACAGAGTATGGCTTATCTTGATAAATGTTTCATGCACATTTGAAAAGAATGTGTATTCTATTGTTTGGCAGAATATTCTACAAATGTAAACTTATGTCAAGTTGATACTGTTGCCAATATGTTTTATACCGTTGATTACGTTTTGTCTGCTTATCCTATTATTATTGAAAAATAGGTGTTCAAATCAACTATAATTGTGGGCTTATCTATATAACTGCAGTTTTAGCAGTGTTAGCTTTATGTATTTTTAACCTCTGTTATTATGTGCAAATAGTTTTAAGATTATATCCTCTTGATTAACTGAATCCTTTACAATTATGAAATTACCTTCATTATTTCTGGTACACTCTTTGCTCTGAAGTAAGCTTTTTCTTTTATTTATGTAACCACTCCATTTTTTATGTGTTGTATAGATTATGTTTGCCTATCCTATTACTTTTAACTTATTTTATCTTTATTTTAGAGTGTATTTGTGTATTTCCTCCTCACAACATAGAATTGGGTCTTCCTTTTTTATCTAGTTTGATATATCTCCAGGTTAATTGGGTGCTTAGAACACTAGCTATTTAATGTGATAATTTTTGATATAATCCTATTTAAGTCCATGACCTTATTGTGTGTTTTCATTTGTCCTGTTTGTTTCTTATTCCCCTTTTGCTCATGTTTTGTCTTCTTTTGAATTAAAGAAGTATTTTTATTGATCCTTTTTGTTTTTGGCTTACAGGTTACAGCTCATCATTTTATTGTTTTAGTAGTTGTTTAGGGATTTATAGTATATAAGTTTAATCTGTGAAAACATTAATGTGATATTATACTTCTTAATGTATATTATAAGAACCTCATGATAGTATACTTTCATTTCTCTTGCCTAGCCTTTATGCCATTTTCATCTTATATTTTACTTACATTATAAATGCTATTTATGTATAAGTGCTATGCATACATTTTTATTATTTTGTTTGAATAATTATTTTTGAAGACTGTTAAATAATAAAAAAATATATATATGTACAGATCAGCATTTTGCTGAAGAGTTAAGGGAGACTCTGCATATATTCAGGTTTCTTTCTCTGGCACTACCTTGAAATGCTGCCCTAAAACCCCCAGTCTCCACTCTGTCCCCTCAACTCTGGAGTTTGCTGAGCTCTGCCCTGATTACTCTCCCTGTGCCACAGCCTGGAAACTGTGTGAGGAAGCAGACTGATTCGGTCATATGGTTCACTCATTTGTTCTATTCTATTTTATTTTATTTTATTCTGTCACTGTCATTAGCATGATTAAATATAGAAAAACAAATACATCCTGGCCAAATGACTCTCTGATATCTTAACCAACCAACATAAATGTGACTTTAGAAATTCTTAGCCCTAGCCAAGAAGTGTAACAATAACATTTGAAATAATTGAACATACAAAAATCATGGCAAATTAATATAAAATGCTTACCACCTTTCTGTAAAATAATTTCACTTAAGACTATATAGAATTTTTGAAACTATTTTAGATTTAGCATGGTCACATATATAACTGCCATATGTATTCATATCTCTGAAAATTATGAATGTTATTATCATTGCAGTTTTAAATTATTACTGATAGTTATGTCTACTTTGTGGCACCTATCCTTATTAAACTTCACACTCAGGGGGCAGCTATTGGTTTTTCAGATATACTCTTTTTATTATTTATTGCTGCACTTTAATAATACCTTCTGTCTCAATTGCCCAAATGTTCCACACCTGTTCTTTTTAAATATGTTTCTCTTAAAGGGATTTAACACCATTGCAAACCCTTAATGTAATGCTCTATCATGATCCAGTATGATTATATTGTTTAATGCAATCTTAGCTTGTTATATTTTTATACTTATTGAGCTTTTAACAACTTATTTCCTATAGCAAATAAGACATAGTTCATGCTTATTTAGTGTGGTCATCAAAGAGAGATAAGACCTTCATCCAGATGATTTTTAGGTCATATTAAATGTTCTGTAAGATTCTACTGAACACATGTAAGATCACTGTTCCTGGGAGTTATTTATATTCATTCAGCTGATAGAAGTGTGTGTTCTCATGCTCTTTGCTTTCTTCCTAAAATACCTCTCTAATGCGTGTTTGTTAGCTAGTCTGCTTTGTTTTTGTCTTTCAACCAGTTGGAGGTAACAATGTTTGCTTCCCCTTTATCATCTGGACTTTGAAAAAGATGATATAAAATTGTAAATATATAATTGTATAAAAAGATATTTCCTTTCCCTTTTAGAAATAAAAACATAGTCAGTTACTCCTTGGTTGTGATGAATTATGTGTCTTCCAGGTACTGTTTTATCAAAGACATGGGTGCGCTAAAAATGCTCAGCTGCTAATTGTTGCTCTATTTATTTTATATATGAAATAAATATGTTCAAAATACCAAGCTTTATTGAGGACTACTTTAAACATCTGACTAATTTACTGCTTTCAAAAGCTTTTCATTTTTAGCTCATTACACAAAAGCTATTTTTTTAAAGAAAATTTCTAGTGGTAAAAATTAACATTATATAACAAACTACAATTTTAAGTAACATTATTCATACATTATGGCTCCCCATAGTCACAATGATGCTGTTACCTATTGAGAGATAATTCTCCGTGGTGCTTCTATACATTTTGTGACCACTTTTGTCCTGGACTATATTTACAACGATATTTCTGAAGCAAATGCACCCAGTGGAGAAAAGTGGTATTTCCCTCCAGGGCAAAAAGCAGATTTCTTTGGGTCCGGTATAATCAAGATAAGATCTTCCTCCTGGGGCAAATGCTAGGTGGGGCTTGCTGGAAGCCCTTTTGTAAGATTGGGGCTTTCCTAAATTCAGGGAACTTCCACTATGACATAAGCCCACTTTGCAGCATCCTCCTGTGCCAGGTAACACTGCTCCATGTTTCTTGGGATGGAAAAGGAACTGGTGAGATCTAAAGCTCATAAAATGATGATAAAGTTCTTTTTCTTTGAACCAAGAGTCTCATGTCTACTGCCAACCTTTATAAAAGTGTGGCAGGCTGACATATTAGCTTATAAGTAGGATAAAATCTGTGATTTTTGACAGTTGTTAACACTACTATCATTTCATAGAAGAAATAATAGGCTCAGGGAGTGTGAAAAGCTAGCTTGAGGCCTTAGAAGCCATTAGTGGCAGAGGTAGAACTTGAACTCTGGTTCTAGGCTATGTCATAACATGATGCTGTTCCTAGGGAATGAACTTTCTGCCCATAGTTTATCTATCTATGTATTCATATTTTTTACATTTTCTTTGTATTTTATTTTATTTTTATGGTTGAACCGTACATTCATTTGCTTATTTTAATTGAATTTACTGGGGTGGGGGCATTGGTTAATAAAATTATATAGGTTTCAGGTGTACAACTCTATAATATATCATCTGTATATTGTATTGTGTGTTCACCACCCAAGTCTCCTTTCATCACCATTTATTTCCCCATACCCTCTCCAACCTCCCCCAACTCCTTTCCCTTTGGTTATTTAAATTTATGGTCTTCTGGCAAATAGCTAAACCTAAATACAATCAGGACTCATTCTGGCAGCTCATTATAATAGTGAAAAGTTAATCTAGCATAAATAAAATAGTATGGGTTCATTAAGATTCAGTTACACCTTACAATAAAACTAACATAAAAAGCATACTTAAAAATATAATAATTGTTACAAATTTGTTGTACCTTTGGTTTTAAAATTGTAGCTTGATTTTTAAATAGATGTTTCTGGAATTTGCAAAAATTGGGGACTGTGGAGATAAAAATCAAAATCAAACACTCTAATTTCCACCACAGCCTTTTTCTCACAAAATGATCTCCCTTCCTCCCTCCCCCCCCCTCACACACACACACACACACACACACACACACACACACACTATTGCATTTTCAAATGGCTTACCTGAGGGAATCTCATCACATAGTAGAGTCCCACTTTATCCTAGTAATTTTCCTTAAGGATTTACTAATCTTACTATAATAAATTAGAATTATTTCATAGTTGGGTATTGAGGGCCACCCTGCCTGGTCTCAGGAAGCTGTGACCCCCTGTGACTTAGGCTGAGTGAGAGACCTCCAGATCAGGAGCCACTAAGGAGACAAAACTTATTCCCCTGGCATGAACGCTGCCTGTTCTGTGCCTGGCCTTTAAATGCTAGATCAGTTACTAATGATGGGTAAGACTCCTCAGGGAGGAGGAGCGACCTAAGCCAGGGGTTGGTCGCATTTAGACCTGTGGAATAAGACTCACAAGACTGTGGAAATAAATGAAGGGGCTGTGGAAAGGAAGGGGTGATCATCAACCCCTGCCCCCTCTTAGCCTGACTCTTTGTACTTAGATATGAGAAATCCAAGTCTCCTTGCTGCCTCTGTCTCCAGCCCTTCTCAAGGGTTAGCAAAAGGGGCGGCTCAGACCAGAGATGGCAGACCCCTGGGGTAATCAGGCCTGGGACAAAGAATATGCAAAGACCCTGTGAGATCTGCTTGCTGGAGGATGCTCTTTAATTAGAATATGAAGTCATGGGCAGGAAACAGATCTAAGCTTTAAGTCCTATAGTCTTTTTAAATGATAAAATCCCAAAATCTCTGGCTCAGCATCCCAGTAGGAAATCTGCTAGCACCTTTCAAAAGCTAACTACTTGTAATTTGCAAACTGTATTGGTATTCAAGAATAAAACCCACTGGGACAAGGGAATGGTGCTCTCCCCACGAAGGGGTTAGCCAGGCACTCCCCACGAGGGGGTGAGCCCAGGGCGCTCCCCACGAGGGGATTAGCCGAGCATGCTCCCCATGAGGGGGTTAGCCAAGGGCTCTCCCCACTAGAGGGTTTTCTCCCTTCCTGACTTCCCTACAGAAAACTGTTTCTATGCATGATGATTTCTCATGTTTCGACAAGCCGTTCACAGTGTGTTTAAGCGAGGTTTGAAAATTGCCTACAGTTGGGAAAATTGTCTTTGAGGGGCAACAAATGTAATAAAAGTTCTGGAGCCAAAGTCGGGACGTTGAGTTCTATTCTCACCTAGTCACCACCTGTATGATTGTCATCATATTCTTAACTTCAATACTACTTACTTTGTTGTGCTGTGGATAAAAGGTAGATCTCGTTCCGTAAATTCAATAAGACAAAAATTATGAAATCTTTCAAAAGTGACATAAGTGTGTTATACTATTATATTACTTTATACATATTTTGAATAAAATAAGCATTCATTGCTATATTTATCCTCTTTTAATATTGAGGATATTTTTATTAACAATTCTATTTATTTATTTTTAGAGAGAAGGGAAGGGAGGGAGAAACAAAGAGAGAGAAACATCAATGTGTGAGAGACAACATCAATCAATTGCCTCTCACACACCGCCATCTGAGGACCTGGTCCTCAACCCAAGCTGTGCCCTGGCTGGGAATCAAACCTGAGGCCTTTCGGTTCAGACTGGCACCCAATCTACTGAATCACACCAGACAGTGCTATATTTGGTCTTTTGACTATACTATCTGTGATGTGTATATATCCATTATAGCAACAATATTTCATTTATATTTTCATGATGTATAATAAAATACCATTGTATTTTTATACTGAAATTTTGTAATTGATCTATCAATAACTTAATAGATATTCAGCGTATGTAATTGAACATATAGTTTATGGACTAAATTTAAATTTTTATTTGGTTACAATATGTACCAACTTTTATAGCTTAGTAGCTTTTTTGGCATATATATTAATGATAATACTATGAAAATTGTGTTATTCTTATTAGTATTGCTATTTTAGAGGCCATGAATAAATATTAAAATAAAATGTTTTAATCTTAGAATGAAGGTAACTGGAATGTATATGACCCTGCTTATGTGCTCTTGTGATCCTCTGTTTGGGAAATTTGAGTGAGATGTAATCACAGGACTGCCTTTAGCAGCACCTTTTTTTGTACAGCTGACACTCAGTATAACCTAACAGTTCACAGAGGTTGTTACTGACATTTTATTGAGTGATATATAAGAAATTAGAGTAACTTCAAACTTTAATGTGACCCTTATTTATTTACCATCATTAATAAATCTTTTATAGGGGTGTAAAATGAAGACAACTGTAATTGAACAATAATAAAGTAATTTTTAAAAATTTAATTAATAAATAAATAAATCTTTTAGTTAAAGAAAAAATGAATACTCATTTTAAAAATAACTTACATTAACCAATGAGGAAATTATAGTCCCTTAACCATTTAGGTGACTTTGTATTTTCAAATCAAATTATTTATACCAATAATTTTATCAATGAAAATTGCTTATCTGAGATTAATTCCACATTAAACCACATATATCCATTAGTAATTCTTTTGTAAAATCCAATGTAATTCTAAAAATAAAAAGCATCCAATGCCAAGAGTGAGCTAACACCTATAATTTTTAACACTAGTTTCACAAAGGCAGTTAGTAATATGACATACTAGGGACAATCGAAATGAGTTTCTGTAATCTTTTATATCTCTCCAGGGAACCAGATTCATTTTTGTAAAATTAACTCCAAATCCATGGGCCATTTGGTTCCTTCCACTTGCATAGACCTATTTATTACTGGGTTTCCAGGTAAATGTATTTATCTTCCCTATCTCTCAAGGTTTGATTGCTATTTTATTTTGTTTATATGTTTTGTTTTGTTTTTCTATCCTAATTGTAAGGCTTAGGTTTTGCTCTGGCTACTCTTCTTTTTCAGCTCTTTTTGACTGTACTCCAGGGGTTCCCCCAGAATATTGGTGAAACAAGGAGAGAAATTAGGATGACCATAATAACAAGAGGAAGTAACATAAAGAATTTGCCTTGAAACTATAATTGGAATAGACGGCACACTGTTTTCACCAAATGCATGCTTATTTAGGACTGAGGAGGGTTCATGGAGCTGGTGGGGTAGCTAAAACCTCCCTGGTGATGGCTCAGAAATACTCATATTTTCTTTCTTTCTTACTGTCAATCATCAATAAACCTAAAAGCAAGGGATTTGCGAGCCAGCAGTTTCTGTGTATGAATGGAGAAATATGTTTCATTCCCTTTCCAATTCCTCAAACCTTCCATCTCAGATTATATAAATGTATAAATGATAGATTCCTAGTTTCAAGCAAAGATCATTAATACAGAACAGTAAAAGAACATGTATTTCTTAAATTGGCTGAAGCAGTGCTAATCAAGGCCGAAGCATTCCCCAGGCTGTTGGTCTTTCACTTCTGTAATTTTGCATGTGCGGATAACACAAAATAAATCCACATTCCTCTTATGCTTCTATGGATGTTCAATTACTCACAGCCCTATTTGCAGTGATTAAAATAACCTTTTGAATTCAAACTTTTAAATCAATTATACAAAAGAATGTTACCTCCTCCCATTAGATAATGATTGGATCATATTTAAAACTATTTTATTAGGCTGAGAATACAAACAAGAGATGGCTTCTTTACTTTCATGTTCCTCTACAGGACTTTTTCTATTGCTTGAAAGCTGTGAGAAACTTTTTATGTATTCTAAATTTTACCTTATTTTCATAAACTTTGAGAGACTTAATCTGTTGTTCAGTGTTGAAGTCTTCATCTTTACCCAAAACCCTTGCCTTTATTTCCACATGAGTGGCCACCTATAGTTAAACTTTATCATTATCATGATCCCATGGCATTTTTTAAAGCTTTTAATATTATGTGATATGAAACAAAAAAGTGTTTTTGGGCCTGCTTACGTGCTTCCAGGGGAATTTGGTCTTACTGTTTGTTATATATATATACCTGTATGAATTCTTCGACATAATTTCAGGATTGTATAAAATAAGTTTAAAATATTATAGGAATGATTTTACTCATGATAAATTCTTTGCTTATATGGCCAAAATCAGCTTGAAAAATAAAACATTCTTTCACTATAGTTGAAGGTTCATGGAAATAAATAGGTGAATATAGATGAAATTAAAACAGGTAGTAGGGTCTACGATACCAATTAAAGAGATTCTTCTATATGTTTGATTGTTTTTTGGCAATACTGAACGGAACTTTATTAAGACTTTGAGATAACAGTTTTCCATAGATAATCTCAAAATCAAGATAGACCAGATTCTTCAGAGAATGGGATTTATATAATTTCAAGAGTCTTTGTAAGAAAACAAATACAAAATTATTTTACTTCTTCACTTTAAAAAACATGTGACCTATGACATGTGGCATGGTGTTGCTCAGTGGATTGAGTTCTCACCTGCAAACCTAAAAGTTGCAGCTTTAATACGCTATCAGGGCACACGCCTGGGTTGCGGGCTAGGTCTCCAGTTGGAGACATGGGAGAGTCAACCCATAGATGTATTTCTCACACATTAGTATTCCTTTTCCTGCCTTTCTCCCTCTTTTCCCTTCTCTAAAAGTAAATAAATAAAATTAAAAAAAAAAAAAGATGTGCCCATCTATACAGAATTGTAAGACTCCTCCCCAGGCCTTGCAGTCAGGATCCTCGACAACTAAGCTTCACTAGTTTCATGGCAAATACACTTTTGCTAATAACTGCTCCCAGAAGTTCCTGGACCCAAACTTTGATTACCTGCATAGCTCCATGGAGAGATTCTTATTCATTTGAGGACCTTTCCATAAGATTGAATAATGCTTCAAAACAATCTTCTGACATGAAGCTTATTTCATATCAGGTACAATTAACAGATCTTTACAGAAGGTATTCTAAGATGTGTCATCTGTTTGCAAATTATGTCTCACATTATTTAGACATACTCAGAAAATATCTAGAATGAACAAGTTGCCAGATTGTTTTAAAAGAATGTATTTCAGTGTAATCACAGTTTAATACTGTTACTGGATTCATTACTTTCTGTTAAGGTGGTTATGAAATGACAGAGGAAAAACTGCACTCCAACAAGTTAAGGGTTAATGACATTTACTTCTGTAAATAGTTTCTGATATTTATAGCAGTATTTAAATTATAATGTCCTTTGAGTATTACTTTAATGACAATAGACCACTCTACCCAGAATAATTTCATTCCACTTTATGCCATGCTAATATTTTCTATAATTAAAGAGCTCATTGTGCAAGCCCTAAGAACTGCTGCTAAGTAATATGTATAATATATATGGTGCATATATGTGCATATATGTATAGTTATATGCATATATGTATAGTTATATACATATATGTGTGCATGCATGGAATTTTTCATAAACATGCCCAAGGTCACAAGTTTGTGTACTCTTGTCTATGTGAAAAAACATAAAGTTACTAAATGCATTGGGAATAAAATTCACCATATTTCTGCCAAATATCAAACTACAGTTTGTGCATGTTATTGCAAAGGTCATTTCTTTACAAATAGGGTCCTGGGGGATTATTAACTCAAGATGAAGCTTCCTGTTTATTCACCAGCTCTGGGATTTCCCATTTGCCAACACTACAAATGCATTGTATTATAAATGAGAACAGCTTGTTGAGGGTAGTAGTTTAATGTTTTCTGGAAATAGATGAAGACAGCATGTTCTGATATATTTGTAGCATAATTCAGTTAGGAGCTTAGTAAGTATAGGGAGGCTTTATTTTTTTGAACAAGCATAGAAATTATGTTCTTGTGGTGGTATTATTGATAATTACAAAATCTTCCTAAAGAAAGTAATTGTTCATGCTTTATAGAAAATTTCCTTTTTGGTAAGCAATTAGTATTCAATTTAGTATTGAGATAAACAATATTTACATCAAATACTAGTTATTTGAATATGTACATTATAAATTCTGTGCATTGCCCCACAAAAAGAAGATAAAATAATAATAGTCTTTTAATAAGCACAAATCAATTGGTAAACTCTTCGTATTACTATTTAGCAATCTTAGTAAATGTCTAGGTAATAATCACTTATCTGAAAAAAAGGGGGAGGATATATGTCAACTATCATTGAAAAATAAATTAGAAAGGGGGATAGATAGAATAAAATCCACCCAAATTGCCTGCCAACATATTTTGCTCTCATATTTTTGCTTATTTTACAATTCTGACCTACATTTTCACTGCTTAAGAGATATTTACTAATATATTTAAGGAAAACTTGAATTATGCCTTATTCTCCATTTTCTCATAGGTAGATAATGATAATCTAGGTGCTTAGATATGATATTTATTATAGTTTTAGTACATATCTTAAGTAAAGCTATGAATATGCTATGGAATACGTATACTTGTAGTATTGTAGTATTAAAAATGGGGCTCAGTGTTTAATGCAATTATTGTTTTTTTATTTTTATCAATTTAAAAAATAGCACATAAGTTTTCATACTTGATATTTTATAAAATTGACCTTTGCCTTATGGTGTGTGGAAGTGCAGGTGTGCATGTGACGTGGATAGGTTTGCATGTCTGTGTGTGTGCGTGTGTAGTCGCAAATGTGAACGTAAGAAATGTATTGCAACAAAATAATGAAATTTTGGTTATGTCACCAGAAACCTGAACTTACTCAGTTTTAAATGGGACAAAGATTTGATTTATCATAAATAATAGCAACATGTAATGAAAGTTGTGCATATGTAAAGTATATAAAGAAATGTTCAAAAATAACTGTCATGAGAAAAATTACTTCTTTGAACAGCCCCAAATTTAGAGTTTAGAAAGCGTGCCAAAGAGAGAGGGACTCTATCTGCACGCTAGTCGGGTGGAGGAGACTGGATACAGCCAGCCTAGATGGTGAGAGGCTCTTGTCTTTTGGGAGAGGTGGTGTGTGCGGACAGCTGGACCGTGACTCAGCGCTGTGGTGGGCGTGCCTGGAGAGACTTTTTAGAAGGGAAGCTGACGTGTGCTGGGCAGGGACCCAGTACACAGGTGTCCTGCCAGCAAGGGGAAAGGATTGAGGGCGTGGTTTGCTTCCACTGAGTGCAGCTGGGCAGAAAGATCAGAAAGGTGCACAGCGAGGGGACTTCTTGGCCCCAGCCCAGCATAGCTGGCAGAGCAAAGGCTGCACAGAGTGAAGAGCTCCGAATTCTGTTTGATGCTAGGGCAGTGAGCTGGGAACTGGAAAAGTGGGAGATGAGCACCTAAGATTATTTACAGCAAAACAGATCTCCTTCCCTGGTGGAGATTGAACCTTCCGGAAAGGAAGGTTGCACCCAGCCCTTATGTCCTGCAGAATCGAAAGCACTGTCAACAGGGAAGATCTGCAAAACAGGCAGGCCAGGCTCAAGAATCCTCTGCGGAGTGCATTTCCACAAGACGAAGACAGAAAGAGGAACCCTTAAAGGGCCCATTTTGAACTTTTCTCAGGGAAACAAAATACACTGGTCCTTAGGGCCCTATTTCCCTGAGGCCAGCAAAGCAGGGAGATAAGAGATCAGTTCATAAAGTGGGATTCACTCTCCCAGCCTGGGCTTACTTACACACAAAGCTGCCATCAACACCAAGCAGGAAAGAGCTCAGCCTCTTACACAGATTGGCCTGTCCCTTGAAATGAACAGCTAATAAACTTGTCTTTGATTTGTATGAGTTGTTAATGTATTCTGGGTATAAATCTTGATAGACAGATGATAGTTAGATAAGTGAAAATATCCTAGTCCATGACCTTCCTCTTTCCTCTATTACTGATATTGTTAATAAGCAAGAGTTTTTCAGTGGAGCTCCATTATGTTATTATTCTTTTATGGTTATTATCTTTGTGCCCTGTTTGAGAAATCTTTGCCTACTCCAAGGTCATGACAACATTCTACATTTTCTGAAGTTTGATTATTTCACTTTTACATTTATATATGCCATCTTTAATTAACTTTTACATATAGTATAAAAGTAAAATTCATGGGATTTTCATATATACAAAATCCAAAATATATATTTATATTTATATAAATATATAAAATAAATTGTATATTATATATAAATATTAATTTTTATTTTACATATATGTTTCCAGACTCATATGTTAAAAAAAACAAACTCTCTTCCACAGATTGCATTGTCACCTCAGAGGGAGAATATTCAATATGTTACCATTAAATAAATCAGCTATAGGTTTTTTTGGCTCTGTAGATATCTTTACCCCCATTTTTACTGAGATGTAGTTGACATATAGCACTGCATTGCTTTAATGTATACAACATAATGATTTGACATATGCATATATTGCGAAGTCATTACTACATTAAGTTTACTTAACACTCATCACCAGAGGAGAACTTTTAAGGTCTACTCTTTCAGCAACTCTCAGATATACAATACAGTCAAGTATTTTCAAAGGCTCATTTCCCTAAGGGTCACCAGTGTAGACTCTGTGTGTTTGTCATCAATATTCCTCTGCCAGTAGATTAGCTACGAGATGACCTACGGGTCTATTTGATTTGAATTATGTATAACCCAAAGATTCTCACCTTGTCAGGTTATGACTCTGGATTTTATATTCATTTGAGTAATTCTTATTAATCATTTTATTTTTTTAACCATGTTAATCATATTTATTTTAAACTCTCCATAAGACCCAGTTAAGCTAAGATATTCTTCTCCAGCATATTTAACCATTTTAGAAGATGACCAATTGAGACATTTCTCTGCTTATTCACTATGAAAAGCCCTCTTTGAAAATGTTCTAGGATTTCTCTGGGAACTGTATATTTAACAGTATTCACATCCTATACCCATTACATGGTGGTGTGACAACCCACAATATCTCCAACTATTGCCAAAAGTCCACTATGGGGAGGAGGAGAGGGGCGTTAGAAGATAAATTTATCCCTTACTGAGAACCACTGTGACATTTTGATATTTGCAATATAAATTTTACCTTTTGAACTCTTTATCCCAATATGGAAACCTGAGCAGTTATTTTTTGTGTCATACAAACAATATGGTTTTCTTCTGCCTCTGTTGATTTTTACTCTTATGACCCCTCCCCCATTTTTATGCTAAGGCATCTAAGTCTTACAGTCTTTCCATACATTATTCTTCAGTTTTGGGTGAGGTGGGTGGGGCTTCTATCACCTCATACACAAAATCTTAAAAAATATTCATAAATTTTAATTTAAATACCTTTAGTCATATTTGCCTATTTAACAGATTTATTCTACTTTTATTCTTACCAAAAACAAGAATAATGGTACTTACTAAGAACAGTACATTTACTTAATATATATCTATTTCCATTTATTCTGCATTGATTGTACTGTCTTTGTTTAAAAGGACATTTACATTTGTAGCTTTTTTATTAATGTGTGAAACTCCTATTCATCTTTCAAAACCCCATTGCCTTTCATTCTGATGAAGCCTTTCACAACCCATTTTAGAGATAAGGATGTGCTCCCCCTGCACTTTGTTCAAACATTTACAATTACATTTATCATATCACATTGTAATTTATTGCTTTATTAGGTGACTGTAAATATCACCTTCTAGAATAAAGTAAATCCTAGTCAAATTATTTATCCATTTAATAAAATAATTCATATACAATGTTCACATTTCAACTGAAGATTGTCAAATCTTTCAAACTATATTGTCAAATGGATATCCATCTTAAGATTATCCATCTTAATACCCTACATAGTAGTTGTGTGAGAAATATCATTGTAATTGTCATAGCTGAAGTGTGAAACCTGATGGACAGGATTAGCAGACAAAAATAAAATAACCTTTACTTTTTTTAAACCTAAGAATTAGTTTAAACTTTGAGTAGATTAGCTATAACAAAAATCAGTAACATCCCAAAATATAATGTCTGAATTGAGACTTTCACCAAGATTCATAAAAATAGAGTTGTGCTTAATATGTAGCCTCCAATTTTATAACAGTATCTTAAAAATTGTTTAATTATCATAACTACATTTATTTAACATTTACATGGAAATAGTTTCCAACATCAAAATGGAAATATAGAAAAACATGCACATATGTATAATGATGTATAATATGTACATTATAATTTATATAATTGTGATTTAAATAAATTTATATTTATAAGTATATATTTCTCTCAGGGCTTAGGTAAGGTTACAGAAGCCACTGTAGTCATTTTAAACAGAAAGGGATTTAGTTTAGGAAATCAGGTACTTAAAATTGCCAGAACTGGAGAAATAGGCTTACCTGGGTCCTCCCTTAATGAGTCATAGAGAAACATTGCAGAATGCTTAGTTCACCACAATTAGAAAGTAGGAAAATTAGGGTACAGCTTTTCTCATACTTACTCCAAGGACATATCACCCTGGCCACTGCCAAGGTTATTGTCACATAAGTCACAAAATTCTTGCTCAGTCTTCACTACCAAAATGAGTACAGTATGGTCTGCCACCTTTTTTTTCACTTTTTAATTCTGGCTGACAGAGCCCAAGTCACTACTGGAGTCTTGTTGAAAAGGAGTATCAGAAATACTGAGAGCTGTAAGGACACACAGGTCTTGCAGCACACATAGGAAAAATTCCATGCCCTCACACATGGTACCTAGCTCTGAGAAGTAGGAAGAGGAAAGTGGTTTGTGGCTGAGAGAATTCTTAGCAGCAGCCCCCCAGGCTTCTGTCCATCTCATGTCCAGCAAATGGTGCAGGTGACTTTCTAGAAGTAGTAGCTGCAGTGTTTATACTGTCCTCTGTAGTCACAGGATTTCTTTGCCATACTTCACGCCACTTCCCTTAGATAACATTTGGCTGCAGTTTCTAAAGCAGGTGGCACTTGAGAATCAAAAATACCCTGAGGCAAGTGAGCATCCCTCTGCTTACAGTCTGGCTTATATAAAGAATGTTAAACTAGCAGGTGTCCACCCCGTGGAAGCATTCTGCTCACAAACCATTGGGGAACATGTTTCAGGCTTTACGGATTGGGGAACAGAGGAATATTCCTGGAAGACTAGCAGTGTTAGGGACATAGTGTGTGCAAGCAGACAGGCTGTTCCAAATTCCACTCTCCTACTAGAGACAGTATTGGTTTAGGCTCCATGGGAATTCTTTTTATTTCCCCAGAGAACAAAGTCAGAAATGTCTTGGTAGATGTTTTCTTTGTGCCTAGAGCATTAGCAGATTAAAGCACAGAAATATGTCATTGTTGCTAAATTCTGAGTAACATTAAATCTATATTCTCAAATAGGTAACTCCCTACTGTTTTCAGAGTGCTGCTAATATGAATAATGGAGTGACTAAAGTAGCCACTAAGTCTCTCTTTTTTTAGGGATCACTGAGGACAAAAGGAAGCTGTCTAAAACATCTCTAGGTCTAATAAAAGTAACAAAAATAATGAGACACATCTTTAAAAACTACATAAAGTATTCCAGAAATGTGCCTTATAGCATGTGAAAAGAGTGGAACTTCTTAATTCCATGTATTTTAATGTCTGTTAGTAAAACTCATTAAGTAGACAAGAAGGTAAGAGGGTGGAATGGATTAATCTCAACGTGGTTTGCAATGCCATCGATTGGTTTTCAAGTCAGAGTTCACAGAAAACTATTAAGCTTTCACTTGAGCTTTCTTTCACACCAGCAATAATAGGCTGAGATAAAATGCATTCTCAGAGGCATATGGAACTAAGCGATGAGTGAACCGTTTTAATGTGCCCTTTATTAAAACATTTCAATTAATATTCTTATTATAAAGATCAGGGGAAAAATTTTATGAAAACTTCCAATGGATGTACATTGGAAGATATGTTAGTGTTACCAAATTGTTTCTAAAGAAATGAGTGGAAATAACTAACATAAACATTTTTACAGGTTTAATCAATTGAAGATTTATATTAATCTTTACATATGTAATTTAAATGTTTTAAGTGTTAATCTGCATTGGAATGTCAGTGTAGTATAAGTATTCTACTTAAAGCAAGTAATTAAAATATGCTTTTATTGTTAATATACATTGTTATCAAATGTGTGTGTGCATGCAAGCTCACATACACACAGGTGTGTCAGGAGGACATGTTGGGATATTTTATTTCTATGAGGTAGGGATTAAATTAACTATAATTAAAACCACTAACTTTACTTCACAAATATTTATTGTGTATTGATTATCTTCTAGCACAACAATATGCTAGTGATTATCTTTCCAAATCGTTAAGGTTGCACGTGCCTTTAAAGAAAGCCAAAATGCTAAATCTGAGGTTGTAAATGGGATGTTATTATTCACAGTTCAAAAAGATCTATGCTTTGCAAAGCAATTATTTTAAAATGCTATCACTAATGCATTTGCTGCTTTATAGATCATAGTTACTTTTGAAAGAAATTTGATGGATAGATAGCTACATTTAAACTTAGAGTTTATGGCTTTACCTTCTTTCAGAATATATTTTAATGTGCACAAAGTTAAAAAAATAAAAATGTATAGAATAATATTATACAAAATAAATAAATAAATGTCTTTCAGCAACACACCGCCTCCATTGCATTCCCAAGTGGAACTTTTATTTACTGTACATTTTGAAAATGGAAACATCTACTATCCTTCTACTAACTCTCCAGACTTAGTTGAGAATCATAATATCCTCCAGGATTGTTTCCTTGATTCATAAGTTTCTTATGTTTTAAAGAGGCTGATCAACTTTTGCTTAATTTCAAATTTAGGCTACACATAAAAGGCCATCTAAACTTTAACCCAGATCTTCTTAAGTAATGTCCTATTTCTGGTTGAATATTTATTTCTGTCTTGGTTTCATGGGCCTACATTTGTATTTTCAGAGCTCCTTTGCCACCCATCCCATCTTTGGGATGGCATGGCAGAAGAAGTCTTTAAGACCTATATCTTCAACTCTCATAATACAAACTTAGTTTCCTTTCCTTTAGTGTATGTCCCATAATTGACTTTAGGTCAGTTAGTGGTACTTTCTGCATTTGGCAGGAGTAATTCTATCCCTGGCACACCCACTGAATGCCTGGAGCCTTCTCCAGCTAAGTCAGTCAAAAACATCACCCTTCCTTAACTCCCACAAATGCAATTCCAGGTGTCGTTCTCATTTGAGAATAATGTACTTAACCCACATTGTCACACAGCAATCTGCTCATGGTGGCTGTGCCCAAAAGCCTTTGAAGGTATCAGGTTTTCTGGAACCAGTAATAATCTCTTGAGTCACTGATGTTAATGTCCTATAAGCCTTAATAAGATTAAACACCACATTGTTGAGGCCAGGCTGAAACTTTGAACAAATCTTTTCATACAACCAAAGCAAGAAAAGATAGTTCTAATATGAATAAACTTAAAACTTGCTATTAGATACCATCATGAAACTTACTACTTAGCCACGTTTTCTTGGATCTATTCAGGATGTCTGTCTCCTTGACTAATTTTTAACATTTTTTATTATTTATGCTGTTATAATTGTTCCTGCTTTTCTCCCTTTCCCCACCTTATCTAGCCTCACCCTCTCTCCTCCCCAAGCCAATCCTCACATTGTTGTCTGTGTCCATGGGTTGTGTATAAATGCTCTTTGGTTAATCCCTTTACCATCTTTCTTCCCATCCCCCATATCAGTCAGCTGCCTGACTGATTTTTCATCTATGATTTATAGTGGGAATTCCCATTCTTTTCAACCCAGAGCAGTGTGACATTATTTTATATGCTCAATGAAAAAAATCACATAAAAATATAAAAGGCAAAAAGCATTTCATCGTTCAGAGCTTCTCAAGGACTTCTATTCCCAAGGAAGTTCTTTGGTTAACAGAGCGAAACTCTGAACCAAAGGATGATCACTCTCTATCTTCCATAAAACAAAAAACAGCTTCTAGGTTTGGAAAGGCAGCTTTTTCAAGATGCTGCTGATCTCATTTTGGCATCAAAAACAATAGTGACACATATGATTTTCCTACAAGAATTAACTTGGTCAAAAACTCAAACTTTTCATGAGTATTCTAAATTCTCTTCACTAATAAATTGCAAGTTCAGTGAATTAAAATGAAGCTCTCATAGGAGATCAGTTCTGTCCCAAAGAATTTGTGTTTCTGTGCCTGAAGATGGTGGGGAGTAGGATAAATGGTGTTTCCATCTAATGGAAACTTTCTGTTGTCTCTCTTTAAATACAAAAAGGAGCAAGGTATTCTAGAATGTTTTCTCACAATTTTAAATATTATAAAGAACTGAAAAGCTTCCCTCTAAAAACAAATCGATTTTTGTTTATGTAATTAATCCAAGTCTTATTTTATGTTCATAATGTTCAGTGTATTAAGGCTATCGAGAGAAACAAAATCAATAGCAGAGATGTAGATCTATTTCTATATCTCTATCTATATATCATATAAACATATGATATAAATGCATCATAAATATATCTGGCCTGACTTGGGGTATTGACGGTAGAAACTGCAGTTAAGAAGCTTGAAGGGCTGTAGGTGAAGTGTGAATTGTGCTGAGGCCTGTGGTGGACTTCATCTGTGCTTGCCTGTTTGTGTGTTCATTTTGGCTCTGGGCATAGGTCCCAGAGGGGAATGGACCTACTGACTTTGGAGCCCTGTTCTGGCCTAAATGACTCTTTTCTATCTGTATGCTGTACTGAAGTGATAGAGAATGGCAGACTGAGCCAAGTAGTGTGTGTGTGTGTGTGTGTGTGTGTGTGTGTGTGTGTGTGTGTGTGTGTTAGAGAGAGACAGAGACTAAGAGATTGACAGATTTTAAGGAATTTGCTCATATGATTGTGAATGCTTGGCATGTTTCAAGTCTGCAGGGTAGGCCCAGGGAGAAGTTGAAGTTTGAATCCAAAGTCAATTTGCTAGAGAATTCCTTCTTATTCTTTGTTCTCTTGAAGTATTCAACTGATCAGATGGTGCCCATCTATATTGTGGAGGATAATCTGCTTTATTCAAAGTCTACTAATTTAAATGTTAATCTCATTTGAAAAATGCCTTCACAGAAATGTCTAAAATAATATTTAACTAAATATCTGAGTTCTAGGGCCCAACCAAATTGACACATAAAATTAACCATTGAACTCAAGGAGTTGATCAATTCTGAAACTTTCAAGTATAACATTATAACTTACATTGTTTTTTGATCATTACATGATAACATGAAATTATACAAATGATTTAACAAAGAAAAAATAGAGGATATCACTAAATAGGCTAACTAGTAAAGGTATAAGCCTAGTACAACAGCAATAGTGCCCTAACTGATAACGCAATCTGTGTGGGGCTGTCATACACAAGAGTTATATTCAGTCTTGAGTATTGTGAGAGGTTGTACTGACTGAGAAACTCACTGACAGTCTGATGGTATTAGAGGAAAATGAGAGCCATCCACCTTTGCGAGGGTAGAAAATCCAAGATTAATGAAAGATCACAGTTTGAATCTTCTTAGAAAAAGTAATTTGAAATACCTTACTAAAGTAGATATAATTCTTCTGCTTTATTAATTCTTCATCACACTTTCCCCAAGCTCTTGCTTATTTTTCTACTTACTTCTTATTTTCTTTTGCTCTGACATTACTTCCCACATTCTTTCTTTTCTGAATACACATACCCACACTCACATGCACACATTTTTTTCCTGTAACAGCCTACTTCAACTTCCAACCTCACCCACCACGGATAGTAGCTATAAATCTTATTTCATCAAATCAGATTTGCATCAAATAAGTCTAGTTTACTTTCTCCACTGTATATATGAATTTCTGATTTTGAGTCACCATTCATTTGGGTTGGCTGTCAACTCAGTTTTGCTTCTGGCTTTCCAGACTCCGAAGCTGAGTCACAGTTTCAGTCTTGTATAGCACTGTGACTGAAGCCATGGGTTCATACAGTTTGCTGGTAATGGTAAGTCCATAACCCTGTTTATCATGAAATACTTGGATCTAGTGGCTTTCTGTGCCTCTCATATGCCAGGCTGGCAACCTCACTGCATGTCTCCCTGGGGTCCAATCTTACTAGATGCTTCATGGGGCAAGGCTGAATATGCAATTCTGACTTCCCAGTTTGCTGAAGAATAAACACATTAAAATTCAAATCACTTAATGAAGTAGGTCAGATAATCTCAAACATTAACATACATAGTTTCTTGCCAAAAAGAAGGAAAAATTAAAGAAAATATTGGTATGTGGCATGCAGGTAATGCTAAACAAAGAACTTGGGAAGTAAAATAGAAAAGTAACACTGGAAAAAGTAGGGATACAGACGTTTTGGAGAAACCCCAGATTGTTCAACACAAACATATTTAAGAAGAGAGCTGAGAGGACTACAAACTATGCCTTTGCCAAGGGTGGTAGAGAGTGGGCTGGGAGAAGATGTTGATTTTCAATGAGGAGGTCACTAACAAATAAGCCCAAATGTACTAGAAGTACTCTCACAGGCTGGGATCAAAAACCATTACCTCTTTTCCAGTGGACTATTCGTAGTTGGAGGGCTTTTTTTCAGGTGAGAGACAGAGGAAACAGTGGGGTGGAGAGGAATAGGCACAGGTCCCAGGAAGAATAATTGACAACACATTGAGAATTAGATTCATTTTCTCATAGTTGGGACATTGCACACTGCTATTTCTGATTCTGGGAATATCCATTCTTTTTGGTAATCTACAGACTAATTTCTTTTAATAATATCTTCCCCTGAAAATGTCTCTTCATCTTTGAATGTCACTTCATTCATGTATGTGGTCATTCCTATCAAATTACTCGCTAAGCAGACCTCAAAAATGTTACTAATTATTTCTGTCCTGATATAAATTAAATCTTACAAAAACAACATTTGTGGATGTTACTCCGTCTACAACTACCCTTTGATTCTACATAGATGACAGAACTAGACATTGCTCAGAAGAAGGACCAAATTGGATTCCAAACAGTGCAGTTGAGGTGGCGGAGCTCCTGTCACTTCATATTTATGTATAAAAGTGTTGTTCCTGTTTTCCATATTCACACTATTTTTTCATTTCCTTTGCGACCACCATAGTTCAGGTTTTTAATTATTTAATGCAATAGTGTCTTTTTAGATAGATTACAATAGTATCTTCTTTTTTCCAGCTTATATTGAGATATTATTGACATACATGTAAGTTTAATTGTGTACAACAGGATTATTTAACAAATGTATGTACCTTGGTGTGAGTGTATGCTGGTGATATTTAAGATCTCTACCAACAACTTTCCAGTATCTGATACAGCATTGTTAACTATAGACACCATGCTATGCAGTAGATCCCAAGAACTGATTAATTTTATGGCTTAAAATTTGGAGAAAATTATTTTCTGGTCAGGAAAAATCGTCTCCCTTTATGTTTGTAACCAAGACCCGTGTTCCTTTAAATCAATGGCTGTCTGCTTTAAATAGTTTATAACCACACATACAAATAATGTGTTGACTCAAATCAATTAATTATTGGATAACTTAGTGGGACCTTAGAAAACAAAACTAGGATAATGGAAAATAAAAAATGAAAACAGTGGTTATATAATGTAAAAGTGATTAATTATGGAAAAAATAATGACTACATAAACTATAATGAAGATTACTGAGATAGAACATTCATTGTCACTTTATATTTTCAGATAATTATACACAAAAAAGAGGTAGATAAAAAAGAAAAAAGTAATAAGATTCAGAGCCATTAATATTCTTAACATAAATAAAAACTGTGAAGAATTAGGTCTATTTTGTTAGTGTTCAAGTTGGAGAATGAAAATGGAGAAATGAAATAGATTGCCTTGTGTTATGGATAGACCATGGAATGTGGAATAAAACAAATTAATTTTAAATTTCACTTTGCTACTTAGCCACTCTGTGGCATTTTTCATATTAACAACTCTGAATCTCATTACCTTGTCTGTAAATAGTGCCTGTTCACTGAATTACTATGAAAATTTAATGATCATTACCAAAATGAAAACAACAAAGCATGTGGTAAGTGCTCAGGAAATGCCTATTACCTTCTTGTACTTATCTCTGGGAGGAAGCACAGGGACGTAAGTATGTGCAAATTCCTGCCACAAACATTTCAGGAACTTGAACAATCATTTTTACCATTCTCTGCAAATCTTTTCTTGACTCTCAGAAGCTCAATTGCAAAATCAGTTATTATTTTATTCATATCAATTGGGGAGTTTATGTAATAAAGGTCTTCATGACTGCAAACGATGAGAACTTCCATTATTTGGATTATAAAAGAAAATGAGTTTTTTATATTTATCATTACTCATTTCTCATGACTGTTCTTTATCTTTTAGTCTCCATTAATCTCTGGTATCTTTGCACACCCATGTTTTATCTTACTCATCTTTTCAGACCGTACTATTTCTAATGCTGTGCCTGATACTTATTAAAATAAATTAACTTAATAACAGTACTTTCTGCATGTTGGTATAATTATATTAATGAATCATTTTTCTCATAATATTAGGTTCTTATTCTGCTATGCTTTGAGAAGTGAGAAAAGAAATGGAGCCAAATGGTTAATTTCTATAAAACCTAGCATGAGAAGCCAAAATAAATCTAATAATTATAATTATAATAGCTAATACTTTTTAGCTCCAGCTATCTGCCAGACACTGTGCTACCTGCTTTTCATGGGTTACTTGACTTAATCCTCACCACAATTCAATGAGATAGAAACTATTGTTACCCTTATAATACAGATGAGAAACTTAGAAAAGTTGAATAACCAGTCCAAGTCCATGCAATTCATGTTCAGTATACACTGGAGACTGAGAAGTCTGCATGTTGCTTTATATAATTATTAAATTTGTGGAACTAACTTTGGCTTATACTCAATAAGTCAAAACTAATCCAGAAAACCAGATAATGCATGCAACATGATAGAAGAACTTATTCTTGTATTGTGTTTCTATTTATTTTCAGATTTTCAAGGAAAATACCTATATTTTTACTGACTATCTCTTGATTATGGAAAACACAAATAATAAATTATTGGAGTTAACATATGTAATAAAAATTATGGAGCAATATTTATGATATAAAATGAGAACAGGATTAAAAGTTATAAAATCCAAGTATGCAATGTTCTATTTCTTAACACATTTATATGTAGATTAAACAGTACCCTTAAGTTTCCAAATTCACAGAAATAATCTTTGAAGTAAGTAAGAGGTGATTGTGTAGCTTTTTCTTTTTTAAAAAAGATTTTATTTATTTATAGAGAGAGGGGAAGGAAGGGAGAAAGAGAGAAAGAGAAACATCAATGTGTGGTTGCCTATTGTACACACCTTATTGGGGATCTGGCGCACAATCCAGGCATGTGCCTTGACTGGGAATTGAATTGGTAACCCTTTGGTTCATAGGCTGGCACTCAATCCACTAAGCTACACTAGCCAGGGCTGATTATGTAGCTTCTGATTAGAGAAAAAACTGTTTCTGGTTTACCACTTTTTAAATTCTGCATGAACTAAATTTTAAAAAAATATTAAACATCAAAAGGTGGATAATGATCAAAAATATTTTCCCAGAGGAAGCATGACTACCATAATAAAAAAAAGTTAAACAAGTCTGATATTTTCTTAATTTTTCATTTTCTTAATATCTTATTTTCACTTTAGACATATTGGCTTCTCAAGTGCATTTAATTTAGTAACTACACATCTATAATTATTCCAACTGCCACAAGGGAGACATGTGGAATCTTTCCTACTACAGGAAACAAAGTTCTTGTGCTTTGTGTATAATTTTTATATACACAGATCTTAAAAGTGCTAATGGAAGTATGTGCATAAAATACCATTTTTATCTTCTCACCAAACTGAAAATTAATCTTCTAGTATTTAAAGGTTTCATTATCTAATTTGTTTTCTCAGCCAAGAGAATGGACAAGTTCTAGAAGTATTCATTTTTTAAACCTTTCCATCCCTATCAGTTGATATAATGGAAATTCCATATGGTGGATTTCTAAGCAATAACATCAGTGTTTTCTTTCTTTGATGTATTAGCTTGCTAGGAAAACAATTGAGAAGTAATGGTTTTCTAATTACATTTTTCAGAATTTTTAATAATATATGCAGGCTTTTACATATAGACATAACCTAGTCCAACATTTTCCCTTTGTTCTAATTATCACATTTTCTTGTTTAAAAAACTTGAAGACCACTATTTTTGATGCAAATTTTAGGTGAGTTGTTTAAGCTAGTTAGGAGCTGACCACTTAATTCAGTGAGTTTTCATTTTCTTTGTGTGGATTTGGTCTTAGGAAGGAATTAAAGACATTTCTCCATTTGTTGCCTTCATACTCGAACAATGAAGTTTCCAAAGCAAGTAGAGAGATGAGGAATAATATGCATTTATATTTTTAAAAAATAAAGAACCTGTAAGACAAATAGTGATTATAATACTTATCTCAAACTGACTCCATAGAATCAGCTGAAGGTTAATAAGTTTCTGTAGCCACATATCAAGAAATTTTTTCATTAACAATAGTCATCTCTGTGGGTGTTAAAAGTAATTGGGTATGAGTGCACTGTACTTATCACATTGTTGAAAATTAGATGAAGTATTTGTATTTCCTTTTTTTTCTTCTGAACCATTAACCTTACCCTCTCTTGAAATAAAAGACAACATTCAGATAAAACAAAGTAAAATAATAGCATAGATTATGATTTTTTATCTCCTCAGAATTTGTTTTAATATTTAGTACAATCTTAAATATGTATTTAATATTATTACTACTTTTTTATAAGCTTGTTATTCTAGACTTGCTGTTGTGATATTAAGGAATTTGTCCAGACAATTAGGTTATTAAATTGGTTTGTACTTTGTTTAGTTAAAAATGTGTTTATGTGAAAATGTTATCAAAGTAATAGAATGCCAGCTGTTTTCTACAGCGTGATAACCTTATTTGATAACGTCACTCACTTGCCTGGGAAGTTATTCATTCATTGCAACCAGGAGAAGAAGACTCTAATATTAAAATCTGATCATTATAGTTGGGTTTTAAATGTTACTTTAAAAAGCTAGAAGTGGCTGGTTAACTATGGCATACACTGAATTAAAATTAATACCCAGCATAGTAGCCCAGAAAGGGGTATAGAAAAGAACAATTTACTAAGAATTCAGAAGTTTGGTTTACCATCTCTGCTTTGCCACTACCTACCTCCGGGGCTTTGGACCTCTCTCTGAGCTTCTAAGGATGTTGTGATATCTATCTTCTAAACTACTCTAGCTCTCATCTCTCATAATTATGCTTACCTTGGCAAATTACTCTTTGCATATTCTTTTTTTTTTTAAAGATTTTATTTATTTATTTTTAGAGAGGGAAGGGAGGGAGAAAGAGAGAGAGAGAAAGAAACATCAATGTGCGGTTGCTGGGGGACATGGCCTGCAACCTAGGCATGTGCCCTGACTGGGAATCGAACCTGCAATGCCTGGTTCACAGCCCGAGCTCAATCCACTGAGCTACACCCGCCAGGGCCTCTTTGCATATTCTTGATTTTATAAAACATTTTCTCTAAATTATCATCTCTTTCTTCTTATAAAAAAATCTTTATATCTTTGCAACAATATTAAAGACTCCTATAGCTAACATTTTATATGTAAAAATGTAAACATTTTATATGTAAGATAATGAATTATTTTGATATATCCTCAGACTCTAGTCCTGACTTATAAACTGTGAACAGTATGTTATTTATCTAGTTTGAGGATGGTCAGTCGTACTGCATGTAGGTCACATTCACCAGTGTAATGGTATCCTTTTAGAAGCATTCAGATGACTATGCAAGAAAATGTGGTGAATTACGAGAAGGAAGATCTCACTGCGAATGCCTCTGATGGACTTAGGGAAGAATGTTAACAGTTCATGGTATTAGAATAGTACTCAAATAAAGAAAGAACACAATGATCAGTTGTGAAATTGAGGAAAATCTTTCTGAATCTTTGTTATAGTATCTGATCTTTTGAGTGAATGAGTGCATGAGAGAGAAATATTATTTGTAATTACCTATTCAGTGATTTTATTTACCCATTAAGATGTCCTAGCAATTATCTGGCTATAAAATTAATGTTTTTTTTTAAACCTTGGTTTTAAAACCTTGGTTTTACTGATACTCTTTTTTTCTAGAAATCCCTACTGTATTTTTAAAAATTATGAGACACAATATTAGACATAGTTAGCAGACTTGACCACAGATTTCACAAATAATGAAATAGCATAAGGGCTCAGCCTAATGCTGCCATTGAGGAAAAATGGCCCATTGTTAGATACATGTGTATTCTAATTATGTATTTAACTAAAATATTTAGTTTAAATAAACTATAAGTAAAATAATTATCTATCTAAATAAACTAAGTAAAATAGCTTTAAAGCATGAAGACTAGTTTTAGAGAATGCTGTAAGTAAACATGTTTGAAGTCCAAAGCCCAATGAATATGACATCTTTTGCCCAGAAAATGTTAAATTTAGCCCTTCTTTGAAATTAAACTAGAAACCCAGCCAAAAAAAAACATAGTTACTCTTGGGTTTAAGTAGGTAAGAGTACTTAGCATATTTTAAATTTTAATGTAAAAAGTTCTGAAAATTACATTTATATATGTATCATACTTTTCCCAGGCCAATTTTTTTCATATTTTTCAACACAATTATTTTTTTTTCCAAAATGTAAGGTTTGTTCTCTAGCAGGCAGATTTGCTGAAATATATGTAGGACTTATGAAGTTCTGAAATAGACCATTCAGTTTATAGGTATGGTTTCACAAATCTTTAATGTTGTAATTTTATGTAATGAAATTTATAATGTTCTTAATATAATTACTTTCCTATGTTGTCATTGCAAAGCAGTTCTGCAATCAGTTGATTCATTGTAACCTACTTTAAAGTTGTGTTGATTATTTCCACCATAGTGATATTTCACTCAAATCATTGACTTAAGAGAATTATTCTTATCTGAAAAAGAAGATTTCTTGAAGTAGCTGTATAAATCAAGCTTGAATCTTTTATAATGTGAATTTTCTTGGGTTGTTATACAAAGCAGCTGAATGTCTCTTACTGGGACCATGAAAGGAAATGGGAACAGTTCATATATCTAACTCCATGTTTATATCTCTATTTTAATGACACTTTTGATTTTCATAGAGAAGGAACACTGAAAATACTGATTCCTAATTACACTTCATTCACAACTGTGTCTAAAGATTTATCCAAAATTTAGAATCTCAAAGTAGTAAAATTAATCTCTAGACTACCCATGCTTTTAGTCATTTGATTCTTATCTAAAAGTTTGATGAGTTTCTTATTCTAAATGTATTACTGTCTCCCCTAGTCATATTTTTATTTTACTTTTCCTTGCAAGGCAATGGGAATGAATTTATAACCTGCTATTTTAGAAGGAAAATCCAATTATTGTAAAAATCAGAACCTTATTATTCAAGTCCATTTTTTCTCTTCTTGGCTCTCTTTTCATAATTGGGACAGAGAACTCATATCTGAAATTTAATATGAGTAACTTAAACTAACACAGTTAGTAATATCTATTGAATTTTTCCTACATAATGAGACATGCCTGTGAACAAAGAACTTTGGGGAAGACAATGAAATTTTCACATTGCATGTCCTGGGGTCACTGCTTCTTCAGATTGAATTTGAGTGCTCTAAGAACTCTCAGTTTTTCATGCTCCAGAAAAGTTAACTGTGAATTTTCAAGTCTATCACCGAGATCAAACTCCTATTCCTTTTGCCTAGTGACTTTTCTATACTGTTTATAAATAAGGAGTCTTTTGGACTCTATGCTATTGTCACCTTTCTTAAATGTTCTTTAACTTTGTCATTATTGTTTCTTATAGCTTAAACTTAAAGTATTAGCTAGTACTTATCTTTATAGTTCTTTGCATTTTCCTAAATAGAATGCAATAATTTTAGAAAAACTGTGATCTAATTTTGTTTCTGCTCAAAAACTTTTTTTAGATCCTACTTTTTCAAGGGTAGATACATATTTATTTAGTTATTTCTGGATTTTCATTGTCTTCTGGAACCTCTTATGCATCTCCCATTTGTTTTTCATTAATCATTTCTAAAAATCTTCTACTCTGAGTCAACTTAACACCACTTTTTCTTAGTTATTAAAACAACTTTTTCTACCATGGTATAAAGACCTTTAAACAAGCTCAGTCAACTTTCTCTTTTCTTGGGTACACTTTACCTTCATCCCCCCTCCTTTTTCCAATCCATACTTTCCTCTATGCCCTAGTTCTTTTTAGCAGTTATTACCTGTGTAACTATCTCTCTCTCTCTCTTTATACTAGAAATAATCTCAAGATTTCTGCATCTTAAGGAAGACATCAGCAAACCCAGCTGATCCTTATAGTTATTCTTATTTTTCTACCAATTTTTTTCTTCACTTCAAAACATCCTTGATAAAATCATTTTTCTGCCAGTGTTCTCATCACTCATTCCTTACAGTCAGACTCCTGGCTTGCTTTGAAACTGTTCTCATAAATATCAGTGGTGACTCCATAATCACCACATACACTCAATCGTCATTTTCAAAACATTCAGCACTGATTGTGATTTTCTTCTGCTTAAAACTCTTCATCATTTAATTCTGTGACTCCTTTGTAATGTACCACTCTGTAGGAAAAGTTAGGTACAGTAACAGATACCACCAAATTTCATTAGTTTGAACAAAACAAAGGCTTATTTTTTCACTTTCTATATTAAGTTTGCAGGACCCTGCTATTCACAGTTATTAAGCCATCCAGGTGATGGAGACTTCATACTCATATGGCTACACCACAGGGAGCACACAAAAATAATCTAGTGGTTCAGGGGAAGAGATACTAGAGACTGACTGCGACCATGTCAATGCCACACACCAGGAAAGTTACCTGTCACTTCTTCCATAGCACATTGTCCAGAAGTCCTGTGCTCCTGCCTATCTTCAAGGAAAAGTTTGGAAAGGCAGAAGAATGTTTGGTGAGCTTCCCTTTTTCTGCCATAAGGTCCTGCTCAATATCTTTCAATGTGATTGTTCTTCCTTTAGCTACTTTTTGAACGTATGCCTTCTCTAAGGCTGTCCCCTTGACTATTATTCATAATCTAAATCATTTGACTATCACATCTGTGGAGTGGACTTCCACCTCTTTTTATCCAGCTTTACCTCTCCAGTATTTACCTGCTGGATGTATATAACTCCCCCACCCCTTCAGTACATTGTGATTAATGGATTGATTCTTATCCTAGACACACCACTATATAAATAATACCAAATAATTTCTTGAATTTCACTTTCTTATTTCCTTATTGTCTACAATAATTGTCCATTTTTCTTCCTTTTTTTTATTTCTGCTGCCCACAACATAATTCAAAGATTTATTACTACTTGATTGAACTACTAAATATCCCAAACTATGCTTTCATTTCTTAAAACTCTCTCAACATCTTTTTGTCCTATAAAAACAATGCTGGCTTAATCATCTAAAATCTAGATATATGCATGTATGTGTATATATATATAAATTTATATATATATATTTTTATATATATATAAATTTTATGTTGCTTCATTTTAAATTGAAAAATTCCAATTTTAAAGTATTAAAAATTGTTTTACTGTTGTTAGAAAGAGACGTGAATGAATATCTTGCTCATTCTACATCTAGGGTATATGTTTCTATGTCAATTGCTTGATTGAAAATGAAGGATTTTATTGTATCAATCTCATCAACCCTTGGTGCAGTTCCAACATGTGTTATGTAACAGTCATAAATCAAACCAAAAACTAATAAATTAAAATAAAAGAAACAAGACAAAAACTAAGAAAGGAACAGTTAACAACACTAATACAAAATACTGTAATGTAAATTCAAATTGATACAATATTTTTGGGTTCAAAAGTTAAAATTACACTGTGGAAGGACTATTCACATAGTTGATATATCTACCTCTGAGGCAGGGAATGTACACATATGAGTTCTCTGTAACAGAGTAAGTGTTTTTCTTTTTTTAAACAATTCAATATCTGGACAAACAGATTTGCTTTGTTCTCAGGATTGGGATACCTTGGCTTTGGTGCTTATCTCTCTTGAGTGCATAACATATTTTGACAAGTAAATATTTTTAGGCAAAGAAACTACTATACCCAATATTAAAATTTATCCACTAGTGTATATTAAGTCTCATATTAAACACTAATTCAAGGAAAAGTCAAATTGTCATTTCAAAATATCCCTTTTTCTTATCTGGAAACAAAATATGAGATGATAAAAATCAAATACACTTGTGTTGAGAAGGTATATAATTTTAAAATATCAGCAGCTAATATTGATTTTCATCAATAAGCCTGGCTAACATGTGTATATTAATTTAGGTTAACACATTTTAATGTAATTTGTCAAATATTTAGGTTAACTCAATCTAAACATATGCATATTAATATAATAGTTCTTAAAAAAATATTGAGTGGTAAACACTTGGACAGCCATTGAGGGAAAAAGGGAAAATGTAAACAAATGAAAAATACAGTTTCCAATGTCAAGAACTCACTCTGTCTTTGAATGTGAAAGGAATTTCAGGAAAACTGTGAAGTTAATAATAGACAGTGATAGAAATGATTATAAAGCCAATACTTGCTAATGATTCTAGGAGTAATCAGAAATGTTCCCTGAAAAAGTGATGTCTAATATGGTAAGACATTAGCCATAGAAATATATAAAACAAAAGGAAATGGTAAGCCAAGATATTCTTGAAAGCCCCAGAGATTCAGTGAGGCTGAAGCACATAGAGAGTTCATTCTCAGTCCTCTACACACCCCACCCCCTACCAGAGGGCTGCATAAAGGTTTCAAGGAGTGGCATGGAGTGTGAACGTAAGAGGAAGAATATTAAGCTGCAAAATAGTGAGAAACTAACCATTCTCTCATGTCCCACTACAGAAATTCCAGCCTGAAGCAGGTCCGAGTCGAGTGAGGAGGTTGCTTAACAGTAAATCAAGTCCTGAATATTGAATAATATTTGTGACTTGACATTCTTAACAATTAAAGATGATGACTCAATGATTATCTATTATCTGTGAATTTACAGAAAAGTCATGGGGCATTCTGGATATTTCACCCATGAACAGGGGAAGATTTTCTCCATAAAGAATAAAGGATTTGGTGGGAAACACAACATAAAAGTTGTATTCTGATTACACAGTGCAGTGGTTTTTAATAAAGTCATTAGATATGCTCTGTCAGTATACCATATTAGGACAGGAGGGTTGGACCAAAAGAGAAAGGAAGACTATGTATTTAAATGTTTCTTTATTAAGTATCTTTACTCAAAAGGGCATCAGTACAAAATAAGAAATAAGCTTATGGAGTTTTAATACCTAATAGACAAGTGTCCATGATCAGAGGAGCTATTTAACAACTTCATTTTACTTTGTAGCAAACATAAAAAGACATGGTGTGCCATTGTATGTTTAAAAGAAAACACTTTTAATAAGAGGAAGATAAAAAATAAAAACAGTTGTAAGCAACAGTACTCACTGTATAAGGAGAACAAGAAAGCATTATGGAGTGGTTGCTTATGTTCCTTTTCACCCTTATCTGTTCACTTTATTTCGATTGAAAGCAACAGGCATTCAGCAAACAGCAAAATTTGTTTTTTGAAAAACTATTTCATACTATTTCAGTGGGTCTGATGCTGAAATGGCTTGCCTTTTAATATTTCTAGTACTTATTCAGGTGTGGATTTATTTGATTTTCTATATTATTGCTTCACCAATAAAATGAGCAATAACTAGGGAAAATTACTATATAAGTAAATATAAATATATCCATAATTTTAAATATTAATATAAAATATATGTGTGGATATATATATTGGTACATAACATTTTATTGTTTTGTTGAATAATGAGATGTGACACGTCAGTTTGTTTTGGGAAGGAGTCAACTAGCAGAAACCTTCCTTTAAAAGCTTTTCAGTTACAGCTTCATTAGAAGAAAGTTATATAGCTATCGTGTTTATACACCTGGTCTGTTTTTAGTATCTTCCAAATATAAGTAGTTCATTGCACTTAAATACTATTTTCTTCCATTTTATAGGTGCAAGATTACAGTTACAGCATAAAATATTTCCTATAGCTGAGTTCCTTATAAAATAACAAGAATGCAACTTTTATGTAAATTGGCACCTTTAAAAATTTACCATTTTAATTTCAAAGGTCACACTCATAAACACTATGGAGGCTTCTTCCCATAAGGCTTCTGAATTTTTAGAGTGTAAATTGAATTGTCTGAATGGTGGGGTGGGGGTTGAAATACCATCTAGGTCATCTAATTCATCATATTACACAAAATTTTTTTATCACACTACTAGGACTTTTTGTAAGTATGCTTCTTGAATTATCTATATTGTTCTTTGTAAGACACTCTTTATTGAGAGTTGTTGAGTAACCTAAGTGTGTCTTTATTTTTCACTAGAGCAACTCATTTCTGCTGACTATTGCCCCCTAGGGATCAAATGCTGCTTAGCACTACAACATTTGCATGTGAACACATTTTTGGATGTGAGTCTTAGGACTAGATAAGAAATGAAGAAATGGATGGACAGATGATCAGATGGCTATTGAAACATATGTAAACACCTCACCTATATTTAAAATAGCACTGTAGTGTTAGACCTCAATGAATCAATTCATACAAAAATAGGCCTTTAGGAGGCAATGGGTTGAATTGGGTCAGGAGAGTGGGGTTCTGGTGTGATGGTATTAGTGTCCGTATAAAGAGAGAGATACCAGAGCTCTCTCTGTAGGTGCTCAGAGGAAAGGCTGTGTGATGGCATGGAGAGCTGGTAGCCAGCTGCAAGTCAGAAAGAGCATCGTTATCAGAAACCGATTTGCTAGCACCTTGATCATGGACTTCTAGCCTCTCTAACTGAGAAAAATTAATTCCGTTGTTTGAGTCACCCACTCTGTACTATTTTGTTACGGCAGCGCAGGAAGTCTAATAATAACTCCCAGTAGGATTATAACTGTAAAAATTTGGTGGTTAAGTCTTAGCTCATTTTGTCCTTTGTGGGTGAGGCTCCATGTCATATAAAACACACAGCGAGCAATTCTGAATTTAAAACAACAACAACAAAACAGAGAATTTAGAAATGTCAATGTATAAATATGATGGAAACCAGGCCATACTACATCCAAAATGGGATCATATCAATAATTTGCACTTAATATTAATGTGGTTTCAATAAATAAAATTTAATTATATGCTAAAGTGACTACGTTCTAGAAAGGGGAAAAAACTTTCAATTCTGCAGTGCACTGAATACATGCATATTTAACAAATGAGAAGTAATAAGATCTTGTGCGGGTGTTCTCCATGAGCAGAGAGATATAATGAGTTAATGGTTTTGGGTGATTGTAATAATGAAAAGTAGAAGTACTGAAATCAGATAAAATTGATTTTAAGTTAAAACAAGGACATCCATGTATTTGGTTTTCTCCAGGGACTAGTGTAGAAAGTTTTGCTGTATTCCTAAAACTTTCCTCGTGGATGTTTTAAAATTAAGTATTGATTTGGTTTCAAGTTACGCTTTTGGGCCCCTGGTGATTACTATAGTTCCATGTTTGTCTCTTTCTTCCTCAAAAAATAGGGAATCAATCAGGAAGAACATATAAGTATATTTTAGCCCTTAGAAGACGATAAAATATTTTATTTTTTATCATGGTATTTAAATTTAATCACTATCAATGCTTTGTATTTCAGCGGGCACACAGTATTGAACATAAGAACATTTACCATTTAAGACTCAATTCTATAAATACTGTTATAGCATTATAAAATATTTGATTTTTATTTAAAATTATACCAGTTAAAAGTATTTAATATCTGTTGGAAGAAGACAAAATGAATTTGCATGTAGACTATTTAAAAGTAACATTGAAGTTTTAGTTTTTCATATGTAAAACGGTTTAGATGTTAATTACATCGGCAAGAATTAATTTGGTGGGATTACAATTCAAAGTTGTATGAATTGTCAAGTCATTGTGAAAAATAAGAAAAATATTAGACTTGTAAGGAGAAAGATTTTTCACAAAGTTTACTTACCAGACCCAGTATCATTTTATATATGCTGTTAAAGAAGAAAATTCATAAATGTAAAGAGTTTTATTCATTTTATAATGTTTTAATATCAACCATCTGCTTATAGATATGTTAATTTACTTCTTTGAAACAATTTCCTTTTTGTCATTTCTATTTAAGAAGAAAGAAATCACAATCTGAAAAATTTTATAATTCCTACGTAGTGAACAGGATATGTTCTTTTCAGCATCTTACCATGTATAAGAAATGAAATATACTAAAATAAATAATGAATGTTTGCTAGGTTGGAAAAAAATTTTTAAGCCTAAATTGGACAATAAACCATTATTGTTCAGATATGATCAGTCAAGGTCTACCCATATGTTTGACTTTTTATGGTGATAGAGTTTTGAAGGAAGATGTTCTACATTCTCATTCTTTTTGATAAAAGATTAATTATTCAACCATTTTTCAGGAGCATTTAAAAGTCTGCAGGTCACATTTAACCCCACAGCACAGACATATACTCAAAAGATTATAATTAAAGTTTCTAAACCAGGAGCCAAAATTTGCCCCAAATTAAACTAGGATGACAAATTGCTTTTTTAATGCAAAGAGCACACAGAAAGAGATATGGGAGTATTAGGCAAATTACCTATATTCTTAAATCCTTTGATCATTTTCAGTCTGATCCTGACGATCTCAGACATCTCTCTGCAGCATGTGAGTGTGACAGTCCTCACCTAAAAATGAGTGAACTCATGAGACCAGTATTAAGAACTCTGTCCAGGAAGTGTCCAGCTATTTTTTTATAGGGAGAATAGTTAGCATGGCATCGATGTAAGGAGAGTAGACTGGAATGCACATGCATAAAAATGATAACTCCACTGTAGCAGTCGGTGGGGGTGGTAGAGGCTGATGAGTGAACATGTGTACAGTGTGGCTGTCACTTTCAAAATGACTGAGCATGTAGATGCAAATGAATCTGCATCAAAGTTTGTGTTAAGTTTGAACATTCCTCCATGGAAACTATTCAGATGATTCAGAAGGCTTTTGGGGATGGTGCAATGAGTGCAGTGCAAATAAATGTGTTGCACAAATGCTTCAGAGATGGTAAAGAATCTGTTGAAAGTGATCCACATTCTGGAAGGCCTGCAACAAGCAGAATACCTGAGAATGTTGAAGGTGTATGGGCTGCAATCAACAAAGATTGGCGACCGACACTGTGAGGACTAGAAGTTGATCCCGGGACTCCAAAAACTACTGTGTCTGAGACTTTGATGCAGGATCTTGGCATGAAATGTGTCATGGCAAAATTTGTTCCATGTCTTCTGCTACCAGAGCAGAAGGAACACTGCACTGCAGTTGTTAATGATTTGACTCAGATTGCTACCAATGAACCAGACTTCCTCAATAAGGCCATCACCAGAGATGAAACATGGGTCTATGGCTAGGATCCAGAAAAAAAAAAAAGGCCCGGTCATCCCAATGGAAGTCACCTGATTCTCCACACCTGAAGAAGGCACAACAAAGTTGCAGCAACATCAGGACCATGTTCACTGTGTTTTTTTGATTGGGAAGGTGTTGTCCATCATGAAAATGTCCCATCACAAGGCCAAATAATTAATAAGGAGCACTACCTCAATGTTCTTCGTTGGTTGAGAGATGCAGTACAACAAAGACAGTCACAGCTATGGGCAACTGGTGACTGGCAGCCTCATAACAACAATGTGCCTGCTCATGCATCACATCTTGTGCAGAGATTTTTGGTGAAATATCAGATCACCCAGGTGATTCAGCCCCCTTACAGCCCAGATTTGGCACCCTGTGACTTCTGGCTTTTCCCAAAACTAAAATCACCTTTGAAAGGGAAGAGAATTTAGACCCTCAATGAGATTCAGGAAAACATAACAGGGCAGCTGAAGACTATTCCAATGCAGGATTTTGCAGAGTGTTTTGAACGGTGGAAGAAATGCTGAGAGAACTGTGTAAGGTCCCAAGATGTCTACTTTGAAGGGTACTGAGGTGTCATTGCCCTACTTATGATGTGTCTCGTATCTTGTATCTTCTTCAATGTGTCTCTATTTTTCATAGTGTGTGGCTGGATACTTTCCAGACAAGCTTCATATATGTAAAGTAACTTTTTTAATTTCATGGATCTCTCAGGCAAGACATTCTTTGGTCTTAGTGAAACTGATTCTTTGGTTATCTTTTGAACCAAAGCTTATAAGAATCTTCCAACTTGCTAGGTCTTTTCTACAGCATGGAATGGGAATGTTTGGGGTCAGAAAACAACAGCCCAAAATTTTCCTGCAGTGTTTAAAATTTCTGAACTCAAATAAAAGCCCAGTTTACCTTTCTTTTTATTAAACCATTTAAGATTTGTTTGTTTTTTAAAGGGAAACTGGTGGACTGAACTGGGCCCTGGAAGAATCAAAGCCCCATGTAACAAAGCAAAATAATGAGGTAGGGAAGAGTAAGCTGGGTGGTCTCATCACCTTCCACATTACCAAATACTTTGGATAATTTGATAATAATCGGGAACACATTTAGCACGGGTGTCTGGCAGAATAGCTGTTTTTCATGTATTACTCAATCCCCTCAACAACACTAAGATAAAATTACTGCTGTAATTCCCACCTTACTGAGAAAAAGTGAGGTTAAGTAACTTCCAAAATCTGTTAGCTAGTAGATGATGATGGTGGTGGTAGGTTTCAGACATATCCTGAAGAGTCTTTACTTTCATCCATTGTATAATACCACCTATCACATAATGGAAGTGCTAATTAACTCATTTTGGTAATCCCTTTATATTGCATGTGTGTAATGAATTATTACATTTTACACTTCAAATTTATTACCATTTTATTTGTTAGTTATATACAATGAAGTTAAAAAATAAAAGAAACTGAAATAAAGTACCACCTTTTGTCAGTAAGACTTTAAGAGAAAAAAAAAAACCTATGCAAGACCTTATAAAATTTTGTTTTACCAGAAGATTCAATATAATGTGTCTTAAAATATTTACCTAGTTTTATGGAATTTTTGGAGATATATTAAAAGAAAACATGAACTTCATTTTTATACATGAATGTGTTATTTTTCTAAATGAAATAAAGTCTAAAAGTATCAGAAAGTGTTACTAGTAGGTTATTTACTGACTATGTTTATGAGTTTCTGATCTATATAAAAACTATATTTAATATGGAATTTTGTATTAGGCCACTTTTAACTTGTTTAATGTGAAAATTAAGCAAAGCTGGAAAAAACTTGACAGCTAACTTTTAAATGAGTCAAACCAAATTTGATTGAATTATCCAATTAATTCAATGTTACTCATAAAGCAAGATTCTACATTGAGGTTTTATTATGTAGGGAAATAATTTAAAACAATCCTTTGCTTCATTATCTTATCTGTCCAAGTTTTTATTTACTCAAGGTCTGGGGACTCCATAATCCAAAGAATGAAATAAATGAATCATTTGCCATTTTAAGAACATTTAAAATGAAGTTCAGGTTCACCTTGAAACATCAAACATCATGTCTAATTATTTAGTGTTTTTTTCATCCTTAATTGGAAAATTGATCATGTAAGACTTGTATTTGAAGTGTAAAGAAATGTGGTCCACAGAGGAAAGAGCAGGACTACAGCTGGGCCCCAGGCCTTGTGAAAGTCTCAGCAAGATGCTTAGTCATGTTTTAACAATCATACAATTTGGATCAAAGCCTAAGGGAAAATAAATTTCTAATCCATTATGTTTGTTATTAAAAGTAAGTGTGAGAGTGGGAGAAACAGAGATATGAGTTGGAAGGCAGAATTGAAAATAAATACTTTCATGGTTAACTTAGAAGAAAGAACAGTTTTATTTTTATTACAAATGAACCCTCTAGGCATTCATGACCTGAGACTGGTTTGGGTAAAGGCTTGCTATAAAATGGCGGCAGCAGTTTTGGAGTTTCTGGGGTCTAAATTTTATAATCTACTAAATATTTGTATTAGAAAGGTTTAAATGGTATTTAGATAAAAGATCAAATCATTTCTTTTTTTTAAGTTTTAAATTAAAAAAAATAGTAATGTAAAGCATTGGGAAGGAGATACCCTGACTTTGAGAACAGTATGCTGAACTTGGCATTCACAAAAGAAAAGAACTTAATCTAAATTAGAATTTTTATTACAAGGAATAACAAGAGCATTCAAAGAAAATTTACTATACCAATCAATTAGCAGAAGTGTTCCTAACTCTTCGTTTGATTCCTACAGTAAAAGATTTACCCTGTTACAAGTAGTATAATTTTGCTCAAAAAGAAAAAAAAAAGCCCAAGCAGCAATTCCTTGATAAAGTAAGCAGAATATGACTATATATTTTTAGGCATCAAATAATAGATTTTTTAAAAATTTCAAAGTAATATTCATGTTTGAGTGGAAAATAAACATATGAATTATTACTGAGCTATTTGAAACATAGTATTTTAACCCAAAGTCATCATTAATCTACATACATATGCTAATGTGGAAATTCTAATAGAGATTTATACAGATAATATAAAAAAACAAGCTTGGAAATTAGAGGTGTTATTGCATTTAGCCTTCATGTTTAGGTAATACAATTTCATTAGTTTTAAACTGTGCAGTTTAGTTTTCAGGAACCTCCACCGACAGAATAATGTCTCCATGTGTTGTGGCTGTTGGAAGAACACTGAAATCTGCTACATTTAAAGAGGAAACTCATGACGTGAAGTTATATTTGGCATTCAAACTGAACCTTTTATTAATTTATTCAACTTATTTGGGGAGATGTGATGCACTACCTATTTACCTTTGTGAATTATAATGTTTTAAGGCATGTAAGTACAATATTTTGCTTATTTTATTAATTTACTCATTACTTTTGGCCCTCTATATATGATTATAAACATTTATTTATATTTCTTGCTAGTAAATTTCCAAACATTAGTTTTCCTTAAATATTGGTACTTTTCAAAGTTGTAAAAGCTCCAAAATAATACAAGTAAGATCTAGGAATCACAGAGGTAGTAATTAGCAAGTGTCTGTTCATACACCAGAAAGACAGTTTGCAAACCAGGAGCAATCAAACCAAAGCATGGTACAGGGCTTAGAGGTATATTGTTATAAAGACCTTATATCATGAGAAAGCATTCTTTACAGTAATTGATTATAATATCATAATTTTCAGTGGTTACCTCATGTCAACCTTGAAAAACAGTTCAACTTTTGTCTATGACTCCCAGAGACATAGCAAGAAATGACACAGAAAGAGCTAGTCTTGCAAAATAAACTAAGTAAATCTTTGTATGACTAGACTGGCTTTGTCCACTCAGGGAGTCTTCAAGGCTTGCCTCTGTTTTTGATTTTAACAAAAGTTCTGATCGATGAGGTAGTAATTGCAATGGAGACATTGCAATTAAAAATTAGGCTCTATGCTTTGTTCAGTTCCACTGATTTTAATCTGTAGGCATACTTAGGAGAAAAATAAATAACCTCAAGTCCTGTTTAGTAGAAGCCCATTGGGGTTTTTAAAAATGTAAAAGCACTGAGAACATTAACTTGAATAAAGTGAATCTGAATGATTATTAAGCTATTTATGGAAAGAGATCTGTGGTGAAAAGTGGGGGGGGTGACAAACTTGGGTGGGATATATAACTTTCTGTGCATATTAGGAAAAAGTAGCTCCTAAAGTTACTCAGTGCAGTAGCTAGAAATCAACTAGGGGGTAGGTATCAACTCTGAGGGAGAGCCCTCCTTGGTTTTGATAGGACAAGAAGTAAATACAGGAAGGGGAAGCACAGATAGCCATCCAAGAAACAGATGCTAAAATAATCAGATGATTATGTACATGGAGTGAGTGCTAGGCACTTAACTACAACTTCATGATTAAATGCTCACAGCACAGATATTTTGGAAGAAGGGTGAGGATCCAGCTAGGAGGAAGCACAGAGTTTGTTAGGAAGATGTATTGTTTCCTGTACTAGACTGCTGAGTTATCTGTGTCAGACAGCATTCCTCCAAGATTGAGTCCCAGTAGTCAATAAATAGACCTGTCTTTCTAAGAAGCCTTAGGTTATTAATAATCACTTGCAGAACTGATTGTTTTAATGGGGAAAATGGGATTGGAAAACAGCCAATGACTTTCAAAGTTTCAATGGCAAAATATTTTTTTCTGGGAGGAATTTTAGAAATAAAAGTATTCTGTAGCTAAAATGAACGAGGCAATTTAATTATTAAGGAAATCCAGCCTTTGATTAGCTTTAGCTTTTGCTCAAGTGTAATGGCCCCTTTTTTGCTCCTCACCAGTGCTGCAGTATTCTATAAGGCCCTCTTTTCTTAAAATTCATATCACCGATAAACAAACAACAAACCACCCAGGCAAAGTAATTGTGATGCCAGCCTAATAAATTTTGTCTGGGGCTTTCAGTTGTTGTAGATGAGGGTTACAACATACTTTCATAATGAAAATCGAGCTCCATAATTAATCAGTCCAGTTACTGCTGATTCACATTATGACAACACACAGTGTATGCAAAGCTGCTGTACTCATTGAGAGAGAAAGAGCAAGAACCTCATTTCTGATTCAGCCCAGGACCTTCATACAAGTTATTCCCTCCAGCTTACATACTGTTTCCCATTCCTTCCCTGGATATATCTACTATTCCTTAGAATCATACTTTTTTGCACAATCCCCTACCAAACATGGATTAGTTCTCTCTTGCCATTTTCTCTTTTAACACAACCCTCTGGATATTTTCCTTCTCAGGATTTCCATAATTTGTAATAATAAATTTGTTTGTGAACTTACATTTTAAGTCAATTTCTCCTATTTTTTGCACTAACAGAATATCAGACCGATGAATACTATTTTAAATGATACAAGGCCATGTCTGATTTTTAAGTGAGAAGTAACACTATTAATTATTAAATAGTAGGAGAAAGGAAGGAAAAAATTCATATTTTTATATATCTGGATACCTTATAGTTACTGACTTTTAAGCAACAAAATTCTGCAAAATCTATTATATGGTTCAATATTTGTAAAAAGATGAGCTAATCCCATTTGTGTTCCTTTTCTGTTTGAGAGCTAGATGTTCATCTTCCGAGAAATGCTAGAACATATGCTAGTTGAACAACAGCATGGTAATTATCTAACCTTTTCTCCATTATAAGAAGCTCATTAAGAAATTAGAACATTAAGTTGAGAATATTTAATGACAAGATTTATAAATTTGATCTAACCAAGCAGTGGTTTTAGTAAAATGCTTATTTACAAGCAGTGGTCGACATGAGCCTCAGTATTTTACAAATACCTTTCTAGGTAGAGAAGCACATTACTGATACAATGCAATGTTGCAGTGTCCTCATATCTCATCAGGTTTGGAAATGTAAATATAGCTTGCCTTTAGAATAATAAATCCCTGGCACCAGGAAAACATAATGGCCGCAGAATAATCTTGGCCATACACATTTGTAAACTACTGATAAGTTTGAATATAACTTGCAAATATTTTCTTCTTCAAATCTATGAAGAGTCATTTTAGAAAATTTACTAAGGGAACATATATTATGTGAAATTGTTACACTCATATCCCTAAAATATTTTACTTTTTGTGTTACCATTGGAATCTCTCCTTTTTTAAGGAATTTTTTCATAGGTACTAGGATTTCAGAATATCCAAAATAAAATTAAAGACTCACCAGTAATAAAAAAAACTTCGAAGAAATTGTCCATTGCAGTCTCAAAAGAGGAAGAGTTCTGCTCTAATGTGCTCATTGGGGATTGACATCGAGGAAAAAGCATAATTGAATTTTACTTGTCAATTATGTCCTCTGCATTAAATAAAATAGTGCTTGAGTAGTTAAAATGATAGAGGAACACACTTCTCAAAATATTTTTATTTCAGAAAAAAACTTAGTATAAAAAATAGATACATCTGGTTTAGGAAGACATCTATTCCAAGTCCATTCCCACCTCACAGTGTGGTGCTAACAAGAAGTGGGGCACATTAAGTCAGAAAGCATTTTCACAGGTTAGAGAAAGAAAACATGAACAGACTGAAATTAGTTGGAAAACTTTGCTTAGGATCTTAACATAGTCCTGTTTTATGCCTCAGTAATTGAAGATTCCCTCCAGCTTGCTGAGGAGAGTATTTCAGGCTATTCTCTTACCTTTCCTATACATACCTTTTCCTGAAAATTCCATACATGCAACCTCTGCCCTAGTTGTACTGAACTTTTTATATTACCCAGAATATAGAACCCCTTCTCACTCCACCACTCAATTGAACTGATGCAAAGTTCACCTTCTTCATCACTGATATAGATGAAATGTGTCCTCCCAAAATCTGTATGCTAAATCTTAATCTCCAATTTGTATTTGGAGGTAAGGGCTATGAAGAAGTAATTCAAGTTAAATGAGCTCATAAGCATGGGAGCCCTAACATAATAGGATTGGTGTCCACTGAAGAGAAAGAGACCGGAGAGCTCCCTGCTGGCACACAAAGGAGAGGCCCTGGGAGCACACAGCAAGGTGGCAGCCACCTATAGGCCAAGAGAAAAAATCTCAGAGTGAAACCAACCTTGCCAGCACCACGATCTTGGACTTCTCAGCCTCAAGAAAATAAATTCCTGTTGCTTGCACCACCCAGTCTATGGTATTTTTCAACGATAGACCCAGTAGACTAATATAATTGATCTGGTTATTTCTTTAGGACTAAGATAGTTAAACTTTTTTGACAAGGCTTCTAGAGTCTTCCCCACCTTCCCTACCATCCTGCCTGCTTGCCTTCTCTCTGGGTAAACCAGAGAGCTCTGGGGCTTTGGGTTAAGTCATTGAACACCCTAGTTCCCCCCTGCTCTGTACTCTCATGAGACTTCGCAAAGCTGTAATATGAATCCGCATTATCTGTCATTGCCATTATTTATTTATTTTTGCCTTTCTCATGGGGTTGTGATGGCCATGAATATGTCCAGCTCAATTTTGCATGGATGAAGGAAGGAATGAGAGTAGGATGAAAGGAAAGGAAGAAAGGAAGGAAAAAAGAAAGGAAGGGAAGAAAAGAAGGAAGCAAGGAGGGAACGAAAGAGAGAAGAGACACTGGGAGGAAAAGAGAGAGAGGAAGAAAGATGAGATGCAGAATCTTGTAAATAGAAGCCTATAATATCATCATCATCACTGTCCTCAAAGATACATAATAAGCATGACAATGGATACTTTAGTAAACCTGAGAGAATACGATTTTCAACATGTACGTGCTGCATACTCTTTTACTTGGGCAGGCTGTAGCTTTGTGCTCATTTCTAGTGAAACATCTCTAGATTTCTAGAAAGATGAGAAAAAAAGCATTTGAAACCATCTTTTATAGCTTTGGTGGTTAAGGATTGCCCAATTAATTTGAAATATTTTCATATTTCAGAGGGCAGGAAATAATACATGTTTTTTCCAAAAACCTCCATAGTTGGGTATTACATCATTATGGACACTGAAACCATTAAAATTATCTTCAAGAGAATTCCTATTTTTTTTTAGGGATACTATGACCTTTCACGTTATATTATCTTGATAGTGTCTTAGAGATTAGCTCAGTTCCTTGTTTTTCAGCCGTGTTAGAGCTTGGGTGTCGGGGGCTTACCCGCAGCCCCACAGCTCCCCGGTTCACCGTAGAGCAGGCAGGTGTTCTGACTTCCTGTGCGTGGGCCCTCTGCCCGCTGTAGATGTGTTCATTTCAGTTTTCATGAATCTGAGGTTTTTGTTAGGCAAGCTTAGCAAGTGTGTTCAGGGAGCAAACTTGCTTCCTGTTAAAAAAAATTATCCAAATTATCAGGTAGATGATCCTGGAGTTATTTTAATTAAAGGCAATGGAGAAAAAAATTAGGCACTTAAATAAGTTTCTTAGACTCATGAAATTAAAGAGCCTTTTCTGTCAATATGTAGGTTAGAGGTAATTCCTGTAGATGGGAATGTAAATTAACTGTGTAAATTCTCATGCATATTAATTACAAAATAAACTCACTAAACTATCCTTTTTTTCCCCCATAGTAGAAGCTCTTACTTTTTAAGAAAAAAGAAAGAAAAGAATTTTTCTGTGAACTGAAGTTGGCATATAGTAGGTCTTTCTCTTTTGATCCTGTCTGGCTCCAGATATGCAGATATATAATTACTCTTTGATGAACTTTTTGCTTGAGATATTTTATTAATATAATGATTATATTTATAAAGGACTCTAAGTGGTAACATCCTGGGGGAGTGGTTAAGTCCCTAGGGACTCCTACTCCTATGTATATTTAAAGAAGAAAAAATACACACTACCCTCTTAATATAAAAGTGTGAGTTAGTTATTCAGAGCACTCAGGGATGATTTTACATTTTTATCCAATTTTTTTGATAGAAGTTAAAATCTAATGGTAAGCTATTGGTCATCTGGCAAATAACTAACTTCTGCTTTTAATTTCCAATTTGACCATTTAAATATTAAAAGGCTCATAAAATATGATAGTAATCATTCTTCTATTTAAGAAATTAGGAGACTCTCCAACTACAAATCCCTGAAGTTAGATATGATTCAGGAATTCTTATCACAACTAAATTTGATGTTAATCACTGAACTAATTAGTAAATATATATTTAATAGCCCATAATTTAATATTCTGTCTTGAGGCAATAAATTTATTAAAGTGCCCCAGGTGGACATAATCTATAATTTATAAGATGGAATTAAATAAGAGAAAAAAAGACTATGAGAAAAAAGAAAAGTTTAGGTAGAAGTTATTGATATTATCTTTGATGGGGACATATGTAAGCACTTAAGAATATATAATTTGAGCTAGGAGTCAAACAGTGACTCATAAGAAATAAAACATTCTTATTCTACTAATTTAAAAGTTAGTCATTTTTATAAGATTTGCTGCTTCAATATTTATATATTATTCATATGCATTAATTACTTGAAGTCATGCTTAAAAATAACGTTATATAGTGATAGGTAACTTCTTGGTCTACATATCAAAAGCTAAAAACTATTATGTACTTACCATGTGCCAGACAATGTTCTATGCATTTTGTATATATTAATGAATTTAATTTGTCAATGATTAAAATACAGGCACTATTTCTATTCTCATTCTAGAGATGGGGCCCAGAAAAATTTACTAAATTGCTCAAATTTACATGGTTATAAGTGGTGGCTGTTGGTTCAGTTCCCAATTCCATACATTTGTTACAGAGTAAAGTCCGTGAAACAACAGCAGGCCATCCTCTAAGACAATTTCCAGCCTGCATCCTGCAAGAATTTTTAAAACCTGATTTACCCGACTATGTGGTCAGGGGCACTGATCTCTTTTCCCTTAGATTGTCAAATTTTAAAAAAGTGACAAGTCAATACAACAGTAGCCATTTGGTATGAGTAAATCATAACTATACTATTTTTTGTCAAGTTGGTAAAAAATATTTTCTGTGTGTGTGCCACAGAATTTTAGTAATTAGTTTATGTGTGCCATGAGATGAAAAAGGTTGAAAATCGCTGCTGGGAGCTTGGAAGAAATTCAGAATCTAGGTCTCCCTCAAGCCTAACGACTCAACATCTCCATTTTGAAAGATTTCATTCAAGTTGTTAACTACTTCCTTTAAAAAAGTAAAACACTTCTTTTAGAACGACATTATATATTGTTTTATATTCTTAACTAATAACTGATTCCTCAGTTTTTTGCAGAAATTCTGAAGTTTCTTGGGATCAGCATCCTTAAAACAGTATATAATTTCAGAGCTAACTTTTCATGTATTGAACCAGGAATTACTAATATTCTTGCTGTCCCTTAATGGGAGACATGGTGGTTATACATTTAGACCACTGAAGGCATTTCTGGGTTCGGCTGCTTCAGTTCTTCCTTGCTGATTGAGAGCGGACACCCAGTCTTTGTTTTCTAATCCATACAATTTGACATGAATAAGGCCAAAGATATCTGAAATACCCCATCCAAGCAGCTGCCTTCTTCACCGACATAAGGGCAGTCCACTATAATAGCCTCAGTCTATAATTCGTACCGTTTAGTGTTTATTAAAGTCACTTTGTTACTTGTTGAACCCCAGACTGTTGCTCCACTCTTCCCAGGTTTTGGATTTCAGGAGATCGGGATGAGATGTGAGATTCTGCATTTCTAACAAATTCAGAGGGGATGTTCTGACAACTGGGTGAGAGACTAGGCAAGTCCCTTTTCCTCCTCTCTGATTGTATCTACAGTGATTACCAACAGTTTCCCAAGTTAATTTAATTAATCATTAAAGAAGACTGTAGGTCACGTTAATCCTATTCTACAAAAAACAGCTCTGAGTCTAGAAATGAGTCAATGAAATGGTTGTTCCAAACTGGGTGGTTTCATAACCCACCTAGTGAAAACGTTTTAGAGACTTGAGGAATACCTACTATTTTGGACATAGATATTTACTGTTTCTCTGTCAGTCAGTCATTTTGTTTATTCTGCTACAGAGGCCATCCCTTCCCATATTAAGTAAAAATATTCTTACACGGTTGTACTTGTTTCTGCAAATATTGTTCTGATCATTAAATGCCACTTTATTATTAAATGTTTTTATAAGATATTTGCATGCATGCATATGGCTTTTCTTTTACTGAGGTTAAGTCAAATATTCTAAGTATTTGTAGAGTCATAGAATTTTGAGACCTTCAGAATTTATATATCCTGACCATTCATTTTAAAGACAGATAAGTGTTAGAGGGTCTTACCAACAGCCACACAGCTCAGCATAGTGTTGAAATACATAATGTTGATATCTTTGCTGTGTTTCATTTTTGCTGTGACAGGGATAACTCTTTGGGTTAAATTAGGGAGTAATAAATGAGTTCTCATAGTTGACCACGGATGAAAAGACAGGCTATTTAATGGACAAGATGTTAGAATTATACTCTTTTGAACCCAGACATTTTTAGTTCCAAGCTAATAAACAAGAAATATGCATGCTTTCATCAGGGTAAGCATTAGTTGTTCCAAATTTCCACTGTGTTCTGATTATTTATAATTATTTACTACAGTGTAATGAAGAAAGTCTATAGAAAATGACAAATTATTAGATCATTTATGCTAATTTCTAGGGACTGTCCACTGTTCATTTCCAGCATTTTCTCTCTCAAGTCTTTGTGCTTGATTTAGAAAAGAGCACTTCTAAGAATAATTATTCAATAAGTGAGATTTATACTCAGATGGCAAGAGTATAAATGTTGTTTTTTAACTTTTTGGTAGAGGATTTATGTGGAGAATGGAGATTTAAGTGATGTGGTTCAATTAACATTAGGCAAAACTCCTCTCAAAACAGTGACTCATTCTGTCTTGTTCCACCACCTTCAACATGCCAGCCACCTCACTGTCCGAAGAGGATGCTCCCATTGCAGACACTGCATTCATGTTCCATCAGCTGCAGTAAAGGGTATGAAAAAATCACACATTTCCTTTCATTTAGCATTTCTGGAAGTTGAATATCAGTTTTGTTTATGCCTCATCCACCAGATTTTGTTAGATGACTACATGTAATTGTAAGGGACGCTGGGAAGCATGGATTATATTTCAAAGATGAAAATGGAAGTGGGATTTGTTTGTTTGTTTGTTTGTTTTTTACTATAGAAAAGGAGTGGGATAAGTAGTGGGAGGAAACTAGCAATTTCTTCCACAGGCCCAAAAGCAGTTTCTTCCACAAGTGTCAAAAAGAAAACAAATCGGGACTTGGGTAAAAAGAAACTTTATTCAAAAAGATTATTTCAAGAAGGGTGAAAGGGATTATTGCAAGAGGAGAATGGGCACTCCTGCAATATGGTTCAACCATGAGATCTGCAAGCATCTCAAAAGTTAGGCGGAAAAAGTTTTTTTTTTTTTTTTTTTTTTTTCCCGTAGGAAGGAGTCAGCCAAGCTGGACACACTGGGTGGAGGAAGGGCGGTGTGACAAAGCGGTAGAGGAATGTTCCACCCTAGGTCACCCTGTTCTCTGGAGTTTCATGCTGGCTTGGGTGGGGGGCAGGCCAGAGTCCAACACTCTGGGAGAAAGTTTGGTTAAGAAGGATTCTGTTCTTAATTGTAAATCAGTGGGAACAAAATATGTGTAGCTCATGTAATCATTTTGAGGAAGAGAATGAAAATTCTTCAGAGACTGTCTGGCCTTGTCATAGGTAAACAAGGGGAGCATCTGTGAGCCTTATCTAAGTCACACAGGGAAAGATGTTTCTTTGCAGTAAGCCTTTTTCTGGATCACAGAAGCAGAGGGGAGGGGTAGGGTGGACTCCTTTAACCTTCCCAGATGACTGGGGTAAAAGGCAATGTTGTTACGGGAATGCGAGCAAAGGCAGCTGTAATTTGTAAATTTGCTGACTTAGAAAAGGAAACATCGACACGGTGAGGATGTAGCCCGATGACATTAGATAAACCTGTTCTGAAAACCACTCAGTTCTTCCGAGGTGCACTGGTATGGATTGTCCTCTAAAGGGGGAAGAGTTGTGACTCATGAAGTTGAGAGGCTCATTCTCAGACAAGGGAACTGTATCTTTAAAGGCAGAACTTGGGCGTAAGTGGGAACTATTTTCTCTCATTTTTATCACTATTCTGTGTTTGAACATTTGGTTTAGATTTTAACCTCCCATAAAATTTAGAGATGGTCTTACACTATAAATGCAGGAAGAAGGTTAAGCCAAACGTGCTCCAATGAACTTATTTTGAAACTAAATTATACAGTGGCACATTGCTTTCTCTGTGTATTCCTTTTTGTTACTTCCAAACATGGTAAAGCTTTTTAAATGCACAGACCAATTTATCATGTTTAACCTGTCAGTGCTGTAATAAAGATGCTCCCATGGTGACCATTTTAGTAGTTAGGAAAGAACTCGGGCCGTGATGTCAAGCTGCTTTTCCCAACTGAAAGATACCTCTGATTTGTCATTGTTGATGTGGTGGGTTATGGGTGAAGAGGTAGCTGCTTTTCTTGAGTATATGTTATTCATAGTGCTTAGCCTAAACACACTGATCAAATATATGAGGGAGCCCCCAAAATATGTTTTAACCAATTGAAAAATGAAACAAAAACTAAAGTAAATGGAGTTCAAAATTACTGACATGACCTGGGTTGCAGGCCATAGTTTCACGTGAGCCAAAATAGGCTTGCTAACTCTGTATCTCCTTACGTTATTCAGGAATATAGAGATGAAAGGGAAAGAATAGAGATGAAATCCTCCACTGTTGGAAGTTTTAATAAATAAGGTATATGTAATCAAAAAGTCTGTGAGAATGTGTACCAGTGGCTGCTGGCCACCCACTTACTCTATCTCCATAATCAGAAGGGGCTGGTTCTTGCCTTTTTACCGCACAGCCCCAGTCACCTCATAGTTAGTTACCTTGTGTCCTCATGCAATGTAGCGTGGCAGGCAGCCCTGCACAGTGTTTTGACCCAGACCTTAGAACAAGCCATTACATCCAAGGAACACTAATTTCCCTTAGTAAGAAATTAAATTTAGAAATTACAACAGGATACTAGGGGTGGGTTTCTTCTTACGATAGATTTTATTCTTAGTTTTAGTATTCATGGATGAATGATTCTTGGAGCTATTCTTATATTTTTCTGACACAGATAATTTTGCTTTAAATTATAGAACTATTTATATAAACAAATGAGTAACCATAATATAGCAGGCACATAAGTCAAGATTAAATAAATGTTAATATTTGTCTTATCTGTTTTACATCTTATAGAGTAATATGTAAAAAATTAACTATTTGGAAGTTGGTATGAATTATATATAATAAATATATGTGAATGTGCTTTATATTTAAAATGAGAGAAATGGCATGATGATATCATATTTTCTCAACTTGTTTTTTTTTGGCAATATGTTATTTTTGAAATTTTCCCATGTTAACATGAAGATGTAGTTTCATTGCTTCATAGTATTACATTAAATGAATAAACAACAGGGTAATTATTTACAATACTGTAACAAAACATTCTATCCATGTCTCTTCGTGCTCAAGTACAAGGTTTTCTCGAGGCAAGGCATCTACAGAGCATTTGCTGCCTTGGGAGACATCTACGTATTCAGTGTCACTAAGTATTAATGAATTTCCTCTCCAAATTGGCTGCACAAACTTATAGTTTGCCAGTATAAGTGTTTCCATTACCTCTAGTTCTAGTTATTAATATTTGGAATGATGAAACATTAGTGTTTATGGAGTAATAATTTTTATTTATATTTTCCTGAATACCAGTAAAATTTTATAGTTTTTCAGAAATCTATTTAGGTTTCTTCAATATGATTTATATTATATTACATATATTATAGCTATAGGTCTAGTCAAGTTTTCTTTTTCATCATAAGTCAATTTTAGTAACTTATTTTTTCCAGAGTATTGCCCAATTTTTCTAAATGTTTAGAATTTTTTGCATAAATTACTTCTATATGTTGTCCATGACTTTTGAACATAGATAGTATTTTATGTACTTTTGTTCTGCCTTTTTGGATTTATCTATTTCTTTTTTCCCGGCTTTATTGAGATATAATTGATGGTTCTAGGTATTTTCACCACAAGCATATTTGTTGTATATGTTTGCTGCAAGCATTTATGCTGCAAACATTTTCAGAGCACCACTAATCAACTGTAAGATAAACTCTTTGTAAAAAATAAAATAATAAAAATAAAAAGAAGATACTAAAAGGGATATAATGAATCATAAAAAATCTATAACAAAATTAAAGACTATTGCAAAAAAAGAAAGACATTGTCTTCAAAGCTTTTCATTCATAGTATTACACATGGTTTTGCTTGTAGATTCATCTTGTATAGCATTGCAGTTTTTCTTCTTGCTACAATTTCTTCTTTTTTTTTAAAGAGAGATATCAGTTTCTAACTAAAGCATTGATAATTAAATCTCTCCAAGACTGCTGTAAATTAGTAACCACCTCCTTTATATTTGTCATAGCTTGGTAAACTTGGTTTTGATGGGTGGGAGGGACGACTGCTCACTCAAGCATTTGTGAACTGGTATACTAGCATTTTCTACTACAGTATGCAATCTGGCTTTACATGAAGCTTTGCAATCTGGCATAATACAGAGTTGTTATCATCCACTATTTTAAGACCACTGCATTAACTCATCACCGTATAGACCATCATGAGGGCTAAGATTTATATAATATAAAAGTGGGAGTACTTCCAGAACTTTGTCAATGGAGAAATGAAACCAAACTGATAACTAGCTTAAATACATTAAGTCTGTCCAATGAAAACAAAACTGTCAACCAGTTATTTTATCTTTTTGTGACAAAATAGCCTTACAACCAATTAGCTGTTCAGAGAAAATGTTTGCTGCAGAAATTTTTGCCGCAAAGATGCCGTGGCAAAGATGAGAGACACGATAACTGACTGCCACAGTGTGTAAGTTTAAGGTGTACAATGTGATGATTTGACACACACATACATTATAAAATGATTACCACAATGAGGGTAGTTAACACACAATCACCTCTCATAATATTTTTTTATTTTGTGTTTCTTTTGTTTTGTGGAAACACTTAGAATCTGCTCTCTTAGCAACTTTCAAGTACATAATGCAGTATTGTTAACTATCGTCACTATGCTGACTATTAAATCCCCAAAACTATTTACTTTCTAACTGGAAGTTTGTACCCTCGGCCAACATCTCACTCCATCACTCACTCTCCTGCCCCTGGCAACCACCATTTACTTTGTTTTTATGGGTTTGGCTTTTTTCTTTACCCATTCACGTATTCTTTATTCATTCATCCACCAATGGACACTTGTTTTCATGTCTTGGCTATTGTAATTAATGCTTAAGTGAGCTTGGGTACCTATATCTCTTTGAGACAGTGATTTCATTTCCTCCAGATACAATGCCCAGAAGTGAGATTGCTGGGTCATATGGTAGTTCAAGTTTTGACTTATTGAGAAACCTGCATCTGTTTTCCACAGTGTTTGCCACAACTTACATTCCCACCAACACTGTACAGGACTCTTTTTTTCTCCATATTCTCAGCAACGTTTATTTTCTTTGCCTTTTTGATATTAGCAGTTCTGACAGGTGTGAGGCGCTATCTCACTGTGGTGTGGATTTACATGTCCCTGATGATTGGAGTTGCTGAGCACTGATTTTATGTACTTGTTGGCCATGTGTATGCCGTCTTCAGAAAAAAAAATGTATCTATTCAGGCCCTCTGACCATTTTTAGTTAGATTATTTGTTTTTTCTATTGCGTTCTGTAAGTTATTTATATATTTAGATATTAACCCATTATCTGATAGATGGTTTATAAATATTTTCTTTCATTTTTGTAGGTTGCCAATTCATTTTGTTGATCATTTTTTTTTGATTAGCAGAAACCCTTTCTGTGTTGTAGTCCCACTTGTTGATTTTTTCTTCTGTTGCTTGTGGTTTTTGTGTTTTTTAATCAGTCTTACAAAAGTATTTAAATATTATTAGTCTTTATAAATAAATAGCTTCTGCTTTTATTTTACTTATGTTATTTGATTAAATTTTATGACAATTTGTCCACTTTATTAGCTATGTATTGTTATCCTATTAAAAGATGAAGACCCTAGAGTTCAGAGAGTTTGTGATTTGCCATACACAATAACAAATAAAAAACAATGACAAAAAAAAATGGTGTTAAACCCTAACTCAAACCCAAATACTCTGATTCCAATCTTAGGTCTTTAAACTCTTTACTAGTAATCAGGAACTGACACTCTTTTTCACAGAATTTACAGAAACATAAGTTAATATGTAGAAAAGAAATTTTATGCAGAACAAACCCAAGCAGATTTTCACTTTCCAGCATGTTGACAAATGACTTCCTAAGGATCAACCAAAATATATTTTTCCATAGCAGCAGGCGTAACTTTAGCTTCTGTTGAAAGGACCTGGGTAGTCATCTGTGGCATTCATTCATCCAGATGGTCAGCTCCATAAAAATTTGGATGAAAATTAGTATATGCAGATGAGCTGTAGATGCTTCACAGCTTGACACTCTTTTTTTTTTTTTTTTAATTTGCCTGGAAGCTCAGAGCTTTTTCTTTTTTTGAAAAAAAAAATAAGAGAAAAGTGACTTTTACATATCAATTGTTTTAATTCCACTATATCTTAATAATCATATGTGTAATGTTTAAAAGATGATTATTATTTTAAGTTATTTTCGTAACTCAGAATTTAGACTAAGAGCGGTCTATCTTTATCAGACTGCCTTTCTTATTTTCTGTAACACTACAAAGGACATGACAGAAAGCACAGTTCCTTGCAGAATTCATCAAACCCCTACCACTTATTTGCTACCTAGATAATTTTCCACTTCAATTACAACATCATGAGTTTCTTATTTGTAAAACTAAAGTAGCTGCTAAGCTTCTGTATAACTATTTGGTAGCTTACAATATTGTAATGTTTCCAAAAATATCTAAAAATTTTTAAAAGTAATTTACAGAAAAGTAATGTTAATTCACTTCATCCCATGGTTTGTGTCATATCTGTTGGAGATAAAATTAATTAAAGCTACATAATTTCAAGTTTGAGGTTGTCTATATTTATATCCTTAAAGTTATATTTTAAAATAGCAGGTAAAATGTGTAGTATATATAGCTTACTCTGAAAAGATTTCCCACCTATTTAAATTAGAAACATTAAGAAGAAGAAGGAAAAGACTTGTTTAAAATAACTAAATCATAAATTCAGAACAAAATGTAACAAAGCTAAAAATGAAAAGATCATTATTTTTCTAGTTTTATAATATGAAAATGACAATCTCTCTTTTGTAAATGCCACACTGTAGCAAAGACATTTGAAATGATAGAATGAAGTAAGAATAAATAAAATTTTTGTTTATTCACAATTTTGAGTGGATATTATGAGTTTATCATACCAAACTCAAATAAGAGAGGTCAAATTTAGACCTTCCCTTTTATCAGAAAGCTGATGCTCTTTCAATGTCATAAGGTTAGGAACTTGGAAGTCCCTTTTCACTGTCACAGCCCAGAGGGAGGTGGGACAGAACACGCCCTCCAGACCTGGAACAGCAATAGATGGAAACATGACTTTTTCTTTTCCCCACAATATATGTGGTACGTTTCCATATAAAAATGATGATAAATAATATATTAATAGAAGTATAGTTAAATTATATAAATTTATATGGGGTACATGGACACATAATTATTTTATACTAATTTAATAAAGAAAACTACTTTAAGTTACAATCAACTGATCAACAAATAAACTTTAGGGGTATAAGTTCAGTCATTTGTAAATTTATCATACCCATTCAATCTATTATTTTTACTTTCATCACTCTTGGAACTAATACCATATCTTATCAAATCTATGATATCCTCTATCCCTATGGAAAAATGAAATAAATTTAAATGTCCCTCTATTAATTCTAAATTCAATCCTAATTTGAAGGGTGACAAAATGTGAAAGAGCACATCTTATAACTGAGCATATATAATATTGTTTTAATATGCTTTTTGTTAGGTTTCATCAATATGCGAGCCTCAAATATTTAAAAAATCTGTATCTCAATATCAAATATTATATCATTTTGTGATATTAGTTTATATGTTTCATAGTTCTGTATCATATAAAATTTTACAGATATACCATGATTTTCCATTTTGCTTTTTCATACCACTTTTTACTTTGTTATATATATATAATTTTATAACAGAAGCCATTTACTGACTCTTAAGGACATCTCTTTCTAAGGTGTAACTTAGGAAAGCTTTAGTTGTATTAGCTTATTTTATGGAAACTTTGACCATCAACTACTTTATTTTGTAGTAATTGAAGAATGCTTGCATGTCAAATTGAACATGGAATGTGTACTGTTTGGTTAAATACCTAAATATCATTTAAGTTGATGTGTATACTTCTTTTACAAAGTCCTAGTAACATTGCTAAGATTTTTAGCTATATGTGTCTTCTTATCTTGCATTAATACTTTAAAATGGATTGATACCTAGATAGAAACATAGATCCATAGGTAATGGGAGAAATAGGCTTAGCATGAAAATGAGTTAAAATTGAATAACTGGTTGATGTACTACCTAGATCATTTTTAGGAATGAAAATTATTTTCCCAACACTTGGAAATTCTCTGAAAGATGGCCCAGGAAGATGACTCCCTTGTTCAATTAGACTTCATTCTGTTGAAGTCTGAAACCAATGATTGATCATCACAGGGCCTCTCAAGGCCTCATGCCACAAATGGGAATGACTGTGAAGGGCTATCACATCTTCAGAGCTCCCAGTGGGGTTTTCTGAGGGGTTTTCTGAGGTCTTCATTTGAACTTGTCACTGCTCAAAACTGCCCCCCACCCTTCGATGTTTAATCCCAGGAGCATTTCCTAATAAATGTCCTGTTTCCAAACCTTTATCCAGCAGTCTGCTCCTTGCAAAATCTAGCCTGAACAGCAAGCAGATCTAAAATTTACCAAAGAAATACATAAACATTTCTCTTCGTCCAGGGGAACAAAACACAAGGTGGGCATATTTTGTTATTGTTGGATGCATATGAAAGACGAATCCAGACATAATTTTCTTCAAACTATTTAACAATATTTGAATGACACTGCCCTAGTAGGTCATGCCATTTGTAATGCAGTGGGAATTCTCTTTTATAAACTAGGGAACAAGGAGTGCTGAGAAGTGAGCTCAGATTAATGCACTTGAGAACCAGATGGATAAAGGACTCAAGTGAAAACACGAAGTGAAAACACTAGCCTTTGTTTTACCCAGCGACTCAAATACAGTGCCTTCAGAGCCTAGCTCAAACCCATTATTTCTTTTTAGTTTTTATTTCAAGGGAAGGATTATGTGCATAGGCAATGTTTGCTGTGAAAATGCTTCCAGCAAACAAGTTTATAGCAAAGATGTTTATGCTGAAAATACCTAGAATCATCAATTTTTATCTCCACAGAACTGGAAAAAGAAGAGAAACTAATTGGCTATAAGATAAAATAACAAAAAACATTAAAAAAATCATTAAAAAGGACATAATGAAACATGAAAAATTAATGACAGAAGTCAACTTTAATGCTATGTAACTGAGGTTAGTAAAAAATATATTCATATGAAAGAGTTTACTGTAAATATTCCTGGATGGGACTAAGAAGAATAACAAAATACTCTGAAGAGTTTGGAATTTGTTCTAAAATCTATAGGAACCACCAAAAGAGGTTTTTTGTTTTAATAGTTTATTTTTTATTGTATATTTTATTACCATTTATCCCCTTATCCCCTCTTCCACCTTCTCCCACTTTCTTTCCCCCAGAGTCACTACACTGTTGCCAGGATCCATGAGTTTTTCTTTTTAGCTCTCTCTATCCCCTAACTCCACCCCCACACCAGAGCTGTCAGCCAGCTCTCCATCTATGAATCTGTCTCTATTTTGCTTGTTAGTCCAGTTTGTTCATTAGATTCCACGTATGAGATCATATGGTATTTGTCATCCTCTGACTGGCTTATTTCACTTAGCCTAATGTTCTCCAGGTCTTTCCATGTTGTAGCAAAGGGTGAACATTTTCTGCTTTTTTTACAGCTGAGTAGTAGGCCGAGTAGTATGTGCAGATGTGCCATAGCTCTTTTATCCACTCATCTACTCATGGACTGTTTATAACATTGGTTGTAGAGAGAGGATTAATGTTTCTAAGGAAGTGATTGTGGAAATAGGAACAGACCCTTTTCAAAAAATATTTCAGTGGAAGATTTGAAAGGAATAGGAGATTATTTGGAATTGCACAGAATTCAAATAAAGAGAAAGAAGCAAACCAAGTGGCACTAGAGTTTTGCCTCAAGTTGGTGCGGAGTACTTTAATAGGGGTCATCATAGGCAACATGTGCACACACAGAGTCTAGTGCAGATGCAGAGACACAGGTCAAAAGAATGGTTAATTCAGGGTTTTTGTTTTTTGTTTTGCCTGGACTACATTGATTTTCTGTCTTAGATTATTGACAACTAAAATTTGATTATTTAGCCCTGGCTGGTGTGGCTCAGGGGGTTGGGTGCTGGCCAACAAACCAGAGGGTCCTGATTTGATTCCCAGTCAGGGCTCATACCTGGTATGTGGGCCAGGTCCCCAGTAGTGGGTGCATGAGAAGCAACCACAGATTGATGTTTCTCTCCCTCTCTTTCTCCCTCCCTCCCCCTCTCTCTAAAAATAAATAAATAAAATATTAAAAAAATAAAACATGATCATCAAAATCTATATGTTTATATAGTGGGGAGGCAGAGAGAGAGAATATTAGGACTAGTTGTTTTCAGTAATATTGCTATTAAAAATATTAAAAATGAACCTGTTTTGGGGCTGAAACATATATGTATATATATGTTTCATTATATATATAATGATATGTTTATTTCTGACTAGGAAATTTTGGAAGAAAAGTTGTAATGGCACAAGAGAGTACCATTTCTCTCTTATTCAAGGGACTTTAAAGTTTGGGTTCTGCTTTGTAGTTTTTAATAAAAACAGTGCTCTACTTCATTTCGTGTTGCTACATAAATAAATGTAAAGAGTGATTGGTTGACTTTTGAGGTTATGTTTCTTAAAACTTGTTGAAATGAACACATTTTATATCGAGTGAAAAGAGTGTTTTACAAGGTAGAAGTGGCATAAACTTTTGCATTGAGTACCTTTATTATAAACAAATATTAGGTGCCTTGTAAGAGACCTTAATTTTATATATGCTATCATATATACTATAAAATTAGACTTTAAAAATATTTTTAGTAGGTAGCAAATAATAAAGTTATGGCCTCAAAGTTTAGCTGGATGGGTTTGTATGATGTGTTTTGTATGGTCCTTAATTTTGTGAAGGAGCCAGGAATTACTGACGCCAGTGTCCACATCCATGGCACCAGTCTGGGCTGTAGTGCTCTATTGCAACAGACCTTAACATGCCTCATATTTTAATTTTTCCTAAATGTGAAAATGTTAATTTCAGAATCCATACATTTTATAATAAATACAACTTTCACTTTTTTATCACGTCTAGAACTTCTGCTACATGAAGTGACAACATTTGAGCTGAAGCATAGGAAATTGCAGTATTAAACATGAAAACTCTCTTAACCAAGTCACCACTGATGTCTAATAAAGACACAACTTCAAATGAGGATCCTATGAATATTTTGGGAAAAGAGAAGAAATATATACAAAACAGCCATTAGGAGAGAAATTTTGATTTTGCAAGTACAAGAAAAAAGCATTAGGCTATAATTAAAAAAAAAAAGTTATGGAGCTCTCCAGAAAGCTTGAAGCCAATTTAATTAATGTAACCAACCTACTTCTCTTTACATGCTATAAAAAAATCAGTAATCTCAGGGTTAGTTTTTCAAAGTCTATGGAATTTTGCAATTATATTTTAAAAGCAAAATACATTTTTATTTATATAATTTTGATATTAAAATAATCCAAAAATACACCTCTAATATGAGGTCCACTGTTAATTATTCTGAGTTACAGATTATGATGTAAATATATCATCACAAGAGTTAGATATAGCTATGTGAAAAATGAATGCATCTTATTTTAATAGAACCAAAAAAAATAAAGACCAAGATATTTCAAATTATCTTCTGGGTTTGGGAATTTCATAAAAAAAGAATTACATTGTCAAACTGCCAAGTTACAGGCCCTGCAACTCTGACAGGACGCCCTCGTCAGCGTGCCCCCACGAGTATTCTCGCGTGTACCGTCAGGGAGTATTCAGAAGTTCTTTCGGGAGCAGTTGCAGTGTTCACATCACAGGACTTGATTGCAGGTACAAAATGAATTCATGTTAATAGGATATCATTTTCTTTGCCCGACAGAGTGTTATTTCGGTGGGAAATATTTGGAAGGGGTACTGGACGGAGGAGAAAGAAAATAAAGAAGATAAAAATGGTGCGCGCGTGTGTGAGACCCCGTGAGGGGGATGCCGAGAGAGGAGCATATTTATTTGCTAGGTAACAGCAGCAGATTCATAACACGCACAAATAATATGATATAGTCTTAAGATTACTTCTTATAAAAAGTAAAAGTAGCTTAGATACTTTAATTGACTATATATATGAAAATTGGTTTTGGTTAATTATTTTTAATTAAAATCTGAAAGTTTCTCCATTAGCCAATATATTAATCAGAAAATTTGATGATTTTGCTAAGAAAAACAATAATGTTTCCAAGTGTTAATTGAATAACATGTAACTGATTTAATATATTTTCCTATTAAATATCCTTACATGATTGACAATAAGCTTTCAAAATTTGAGGAATTAAATATTCAGACACTAGTATATACTTATGTATCTTATGCATAACAAATTCTCAAAATTTACTCCAAGCTGGTGTTTGGAGACAAAAGTCATTTAATAAAATCATTTGATAATTGCTAACAATAACTATAAATGTTATTATTTCAGGTAAAGTATTTTTAGTCTGCTTATACTGCTTATTCTATTAAAGTAGTCTGATTTTATAAGTTGTATTTACCTCAAGGAGTTATGTCGCATTGTACAAACTTCTCAAAGCGCTGAGGTAGAAGTGCACCTGTTGAGTTCATGAACTCTTCATTCCTTCATTCTCTTATCCATTCATGTACCCATTCAAATAATATAGTGCAGTGAGCAATAATCAGTAAACCTGTAGTTGCATTTTCTGAATTAACTTGAAAGAAATGATCTTCTCTTGTAGTGCTGATTTTCCTCTGTGGTATGGTGCTAAAGAAGACCTTGTCAGTAAGCTTTCACATACATACGTATACATATAATATGTATAGGCTTAATGCCAAAGACTATACATATGATACAAAGGAACAATACTTTGGTGTATTCTATTTGGTATGTATCTATCAAATATTTTATGATGAATATAGTCTTCAATAACAATAGGTATTATATCCAGTTCAACCTACTTTATCAACAGATATCAGCTATTTCCTTCCATATCTTAAGTAGGATAATAAATCTGTTAAACACTTTAATTCCAATGATATATCTATATCTATCTATCTATCTATCTATCTATTATCTATCTATAATTCCATATATAGAGAGGAATAGATAGATAAATATATTATTTATATGTAAGTTGTTTCCCTGATTGTCATGTTTGTTCAAATCCACAAACCTGACATTATTATGCATCTCGGACTATGTTTCCGGTTAGAGTGGACAACAGAATTGACAAGCTAGAACATAGATTAGGAAAATCAGTCAGTGTAAAACTACAGTTCAAGCAGAATTTTGAGCAAGTAAATTGTCTGTAAATTATAGTACCTTATCTTCAAAGTTTTATAAATTGAGTAAGTTGTACTTCCTAAAATTGGAATAGACATCTAGTAAATTTTTTTCTGTAGTAAGAAATGGTTATGGTGTTAAAATATGCATTTTATTTTCTATTTGGTGTGTGACATATGTCAAGATGAATTTCATCTTTACATAAAATCAAAATGCATTTCACACTGTGAACTTTTTACAAACCAGTTTGAGCAGAACACTCATTAAGAGTAATGGAGATTGAACATATACAGACACTGTTACACCACAACAAAATTTAAATCTCTAATGTACAGGATATTACCAAGCATGAAAGATTCATGAGTTGGGATCTTAAAATTAAAAGGTATATAATTTGGTTTACAAATCAAATCAATCTTCCCCATGTTTGCAGAACTTGTATTTTGTCACCAAATGTTGCTACAACTAGAAAGGTAGTTTTTCACTTCTTTAACCAGGTGCAACACACCTATTATTGAAACAGATACAAGGTAAATGAAGGCAAGTGTGATAATATTGGGACTATAGCAAGAATTAGAATGAGTATGGGGAGAGTTTAAAATGTACTTTTTCCCTGCTTTGGAAATGCAATACTAGCATTCTATCTAGTTTTTAAAATTCTTTTTCATACCTTCTCTCGAACACCAAACTGTCCTTTAGTTACCAAACTTATGCCAAGGGCTGGTCAATGTCTTAATCGGCTATGGCTGCCATAACAAAATACCACAGGCTGGACGGCTAAGTAACTGGAATTTATTTTGTCACAGTTTAGGAGGCTGGAAGTCTGGGATCAAGGCACCAGCAGGTTCGGTTTCTCCCGAAGCTTTCCAGCTTTCAGACAGAAGCATTCTCACTGTAGCCTCACAAGGCCTTTCTTTGGTACATGCACCTCCCAGGTGTTTCTTTCTCTCTCTTCTTATCAGGCAACCCATCCTTTTGGATTGGAGCTCCACTTTGATGGCCTCATTTCACCTTAATTGCCTTCTTAAAGGCCCCATCTCTGATTATGATCACACTGAGGGCTAGGCCTTCAACATGTGAATTGTGAAGAAACACAATTCAGGCAATGACATTTCATCACTGTTTTTCTTTCTTTTCTTACTCTAAAAGTTAAGGTTTGGTCTCAGGTATGGGCTTCTGTGTGCATTAGACTAATTCTTCATGTTTAGATCTTATTTTATACAATGATTTTGCTCTTAGAAAATGATTAAATAGAAATAAATGATGATGAGCAGCAGTATAGTTTGGTGGTTAAGCCTCCAGATCTAGGCCAGGCTGCCTGGGTTTGGATTCTAGTCTCATCATGTACTGGCCAAGAAACCTTGGGAAAACATCATAACCTAAGTTTTCTTATGTGTAAAACTAGCGAAATAAATAAAGCTTTACAAGTGATTCACAAAGTATTAGAAAAACTTCTGACAAATAGTAAATGCCTTATATGCATTGCCTAATTTTATTATTGAGAATGTTTTTCCATAGTTCTGATGTTTAAAGAAATACCTTGATTATTTTTTAAAATGAAGAAGACTTTTAAAAACATTTTAATTGCAAGTTGACAATGTGCATGGACTCTGGTGTCAGGCCACCTTGATGTGTCCTGTCTCTGTAATTTCCTACCGTGATGTCCTCTGAGAAGTCACCTGACCTCTCTACACATAATTTTGCTTGTAGGTGAAATGACAATTAAAAAGGGCAATTTATGGGATTGTTGTGAGCATTAAATGCAGTAATGTAGATAAAATGTTTAGAGCATTGCTTGGCACAAAATAAGAATTAATTACTCCTGTGATTTTCACTTATATAAATATTAATATAAACATACCTTACTGATGAACATACCTTAACTGTTTACTAAATGTGTGCTCCAAACTTTGTTTTGTTTTTTTAATTCACCCAGACTTGAACAATAGCCATTTTCCCCCAGCGGTCACTGCTGCAATGCAAATTTTTCCTTCTACCTTTGAGGACATTTCTGAGTAGGCACATGGAGAAGGTGCTCAGCTTCTAAAGCAGTTCTGCAGGCTGATTGTGTTCGTTCATTTGTCTGTTTGATGTTTGGGTAGATAATGAGCAATGCCAGTGTTTCATGTCTGCCTCGTTGGGAAAGAAATAGTTAAGTCACCCCATTTAGGGCTACTCTCTAAATGATGGGTGCAGTAGAGGAAGGATCTCCAAGAAAATATAAAGTTTTAAGGAGAAACAGGGTGATTTAATGGCAGGTCAACAGGCTGATGAGAAACCTTCGAATTGTGCCCCTTCTTTGACCCAGAAGTTATACATCTTGTAATTTATCCATTGAAAATAATAGATCAAGACTTAAAGATGTAATTGTGAAGATGTCCCATAAAAAGTAAAAAAATTTGTCTCTAACCTTGTATGATGATAGTGGCTTGTATGGTTGCTTTCACTGTGACTGGGTATGAAACACACACATATGTATCCACTTACATCTGTACTTACCAAAATAACAGTGGTTATCTTGGGGTGCTCAGGATTTGTGTTCCTCAGGATGTTTGATATTTGTCATTTGATAATCAGTTGTATGTGCAATCTTATAATAACAATGCCAAACAAGCCCTGGAGTTAGTAGAAATTTATAATTCACGTACTGCAAGGAAACTCTGCAAGCCTAGATGACATACTCTCTGACATACTCTCTCTGTTCCTTAGTTTCCTCATTTATTTAAAGAACACAAGAAAATGGGTCTTCTCCAACTCATGAGGCTGCTGTAGGAATAATACAAGATGGAAAATATAAAAGTGCTTTGTAAAATTGAAAGAACAGTGTAAACATTAGGGGTTAGTGTTAGAGGTGATAATGAGTTTGATGATTCTCTTCCCAGGTGATTAAGGGGCACAGTGTACATTTTACTTTTTCTGTAGAAAACATTCCTTCGAAATGCAGATCCCATTAAAAGCCCATTCTGGACAGAAATTTGAACTGAATGCATCATAACTTCACAAGAATGACTGTATTTGGACGCTGCTGATGAAAGAATGGGGCCAGCATAAAGGAAGCCGCGGTGCTCTGGGCACTGTGTGCTGGTTTGATCGCAGCTGGCTGAACCCTGGGAGCTTTTGCACAGACACTATCAACATATTGCTTGTTCAGTGAGAGTTTATCTTGCTGCAGTTACTGGGGCACTAACAAAGCCATGGAGGTAAAGGAGCCTCAGCTCCCCTACCTGCCCAGAGAGAGGATTAGAGGGTTTCTTTTCTTTAGGTACCTGTGTCTGGTTTCTGTATTTGGAGGGCTTATTTTTAATAACCAAAGAGAAAAAGGTGAAGTGAATATATTCTTTCTGAGAGACTGGAAAAGCAATACGATCCATGATAAAAGCTTCTTTCTGTAAAATAAATGACACAGACTTAATTACTTAGCACTTCTCCGCATCCCACTTAAACCCCTATTCTCTTGGCTAGCACAACTTGGAGTAAAACAAATGCAAGAAGAAAGGAATTTTTTTTTGTTTTAAAATCTTTTATGTATTTCTTTTTGCTCCAATATAGAAAAATTTATAAAATGCACCTCTTGAATTGTTCTTTAAGCTGAAATTGGGTCTGTGAAGCCATTTCATCACTGGGCATTATTTCACAGGATGGTGGCTGTCAAAAAACTACATTAAACTTAACACATGGCAGACTGCATCTCAGAAGGAGATTCTGTAAGAATAAGTCTTAGAAGGAGCACAGAGCCAGAGTAATCAATGCTGAAATCTTGGCTTTGTAGCTGGTTACTACACAGAAGACTGACATGCACGATTCAGACTATGCACCTAGGTACACAGTGGGCTACTTCCTGGGTGCTGCTTTTAGGACATCATGAGGGGTAGTTTTATGAGCTACTGCATGTTTAATCTACATGTTTAACTCTATATAACAACACTTAGAAATCACACCTGACATTCATTGTGTGCTAGACATAAAAAAGTGGTTTTAGAATAGGTGACCCAGGTTCAGACTCTGGCTCTGTCATTTACCAAATAGAACCCAGGACAAATCAGTTAAATTATGTGAGTTCCTGAGTCCTTTGTCTTACCTTCTAGGGAATTTTAAAGGATTGGAGAATATACATGCAAAATACAGTGCCTGTGAGCTGATTAGAATACTCAGTTATTCAGAGAGAATATTTAGATTCAATACATACAAATTTATTATATAAAATGAATTTTACTGATCTTGGTTTGGAACGTAACAGATATTATTTGTTTAAAAATAAATATTATATACTGATTTATTATAGATTTACAAGCTAAATGCATCTTTAAAAGTAGAGCATATAGAAATAATTCTTTGCCTTTCCTCCCACTATTTAAAACCACCTATTAAGGGTGCTTCACTCAATGTGTATACTAATGTGTGTATTTATGAACAGAGAAAGAAGAATGGTGTTGGAGATAAACTCTCTTTGAAAGTGGCTATCCATTTTTAATCTGTTAATAAGACTCTGTGGACAGGCCCTGGCTTCTCTTCCTGAGACAGTGCAAGCTATCTCAGGAAAACATGCCGCTTGAGGCTTGATAGGCAGAGATCACGTTCATCTAAGTTAACAAGTTTACTCCTGCTCCAGGTGTTGGAGAAGAAGTTAGTCTGAATTTACTTTAGATCAAAAAAGCAATTTGATGGCAAAAAGCTACTGAGACATGTGCAGAGCCTCCCTTCTGTGACATTTGGAATGAAAGATTACAAGAAGCCACACAAGTCTGTTGGGAGTTAATCAGTCTAGTCACTAAGCAAAATATGTGTGTCCCCAACGTCCTTTGTAACCACTTTATTTCATGCTCTATTTATATTTATTGAACTCATTCTGCATCTTCACTCTGTTCTAGAAGCTAGGCACTTAAAGATGAATAAGTAGAGTCTTTTTCCTTTCAGAAGAAAGAGAGACATAAATGCATGTAGTACAAGATATAACACCTAATAAATATTGCTAATATTGAATGTGCTTGGTGCTGTCATAGAAATGCATAGCAAATATTGTGTTATCACAGAATAAAGAGTGATAATTCTGCCTGGAGGATTAAGGAATGCTTAAAGAATGGGTAATATTGGATGGAGCTGGGCTTGCCAGTTGAATACAGAGGACTGGAAACTTGGAAACATTTTGTAGACAGAGGAAGCAAACAAAGGCTGAGAGAAAGGTAAATTCATAATTCTTTGCAATACCCTTCTGTTCAGACAGAACGTGTATTGTGTTTAGAGTTGTAATTCAGGAAGATAAAGTTGGACTCATTTGGGAGGGGTCGTGAATGGTGTGCTGCATTGCTCGGACTTCATTCCTGAGACAGTTACATGCCGGCTATTTAAAAAGCATCATTAGGGAAAGGCACGGATACAACCATGTCACAGAAAATCATCTCCAGGAGCAATATGGCAAAGACCCTGGGGTTAGAGATTGGGCTAGGAGGAGGAGACAGGCAAAGAGTCCATTATAAGAATCATGAAGCAATCTGACAAAGGAACAAAAAGCCAGACATAGCTCACAATTCACTGTCAGAGTGGTGCAGCTCCTGCTTCATAAAATGTGATTGCATTGACTGTAACATTAATTTAAGAATTTCCAGGAGGTGAGAAAATTTATATCAATAATAGAAATAATTTTAGATAAGTTACTTGGATGAAACTAAAATTTCTGTTGAAAGTTTTTATGAAAAGTATGTATTTAAAAGTTATTCTCCCTTCCTCCTTGTGCTAGGTATATATTGGTGAGTGAGGGAAAGTCTCTTCATTCAATCATGTATTCAGTCTTCATTCACTAAATCATTATGGATTGTCTTCATCTCTTAGATACTATGCTGGGCACAGGGTGTTGAATGAGACATAACCTTTTTGTATGGGCACCTCACTGTTAAGAGACTTGCTCTGAAACTATATGTACCACATCAGGGCATACTTATCACACTGAAGCCTTTGATCAGCAGAAAATATAGTTTGGGACAAAGATTATATTATTTGTTAGAAAATGTCATAGTGATTCTATGATTTGAGACTATACGTGTGGTGTGGTGTTTCTGGAAAAATTCTCAAAACAAATCTATTTTGGAACATGATTTTTTCATTACGTTTTGAAAAATAATTACACACTGCTAGTAGGGAAAATGATGACATTATGCCAAACCATTCATACCGTCAGAGATTAATCAGTTTACTGTATTCCTGTATCTTAGACAGTTCTGAACCACAGAAAACTTTTTTCTTTTTTACCTGTAGTTCAGTATGGAAATGGAGGGTGTTGATATTCTTTTTCTTTCCTTTTTTTATTTTCTAAACATAAATTCTTCCTATAGGATAAAACTAGAATGACCATAGTAGTTTTCCAACATTTCATTTTGGGTAAGGAAGTGGCTACGGCATTGATTCTAGCCCAAGAGCGAGGGAATCTGCAGTGATCATTTATTTCCACTTGAGACAGCATATTTACCACACCAAAGCCTTTGCTCAGCAGAAAATACAGTTTGGGAGCAAGTGAGCATTGGAGACTGGACTATGGAAAACGCATAAGGTAAAGTTAATATACGTTGTAACAGTTCTGTTGCTGAAGAAAAAAAAAACTACCTTTAAAGAACTGTTTATCCATAAAATAAATCAAAATTTTTTCCCCTCTAGTTTGGTCCAAGTGGCCTGGCTTAATGGTCAGGAGTCTGGAGTTTACAGAATGGACCATAATGGATGGCACTAATGTATCCATCTTAGTTAATTACATGGTAACTTTTGGAACTTGAATAATGTTTATTGTTCATGTCCATCTCCTGCTGAGTGCTGCTTCAATTGAATGTCGCAGAATTTTATTTATGCTCAATTTTAAAAGAGTGTTCTGTAATCTAGGAGCTTATCATATTAACTCCTCCTCCAAACAAGGGCAGAGATGCAAATAAAGAGGTTATTAAAATCTGCTGTAAAAGACATAGATCTTTCATTAAAAGTTTCTAGACAAGCAGAAACATATAAGCTTAACTCAAGGAGATTAACATGGTTAGGTTAGAGGCTAATTGTGTTTTGCATCTGAAATGTAATAAAAGTTTGTACCCTTCGGGGGCAAATACAGCTAAGGTTCATCAATTATTACCATCTTTAATTCTGCAAACCCTGGAAAACTAATTCAGAGCAATAGTATGGCTAGTTAAGATGATAAATCTCTAATTAAACAAGGAACTATCTTCTTAAGTGAATAATCTGTATCTAGATCTCAGTGTGTCTCAGCGTATTTAACTGTGTGGGGGGGAGAAGAATCAGTGGGTTTATAATGTTCGAGGTAGAGAGCTTGAGGTATTTGGAAATGCTATTGACATGAGTATAAATTATTAATATCATAATTTCCTGAAAGCAAGTTTTGTCACTTCATAAATATGAACTTTATGAAAATTTTATTATAATTTTTCCAGCCAATTACTTTGTCGGAACACTGCAAGATGGATTCTTTAAAGCCCAAGTTCCATCTAAATAGTGTTGAAATCTGAAATGCTTCAGGCGCTGTCACAGAAGGGACACAGGTCTTATGTGTGAAACAAAAATTGTGAGTCATGGAGGAATGTTGGGTTTGCCAAGTGTGATTTTTCCTGTTTGTTTTATGGTTTTTAAAATATCCACTAGTAAAATATGATTTAAGATTTAACATGCATGGTATAGAAATTTATAAGAATTACTTAATTTTATCATTTTAAAAACATGTTTGTTGGATGAATATTCACAGTAGTTCAACTTGCTGAGAATTCCACCTCTTCTATAAGCAACACCAGCCAAGAGGACATTACTCTCACCCTCTGTTTCACTGTTGTCTACATACAATGTGATTCAAGCTATTAAACTCTGTCTTATCAAAAAACAACGTTGGCAAGGCTGTCACGTGCTTGGGTATTGGATAGATAAAGTCAACAATGCTGAAAAAGAAACAATGTTAAACTTTCAGCAATTATTACTTATAAGGTGAAATGAATAAATCACATTTTGTTTGAAAGAATCTCTGTATCTGATACCCAAGGACTCGACCTGTTAAGGCAAAGAAACTTTGACCCCCTTGCCCTCCTCAAAGAATGAATCGCCTGTGAGTCTAGAGAAGAAGGGGTCTGAAAAGAGTCTAGGTCTGCAGCATTAGTGATGATGAGACCATTTACTGTGGAACTGCATGTTAGCAGAACCTAGTGATACCGATGCATATAATCCTTACCCCCAGGCTTCAAATTAGAAAATCAAAGACCCTAATAGAGAAGGCTTAAGTTGAGACTAGATGCTGGCCTCTGTGTGGCTGCTTTGTTGACATCTTGTCACATTAAATTTACTAGAAACTTGAAGGAAGAGTAAGGCAACAAGAAAAGTGGGGAAAAAAATCAATGCATTGCAGCAGGTCTGGGGACCAATCTAAAAGACAAGCTTCAGTTGTATTTCCAATGTGCCTTTTTCATTTTGTGATGCTGTAAAAGTAAGATCTTCATTAGTTACCTCTGGTGTTTACAATCCCCACAATAGAAATAAAAAGGAAATGAGATGTTCCATTTTTAATATTACACATACAATCATTTTAGAGTGTGGAGGTTAATTCTCCCTGCAAAAGTGCATGGAAGGAATTAAAGGAAACAATTTGAACGTTTTAATTCTTTTTGTTCATTTCAAGGAGAGGAATTAAGCACCAAAACACAAAACAATTATATGTTTAATTTAAAACACATATTGATTTTTTCTGAACAATAGATAGGCACTGCCACTATATATAAAGCTTAACTTTCATAAATAAAACATTTCCCTACCTAATAACTCAAAACTAAAATGATAGTTGTAGCAGATGCCTAGTGTATCAAGATAATATTTTTAAAATAAAATGAATCTTAGTCATTGCTATTATAACTAATTCATGAAACAAACCAGGTACAGATGAGAAAACTACCATTTAAAATTTCGTTCTAACCCCTGCTATTATACGAAATGTACCACTTAATTTAGAGACCACTTGAATTCTGAGACACCTCCAAAAGCATCAACAGACCTGAACCGAACCCTTCAACTTATTGTTAATTGAATAGCATTCCAGGTATCATAGAATCTAATTGGACCGTGCTCATTAGAACTCAAAGTTCTAATGTTGGATTCTAAAGGAAGCCTTTCTCTTGGTGTCCATTGCCAAGTTCCTGCAATTTTGGCACTTTCAAATGCAAAAAGTTTGTGAGCTCCATTCGTGATGATTCCTTCATTTCTTCCCAAATTTCCGAACTGAGTCTCATGACATGCGAGGATCCATCATCTTGTATTGGGCATAGTGATGTTGCATATGAAAGGAAGGGACAGATTCTGAACCCCAAAGGCAAATGTATTTTGTAAAATTGGAAGTGTGTCCTGTTATTTCAGTTGTGTTTGGCTGTGTCCAATTAAGTTGAGAAATACCAGAGAAAGAAATGTAGAATAAAGCCAGAGAGTGTATATGTGCTGTAGACTGAATTGTGCCCCCTCAGTTCACATATTGAAGCCCAAACCCCGAACCATAGATCCCCAGTGTGATTGTATTTGGTGATAGGACCTTTAGGAGGTAATTGAGGCTAAATAAGCTGATACGAGTAGGGCTCTCATCAGATAGAGCTAGTGCCCTTCCAACGAGTGTCAGAGAGATCCGAGTGCTCTCTCTGCCGTGTGAGAAGACAGTAAGAAGGCAGCTCCATGAGCCAAGGAAAGCACCTGTACTAGACACTGACCCTGTTGGCATTGTGATCTTGGACTTTCAGTCTACACATCATGAGAAAATAAATTTCTGTTGTTTAGCCACCCAGTCTGTGGTATTTTACTATGGCAGACCAAGCGGACCAACACAGTGTGTATTAGGGGGCAAAGGATTCCTAGTCCAGACTTTTGCAGAACTGAGGAGTACACCTCATGCTTGTTCAGTCCAGCAGGCTTTCAGCCCTATGTAGGAGCTAGGCAGTGAAGAATGAAGTCTTCCTGTTATTTGCTTGCCAAATCTAAAGCAAAGTGAATTTTGAAAATGTTCCTTTGTTGTACCCATGACATAGGAAAACTGTGAAACTACAACAGATACAGCACTTGAACCTTTCTGTAGAACCCAGCTACCTGGACTAGTAGAGTTGTAACCATGACCATCTGGGGTATAAAACATTAAATAAAGCTTTAAAAATAGAAGTTGAATTTAATTGTATGAGTGTTCCTATAATGCACAACCTGAATTTTGTAGCCAAGAACTTAACAAGGAATTTCTTTTTTCTAAAGTTTAGACTGTGATAAGCAACTTTTGTAGTTCATTATTTTATCCATCTACTTTTCCTTCCATTTAATAAATAATAACGTACAGATCAGCAGTAATACCAGGCACTTAGAGAACTATTAAGGCACGGCCACCAATTTCAGGAACTCTCAGCAGAGAGTAGTGGGACATGGAGTAGGGGGAGAAGGCAGCGTCTTTAAGGAAGAGTGAAAACTGCTGAGATAGAAACTAAGTACCAAGGCCTATGGGAACACAAAGCAGCGAGTCCTGGCTGTGCCTTGGTACAGGGTGGTGTGACAAAGAATGTAACTATATGATCATTTGTTAATGGACGGGGAAGGACACATGTGTAATGTATCTGTGTGGAATCAGAAAAATTGTTCAGAGGCAGAGGAAATAGAAATGGGTGGCTAACTGGACATGTTAATGTGCAAGTACAGAAAATATGGTTCAAATAGGCTTCAGAACAAAAGTTAACTTTTACACCCTATTAGTTCTTACTTAAAACACTGCTATGTGTGATGAAAAAGAACTAATTCAATAAAAATGAATTACTGGCTACTATTCTACATTTTAAGTGTAATCAAAGGACATAGATCAGTGAAAATAGCATTATTAATGAGCAATATGGGACATTTGTTTCTTAAAATAGAAACTTAGTGAGAATATAATGATATTCTTATCACTTTGATGAGCTTCTAAAGTAAATCACTATAATTCCAGCAAGAGCTTCACTTACCAGATAGATTATTCTAATTTCAATTTCCACCATAGAACCTGGAAAGGCTCTGACAATACTAATTCTGAGAGGTTTTGAAGAAAAAGCTGTTCTCACATACTTATCCTGACCCAGCCAGGACTCTGCCTTTGATCCTCTGTGTCGTTATTAACAAAGTAACCCTCCTTGAATTGCCAGAAAAAAAATTAATAAATGAATAGTAAGTTAATTACTCCTTCTATTTTGGGCATGTACAAAAGTAAGGTCTCTCTCTTTACTGAGCCTCTTACTGAACCAAACAAGACCCACAGAAAGAGGGGGGAAAAGATTTGATTAACTCCTTAAGAGTAGTAGGTTATTAGCTAACATAAGAACATCAAGAAGTATTATTGCCTCATTATATATAATGACTCTTTTGGAAATGTGAGGTATTCAAATCCCTCATAATACATACTCAGATATCTCAAAGAGCTAACTGACTTGTCAGTGTGTTAAGAATAATAATAAGTAAATTGAGAAAAAATCATAATTCAAATCATAAAATTACAGAATTAACTCCAGGATGTTAATAATAATAAAACTGGAAGCAAGGAAGTTTGAGCAGCTGACTCAAGGTCACACACCCTGTTATTTTCTGAACTAGTACGAGAAGCTATATTTGTAGGTATGCATTCTTCTTTGTCTTCTTGTACTTTACATTTCAAAAGAATTTTATAAGTGGATTGTACAGATGACATGTATAACATGAATTTTATTTTACAAAATGATTTTTACCAAACTATATTTCATATTTTTCAAAATATATATGAATTTGTATTTATTTTTCCAAATTGTTACATCTTTGCCATAAGCATTTAATACATTTGGGAATAGGGTAGTAACTTCTTTTCAAATAAATTTGTCAATAAATATTGTTTGGTGTTACTACATGTTGAAATCAATGCATAATCTGTGTACCTGCATATTCAGGAATATTTTACTTTCCACCACTTTGTTAATGAAGTTAAAAAAACATCTTCAAAGAATCAAGGGAAAGTACACATTAAAACAGCAGAGCGTTCTAGAATGGACCTAGTGGATCAGCATTGAGAATTACATCTGTGGCGATAGAGACAGCAAGAGCAGTAATCATTAGCTCAGCAAAGAGTAAAAGAATTCTGCCTCACTGCATTAAATGAAACTCACTGTAAGTGCTTTGTTCAAAGGCCTGGCCTGTTGCATTAAAGACAAAGGTCACGTAAGCTTCATCTTTAATGTGAGCCTTTGTTAAATGTTCTTCTATTAACAATGAGTAGGGCAGATTAAAAATGTATAGTATTTGGTATCGGTGAAAAAAATATGTACACAGTTTACCATAAACAAGTCATATTAAAAAAAAAACACATGTGGTCCACATGTCACTTACTGAATGTGTAATCTTGCTAATTACTTAATATTTGGAAAAAGGCTTTGAAGATGAGAAGTGCCCTGTGTTAATATTATTATTGGAGTACTATAGCCTCCATAATTAAATGTATTTGCAAGTGAAAAAACATTTCTTTGATCTCTAGTGATAATAAGTGGTTTCTGCCTTCTAATTTTGTAAATTATAACTTCCCAAATTTATATTAAAATTCCAATTGCTAATAATAGGAAGTTTTAAAATATGTATATTGAAGAGAAAGTTTTTTTATTTTATGTACAGATAAGGAAATGATGATGTATTTGAAGACGGTATTTTAAGTGTATAGATAGCATATATGGACAGTCAAATATCGGCTGAGCTCTCACAGCAAATTACTAATGAGATATGGTGAATACCTACCTGACCTGGAAGAGACCGGTAAACTAATATTACAAAATAAGTCTATGATCAAAGCAATTAAATAGATATTTATTGCTAAATGTAATTGTGAGGGTATGATTTTATTTTAAAAATAAAATTTATTTAAAAAATAAATTTGAAATCATGTACCCTAGCTTATAGAATTGAGCCAGGCAAGTTGAATAATAAACTATTTAAAAGAATCTTTAGTCTAAGACTGAAGGTTCAGAAGAGGGTTCCAACACCAAACAACAGAGAAAGGACACAGGCAGATGGAAAGTGCTGTGATATCGCTATGTCTGTAAATATCCGGAGACTCAAACGCATCAGTCGTTTGCTCATGGATGGAGCACTTCCTAAGGGGTTTCGCTGAACACTGGAGAGCTGCTGGCTTAATATGAAAATATCTGATGATTTATTTTGCAATAAGTTTGAAGACATTTCCTTTACAATTTCATTTTTGCCACATGCTCTATCTTTTATGCAGGAGATACCTTGCTGTAATTTTCTCTAGCTAATGTATCTATTATTTTAAAATTATTCCCCAGAGCTAATTAACTTCAGCAGGTTTAGTTCTTATCACCTTACCTTATGGCTTTATACTCTTCTAATTGCTTGAACAAAGCTTTCTGTCAGAAGAGATGGTTTCAATCAGAATGCTTAAAGTATTAAATTAGATTCAACAAACATTTAGTTGAGGTTCTAATATGTATAAGTTATAAAAATCTTAAAATTAAGATAGAAAAAATGATTAGACTGATTTTAGAGGTAGAAATATTCTGTCTTTTAAATTAATATCATATTGAAAACTTTTGATATGAAATTCAGTATGCATATAAAACATGAAAACTAGTGTGGGCACAAAGGCTTTGAAAACAAGCACAGTATCTAAATAATTCAACGTTTCTCATTTGCCCCTAAATTATGTGAGTAATTTAGCTAATTACAAATAGAATTTGGCTGGAGATATGTGGCCTTTGAGTTTAATGTTAATTACTGTGGTTTCTGTCAATTAATTTTAAAGCATGGATCAAGTGAAATGTATTTAGAAACAAGAACAACTTGTCATGGGAAAAATTAAAAGGTGATTTTAAAAAATCTTCATGCTATAGAAATTTTTTATTTAATTGGCAAAATTTAATTACTATTTTTTTCATTTATAGGGTACTGATTCTGATTTAAATTTTATGTATTTTTTTGTATTTAATGATGACAGTTGACTTGGTGTTAGGTAAAAAAAAAATCTAAACATCACATAATTTGTTCATGTGTTTAATCTGACCCAGTTACCTGGTAAATTTTCTTTAAAAACAGTAGAGAAGATGAAAATATCTTCCCACATAAAATCGTTTATCTGAATATGCAAAAATCAAACAAAAGGAAAGGGTGTGTTTATTTACATCTATTTACTCATGAAATATTTTATAAGCACTTACTATTTGTACGGCCATACTAATCAATATGTAGTGAATGCAAAAATAAATATATACTTCTTGTCCTGATAATATCACAATCTAGTGACTAAAAACAAAAATACAATAAAACATGATGGACACCAAGCAGGAACCAGAGTGCAGTGGGAATAAAGAGAGGGGAAGTGCTAACTCAGCCTAGAAAAGTCAAAGCAAGCTCTGCCTACTAAGTGAAAGATCCATGGCTATTAATCACTGTGGTCGCCAAATCCAAGGAGAGTGTGATGAACTTAATGGAGGCCCAACACTGAAAAATGCAGATATAACCAAACTGCAAGACTGTTTATAGCATTTATGTTATTCATTCTCATGCACTTAATTTTTTTATTAAGCTAAACTACTTACAAAACACATCATTAATTTTATATAAATGTTAATGGCACAATTCTACAAATTAAAAAAAATTGTGCAAATTAAAAATAGCCTAAACTTTAACTCAGTTCAAAATTAATTTCCTTGACAAGAAGCTGCTTGAATAACAATTTGAATGTGTACTTAAAAAATACTTTGTGAAACATGGCTATGCACACATCGTCTTTGACATCAGTGGAGATTGTCCTTTCTGTTGGAAATGTCACAGACCCTGCCAGTGGCACAAGAGGAGGCAGGGCTCCTGTAGGGAGTGCTGCCCTCAGGTGTAAGCTATTTTTTATAACGCCAGAGTTGGCCAGGATTTTTCACTGGATTTCCTATGAAGAAGTAGCTGGGGTCAGGTTTGACCAGGTCTGCCTCTTTATTTTTTTTTTAAAGTCAATTAACAGAATTATTCAGTCTGTGCTAAATTTAAAAGGCATTCAGCAGAACCAATAAGCAAGAGTTCTGTCGTGATTCCAGAGAGATCTATTTCTTGAGGAATTTGACAAGGTTTGTCACTGCCAATTTAATCCTGAATTAAGTGCTTTTTATGACATTTGGAACCTCAAACTTCTCTTCTCCCCAGTTAGGGAGTTGAACAAAATAACATACTTTATCATTACCATCAAAACCTATGCCACAAGGCCCTACAAGAAAATATTTATTCGTTTTTATGTCAGTAAATAAACCCTAAGCAATTCAAGCCACTAAGAAGCTCTGTAAAATTGTTCTAAGGATGTGCTATCATTCTCTTGAGCGTTCTACTAAAAGTTCATTCAAGGGCTTTGGAACATGTGCTCTGAAAAGTTGGCAAACTTTTTGTACCAGAGATGAACTTTGTATTCTCTTTCCATCTTCTTGACATATTTCTTAAAAAGGCAGTAATTCAAGCCCCTGGCTCTGGTGAAGATGACAACTTTTAGGACAGTAGACAAAATTTCTCTCAAGATTGCTGGCAGTGTTTTATTGCCAGCGTGCGCCAACGTAGAAAGCAGTGAGTCACAGCCATGTGCGGAGCTCCTTTCCTCACCAAGGCGGTGCAGCCATGGCTGGTGCCAAGCCTCACAGGTGCTCCGTCTGTGCTACAAGTCACCAGCCCCCCTTTTTTCCCCCAAGCTAAGTTTATCTTGGCGAAGAAACTTTTAACACTTTCTAGGATGTCAGTGGCCCTTATAATTTTCAAAGGGGGTCTATAAAACAGGCAATCTTCTTTGATACTATTAAAAATGTACATCATAATACAAATGCCAGCATTTGTAGGTATAGTGAAATATTTTATTTTGTTCCAAACCACAAATGAGCTAGATTTTTTCCAGGGTTCACAGTATCTTTATGGTCAGTCCAACAGAAGTATTTATTTTTATGCTTGGCAATGCAATGCTTCAAGCAAAGGTTTTTATATTGGGAAAATCCAGATTAAGCACAAATGCATCCCTTTAACATCAAATTGTCTTCCCATGACAGTAATTTTGATTGTACTATGTATTTTCATGACAGACAAATGTAAGATGCTCATCAAAATGTTTGGCTCATAGTTTCACTATAATTTGGTTGCACATTAAACACTCATTATATTTTCTATGAAATTTAATGATGAATGTACAGGCATTAGCTATTCAGAAAAGGATTGGGCTTAAAATGCATCGTGAATGTCACATGCAAAGGCAAAATTAGAAAGTGCCTGTAGATTTTAAGGATAATGGGTAGTTTAATCAGATGGAAACTTAGCTTATTCAGGCAATGGGGAGAGAAGAATTCAGATTATGAGACTTAAGGGTCAGTGAACAAGCTCCCAAATTTCCTGAACCAAGTACAAAAAGAGTAGATTTTTTTAATATTTCCTTATTTAACTGGGAAAACTAGTTTGTATATCAAATGAAGACAAGCTTCTGTTCACTCTAAACAAATGCAGAATAACATAGATTATTATTTAAGGACAGATCTGAAGGCTTGATTGGAAATGAAGGATGAGACTCCAAAATGGCTCACACAGATGGGCAGCACATTGTTACTGGCCCTTGGAGACTTTAGTTCTTCTCTATGTGAACCTCCTCATACTGCCGCTGGAGTGTCTACACAACACTAGCTTACTGCGGAGTAGGTCGTTCACAGGAGCACAAGATAGAAGCCGGAATGTCTTTTATGACCCAGCCTCAGAAGCCACATGTTATCCTTTTCCTAATAGTCTGTTGGTAACATAGTCAGCTTTGTAGGGTGAGGGAAGGAATAGGGCATGGCTACCAGGAGACCATGACTACCAGGAGGCAGATAATTGGAAGCTATTTTGGAAGCTGACTACTACACCCAATAATAGACAATCACTGTCACCACACAATTGAAACATCTGGCACAGCCACCAAGAGATAAGACTAAAAACACCATTTCTTTCTCTATGTCAGAATTGAAGTGAACAAAACATTTTAGAGAATAATCCAGTTTTTTAAGGGGTTAGAGTAAGTCAATGAATAGACCCAGCAAGTTAACTTTCAGTGAAATGTGTACAGTCAGAACAAAAATAACTATTCATCTATCTGTTTGAAATTTATGGATCAAACAATTTTTATGACAATTTTTGTTTCCAACCTGAGTTTTAAAATCAATTTAAGTGAAAATTTATTTTTATAAAGAAGTAAATACTGTCTGTCCTGACTGGTGTGGCTCAGTGGATTGGGTGTCATCCCACAAACCAGAAGGTTGCTGGTTCCATTCCTGGTCAGGGCACATGCCTGGGTTGCCAGCCAGGTCCCTGGTGGGGGGCTTTTGAGAGTCATCCAATTCATGTTTCTCTCACACTTCAGTGTTTCTTTCCCTTTCCTTCTCCCTCCCTTCCCTATCTAAAAATGAATAAATAAAATCTTTTTTTTTTTTTAAGATTTTATTTATTTATTTTTAGAGAGGGAAGGGAGGGAGGGAGAGAGAGAGAGGGAGAGAAACATCAATGTGCGGTTGCCGGGGGACATGGCCCGCAACCCAGGCATGTGCCCTGACTGGGAATCAAACCCGCGATGCCTGGTTTGCAGCCCGCACTCAATCCACTGAGCTACACCCACCAGGGCTGAATAAATAAAATCTTTTAAAAAGTAACAAATGCCTTTCAATATCTGTATATCAACTAATTTATTTATAAAGCATTTAGTTTATTAAATATTTTAATTTTCCCAATATAATTTCAATATTAATAATTATATTTATTTTATATATTAGCTATTTTTAAATATTCATGATTATCTCTAACTTTTTACCTTCCTTTTTTAAAATATATAGAAACAAAAAATACTTTATCAAGAAAAGCAGGAGACTTCAGTAGAATAAAATATTATGGTGTAATTGAAATTTATTTTTACCCTATATACATTTTTTCTCCACAAAGATGCAAAAATACTCAATTATCTATAAATCAACAAGATGTCTTTTTATCAGAAGTAGTACCAAAATGTGTAAATACGACTTTCCTTCACATTAGTGAGAGATTGAATACACACACATATACACACACATATATACACTAATATATATGTATTAGTATATCACTAATATATATAGTATATCACTAGTATATCAGCCTCTCACTAATGTGTTATATATATAATACTAATGTGTGTATATGTATACACATATATGTGTGTGTGTATATATATAGACATATACACACATATGTGTATATAATCATCAGCATTAAACATTCAAACTTCCTGTTAGAAAAGTTCAACCATTCTACTATTTTGGACTATAGTCTAAATATAATGTACCAACATTTCAATTGTTTAATTCCCTGCAATATGTGAAGAATTGGAATACAAAGATGACTAAGAGATGGCTTTACCCACGAAAAGTTCACCTGTTAGTAGAGGAAACTGATGTCTCCATGTCTAGCTTACCCCCCATTAAGGCTGTGTGCATAACCCGTGAGGGCAGTGACGGTGGGAGCACAGAGCAGTGATCTAGAGACTGCTGTAATAATGCTCTGCATCCAAATCAAAATTGTATGCAAACAGCTTTCTGTTCTACAACTTTACGTGGTTATTTTGTTTTATTTGAAACCATGAAAAAATTCAGTTTCTGGTCCACCTTGGTACCACCTTAAGGTTATATAAATATATCTTTGCACTTACTATTTCCTCAGCCTTAAATAACCTTCCTCGGATTCTTCCTGAGCTTGGTTCACTTTCTTCTCCCATTCTCAATTTAAATGTTATTCCCTCAGGTAAATCTTAACAACCAATCTATCTGAAGTTGGCTTCCAAATTATTTTCTATTTTATTATCTTATATGTTTCCTTAATACAATGGCGCTATCTTGATTTTCTCTCTTCCTTCTGATTACCTTGCTGGCTCCATCATTAGCACAGAATATCAGCATATGTGATTTGGAGCAGGTCGTATAGAGAGTGTACTGGTAGAATCCCTACTCTGAGAGGTTCTTTTTTGCTTATTTAAGGTTGATCAATGTTTGATTTCATTTTTCAAAAATGTCTCAAGAATATGGTAAAGGCATAAAAGAACTAACCTTTTGAATATGTTTTCACTTTGGAGATGTCACAGGATTAAGCACTGAGATTTAAAGAAAAGACTAGAAAAGCATTTTTGAAATAATATTATTCCTTATCAGGTCTCTAGAGAATTTGTTACTTCCTAGTAGAATCAAGACTTATTAATGCCTACCCTCCCCACTCACCCCAGTCATTAATTATTTAATGGTTGCCCTGTATAGAAAAGTTGCAATGTAAATATATATTAATAAAATATGAAATTTGAAGGAGCTTTTACATTTAAAGAGATGATGAACTACATGCAAATCTATTCAAAATACAAGTTAGAAAGGGAGGCAAGCAAGTAGAAGGAATTCTTTCCTTTTTTGCCTCTAATGATGTGCTCTTAAGCAATTCAGTAAACAGAGATTTCAATTTTCTGATGTGCAAAAAAATAAAAAGTCATGGATGAAATGACACCTAGAGTTGCTTCAACTTTAATGTAAGTGTATAATAATATGAATTATAACAAAGAATAAGTCCCATGGGAATTCAGTGTTATTCATACCACTTCTGGCAGAGAATAATAAAAATAAAGCTTTAAAAATTTTTTGTGTTTGAGTGGAGTTCTCAGGGATGCATAGGATGTCTAGATTTTGAACACAAAGAAAGAAGTGGAAGGTGACAGGTAGGGAAGGGCATCGAAGTAGAGGGAAACACCCAACCAGGAGAAGCAGAAGTGAGTCATAGGAATAATGAGTGATTGTTCTTTTTCCTGCCTCGTAGGCTCCATATAAGGATAGATTCTGGAGGGCCTTGAGCACCTGGATGAACACATTTTATTTTGTTTCCTTGCAAATGAAAAGTGCTTATACACTTGCATACACTTCATTGGTGTGCTGTATTCTTCTATGCAGCATATTTCATCTGCCCAAGGGGAGAAAGACTTAATGGTTATCAGGAAAAAATAAAAGTTAGAAGTATTGAGTGTCAATTGATAAATTGAGTGCTTATTAGGACATTTATAGTAATCCTTCTTATTAAATTTCTCAAGTTGAAAATTTTGATTTCTACTTTTCTTTGTCTTTAATAGGTAAGGATTGAATGATTACTTGTAATAGAAATACTCTCTGTACATGTAAAATAAGTACTAATCATACCCAACTTATCAAAATAATTCTGGAATCTATTTTTGCATCATATGCTATTATGAATGTCTGGAAAGCTTTTTTTGAGTTATAGTGAATCACTGATAATTTATGACATTCACATTACTGATGATGTGTGATATCAAGCTATTATATTAAGTGTTTTGTATTAAAATGTATGTATTTCTTTATTGATCACTATATATTATTTAAAAATCATGGATTAGATTTATTTTAGGAAATGGGATCTCCTAGCATAATTACCCATTAAAGTCAAATGATCTTTCTTTAGACTTTTAACTTTACTTCTGCTTCAATTTTTTATTTATGTACATACTGGGGTACTCAGAATATAGGAGGTCCTCAGAGAAAACTAATGAAATTGTTTTCTAGGGACTTAACTTTGAATATCTTATTATTATTAAATCTCAACTTTCCTCTGTATGTTTGAAATGCTTGCTGAAATGGTTCAGTAGATATTGAAAAGGCTCAGAACAGATTGCTGATATGGGGCGGGGAGAGAAAACAGCAAAAACTAGTCTTTAAAATGAACTTGGACCGAGGCCAGAAGCATGAGAATGCTCACTTTAAAGTATTCAGAGCTTTTTTGATAGGAAGTGCGGGAGGGTGGTAAATCTTTTCCTGCAATCTGTCTACCATTCTGCCTGTTTAAACGCTAGAAAGGGGTGGGTGTTTGTAGGTCACAGACTGCATCTAGCTAGTCTGTCTGAGAACATTCTTATATTTTTGCCACATTTTTCTTTGATTCTTATTAGCCCCTCTGACAATTTTATTAGATTCATTTGTTGAACATTGAGTTTATTTCTGTCAATTTAAAAAAAAAATTAAATTAATACTTTCCATCTCTTATGTCGGGCATATTTCAACTGTTTTCATTCTGGTAAAATAAACCATACTACATATAGAAATGTAAAAGTTCTATAAAAGTACTTTTCTTTCCCACTGGGAAGAAATTTACCAAACCATCAAAAGTTTTAAACAACTAAGGATTATTTTATTTACTGCTGAATAAATTGAACCATTTACCTGCTTTAATCTGTCCTAAAATAGATGCCTATTGCTTCAGGTCATTTTTCTGGCTATAATATAGAACATACAATTTATTTATTGTTTTTAAGGGTTGTAATGACCCAAACTCAAAGTAATTTAATTAAACCAAAGAATCATCTCTTTCTGAAGTCAATTTATTATTTCCTTTATATTTTTCCTCAAAAATATCTTAAAATTTATAAACACATGTACTTTTTTCTGTAATAATTCATTTGTTCTCTAGGCTGTATTTCCTTTGATGCACCTCTAAAATATTTAATTTTCATCATTTCATCCTCTGTCAAATTTATTTTCCTAGAGTTTCATTACTTACTTTGCTCTCAAACTTTACTTTGTTCAATTATAGGACATTTATATTCCTTAACTAAAACTACTAGTTCCATATGTAGCAATGGACTTTATGGTTGAATGACTTGTTTGGCATTTAGAAATACAGTTTTTCCCCCATTAATCTTCCTCTTTTAAGACACTTTGAATCTTTCTGTCTCCATTGGCCTTATTAGATCATTAGATTTTCCAATGATGCTTCTCTTTCTTTTCAAGTGTCTTGTTTCAGGATTGAACAGGATTTATTATTTACCAAAAGAGTTCACATCTAATGAAATCGTATTTCCTCATGGTTTCAAAAATACACTTGGACTTATGTTGTCCTTTTGAGATATTACTTCACATACTTTGGAGAAGTGCCATACAAAAGTATATAAATTTCCTTCCAATCTTTTCTACACTATTCTCCTCTGAATCATTTGGGATATTGGATTGATCTGTTACTGATAACAGAGAAATTTATTAACATTGTAATATTTGGTCAAGCATGCATGGTTCTAGCTTTAAATAGATTATTTATGTACTATTAAAGTTTTCCGTGTTTATCTTTATGCTACCAGGATGCACTGTGAAGTGGTCATTAATATGTTTTGTTATTAAAGCAATGGAGAGATTTTGAAAACTTTCTTGTACCAATTATGGAAGGAATTGGAGATTTCAACTTTGCAGAATTCTAACGCAGTTGTGTTATACTGAAAAAGGTCAGAATGAGGTTAGGGTAAAAAAAATTCAAATAGCGTGCGATTGCAACCATGTAACAGTGTGGTTCATAACACTGCTAGCACAATTGTGTTAGCTTTTTGTTTTATAATATACAGTTCATTTGAGAGGATTCTGTGTTTACTTTAACCTTTTTTTTTTACTTGAGGTAAATTGATCTTTGATATTCATTATGTAGTTATTTAAAAATTAATGAATAGTAGACAAGGAATCTCTGTACATTTACTTCAACTTTCTCCTTTAGCATTTATATGTATATTAATAAGTTCATATATTTGGTCATATCCAGGCCAGGAATACTCAGCTGCACTTTACCTTTTATGCAGATATGCATTCTCTGGCCAGCTTCTTTAGACTTTCCCCCTCATTCTATAGTTTTATAGGTTCACCATGGCCTGAGAAGCAGTTTTCTTACGTAGAGTGACTCTAAGTCATCCCAGGCTTGCTTACTTTCTATTATGGTCCACGGATCGACAAAATAAGCATGCCTCCTGCTCTGACAAACTCAGGAAGTGTGGAAATGCCTTTCATGACCACCTCCCCTTCCCCTGCTGTTTGAGGAACATGGTAGACATAATATTGTGCTGTTGTGTCTGGGGTTCAAAGACTTTACACACTATGAATGTTGAGGGCCCTTTCACCTGATGTGAGGTGAACAAATACCCCTACAAACCTGAATACATTTCTGAAAAAATTTCTTCTACCAGTCTCTTCAACATCAGTCATATTATACCCTCAAGGGGGGATTGGTCTGGAATCACAGAACCAGTAGTTAATTTCCTTCATGGAAGCCATAGCATGGAAGTAGCTGGGTGTCTCATTTTGGAACATTGGGGAATTTTGCTGTTCAAAGTTTTAGTTCTCCATCTTTGACTATGCACCCAGTTCGGGAAGGAAAATATCCCATTTAAATGGATTGTGTAATTTCAGGAGATGAAAGGAAAACTGTAGAAGAAATAGAAAATATGGATAAGGAATAATGTAAATATTTGCACCCTGGCTGGCGTAGTTCAGTGGATTGAGCACGGGCTGCAAATCAAAGCATTGCAGGTTCGATTCCCAGTCAGGGCACATGCCTGGGTTGCCGGCCAGGTCCCCAGTGGGGGCCACATAAGAGGAAACCACACACCAATGTCTCTCTCTCTCTTTCTCTCTCTCTCTCTCCCTCCCTTACTGTCTCTAAAAATAAATAAATACAATTAAAAAAAAGAAATAATGTAAATATTTGTAATTGAGACAATAAAGTACTACAGGTATGTATTAACTGTGCATTAAACATATGAAGAAGAAATCTAAATCTTTGCAAAGCATGCTGAAAGAGTACTAATGGGACAGAAGAAGAAAATAAATGATAACATTGGGAAAATAGAGTTGAGAGTCAAACTATTATAAAAAAGTTTTAAAAAATTGATGGCCAAAGATAAACTTATATACCTAGAGTATATTTTAAATTATTTTATTCTTAGCTTAACTTTTAAGTTAAATATGTGTTACTTTGTAGGAAAATTGAAATTCTATGGCAAATACCTCTTCTGTAGCAAATTCCAATAAAGGGGCATTGACTACTTGAAACGTGCTGCCATATGAATGAACCTAAACAGAAACCACATTATTGGGTTGATGGCCAGAGAGTGGATAGACTGCTTTGATTGGGTCACTAGTGGGAAAACAAATGTTGAAGATTATGAAAACTATGTTTTGGAAATAGTTGCAACGTGGTATGTGAGTTGGATTTAATATTTAACCAAAGTCAAACTGCTGTTCTTGACAACTTCAATCAGTGTTTTATTCTATTTTTATCATAAGCTGCATGTACTAAGTCACATATTTTATTCATTACAAAACAATCATTAGGTCTTTCTTCTTCTTGCATGCATATGCACACACACAATTTCTTTCTTTTCAATAAGGTTCGAAGTTGATGGACTTGTTCCTTGATTTTTTTTGTCAGTGCTCTTACTGCACTTGCCAATTTAACTGCTGAGGGTTAGCAGGCTGACAAGTTCATCATAATCAGCATCTATTCCATTTCCATTTTATACTCAAGGTCTACTGTTGCCAATTCATTCAAGAAGGTGTTTTTATTTAAGTGGTGCTTAAGTGCTGGCTTCTGTGCACTGTGAATGCAGTACTTACAGGGAATGATTCTGTAGAATGGTTCATTCTGTGTGATACAAGGCGACTGTGATGTTCTCGTCTATTTCAGATTCATGTGAGAATTTTCTTCCCTCTCATGTAACAAGTGTCGATCTGGCTTATATTATCCTCTAGCACTTCGTGAGCCTCTGTGTGGGTTTCAGGGGAAGACTTAGACAAAGCCTTTGCCAGGAAAGAGTTCCAAATATATTTTGCTCTTGACAATTATAATATGTAAAAAGTGAATCTACAGATAACTGATAGTTAACTGTAAAATATGTTATGTAAGTTGTTATTTTTTAGGAAATGAAATTATTGAAGGTTTTTTTAGATCTTAATGTTTTATTTCTTTGCTGTTGCATATGTGTCTAACAATTACATTTCACAGCTATATATATTGAATACTTCTTTCTTTACCTCATGATCCATAGGAAATGCATTTCTCAGTTACATGCTTGCAACCAGCATTTTATCTCACTGGAAACAATTCTTAAATATATTGTCAGAATTACCAACATTTATCTGTGTAAGTAAAAACTGAATAAGTCTTTATACCCCTCTGATCAAAAGAATTCCATATTTCTGTGAATCTGAAGATCTCCTCTCTATATTCTCGACATGTTATTGGTGTTCACACTTAATGTGAGAAGGTAGTCCTTGAGTATTTATTCTTTGATATCATATTCATTCCTCTTCTCAAGTTGCTGTGAGTTTCCATTATGTTTTATATCCTTTGGGGATTCTTCATAGTAGAAAATCTAAAATCCTCTTTTTCCTCTTGATCCCAGTATTAAGCTGGTATGCAGGCACACAAAGGATTTTGTTGTTGTCATTGACTCCTTAACACTTAGAGGGTTATTACTCTTAAGTGCAAAATGCATTAATGTTGAAAAATTAGAAGCTATAAGTAATGTGATTTTTTTACTGTACCATTTTTAAAAGTGCCTACCTTTAAAGTATGTCATATTTTCTCTTGATCAGTTCCCTATTGTTGCTAAATGATCTCCTATCTGGACATTTGCAATAGCCACTCCACATCCCTTAATCCACCTTTATCTTGCTTATATGGTGTTCTCTTTCAAATAAAGAAATGTCCATGTCACTTCCCTGATCAGAAACCTCAAGGCTTATTCATACTTATAGGAAAGAAGTTATCCTCCCTAGCATAACATTTACATTTCTTCTACATCAGACAATCACTGTTATCACCTACTGTCATATGAGCATACACTGAACTATAATTCCATTGCACACTTTGATGGTTTTTGAACTTTTCACAGTCTATTCTATCTCCATACCTTAATTCATTGTGTTGTGTTTGCCTGGAATGGTCATTTCCTACGTTGTTATCTAATAATGGCTTAGTTTTACAAAGCATACATCAAATTCTACTACCTTCATTTTTTAGAAAATCTCCCTTTCACATATTCACACTTTATTTTGTTTTATTCATATTACAGAATTGATCTTAATTTAACTCATATACTGGTTAAATCCATCTTCTCTTCTACTCAATAATGGAATCCTCAAAGACCTGAATGTTGGTTCCCTCCAAACCTACCACTGTTTCATATATTCAGTGATCTTTATTCAATGTTACATCAGGGTATCTTTATTTTATTATAATATGTTGGCTCATGGAGCGTCCATATTTTTCTAATGTTGTTTCTTGAAACACAAAGATCTTTGCATGCTTTACTTCAATTATCATCTGCACCCACCAATAAAGTGATTTAAAAAAGACTGCAAACTTTTTGAAAACAGAGATAATATTTTTCATATTTGTACTAAAATATAATTTTTAACAGAAATTATTTTTTCAGATGGAGGTATTTTGCAAAAGAGATTTTTTAAAAATATGCCTGAGTTTGTATACTCAGAGCACAATATCTTATCAAAGACTCCTGACTTGTTGAGTAGTTTTCTTGACTTTGAAAACTACTTTTTTATTGAACCATCAAGGTATATTGGAAGGAATATGAAGTTCCCATGAAAAATGTCCAGCTCCAATCTCAGCTTAAAACTATTAATCTATAATTTATTATTTAAAGAAATGTAATCATTGATGTATATAATGTTTTGCAACTTATTTTTATTTTCTAAACACTATTTCATAGGTATTTATTCTTGCCAGTATCTAGACTTGCCAGTCTAGCTCATTCTTATTTATCACTGTAGATCATTCAATACTATGGATGTAACAAATTTATTGAAAGATATTTTAAGGAGGAAGTCACTGTAGTATAGTGGTTAACAGCTTTGGTTAGATTCAATTTGTACATTAAACCTTTCAAACCTTACTATATTTCTCATTAGTTACGTGACACCTTTGCTAATTTCCAACCTGCGAAGACATTACTTAGAAAATGGCTAAGAATTACTGGTGCTAGAAAGTATGCTCAGCCAAAGGAACTTTAGCTCTTTCTTAATGAGGGGATACTACCAGCAGGTGGCAGCAACTTTGACTGGTAGTCATAAACACCAAAAAAAGGGGTTTTATTAATTATAGGTGGTTCAGGGAACAATTAAAAATAAATGACCTAAAATATGACATCCTGGAAGTAGACTTATTAATAGAGTTGTGTTGTGTGTTTGTATATTCTATAGTATTGTATAAAAATTAATTCATATCTGTGCTGCACTTGATGAAAATGTGTTCAGATGCATGCCGTTGCCCAGATTGAATCAGCCTTTCAACAGATTTATAGCTTGATTTTAAATATGAAACTATTCTCTGTATGTTAATAAAGGTAGTTGAAAATGATAAATTATGACCATGGCAATGGTAGTTGAAGTTTGAGAAGCAGAATGCTTTTCAAAGAACTTCTATAACTTGGTTGGTTAACAAAGGGTCAGAAGAACCCTGACTCTGACATCCAATTATTGAGGTTTATTTTTTGGCTCTGTCAATCACTTAGACATGTGACTTGAATAAACGCATGCTTTTTCATTGTGAAATAGGAATAACAATAATATTGACTTCATCATGTTGCAAGGCTTCAATGAGATCATTGTAAAGTAAATCATTAGCAGTACCAGGAATATACTAAATGCTCAATAAAACATAGCAGTTATCTTTTCCAAATATGGTTGTACACAGTTTTTTAAATTAAATATCTAGTCTTATATCTTGGTAAGATCTGTTGTTCTAAAGTCAGTCTCAATGTTTCCTGGATTATTTTATGTTTAACATATCAGTTTACATATATATAAAAACTTTTTTGTACTGGATTGTGTGTGTGTGTGTGTGTGTATAATCAAGTACAAATTCATTTGCAACAGAAATAAATATTGAAGTGCCAGGCTGTTGTCAGGGGCAAGGACACAAATTCCAAGCACCCCCATGTTCTATCAAATAGATCTAATGTATGTCTGAAAAAGTGGCAATTTTCCTAGCAGTTAAAAAAAATACAAGATTTACATCATCCATTTTTAAAAGCTCTTGTCTGTTGTTTTCCTCTAGTATATTGCTATACAGTATAAATTAATATACATGTAATTATACCCTCCTTTATAAAAACAAAGAAAATTGACTCTTGTTTGTTATTTGAAGTTAATCAGCCTATTTATATCCCTTTTTTAAAAAGTTAATGTATTTTCCATAACTATTTAGTCTGCTTATACTCCCTCCCCACCATAATCAACATACTGTTGTCCATGTCCATGAGTCCTTTATCCTTTTTGCTCAGTCCCTCCACTCTTACCTTTACCCCTTAGCTGTCATCCAGCTCTCTATCTATGAATCTGCCTCTATTTTGTTTGTTAGTCCATTTTGTTCATTAGATTCCACAGATTAGTGAGATCATATGGTATCTATCTTTCTCTGACTGACTTATTTCACTTAGCTTAATGCTCTCCAGGTCCATCCATGCTGTCACAAAGGGTAAAATTTCTTCTTTTTTACAGATGTAAATTGTTTAAATTCTCCATAGTTGTGTTATCCACTCATCTAATGATGGACACTTGGGCTGCTTCCATACCATAGCGATTGTAAATAATGCTGCAATGAACATAGAGGTGCTTATGTTCTTTTGAATTAGTGTTTTAGGTTCCTTTAGATATATTGCAGAAGTGGGATCTTTGGGTCAAAAGGCAGACCCGTTGTTAATTTTTTGAGGTATCTCCATACTGCTTTCCCATTGACTGCCCCAGTCTGCATTCCCACCAACAGTGCAAAAGGGTTCCCCTTTCTCTACATCCTCACCAGCACTTGTTTATTGATTTTTTGATGACAGCCATTCTGAAAAGTATAACACTGTAACTCATTGCAGTTTTAATTTACACTTCTCTGATGATTAGTTACATTGAGCATCTTTTCATATGTCTATTGGCTATTTGTATGTCTTCTTTGGAGCATTGTCTGTTCAGGTCCTTTGCCTATGTTTTAATTGGGTTGTTTGTTTTTTGGTGTTAAGTTTTATAGTTTCTTTATAAATTTTGGCTATTAATGCCTTGTCTGATGTATCAGTGAATATGTTCTCCCATTCTGTGTACTGTCTTTTTATTTCATTGATGTTTTCCTTTGCTTTGCAAAAAACATTTTAGTTTGATGTAGTCCCATTTGTTTATGTTTTTTGTTCCTCTTGCCTGGGGAGCTCTATCTGATAAAATATTGTTATTATTCAATAAATGGTATTGGGAAAATTGGAAAGATACATTCAGTAAAATGAAACTATACCACCTTCTTACGCTACACACAAGAATAAATTCAAAATGGATTAACAACTTAAATGTTAGACTTGAAACCATAAAAATTGTAGAAGAAAACACAGGCAGCAAAATGTCAGACATTACTTGTAGCAATATTTTATCAGATACATTATTCTTAATTTTCATGTTCTTATACAATGCTTTAGGGTCAAGAGATACAGTTTGGAAATACATTTTTCTTTTTGAACATCCTAATGTAACAGAATAATAGAGCACAATTTTAAATTAATATAAGTATTTAATTTTCCATCTGTACACTTTATCTATCTATTTATTTATATTGTTGTCAAGTACATTTGTATCCACTTCCACCCCATCTTGCCCCCCCTGCCCCATGCACCCCACCCCCCACCCTCGAACCTCCCCTGTGCACTCTAATACAGTTTTAATTGTGAATCTGTAGATGCACATATTTTTATCTACCATGGCCTGGGAGAACGCAGAACAAAATAAACATTTGTGACACTCAGAAATATTAAATTCTTATTTGGTAATGCTTTACATTTTCTGTAGATTTCAACACTGAATTCATTTCTATATAAATAATTAATTTGTATAGAATCCATTGTGTAAGTAATAGGCTAGGGAGATAGATTGCTGTGAACAGTTCTAACAGCATTACATCATGACTCTATAAAATGTACTCATACTAAATCAGAGTGCCATTTTAGAATCAGTGAATTGTTGACATGGAATCTGAAAGAATCAAACATTTATAGCATTTCAGAAAACCACTTTCAAATAATGCACCTTAGTAAATTTCAACTGTGATGTAATTCCTCACATTTAAAGTTATCCCCCAATTTTCCCAACTGTAATGGGTGAAGCCATTAAACATCATTAAAAGAGTGAGTAAGGCCATGGGAAGAACTCTCCTGAGAGATGCGAGAAATACGAAATTATTTCAGTTCTACTCAAGGACCACATGAGCTCTCATATTATGTGAACTTCCTCATTTCTGTTTTCTTACAATGTAAAATTGGGATCATAAAAGGAACTAAGCTTATATAGGGTTTTAGTGACAATTTAATGAAATAATAAAGTGCCAAGCACAGGATCTGAGTCAGAAACCTTGTCAATTTGTGGTAATGATTTTCATTTTTATAGAATGCTTCAAATCTTTACCTGTTTTCTCTCTGAGTACCATTGCCCCATGGTGCCATGACACCCCCGCCCCTCTCACCCACATCTGTACAAAAATAACTGTAGGCATAAATTCTAAAGAGTAGGCTTTGGAATCTGAACTTCATGATTTATCAGCTGTATTAATTTAAGGAAAATATTCAAACTTCCTGAGCCCTATCTTTATCTGTAAACAAAGTGAAATGGTACTTAGTCCAGCAAGATTGGGGGAGATGCACATTTCAATCCTGGTAATGTTGTGAAGATCATTTATAAACTATCATCATCTCTATGATTTCTTACTGACATTCTACACAAGGACTAGAAGAGGTAACTGCCTTTCCCTACGTATTAAGAGGCCTTTTCATTCAGGAAGGTAATGGCAATTGTCCACCAATATTCCAGGTCCTTGTAAACAAACAAACAAAAAAAGTCATACCTGCTCTATGTAGTTGAGATTCTTTTGAATAGAACATCATAAAATAAGGTTTTGTGGATGAGAAGGGAGAGAAATAGATTTCACAGAAGAGAGAAACTGTGATATGTAGAGGTAGTGATTTTTTTCAAAATGGACCTAAAAGTTCATTAGTGGTGAGCCAGGAAGTAAATACTCAGAATAAAACCGGAAAAGACACCAGAGCTCATGCTGCCTGTCACTTGCCAAGCCCAATAAGCAGAGACAGAGATTGAATCTTTATGGGCACTTTTTCAGATGGTTGGCGATCTGATAAGATGGTGGGTTTGTACCCTAAAACAAACCATCTTACATTTTCTTTCCAGGCCAACATTTGTATAACAGGGGATAAACAAGGTGTGGTAAGGGGTTTTTGAAATTCAGGGAGAATTAGGTGAAAGAAACTGCAGCATTCTTGTCCTGGGCAGTTAGCTGTTCCCAGGGATGAGTGGTCTTCTGTATCTCCCTGGAACACAAAGGCCCAGATGCCTCCACTTGTCCCCAGGCGGTAATCACTAGCAGTGCCCCAGGAGGCTGGCAGTTTCTCCCAGGAGCCAGGACGGGCCTTATCTGTAGTTTCCAAAACAAAAGCTTTAACATATCCATTACTTACTAGGCTTATAACTATTTTCCTTAAACTAAAATTTTCCAACTCTTGAGTGCCCTACCAAGAACACCTTTCCCTTTCCTCTCCTGCTCATCTAAAAGGAGATACAATATATTCTGCACAGTAGGTGATCACACCTGTGTGCACGATTAAATGCCTCTGGTGTTTTGCAAGGGTTAAATAAATGAAACAGCACTACAGGAAGTAACACACCTGTGTGCTTTTGGCTAGTACCATTACGTATTGTTAACTGGCCAAATGTTGTCAAATAAGTGTACTTAGTAGCTAATTTTATGTGAAAAAACCAACAAAATCGTTATATGTTTCTGCACGTGTTCAAGGGTGCCTCTGCTACTTGGCTGTGGTATTATTTTTATTCTAAGAATGGAAACAAGAAAATAATGTTGCTCAGGGTTGTTCCACCATCCTGAAACATGTGCAGGAGTTGATGTTTGCATTCTTTTACAAAAGGACAGCATTTTGTTGCTTTTTTGGTTCAAAGTAAAAGTGTAAAAATTAGGAAATAAATCATGACAAGCCACTGTTTTGCAGTCATTACTGCATACATTAGGGGGTATTTTAAAGTGTGTGTCCTAGTGACTTTGTCCTCTTTGGGGGCATGTAATGATCCCCCAGAAAAGCACTACCTGGAATGTGGTATTGATATTATGAAATAGAATTTATATGTAAAAAGAAAATCATGTAGATCTGTATTTTTACTAGGCAATGTACACAGGGCAAATATTAACAGAATATAAAAATGCAGGTTCTAAAAAGCTGTTTTGTTCATAAATCCAATTAGATGTCTCATACTGTTGATGTCTCAAAAATTTGGTGAATTTCTTAAGAATTAGTTAAATGATTAAAATTAGACAATCGATCATAAAATGATTGCCCATGTTAATGTGGTTAAAATTTCAGGTGTATGAATTTACTTGAAAGTGAAATACTATAAACTTTGATGATAAATGTTACATACTTTAAGAAATGACATTTACGAAAATATATACCTAGTATCAGAATAAAATTCTAACCTGTAAAAGCCTCCCTTCTGACAGTGCTTTAAAAAAGTCTCTCCTTGTTGTAGTCTAATAGCTTGACTGTGATGTTTGCCATTAAAGAGCAAGTGCCTGTACAAATATTAATCTTACATTATTACTGCTAAATATTCAACTGATTTGAATATTAAAATAACCCAAAGGCTCTTCAATAAAATATGTGATTACTGAAATAGTGCAGTCCCTTTTATCATGCGAGGCATATTCCATACATATATTAATAGATGTCACATTTGCTTAAGTAAATATGTTAATTTATAATAGTGGCAAAACCTGAAGTTTAACTCTTTGCCTTCATAATGCTCTTTCCTTTATATTTAAATTTATCTAGTACACTGCAGTATAATTGAATTCTGTGTGTGATAACGGTTGAATTTTTGTACTATATTATTTATTTTAGGGAACTCTGATATATTTTTAAGAATATCTTTTTTAATAATGATAATACTATCTAACAAATATAACAATTATTATATGCCAGGTTCTGTTCTAAATATATGAGTTGTTAAAGTTTTTAATCCTCGTAACAAACCCATAAGGCATTTATTTATTTATTTACCTATTTATTTATTTATTCTTTAAATGACAAAATTGAGGCTGACAGTGTTTAAATAAATTGCCCAAGGCCATACAGGTAGGAAATGATTCCAGTTAATGTGGTTAGATTTCATAGTAGGTGCCTTTATTTACTAAAATTTAGTTAATAAAGATGAACAGTAAATAAGCAAGATGATTTTTTTAAATAATAAAATATGCAAATATGAAATATGACTGTATGAATAACAACCTTTTGGAAAACACTTTGTGTGTGTGTGAAATGGCCTTTCCATTGTGAACGCACATGAAGTGAAAGAAACAGATGAAAATTAGCTATGATCGTGAGTCTCAGTGTCCAGCTTTAGAACTTGTACATTACAGTCCAGACGTGACTCATCCATGCTGGGCAGAGTACATGAAGGCTGAGGAATCTACCTAAAGTCCTTTATCACAGGCTTCCTCTCTGCCATTGCAAGACAAGAGAAACTGTAAGCAGGGACAGATGAAATATAATTTTGACGTTGGAAAATGTCCTTCTCAGTTTTCCTCTCTGGACCTTGTTCTGTGCATTAAGTTCTTTGTCCCCGTTCTCTCTGTTCCCTAGAACAGCTTCTAGGGAACAGCTTCTATAATAGCTTCTAGAAGCTTCTAGGGAAGCTTCTATTCTTCTGCAGTTGCATCTCAATTATTTAACATTTTTATGATGGCTTGGCCCAAATTTACCTATGCTCACAGAATCTAGACGTTAGGATTTTAATGTTATCAAACTCAGCTATCTTAAAATACTTGAATCAGTTACAAAAGACATATTTGAGAAACAAGTAGCCTTCTGTATGCAAGATACTGCTTAATATAGATGAACAAGTGTTTTGAAGTCAGACAATCAGTTTATTTTCCAGCTCTGTTACTTTTGTGCTCTGTGAGTTTGGCTAAGTTACTTCATCAATCCAAATCTGTTTTTTTTTTTATCTCTATAATCAGAGAAAATAACATTTATCTCATTGGGCTATGGGGATTGACTTTTTTTAAATCACAAGAAGCGTTTATCACATGGCAGAGACTCTAAACAATGCTTCCTTTCCTCTTGCATATTCCCAGTGGAAAAGAACATGAGATGTTAGTGACACAATTCATTCTAAAAATGTCCTCATGTTGGGCTGCAGCCCTGATCCCTTCAGACATCACCTGCCCTTTCCTGGTTTACTTCTGGAGCCTGCGGGGCTTCTGACTTCTGGGACCCAGTGCAATCCCCAAATCTCCCTGGACCTCAGCTCTCTCATCTGAAAATGGGAGGATTTTATATGACATTCTCAGCCTCTTCCCATCTATAAAATTTGGCACTACTTTGCTATACACTTATATTTAAGTTTTTCCCATTTTGCTACTCAGTAACTATAATGCTAGTGACAATGGAAATATATTTTTCCTTCCCTCTAACTTGCCATTTTAGGGGATTAATTTTAAGGAGATAATTCTGATGATAACGTTTAAGGCAGGAAATTTATTTTCAAGTAAAAGCTTAAACTGAATTTTAATATCCGATACAATTACAAAAGGAGTAGTTCCTGAATAGAGCAGGGCTGAGCATAGCGAGACCTGCCTGCTCAGCCTCCCTGCCTTGTGGAGTCAGATTTCTCTCATGACCACCTCTTCCCCATCACCAGTGGCTGTTTAAGTAGCTTCACTGAGGTGAGACTGAATTTTATTAAACATAATTTTAAAACTACTCTTTTCAGTCAAGTGGTGGTTCTTATGGTAGGTCTTTCAATCCCTGTGGCAATCTGATGCAAGCTACCTGTGCTGCTGGGGCTTATGACCCAGAAAAGATTTACTTTCCAAATACCTCAGGCCACTGTTCCCTATTCCCCCCACCCCACCCACCCCACCTTCTACTTCTCAAAGGACTGGTTAATAGAAAAGTCTTTTAGGATAAGTAGTCCAACTCCAATTGCTCCTTTAAAACAACAAAGAAAATACCACATATAATAGAAAAATTTAAAATCAATATTAAAAACCAGGGCACAAAACATGATTGATTCAGAGGTGCTATGTGAAAAGTTTCTTTTCTTCATTTGTTTTTTGTCCTATGTCTAAGTTCATTGTCTTCTTTCCCAGGAAAGTATGTATGGTCTTCAGCCATTGTGTCTATCAGTCTTGTGAGCATTCAAATATTTCTGTCATCCTTTCCAAGGATATGGGGTATTAACCCCCAACACTTGAAAATGTCAACTACTCTAACTTCATTTGTTTTAGTTAATGTTCCCATGTGGTTTCAATTGTGTGTATGTGTGTGTGTGTGTGTGTGTATATATAATTGTATCTTTTGAAAAAGAAATATTTTTTGTATTTATCGTGTAGTGATCACATTTGAGAAGAGCCCAAGTTACTTTATCTTTTATCACTGATAGGATAGCTTTATTATGCCTTAAATAAAGAACCATAGATCATATACTATTTCATCTTTTAAATGACAAAATCACATTTCCTCTAATGAGGCTCTTGTACACTAAGTACAGTGTATAGTATTCTGTCTTAAATATGCCTCCCTATAGACTATTGCCTGTAATATCCCTCGTTGTGACCTTACATGTGAAAACTTTTCAATGTGGATTTTCACTAAAGCCAATGAGCTTCAAAAATGTGGATTTGACATTTCTGCAGTGATATGAGGACTGGCTTTATATTTTTCACTATCTGTTTGTGAAACTATAAGTGTTTCTCCATATTGTAGCCCCTTTTTAACATTTTTTAAAACTTAGAATTTGTGGGAAGGAGAAAAATCAGTAACAATTTTTATAGCAGGTTTACGTTTTTTCAGTATGAGTATAATTCCACTATATTCACATACTTTTTATATATAAATCTACTCCAATTACCAAATTAGAGAAGGCATAACACTGAATATTGTTACTATATTTTGACTGTCTGACTTATGTATCTTTTAGATGGTATTATTCCCTTAATTAATCATGCATAAACATAATTTTCTGAATGTTATTGAGGATCTCTTGAAATATGCTGTCATCCTTAAAATTATTCCATGCTATTCAAACGCTTTCTCTTCCATTTTGTTGCATATAACTTTTGAAGCACAAAATATAAAATTTGATTTTTTAAAACTTGGCACATGTTTTCTATTTAAAAGCTCATATTTTCAATGATATATGCTTAACATTCCACAGGAAATAGCATTACTTGTCAATAAACACAGCGAGATGACTCTGTTATGGTCACTCAATGCTTGATAGACTGGTAATGATCCATGCTGTGAGTGACACAGACTTAATGATCCAAAGCGCCAGTTCATACAGCCATTCCAGTGGCTAACTAACCATGCCCCTTACTCACTTTTTCTTATATCTTTAAAAAAATTGTTAGAAAATAAGCGACAATTTTTATTTATTTATTTTATTGTTGTTCAAGTACAGTTGTGTCCATTTTCACCCCACCACACCACCCCGCCTTACCATTCTCCGCCTCCCTCCCTCAAACCTACCCCCTTTCGCTTTGTCCATGGGTCCTTTATACATGTTCCTTTATGGCCCTCCCCGTTATCCCCTATTATCCCTCTCCCTGTTCCTCTCTGGTTACTGTCTGTTCTTTATTTCAATGTCTCTGGTTATATTTTGCTTGTTGTTTGTTGTGTTGATTAGGTTCCACTTAAAGGTGAGATCATGTGGTATTTGTTTTTCACCACCTGGCTTACTTTGCTTAGCATAATGCTCTCCAGTTCCATCCATGCTGTTGGGAAGGGTAGGAGCTCCTTCTTTCTTTCTGCTGCATAGTATTCCATTGTGTGAATGTGCCATAGTTTTTTGATCCATTCATTTTCTAATAGACACTGAGATTGCTTCCAGCACTTGGCTATTGTAAATTGTGCTGCTATGAACATTGAGGTGCATAGGTTATTTTGAACCAGTGTTTCAGAATTTTTAGGGTATCTTCATCATCATACAAAGGAATGCGGAAGTTGCTTCCTTTTTCTTCCTTCTCTCCCAATAAATATCTTTCTCATTTTGTTCCATTTTTATTTTACACTAGTTTATTTTCTATTCTTTCAAATTGTTGTTATGGAATCAATCTTTGTGTATCAGTCTAAACAATTGGCTGAGCTACTATCTTCTTTAAGCACTCACTTGACTCAGTTTTCTTTGTCCTTGAACAATTTAGAGATATTCATGCTGTTTAATGTTCTTAAATTTTCATTTTTATAAATGTTCAATTTTTATACCTTTTACTTTATGTCATTCATTTATTAAATATTTTACTAATCATCAGACCCCAAATTTGGAGTGTAAAGCATGGTTCTTGCCTTCAAAAAGCTCATGATTTAATAAGGGAAATGAACATTGAAACTCTTGCAATTTTCAAATGGCTATAATAAAGATATATGTATGATACAAGGGGATACAGATCACAGAAAGTGATAAAGTTTATTTGGAGAAAGTCAGAATAATTGACAAAGACAAAAGTATTTGAGCAGACTGTGAATAGGTATAGTAATGATTTAAAAGGGTGGGGAGAAAGCATTCTACATAAAGGTATTGATGTTTGTGAAGACAGTGACATAAATGACTTAATGCTTCAAACCCAGGGTAACGTGCTCAGGAAACTGCACTTTGTGGGTAAAGTGGTCAGAGGTGGGTAGGTGCCAGGAGATGGGGGGTTGTTTGTCTTTATTACATGCATTTATTTATTATACAATCATTTATCAGATCTCCTGATTGATTTAATAGATGATCTACTTTCATGTGGATTCCATTTATGCCTATGTGAAAATAGATATATTTGTGTGAAAACCTTCAATCAGAGGAGTGTAAATAAAATTCATGCTTTTGACACAGTTCTAAAATAGTGTGAGAGACAGACTAGAGCAAGGATGACAGAGTCAATTTCAAAGCTGGAGATAGCTGAGGTAACAGAGGATGAAGGCTTACACCACTGCCATGCTGTGGTAGAAAGAGGGAGAAAGTGAGGACTGTCTAAGCTTTGGATTAAATAGGATTTGAAAGATTGGATGTGTTGGGTGAAGAAGTCTCTGAGGTAACTGGTTTGATTACCTCGATGGATTTGTGGAGCCAGTTATTAGAACAGAAACTTGAGGAGACAGTGTTGGAATCAGGGCAGGGAAAGAAATGCTGAATATTTTGGAGGGAGAGTTTTATGAGTATGATGTAATGATGGAAAATTTGAGTACAACTCAAATTTGAGTAAACTCAAAATTTAACATCCATACACATCACTGGGTAATCCTCCTCACATGCAGGTTCTGGTTCAGTGGAACTGGGGTGGTGCCTGAGATTCTGCAGTTCTGACCAGCACCTGGGAGATGCCATGATGTCTGCCCTTGGACCACACTTTGCAAAGCAAGGGTCTAACAGATAGTTGGATTTAATACTCAACTGAGAAATATGAACTTGAGATGAAGACTCATAAGGCCTGAGCATATTTGTGGCAGCTGAAACCTGATAAAACCCTTATTAAAATATGATAAAAATTAATTGGCAAGTGAGGAACCTCAACTTTTAGACCAATAATATTTGAATCTAAGAAGTGCCCAGAAAGTGAGAAGAAAAATAAAGACTATGACTGATGTCTGTTGAGCAAGACCATTTGAGGAGTGCGTAGAGAAACAGAAAGCAGCTGAGCAAGTGGAGGATTGCTGGAGAAGAAATAAGGTTGGGAATTCTTCAAGTTCCTACAGTGAAAAGAAGGTTTTGGGGAAGAATGGGTCAGTGATGTCAAAAGTCACAATCAATGAAATTAAGATGGGTTACAGACAATATTCATTTTATTTAGGGTATTTTCAGTTATGCAGTTGGTGGCCATTTCTGGGCAATTTCAGTGGAGGCAGAAGTCAGCAGAAGCCAGATAATTGTGGTTTGAAGATTGAATTGAGAGGTAAGGGATCAGAAGGAATAAAGAGAAATTGTTTTTTTTTTGTTTGTTTGCTTAAAGAATTTAATTGAAAACAGTATAAAAGAAGGAATAGTTGGTAAAAATTCTTATATACGATGATATTTTAATTTCAATATTCAACTTGGCTGGTTTTACTCCTTTTTTTATTTTTTAGAGAACTCTAAAACCTTAGGAAAATAAATAGATTGGAAGTAGAGACAAGGGTATTAGTTGTAGTCTGTCATTAACAATCCATTTAATAGAACTGGAAAAATGACAGCTTAAATGAACCAGTCCAGATTCCATATTCCCATCTCTTCCCCCATCTTTCAATTCTTACTAGTAAATCAGTCACACTGGAGAACCACTTCATAGTAGAATACTTCACAGGGATAATACTTTATTTGATCCATTGAACCATCTCCTTTAATTATGTCACTTCTGGAAAGTGGGGTTCTTTTCTCCAGAATTGAGACTTAGTTTTTGGCAGAAAGTCCAAAGAAAGACAAAAATTATCGTCAGCGATGCACTTAAATGCTGCTAAATGAAAATCAGATTCCAGACAGATCTAGAAATTAAAACTTTGTTTTATTTTCTCAATTTAACTCTGGGCTTCTTCAGTTACCTTTTCTACGTTGGGGCTACTCACCAACTGGTTTGAAATTGATCATGAGCTGAAACAGTTTGGATGGTATTTTAACTTTTGATTCCCAGGGATTAGCATAGTGGTTGAAAACTCGAAAGCTCTTCTCTAGATGTTTACTGAATCAATCAGTATGTTTTATTACTTAATAAGGGCTTTAAAAACCATAATAGGATAGTGATAAACTAGTTAAAATACCCATTTTAACTTTAAGTGTTGTATATATAGCCAAAGGGCATTTTGGAAACACTTTCTCCAAAGTGGAAAGAATGTTGTGAGATGATTTTGGTCTAGTATAAAGTTTACTATCAAATCCTTCTTATGTTTAAAGTGTAGTAAATACATAGAATTTGAGCAGCTTCTGGCTTTTTTTTTCTGGTGGGGTCAATGTGAAGGTTATACTATATGAGATATAAAAATGTATCAATATGTTTTAAGAGCTATGTTTTACTGTCTACACTGGACTGGAAAGTGTTTCTTAAAAGTTTAATAGATTTTCTTGATTTTTGAATCATAATTCATTTGTAGAAAAGTGAAATTGGATTGTTTCACTATAACTCCCAAGTGGAAAATCATTTCAAGAGTTCTATGAATAAGTGCATTTGCACAATCTGATTGGCTACCCTAAAGGCAGAAGCAATTATATTATGCTAATGGGCATATTATGCTCAGAAATCCAAATTTACCATTCTAATACATCAATGTATATTGTCGTTTTAAAGAGGTAAGCTCATAGCTGTCAAGTTTTGTGAAAAGAAAGCTTGTAAAGCAATTGTCAGGTTCAGGGAACTTGAAGCATTTGTATATTTCTTGGTAATGATCGAATCTTTCCTTTGACAGTAAATAAAGAGCTGAAAATGGTGATAACCTTGATTAAATATAACATAGCTGTGCAAACATTCTGTAAAAGGCATTCTACATCTTTATGTGGAGTTCATAACAACCTGAGGAAAGTTACTTGGAAATTTGCTCATTAAGAGCTTGGCAGAAAAGCATTTTGTTTGCTTTGCCTAATAAAATGGACCAGTGGATACATAATTTTTCCTGGGGCATGCAGTTTATGGTTGAAAATGTTGTGATGTTCTTGTGACACCATTTACCATCAATTTTTATTTATTTTATTTTATAGCTCATCAGAAGTTTTAACAGGGTGGATTTCCTATAAAAATGAGTTGCTCCAACTAAGAAACATGAGATGATACATAATAAATGCAGATATTTTAATCTGTATTTTAGATGGAGATAAAAAATATATGATGAGGTGGTTAAAACTTTTAGTATGTAGAATTTTTTTCTCAGATAATTTCTGGTATGTTCTTCAGTAAAAAGTCATGTAGCCTTTACATGAGGAATGACCTGTGTAAGTCAAATATTGTATTCTAAATTTTAACAAGGGTGATTCTATGAATTAAAGAGAATTAGCAGCTCCTATATTAGAGCTGGCTAATAAAACCTTATTTTCTTTGAAATATGGTAGTGCTTTTAAAGGTTATTACTAATATAATGAAGGTATGAGTTGTAAGCAACCCACTGAGTGCACTGTCTTTGTCTATGACTGTGGTTATTCTTTTGTTTAAACAATGCAGTGTATCAAGAGAGCATGACATAATTTCATAGGAGAATATAATAAAATATAATGACATTTACTAGTCCCTAATTCTCCTACTATGTTATTTTGTTGGTTCATTAAACATTTTTTTCTTTCACTTTAATGTTTATTGATCTCCAGTGAATATGAAAGCCTTTATATAGCTCAGCTCTTTAATTTGTTATTTGAGTAATTACTGTTCTTGTATTTTTTGTTAAGAATTTTTTTATTAAAATGTTTTAAACATGGAATGTAATCTATCAGGGAAGCTTTGTATTAACTTTAAAACTCCCTTGCTTTAATTTACAAGATATTTTCTGATCTCATTATGGGGGATTCAACAGCATAACTCTCATCATTTACATAAGAACAGCTGATTGGCCTCTCTAGGTAGGGGGATTTGTATCCGAATTTTAAAGCACTAAACCTTTTTAATATCCCCCTGATAAATCAGCTTTTAAGATGAATCTAGCAAATAGGTGTTGAGAAACTGTAAACACTTAGCTAAGTGGTTACAAATACATAAGCAATTACAATGAGGTAATTTTATTCATGTAAGGGTTTGGGCTTAATTTGAATCAGACAAGTATCAAGGACTCTATCTGGGGTCCAGTGCCACCACTGCCACCACCACCACAAAAGCAATAGATACCTTTGCCTGGGCTGACACAGAAAGTCAGGAGTTATGTGAGCTTTCTTTTCAAAAACTTCTGCCACAAAAATGATAATGTCGAGGACGCGGAAATGCAATAGATTGAGGAAATGAAATACTCTTTAATAAAAGAAGTTGTATACACACAAATTGTATTCTTCTTTAGGCATTTTTATTACCTCAGGGTAGTCCCTTGCACTGAAGTGCAATTATTTGTGGAAATAAAATGTCATTTAATAAAAGGAGTGAGGCAGTAAAGATTTTATTCTTACTGATTTGAGTCATTCCATTGTTTTATATTATGAGTCTTTGACACCTAAAAAAATACAGTGAAATAAAAAGACCCTAAAAATTGGCATTGCTTTTTAAGAACTCTTCAAAACCCAGTGGATTTATTATATTTGTTTTATTCTATTTTAAAACATTAACTTTTAAATGTTAGCTTGTCAAATCTTTTCTTTAGATGCTTTGTATTTTTGTTGTATGAGGTATCTTTTTAAAATTAAATATTCTAAATACTTGCTACTGCTATACAAAAATACAATTGTTTTCTATTATATTGGTTTTATATACAGCAACTTTGCCAAGCAATTATTAAACTTAATTATGAATTTGTAAATTCTTTTGTTGCTTCCATGTAGGTAATTGTATCAGTTTTCAATAATGACCATTTGGATTCTTTGTTAACAAGTTATAGCACCTATTTTTTCTACTTGTATTGTACTGGCTAAAACATTTATTAGGTTTTAAAATGATGATAGAAAATATGTGTCCAGTACCAAAAGAAATGCATTTAGCTTTCACCATGGATGACACCTATTGCTGTCTTTACCATGTGTTCTTAATAAATTTAAGATTTCTATGTAGATTTCTTTTTCCAGTTTTTAAAGCTTCCTGTAAACATAGATACTAACTTTATTGAATGTATTTTTGGCATGACAACGCAATGCATTTATGACCATTATGTCAGTGTCAACAATGACTTCTTCACACCATCTATATGCATTCCTAATATTGTTTTTCTTTAATTTGCGATCTAACAGTTTCCAAAAGAACGTTGTTAACACCTGACACACTATAAAAACAAATTCAACATTTTCTTCCAGTAACTATGTCAGTTTTTTTATTTACTTTGATATTAATACAATTATATCAGCTCTCCTTTGTTTAGAATTTGCCTGATTTTTTTATTTTTGGCTTTTAATTTCCAGTGTATTTATGTTTTATACATTTTTTGTAAATAAGATAAAGCTAGGTTGTGTTTTCTTTTATCTAGTTTAACAATTTTTATCTGTTTTAAACTAGCAAGTTTTCCAATTCTTTGTTTTTTTGCGGGAGGAGCATTTTTCCTGTTTTACCTACTAAGAATGTTGCTTGTCTCAGATTAGGGGAACTAATTATTTCAATTTTCCATTTTTTCTGTGCCCAGTGTTTAGTCTATTGCCTTCAAGAGTGGCTTGTGGTATCCAATCTAGGACACTCAAAATGAGAGAGTTTGTATTACTTAATTCTCTTTCTTCTGGCATTCTTATAATTTTTGCCTCTAAGGATTTTCTTCCCCTGAATTATCTGCCCTTTATTTTTTAGGTGATCTATATTGGCAATAGTTTCCTCAAAATCTATTATGCTTTATTGCCAGAAACAATGGGGATTAAAAGAAATAAAATATGTAGATTCCAAATCCTAGACAGCAGCCCTGACCAGTTGGCTCAGTTGGTTGGGCATGTCCTGCAAAGAGAAGGGCCACTGGTGAGGTTCCCAGTCAGGGCAGCGGGGGTGAGTATAAGAGGTAACCCACTGATGTTTTTCTCTCACATTGTTGTTTCTTTCCCTCTCTTGCTCCCTCCCTTCCCCTCTCTCTACAAATAAATTTTAAAATGTTTTAAAATGTATCTCACCTAAAGAAAAAGCATTAATATGCAATGAGAGCCACTTTCTTTAAAAAAAATCTTAGCAAAGAAAACTTTAGAAGTAACCTGGCCAACTTTCTATTTATTTAGTTCCTCAGTTTTGTCATCTGAAAAACAGGAACTGTAATACCTGCTTTGTAGCATTAGTTCTTTTATTTATTTCTTTTCTGAGGTTTTATTTATTTATGTTTAGATAGAGGTGAAGCAGGGGAGAGAAACATCAACATGAGAGGTGAAACATCAGTGTAAGAGAGAAACATCGATCGGTTGCCTCTTGATTGGTTGCTTCTTGCAAGTCCCCATACTGGGGACCAAACCTGCAACCTAAGCATATGCCCTGACTGGGAATCGAACCAGCAACCTTTCGCTTTGTGAGATGATGCCCAACCAACTGAGTCACACTGGTCAGGGCAACATTAGTTCTTTTATTAAAACTAAAATATGTGAAACCCTTGGCTCATTGATAGCCACATACTCGGCAAATGGTAATTAATATTAATAGTCAAAGATTTATGTTAAAAAGAGTATTTAAATGAGGAATGCCTTTTAAGAGGAACTGGAGGTAATAAAACATGAACTGCTAATGACACTATGAATGATTTGAGGTTAAAATGCACAGCTTCAAATTTACAGTGCATGGGGCATGAGGAAATATGATATGGTATGGCAAATTAAGCACAGTAATGAAGCTTAACCATTATTCAGCTTTTATCAAATAGAAGTGGCAACTTTAAAATTAAGACAAAAGCAATTTTAAAATGCCTTTACTATATCAAGTCTTCTACTTGTTTGAAAGGTATTTACTGATCTGATCAAGGTTTTATGTATGTCATTGATGGTCCTTTTATTTTATTAGTTCTCCCTAGCTTTCAGGAACTCTTGAAGAATTTTCAGGTTCATATTGATGGCATCAGGGTATGGTACAGCTGCATTATAATACCACATTGTCTCTTGTTTGCTTTTATTCTATCACTGTTTTCTAATGTGGAACAAGAAAAGGCTCCTTAGACTTAAAAACATCTTATAGCTGTGCATGTGCTTATGCAAAACTGTGTATGTGCTAAGTCTACATGGTTAGGACTATACCTATGGAAGAGAAAGATATCTCTGGATATATTATTTTACAATCCTATTTTAAGACACCAAGATCCATCCCCTTTATTTTCTCAGTTAGATGGTAATGCCTAAACATGAGACTCCAAGATTTATGAACTCTGCACTGCTATTCACTTATTTTTTAGATTTTATTTATTTATTTCTAGAGCGAGGGAAAAAAAAGAGAAGGAGAGAAACATCAATGTGTGGTTGCATCTCATGCATGCCCCTACTGGGGACCTGGCCCACAACCCAAGCATGTGCCCTGACTGGGAATCGACCCTGTGACCCTTTGGTTCACAGGCTGAAACTCAATCTCCTGAGCCACACCAGTCAGGGCTGCTGTTCACTTCTTATTTGAGCTAAAAAGCCCAGAATTATCCTTGACTTCCTCACATCATGTTCAGTCCATGAAGAATATTCTCATTTTTAACATCAAAATACATATGGAATCATATATTCTGATTCCCTGTCCTACCACTGGCCCCAAAGCCACCATCCTTTCTCACATTTGCAGACTGGTCTTGCTGCATCTACTCTCGCTCTTCCCCAGCATATCCTCTGCAGAGCAGCCTGAAGGATATCTGTGAAACCTACACCAGATCTTACGTTTAACTAAGATTCCTCCAGTGTTCTTCCATCACACTTAAATGAAAGCAGATAATCCTCACAGTGGCCCTGACTATTCCCTTGGAAAAAAATGTACCATGCTTCTCCTTGCTTCAGTCCAGCCACAATGGCCATCCTTCAGTTCCTGAAATGTTATTCCCTAGACACGCATATGGACTGCTGCAGAGCAGTCCCTGCAGTGTCCTCCTTTGGCCTGCATTACCTTGCTTCATGGCATTTATCATTACCTGGCTTTATGCTTTAATGCCTATTTGCTCATTCTGGATGTTCTTTACCTTAGCTGCATATCAAAAATTTCTGAAAAGTTATCAAAATTATAAATCACATACAAAAATTCCAGAATTACCTGGAAGCATTATATAGATGAATCTCTTGGTGGAGTAGGAGAGGGAGACACCCTAAGCACTGGGAACTTTTAAAAACTCTGCAACCAACCAAATGACAACCACTGTATATTTCTTCTCTCTCTCTCTCTCTCTCTCTCTCTCTCCTCTCTCTCTCTCTCTCCTCTCTCTCTCTCTCTCCTCTCTCTCTCTCTCTCTCTCTCTCTCTCTCTCTCTCTCTCTCTCCATAGACTATAAGCTCAATAAAGCCAAGGTGTTATCTATTTTTTCACTCCTCTGTTCCTAGCTCTCAGAATAACACCTGACATGTAGTAAGTTCTCAATAAGTAGTTGTTCATAGTTAAACAAATTCCTTAGTAGTCCTCACCTAGAACACATAAGCAAACAAACATGCACCATTGGCTCTGTATAATTCAGTGACCTTTATACCTCCCATTTCTTTATTAGTTCAGTCACTCATTTAAGAATACTTACTCAGTGCATTTAGTGAGCCAGATAATATTCTAGGCTCTCAGATCAAGAGCTAAATAAATATGTATCTCTGTCCTTGTGGAGCTTACATTCTCCTCAAGGAGTCACATTCTGTAGATAATTATAGTTTTAGAAATAAGAAAATCTATGTTATTTTAAAGAATTTTTCATTATTCAATGGGTTTTCTTGAAAAACCCTCTTAACTTTTTTGGGTTTAGTCATAACATTGTTTAAGGAATTCTTCCCTTTAAGTCAATGTAATTGAAACTGTTATTTTTGTGCTGCTGTTTAAAACATCTTTCCAAAGTAATTTTAGAAGATTCTTTCTTTCTTAAACTATGACTAATTAAAAGAAAACCAGTTTTCTGCTAAAGAAAATAATTGGATGCTAACAGATTTACAAGACCTGCTACATCTGTCATAAGAAAAGCTTAGTTTTCAGAACAAAGGCAACTGGAGGGGTAGCTCAAAGGTGTCCTTGATGGCATAAATACTGGAATCACTTAAAAGTTCTTTTGAGGCCCTGGCTGGCGTAGCTCAGTGGATTGAGCGCGGGCTGTGAACCAGGCATCGCAGGTTCGATTTCCAGTCAGGGCACATGCCTGGGTTGCAGGCCATGTCCCCCAGCAACCGCACATTGATGTTTCTCTCTCTCTCTTTCCCTCTCCCTTCCCTCTCTAAAAATAAATAAATAAAATATTTTTTAAAAAAAAAGTTCTTTTGAGTTTTGCATACTCTGATCACTCACTTAATTTTTCATCCATCTATTCGAAACACATGTTCAGGTGCTAAATATTACTACATGGTTTATCAAGTCATAAAGTCATAATACATGTCCTCTGCTTTTAAGAAGCTCATTTTATCATATTACTTTTGTCAATAAATAGGGACAAATATTATGTCAAAGGTGATATAAAACAAGTAGTGCACATTGCAAGGGAGAACACAGAACCAAGCTTAAACTCTGCCCTCAGCTTGTCTGATACAAAGGCTGCTTTTACTGTAGTTCTTTGTCTACTCATGTTACCCATTCTTTTAACTCCCTCCTTTTGACTTATACGTGCATGCTACATGTGTATTATACTTACATATGTGCATGTTCACACTGCATTGCATTCACTCAATACATATATTTTTTCAAATTATATAGAACATATTAAAATAATTGTAAGAGTTAAGTCATAAAAGTCTAGAAAAAAGTCCAATAAATCCAAATGCACATCATTCCAAAAAAGCTAAATAAATAACTGTTCTGAGGCATAAGACAAAAGAACCAGAGGTTATAATTAACTGGATACAAAACCAGAATCTCCAGAAAGATCGAAATGTTTACAGCACTGTAATGACTGCACATTAGACACAGCTTGCTGGCCATGAACCGTCCCTCAGAGACGAAGGCAGAGCAGTGGTTCTTAAGAGGGAACACAAGCACCTGAGCTCCAGGAATGTGGGCTTCTATAAATTCTTCCAGGCTTACAGGTTGATCTAGTCCCAGTACCTCGGAGACAGATCTCAACACTCAAGAGGGAAACATCTTGGATTCAATTCTGTTACTTTCTCCGTAGTAGTTTTTGGAGGAAATTCTAGGCATTTTAGAAGTTTTTTTTAAATTTATTGCCTACTTTTTCATTCTTGGTTGGTTCTCTGGCCCTTTTCATTTTGGGAGGCAGATGAGTCCAGGAGACAGAGTGTGGGCTCCAGAGGCACGCAGGCCTGGATTTCCAAGCCGGGTTACAATCGTACCACCTTGGAAGAATTAACTCTCTCATCCTCAGTTTCTCTGTCTGTAAAATAGTAACAGTTTATATCTCACAGGTTTTTTTGAATGATTACATTAGAAATTCTTTGTAAAGGCTCGTAGGTAACAAATGCCAATTTGTCCCCACATCTGTCTTTCTTGCACATTACATCAATTTGAGTTTAATCTCTTGTTCTCACTTGGGCCAGCTGTCATTACTGCTCCTCCAAAATTGGATGGAAACCCGTCAGTGATACAAGAAATTTATTTAATCAATAAAGGTCATTGAAATACAAAAATGTAGGGCGACATGATTTCAGAATGAAAGACAATTTTTAAATTGAGAAAATTTAGCTTTATATAAAGTCACCACAGTGTTCTCGTTCTTCTCATTTATCTGTGAAACAAACAAAATGTCAGCCTGGATTTGCATTCATGTTTAGAACGGACTGGATAACTTCGGAAGCTTGTTTCTACTCTGATATCCTTTGATATGATTTTGGCCATGGACACTGGACTGAGTAGCAATTTACCTAAAATAACATTAATGGTCATTTTATCCGTGGTAGAAATCTAAAAGGAAATGGCTGCAGATGACTTATAGGTTAACTATTTGTCTTCATAACAACTTTAGTAAAATGCATAGATAGGCACTCAAGTCAACAATTCAATAATATGTGCCTTTTTGTGACTGTAAAATTCTAATATATCAATATAATTGCTTTAGAAGAAGATAAAATAGCACACTATATACATCTAATTAAAAATAAGATATCAGGCAGAATAGAGTAACCAAATTTATTTATACTCATAAAAACATAAAGTGAAAGGCCTTTTATTCAATATGTTTATTCTATGTTTTTATGACAAATTCAAGGAGTTATTTTTTCTAAGTTTTGTTTCACAGTTTAACTTATATCAGTGTGCTCTCTAAAATATGTTTCTTGGATGTTAGCAATAACTGGAACAAATGAGATGCTAGCTGTAGCATTAAATGGAACACAGCCTTATTTACTTGAATTTCTTAAATTAGATCATTAGAACACAACACTGTGAAAAGTAATAACATGTAATATAATTTTAATGACAACCAAATGCCTGAACTTTTGGCATATTACTTTATGAAGGAATACTTTCATTTGGCATATATCAGAGACCTCTTAATGTTGCATTTCTGCTCACACTAAGATCTGTGAATAATTGTTAGGAGACTGTCTTTGTCATAATGGATAAATAAGTATATCTGACTTGACTAAGACCTCTTAGTTAAATAAAGACCTTTAAATATTCAATATCTATACTGGTTTAATTAGAGTATAATATGTTTTGTTGCTTTTAACAGCCAGAAATAATTATTCTAACATGTTCTTTAACTAAATCTTGGTATATGGATATTATATTGCTAATATACTTTCTGGAAGTTCATTATTTTAAAGGTTTAAAAAATGTTGAACTTTTATATATTATGCTACATATATGAAAATATGTTGACTAATATAACTTAAAGATTCATTCAATAACCTGAATATAAAGTGAGGTTAGTAGTAACAGTACAACGGATGTTATTGGGAAATGTTACATTAAGTATCCCAGAAAGAATTTTTCAAATGAGTTAAAAAAACAGCTTTTTATAATAATATGGTATTATGTAATGTCTAAGTATATGGTTTGTGGGACTCAACTCCTAAATTTAAGCTCTGGTCTGCCACCACTCCTGGGGCTCACAGTTCCTCACGTTTGGGCTCCTCAAATTAGATAAGGTACCATGTGCCCTAAATAATGTTTGTAGTGCAAAATCTTGACAAAGGGTGAGCATTCAATAAATAATAGTACTATGATGATAATGTTAATACAGATCACTTAAAATAAAAGAAGTTATATGGTTAAAGAAATTTTGGAAATGCTGCATACGAAAAGATGAAGGCTTTTTTTCCCTCAGCATTTCTTAAGGCTTTTAAGATGCTAATATGCATTGCAAATCTCTTAAAATTCTACGATTCCCAAGTTTAATTAATGATGAAGCCACAGTTTTTTCCCCCCACAGAGCATCTCCTGGGACTAGTGTTCTTCCCACACACTTTCCTAAATGATATCTTAGATAAACACCTACCTATTAATCATAATTCATGTAAAATTCATATTTTTAGGTCTTCAACTGCCTGCATTACAAAATTTAAATACTAAATGTCAAATGTCAGAACAGAGAATGTTTAAAAAACTCCCTTTGTGAACATGACAGCCCGATAACCAGGATTTTAGGAATAAAGTTTTCAACTGTAGAGAAATCAGTCTTTCCATTTCACAAGTGCCCATAATCGCCAAAGCATAATATTCAACAAACACTTTCCATCATTAATAATTATTTATTACTTATGAGATTATTTAGAGTTACTTTATGTTAGCAGAAATATTACATTCAGGGTATGAGATTATTTACTGTCACAATTCTATTTAGATTTCAACACTTTACATTTTTAAAGAAACAAATCATAAAGCAAGTGAAATGAGTATTATTTTTGATCCAAAAACTTCATAGATTTCATATATATAGTTGATTAAAAAAACAAGATAGTTAAAAGGGTCTATAATAATATATAAACTGGAAATTTAAGCCTTAGAACCCGAAATACCCCTAATTAGTCTTTCTTGCTATGGTTTGGAAAATACAGCTTCTACATTGTACCAGAGGGATACACTTTAACAAAAACTGACTTTTCTTTGTTTTCAGGGTAACTCCTAGTGCTTGGACTCGGCACAAGACTGCCCAGCCTCGCACACTCCCTGCTCTCCGTCCCCACCAAAACGCCTGTCATGTGCTTCATCAGTTTCTGCTCTGTCACTGTTTAGGTGCTTATAGGGCCCTGCACACTGCACCATGTTTGGTTTTCTTCACTGCCTTTGTGTACATTTTTCTTACTGGCAGATAACTCTGACTCCTTGTTTAGGATTCTGCTTAAACATCACCAGTTCTGGAAGTCTTCTCTAAGCCCTGAATCAAAAACTGAATTGAGTGTCAATTAGGTATATCCCATTTCACACTATTACTTTTAATATTTAATATGACTGTGCTGTATTTTTAAAAAACTGTTTGAATGTGTTTTTATTCCTAAACATGTCACCTTTATGAGAGCAGATATTGTGGCTTAGTAATTAATTTCTAACATATTTTGTTCTGTGTGTAGTTGTCATGTGTGATCAACCTTAATATTAGAAAATATTTCTATTAGGCAAAATAATCTTAAAAATTTGTGAACCCCTGCAAGTTTTCTATGTAGTATCTGAGAGTGTATGATTTGTGAAGTCAGTATTACTATGTGAATGCTATTTACTGTATAACATTGAAAGGCTGTCCTTGCAAACCTTAAACTTCCCTTTCCCAAGGATATCAGCTCACCCACTGATTTTCTGCATTATTCTAATACCAACTGCATCTTATTCAGTCACTTGCTGGTAATGAACTTCTCAGACATGCTGAGCCCAGTAATATCCTTTGAGTTCTTATCTTCTCTCTCAGCCCTTCTCAGGGCAGAGTCTCAGAGTGCTGGTCAGCTCCCATGGAGCCAAATTGACCTTCATTGACATGACCAAAATCGTGCAGCGGGCATCATATTAGATAATTAGAAAAAACAAGATCTTGACAGGAATATTACTTGTAAATACGTACTCAGTTTTTCCTGTGACTTTATGCTTTAGCCCGAATCAATCATTCTCAGGGCACATCCTTCTATTCTCTACTGTCAGTGGCGCCAAAATACTGTATCTCGGGCCTCCGAGAACAAGAAATCTCAGGCCAGATACCAATAAAGGCTGGGGCACACACTGTCAGAGTTGCCACGTGTATCTATTTTAAAACTCTAACTGTGGTCATGATGACCTCCTATGCTCAAAGAAACCGTTCCCGTTCCCCCTCCTTCTCTCCCAGATTTCCATCAGCAAGTAAATTGCTACACTTGTGCTAACGTGACCGCTTAGAGTTGGAACCAAAGGCAAGTTTCCTTTGAGTTTCATACATTTCTGCTCACAGAGAATAAATCCTTGCTTTTCATTGTCCTGGTGTGAGTGGGAGGGTGGGGAAATGGTGGGGGGAAAGCAATATAAATATCCAGGGAAAAATACTGCAAAGTTTTAGTTGAACCTGGCAGTTATATAGAGTTGTGTACTGCACATAAGGCAAAAATTTCATTTTTAACCATTGTCATCACATTTCTTTTGTGAACATAAGGAGGAGAAAGAAAGAGTATGACTTTGTACTAATTAGAAAAGCAAAGATAAAAATGGACATTTTGAAATTAGACATTGTATGAACACCATTTGTTCTTCCTTTTTCTTGTTTGTATCCAGCCCTGTTTTTCTTCTGCCTTCTTCCTCTGCTTGTATCCTCACCACATTTTATCGCCTGTCTGTCACTGCTTCTGACCTATCACACATAGAACGTGGCACCCACAGGTGTCAGCAGCTCTTCACAGCTGGCAGAGCCATGCTGGCACTTGATTTTCCCCCATTAAAAAGAGGAAAAACCAAACACTCCTTTTGACTCATTCCCCTTCTTTTCTCCAATTACAAATTAAACTGACAAGCTGGCTGGACAGTGGCAGAGGGGACCTCGTTTTGAGTCAAATTATTTTTCTCTTTTTTGCCACTATATTCTCTTCCCGTCATTTCCTCCATGTGTGTTTTTGACAGCTGAAATTATTTTTATAGTGCATTCCAGTCTCTGCATTTAATAGCTAGGATTTTTTTCACTTCCCAGAGTTAACTAGCTTAGAATGACTGTCTGACCCCCATATTGAGCTATATCCCCAAAGTTACAAATACCTACCTTGGATTTCACTCATTTTTTGAGAACATAAATGTCTATGATATGCCAGTGCTGCCAGTTATTGGGGCCAGAGATACAAATGAACAACACATGGTTCATGCTACTGAATAGCTCAGCATGTTGTGGCCAGTTTGATACAAAACAGGTCAATACACTACAGAGCTCTAGGGAGACATACCTGGAATTCCTGAGTGGGTAACCCCTTAGTTTACATGCAAACTGTCACGTAATAGTTGCTTCCTTAATCGTTAGGTTGTTACTTGCAGGTTTGTAGATGGAAGTAGGGTCTTTGAGGACTACTTAGTCCAAAGAATATTTTTATCTCAAAATTTTGCTTTTTATAAACGAAAACCTTGCTTTTAAAGGTAGAATGAATTTTAAAGAAAGGGAGGGGGAAGAAAACATAAGTTGGGAAAACTATGCGAAGTTTGGATTTAAATAAAATAAAAATTAGAATATTATATAACTATCCACCGGGAATGGTTCCTGAAATGTACAGGGAAGTAGGATGTTTTGGGAAATCTCCAGGCCACTTTCTGTAGTTGACAGGGAAGCACTTCCTTATATTGAGCCCTGATAACTTCTGTTATAACAGATAAAGAGAAGGATGCAGGGAGGAAATGTTAGATTTGTTGGCCATCTGCTACATAAAATATTTTGACAAAAATATTATTAATCCATATTCAAATCTGTGAGGTTTATATTATTAACACTATCACCCCTTCCTCCCCCCCCCCCCGCCTTTTTCTTGTACAGGAGAAGTTATTCAGATAGATTTAATGATCCTTAGCACGGGTCTGTGTTATGGACCAGGTTTTAATGCAGATATATTTGACTTCACTTTTTTCACCAGTGTGACTTCTGAAGAGGTTTTCTGAGATATTTGTGGTATAACTCAGGAGTGCACATTTAACAGAGACTATGGCAATTCTAATGAAGATGGTATAAAGTTGAAATACTGCTCTTACAAGTTTTGACTTGTTTTATATTACCATCACTTATCTGGACAAGATATATTAACCACTGCCCCAATCATGGGACTATACCCAAATAATTATATAGATCGTCTCAAATTTCAGTGAGTTTATTATCAGATGTGATCATAGAGATTCAGAATAACAATGTTTAAAATTTCTAAGCATTTACTGTGTGTCAGGACCCATAGTGAGTGCTTTACATAGACTCTCTTAATTTTTTTTAAAGATTTTATTTATTTATTTTTAGAGAGGGAAGGGAGGGAAAGAGAGAGACAGAGAGACAGAGAGAAACATCAATGTGCGGTTGCTGGGGGACATGGCCTGCAACCTAGGCATGTGCCCTGACTGGGAATCGAACCTGTGATGCCTGGTTCGCAGCCCGCGCTCAATCCACTGAGTCACACCAGCCAGGGTCTATTTCTTAATTTTTTAAAACAGCCCAGTAAGGTAGGTACTATTTCTATTCCCATTTGCAGGTGAGAAATTTGAGCTTGGTATAGTAAGACAACTTACATTGTATCCTAGTGTATGTATGGGAAAATCCAAATAACTAGGGAAATGTAATGATGCATATCGGTAGATCTCAGATGAAATGCATGAATTATTAGAGTAAACATAAGTCTCTTTGTAGAAACAAAATCAAAGGATTCATAGAACTAGATGTCTGGATTGGGACCCTTAGAAGGGAATTGCTAACACTACTTTGATTTTATCTATTTATTAACTATGTAGCTTTGTGTAGTTCATCTCTACTGAACTCAATTCCCTAATTTAGAAAACTGTGGATAATAACCTTTGACACCAACAAAACCTCCAAACAATTTGTATATCCACTCCATCATTATTTCATCATCTTTGCAAAGTAATATTTATGTTTTTAAGAAAAATTATCCCCAAATATTTATCCAAGGAAAAAGTATTATTGAGATGAAAATTCAAAATGTTATCACATCTCTTCTAATTCTTCTTCCTAGTCCAGAACCAGTCTCTCTCTCATCATATGCTCAATTGTTACCCAACCATGAGATGACTCACTTGACATTTTTCTTTGAGAAACAAAGATGATATGAGTCAGGCCTTGGGCAAAGTACTAACGTACTTAATGAAGAAAGAGATAAAAATGTTAACATAGGAGAGAAAATGACATTTATCCTGAGTATATTTTGTAGACTTAAATTGGGTTTTCTTTAATCTTCCAAACTTAAAATGTGTAGCTTCAAATAGAACAAAATGATAGTATAAGCTTTTTAACTAGTTCACGTTTATGTAGAAAGTTATAGTTCTGCTTCTATACTCTTTTTTTATAATGGCATCAATATTTGATTTTTTGTCCCTTTCAATGTATTTTATTTTGCTGTATATTTCCATAACCATCAATCCTTCCACAATCTCTTCCACCCATACCCCCAAACCCCTGAAATTACCATGATGTTGTCTGTGTCCATGAGTTATTTCTCTTTTCTTTTTCTTTTTGGCTTGACTTTTATATGCACTTTTTCAGCTGGTAGGCATACGACAATTGGTAAATTAGCATAGTAGCATAGTAGTGGCAGAAAAATATCTGAGCTAGTGGAGAGAAATGACCTCCCTTCTTCAGGAGCACCAGTACTTCCCCTTCTGTCAATCAGCTGGGCTCACAGTGAGCTTGACCCAGAAAACTGGTCAAGTTAGACAGAAAGGAGAAAATGTCTTCTTCTTCTCTTTCCTTATCAATTTGATTTTTATCCCTTTGAGTTCAAAGGAAAAAAAAGTTTTTAAAGAATTTAATGCATGAATTCATTGGGATGCTAATTAAAAAACCAGAGAATTGTATGAGCAGTTATGAAAGAAAAGGTTAGCCTTGTAAATGAGCCCAAAGACATTTATGATTGCAAGTGAATTCTTATCATTATGTTTGCTTCTGGGGAAGACCCAAATAGTTAAGTGACACCCTTATTTTTTTAATTGTCCTAATATTAACATGAACTATCCTTTCTCATGAACAGAAACAATTACTTATTTTTAGGTAGAGAATTTTGACCTTTGAAAGGGAAAGACTTAGACCTCATTAACAGTCAAGAGATATGTGGACTGATGCAGGTGTACTAAGACATACAAAAACAAACAAAAATTTTGCACCATTAACTTTGACCTTGATCTCTCATCAAAAAGTGGTTAACAATGTACTTATTCCCTCTGTGCTCTGTGAGGGAGGTAAGGATGCTAGAGAGACTATTGATAACTGGGTCAAATGGATTTGTTAAAGGCTGTCTAACCTTGCCTTTGCAAGCCATTTTATTTTTACATAACTTTTACTGCAATAAATCATGATAGTGCTTTAGAAATGGAGGTTCACCTCCACATTAGTTGGATTGCTAGTATTATTACTTTTAGTGGGACTTTTTTGAAACACTTTTCTTTTGATTTAATTGTTATGTTCTCTCTCATCATATTATGCAGTTAGGTACTTGGCCAATTACCAGGTGCCTAATGTCAAAACATATAACATACCTGAATGGATTCCTCTCTTGCCCTCCTAGAGCTCTCGTCAACACTACACTGTGTACTGGCCAGAAGAGTATGTAAGTAGGATGGTAGATTTGGTGGCACTGATACTTCTAGAGGAAAATAATTATTCTGATAGAACATATATTACATTTTGTGGTGGAGAATTATGATTATAGGCATTTAAAATGCATGGAATGTTTCTGCTATACTTACGTGGTCTGGAAGGCCTTTTTTACTCAAAGCTTATTTACTCTTAGAACTCTAAATTTACCATGTCATTTTAACACATTCTTGGGGGCTGACAGAACTGGAGATACTTTCATAGGCTAATGTAAGTGGACACACAGAAGTGCCAAAGTGCATTAGGAAAATGAAAATCCATTCTGCTTCACGGTTGAATTTCCCCTTCTCTAGAGACTGAATTTATTTGCATATTTTATTTCAAATATGTGTGGGTTACACTGAAGAAGATTTGAATTAAATAAATGCCATGATTAAATGACAGACACAGCAATGACAAACCTAGTAGCCAATCACATATTTTTCTTTAGGAATTTAAGCCTGTGTGACTTTTTGGTAAAAAAGATACCTTTATTGTAAAAATTAGTAAAATTTTATTTAAAAAGTTCAAGCACTGAAAGGTATATTTTATAATTATCATTTGTATTACTGATATGTAAGGAGAATTAAAGGATGAATTAAATCAAAATATAGATGATCACATAGTTGTTTGTCCCAAATGGTACCTTTTTCTAAATATTCTTTCCTGAATCATTGCATGATTGTATGCTGCTGAATATTTCAAATTATCGAAGTCACTGGAAACATTTACAGGTGATCACCTTACTACTTGAATAAAAGAAATATGGAAGCTGGATTTATTTAAAAAGAACTACTATGATCATATATTTGTTATCACTCGATGAAACTCTTTAAAGCTATTTGGACCCAAGTTTTTTAAATTATTTTTTATAAATTTTAAATAAATACATATCTAGATATGCTTAAATACAAAATGTGAATGCTTAATTTTAAAATAAATCAACAGTTCTAATAGTTTACCATATTTTTAATAATTATAATTTATAATGACATATATGTATATATATACACACACAGGGTTGGCAAAAGTAAGTTTACAGTCATTCATATGGAAAATAACACAATAATCAATAAATAATAATATAAGGACAGCTATGTTCTGTGCACTCACAACTATAAACCTACTTTTTCTCACCCTGTGTGTACATGTGTATGTATATATAAATATATAAATTATATATATTATAATACATGTATGTTATACATATGTATAATTTGGGAAAAGGAAAGGAAGAATGAAAATGTGGCTTAAAGCAGATGTTGCTCATGGGAAGTTTTTTTTACCCCTGCTGCTATGGCTCAAATGGTTGTGTTTTATGTGAATCCATACTGAAGCCCTGATCCCTAATGTGATGGTATTTGTAAATGGGACATTTGGGAGATAGTTAGGCCATGAATATGTAGCCCTTATAATGGGATTGGTGCTTATATAAGAGCAGACAGGAGTGAGCTTTCTTTCTCTCCATGTGAGGACACACTAAGGCGGCTTTCTGCAAACCAGAAGGGAGCTGACTGTGTGGGCACCCTGATCTCGGACTCTCTAACCTCAAAGACTCTGAGGAATTAATTTCTGTTGTTTAAGCTACCCCATCTATAATATTTGTTGTAGCAATGCAACTAAGATACCTGTTTTCTTGAAACTTCTTTCCTCTTCAACTAACAAGGCATGATGATCACACAAATAAAAGAAATGGCAGGAAAGCATACTTTTATTTTTCTACCCGTTAATCTCTCAATCCTTTATCTACCCATTAGTCTCTCCTTTACTATGTGAAAATGCCTCATGTATAAAAACTGTAAATCTCTGGTATTAGGTTGATTCTACAAAGCTATTGTTGCCAGTGGAAATGTAGTTTTTCCACAGGATCACAAGAAAAGCATTTTGGGGACCCATGCATGGGAGAATGAAGTGCAGTGGTAAGATACATTGGAGCCGGAACAAACAGAGGTAGCTGACTATGCACAGGTGCCCACTGTCTCATCCACAACCAAGTGCTTTGCTCAGTCCCACTGTGGAAGAAGCCTAGCCTCGTCTTCATCAAGCCCAGAAGAGGGGCCAAGGTCTGAAGATATTGTGCCATTATCTAGGATTAGCAAGGCATCTGAAGCTGCCACAGTTCAGTGTAGTCCATGTCAAAACTTAGTCCACCTTTGTCTTTGTCCCGATCTGGCTAGCTGATTCTCTGTTCCTGGCTGTGCTCTGGCTGGCGCTGCCCTGCTGCACTCAGGCCCACGTTTGGTGCTGCACTTGGGCCCGAGTTGTTGCCAGGCCTCGTGCCGCTATGGAGGGAGAACACATGAATAACTGGGTGAATGCGTGCTACTGAGGGGGGCTTTGTTAAGCTTTGATTATATGACCTCAAACTTGGGAACAAGTAAGCTTTCTTTTAACCTAACCACTCTCTTTGCTGATCCTTCTCATGGGCTTGTGCTGAGTCCTCCCCTTATCCAGTCCAGTCTTGTCCTCAGGTTAGATACCCACCCCATCCCCCTTTATGGTCATTATCTTGGCTTCCATTGTGCATGCACCCAGCAGACTAGTATCCTCTTTACCATTTTATCTCTCCTTCAGTAATGCTAAATAATGGCTTGTTGTCCTCCAGAAAGCCCACTTTGGGTATTAAGTCTCCACAGCAAAGGATGCGGGGTTGCCTGGGGATCCTGTGGATATTAGAGCTTGCTAGTAAGTCAGGCTTAATGTCCTACTTAGCTCCCTAGTTTATTAGGCTTAATGTCTGATTCCATTTGCTCCCTTCCCTTATTAGTGCTAACCACCTACTCTAACACTGTAACACAAATAAATAAATTATATACTCTATAAGGAGTCTGAATTAGAATAAAGCATTTTAGTTTTGCTTATTCTGATATCCAGGTTTAGTTGTATTGAATTGGTTCTACAAAAGAAATGCACTGTATATTCCTCTAACTTGATGTTTCTAGTGAGATTTTGTATCTTTTTCTGTACCATACTTATTTATATAAGCTCAAAACAATATAAAAAGTCTATCAGTGTAATCAATTTCAATTAATATGGTCTACAAACAAAATTTAATCTTATCTTTCAATACTTTTATGGCTTTTTTCTTGGCCTTTCCCCACCTCGCCAAGTTTCCCATTTTCTACCTGCTTGAAGTATTCAAATGTTAGCCTTTTATTTTTTTCATGTCTTTACTTTTGAAACGTCTTTCTTTTTCTCTTGTTTTTCTTTTTCCACCAATATTTCCTCCTTGCTTATTTAACTTTCTAATTGAATTCTGCTAAGATCCCTTTAGAGTGACATGGAATATTTGCTGGCAGGCTGCTTTTCTACTGTGCTGTTTCAGCTTGAGTTCAGGCACAAAATTGTTGATATTTACAAAGCATCATGTTCAAGTAAATATTTTATCAGGCAGAGTAGAACAGCAGCTGGGTTGTGAAGCCCAGTCTGTAGACCCAACATTTTAGGTTTAAAAGCATCAAAGCTAAAAAGATACCTTATGCATTTGAATAAACATAAGTGTCCAAGAAGCAATTACCTGCACATAGAATTGAATTTCTTTCTAACTTTTTTCTGAATCTCTGTTTTTCAGTTGCAATTTGCTAACCTTGAAAACGTCCATCTGAATGTTGCCTAGGTTTAAGTGCTACTTTCAAGACATTTTACAGGTTAATAACAGGTGTAACCTCTCAGAACACTTTTATTCATAGGCTATTTTAATTGTAGCCCATTAGCAGAAATTATTTTTAGTAAGCTTAGAAACATGGGGCATTTTACATTTGATGGGTCCTTTGCATTGATTTAAGGAAACCATGAAAGATCTCTGGTCAACTCTTTGGTGCAATTTGTAAAGAATAATTAATGAATTGCTGACTTGCATTTTTGAAAGTTAGTATTGATTTACATTTAAGAGTCAGACAATCCGTATGACAATATTGATTACCAATAGGAATGCTAAGTTTTTTATATTTCCTCATGTTATATGGTTTCATTATTCCAACATTCTTCCACCCAATTTTTTAAACTCCTATTGAACATTTACCATATAGGCTGTATGATAAAATTTTAAAAACAATTACATGCTCTCTTTTATTGCTATGTAATGATTATATCTATAACTTCATTGGACCATAGTATCCTCGAGGCTGTAGATTCTATCACACTGCTACCGTACACCAGGTTTTGAGCACTTCTTGTTAATTAGTTGACATTAGAGTCATCATTTTATCTGCCCAGGTAGCACTGTTGAGTTTTCATTTACCCATTCTCTCTAGCGTGTGTTGTGTGTGTGTGCATGCATGGCAGGGATGGGGTAGTTTAAAGAATTCAGTGGAGCAAACTACAAAAAAATATGTAATTGGGAAAAAGGTAATAGTATAACATTGCTGTACCTCAAAAGTTCTATTTTGTATTTTTGTGATTTTATAAAAATGTTCCATAGTCTTATATGAAACTTTATCTAAAATAAGAATAATAATAAAAATTAAAAGTGACTCCATTACTGACTCTTAATTTTTTTCTTTTTACCCCCTATTGCATCATAGCTCAATTTAATGGCAGAGTGAATTTCAGTCCAGGCCCAAATTATTTTTTTTCTAAAGCATTTTAAGAATTTTTACATATTATCAAAGAACTGCTTATATTAAACTTTGAGAGGCAGTGTGGAAAGAAAAACAGAAGTCTAGAATTTTATTGATACCTCAGTTTCAAAGAAAAAAATTGATTTATAAAAACTATAAATTCATTTTAAACCCCAGGAAAACTCTACATTCAATTATCAAGTTAATTTTGGGGGAGGCACTCAGGAAAAAATATATGTTCACAGTTTATGTAGTATAAGGGGACAGTTTCCTGGGAGTGAGACTTTAAGTGCATCAGGAGCATGTTCCTTTCAGGGTAGCCACTATGGAGTTGAAATCCTGTTATGTTGTATTGGTAATTATTTTTCCATTCTCTCCAACCCTCTGAAGTTCTGGACTAGTTTTTCCAGCTCCTATTCATGGAATTACAGGCAATATTTATAATGCTCTTCTTAACATAAGAGGCTTGGCTAATGTCTATTTGTCTGTCACTCATTTCGTTTCTTTATGCCTTTCTGATTGATGTCTGATGTTGATGCTTATATTTTATTTTATTGTTTAAAGATTTTATTTATTTATTTTTCAAGAAGGGAAGGGAGGAAAACAGACAGGGAAAGAAACATCAATGTGTAGTTGCCTCTCGTGTGCCCCCTATTGGGGAGCTGGCCTGCAACCCAGGCATGGGTCCTAGACTGGTAATTGAGGCAGTGGCCTTTCGGTTTACAGGCCAGCACTCAATCCATTTAGCACTAGCCAGGGCCACTGCTTATATTTTAATATTCAGCCTTTTTTTCTTTTGGTAATTCCAGAGCATTCACTTGCCATGATCTTGTGATTATAGATCAAATTGGGTGCCTAAATTTGTCTTAGGTGATCACAAGACAAATGGTTGTCAATATTAATGTGCAGTTCCCAGTGAGTTTGCTAAAATGCAGATTCTGATTTCATGGTTCTAAAATAAAGCTTGAGATTCTGAGTTTCCAGTAAGTCTCAGATAATGCGTACTATGAGTGGCTAGACCTTAAAATAGGAAATTTAATAGGGTTGATGATACAATAAAATAAACAACAGGTACTGCAGAGAACCCTCACCTTGGGATAGCTTGGTAAATCACTCATTGCTTCATCAATATGTAGTATTCAAAAGGATGGGGATTTTTCTGATACAAGAATATAGAAAATATTTAACAGGCTGCTTTTAAGAACATGACATGATGAAAATAAATGCATTCATTTCCTCATTAAAAAAACACACAATAAAAATATATTATTAAATTCACAAAAACTAAATATATTTAAAATAAATTTAAGTGTACTTTTAGAGCATAGTATTTACACTTTTAAAGTTATTAAAGCTTAAACTGCCTCAAGACTTTTTGCACATTTCCCTCCAACTCTATTTCCTCATCTGTAAAACAGAGACATTATTATTGTGAGTAAAAAAAAATTATATGGGTAATATGCTTAACATGTAATGTGTTCAATAAGTTGTATTAAGTTTAATTATACCTATAATCATTACCTTTGTCCAAAGTCCAAAATTAAGACAAAATCAAAGGAAGCTTATAAGAAAGGTTGTACATGACAACATTTTGAGAATATTTATCCCTATGATATTCCAGTTTTCAGAACAACTTGGAGATTTAAAAGTATAGGCTTTGAAGTCAGAGTTGAGTGTATACCTAGAACCTTATGTTGCCTTTGCCTTCATGAGTCTTGTTTTCACATCAATCTCATGGTGTTGGGGTGCTTTGCAAATCTGGCAGGGAGCTTGTCCAGTGTAATCTGAAACTGGCTCTTTACAAGGAGGGCAGGGAGAGACCAGCAAATAAGTCAGAACACTCTAGCTTGCTAAGTGGCAAGTTTAATAAGCAAGGGAACTTAAGAGAGTTGTCTTAGGTTGTCACAACATAGTAGTTTTCCACATTCACCTGCCAGAATCTTAAAGGTTTATATGGAGGATTTAACTGGGTTCAGTTCTGTACACAGAGGCCTTACCTGGATTCAATCACATACCTAGTCCAGAGAGTCTCATCACCACATATCTCAAAGCTGTGTCTGTACAGTGGCTTCTAGAAAAGGCAGGTGAAATGCATCTTCCAAGGACAGGAGAGGGATGCGCAGTTTCCAATCACCTGGCTTCAGCTCTCAGATCACCTGGTGGTTATGTCTTCTGATGATTCCCCCCAAGATGTTATAGGAACTAAACAAAATAATGTATGTTTAGCTCACAATGCAGTGACCAACACAAAATAGAGGCTTGGTTATGGACACTACATTTGTACACTGTTTTCAAAGAAATCAGGACCACTAGAACAAAGAAACTGAAGGAAGATTGATTGGTGGTGAAGTAAGCAAACTATTACATCTGACAAGGGCTAGGTGTAAGGCTGATTCCTTCAAAAATCAGAAACAGTCATCAATAGTCTATAAACAAAGTGAAAACTACATATTTTCAGTGATTAAAAGTGATTACTTGTAAAACCAAGGCCCTGACATCAAAGGGAAAAAAAGTTGCCTTGGCCAAAATAGCAATACACTAAATCTTGGGTTGGAGAAAAAGTGTATCTTAGAAAATTTCTGAAAACAGAATCAACAAACCCAAGTAAAATAGATACTTGTAAATAAATGAGGAACTTTATTTCTGAGTCTATGATCCATCTGTCATAGTCCTTGCTTATGATGTTATATTTAACTTTTCTCAAAATCTTCTGATATTGTGTCATCATCTCAGAGAGGAAAAAATGGAGAAAAAATAATAATGCTTCAATTGCCTTGAAAACTAATCTCAGAACTGTCCGTAGAAATTAAGAGTGGACATTATTGACCTGGTGTGACTCAGTGGGTTGGGTGTCATCCTGTGAACAAAAAGGTCACTGGTTTGACTCCCAGTTAGGGCACATGCCTGGGTTGCGGGTCAGTTTCCCAATCATTTTGATATTTCTCTCCCTCTCTTTTTCCCTCCCTCCCCCATGCTCTAAACATAAATAAATAAAATATATATTTTTAAAAGTAGTGGACAATATTAAACATGAAAGTGTTTAGTGAAAGGGGCAGGCTATGAAATCCTGTTTAATGCTGAAGTCTTTTAAAATAGAAGACATTTTCCTAAATAATGATCACTTCGTCAAAGCCTGGAGTGGGCATTGTTATATTCCTTTTCAGTACTATAATTTTGTGATGTCAAATAATTGGGACTCAGGAAGTACATTTTAGAAATTGATATCTGTCAGTGAGACATTACAGAAAACCACTGTAAAGCCTGGAGTTTGTGTGTTTCATAGATAATGAAACAAAAGATAACTCATTCATTTACATATTCACACATTTAAGAAAACTATATCGATCACTTAATATGTACGAGACACTGTGCTAAGATGTATGTTTCACAGAGCTTATGACCTAATAGAAAAGAAAATTATGTATGTAAATTATTATAATCCCAAATATGCATGTGTTATATAAAGTTGTTTATATATAACATGTATACATAAATTATAATATATATAACCTTATATGTATATTTATACATTTTACATATTTATAATTTTCCAAAAGGCATTATATTTTTTAATGTGTGCATATATATTTATTTATACATATGCAAGACATATACATATGCAAGTCTATGGGAATATAGCACCTAAAAGTGTTGTGGGGATATGATTTTTTTAAGCAGTATATTTGGGTGTAATAAGAATCTGCATAGAAAAAGAAAGAGTGAGTCCAGGGAGGCATTGTAAAGAGTATAAAAAACCCTAAGACTTGAAGGTATATAAAATGCCTTTCATTTGGCCTTAGTGTACTGCGCGTGAGATAAACACTGGCATTATAGGCTGGAATGACAGATTAGAACTCTATAATGCAAGGTATTGAATTCTCTTCCAGCAATTTTGGATTTTATTTTCTGAGCAGTAGGAAGCTATGTGCGTTTTTGAAGGAGTAGAGAGTTGTAATCAGGACTATGTATTAGAAGATAAACATGACAACAATGAGAAGAGGTGAGATTGGAATATGTAGAAAGTTATTTCAGTAGTGTAAGTTAGAGACGACAGGAGCCTTTTCTGAGTCAGTAACAATAGGAATGGAAACTGAGAACTCAGCCGTGGAAGCTCTCATGAGTTTTCACACAGAGCTCTTCCCTTTTGAAGACTGGCCTTTGTTAATCACAAGAAATCACAACGTTTTGAAGGAAACTGTGTAGTTCCTCGGATGGCTTTAGCTAATTTCATTCATTAATACAATAATGACACAGTACAAATGGGGGCTTTACTTAAATGACAAAATCAGAAGAAATTGCCAAAAAATAATATCAGGGTATTCTTTGAAATTGGATTTTTATGAACCGGTCTATTTTATTGGTATACCATAACATTATTTTTAGTGAAACAGCCTCCTGCCTAGAAGGTAAGGAGTAAAATAAAATTAATGAATAAAATATGAATCAATTATTGAACTGTATGCCAAGAATCATTGAAAACACCGTATGTGCATCCTTCTGTTTTATCTTTAAAAAACCAGTGTGATATGTATTACAATTAGACCCATTTAACAGATGAGTTCTCAGAAATTTAAAGAACTTAAGTAAAATGTAAACACAAGTTGTTGAGTAAAAAGTCCTAGTGATTTATTCCTTATGTAGCTAGAACCTTTTTGCCTTACGATTTAAAATTATAACTCAGGGGATTTTTTTTGGTTAGGGAAAATTTAAGAAACAATTCAAAATTATTAATTTTTATAAACAAAAGAAATATATTAAAGTTAAAAAACATAATGCTAACCTAACAATTATAGCTGTATTAATGAACAAAATTCAGCAGAGTAAATTTGAGTATATATTTGGCTTCTTAATGTATGCAAGGCACTATAATGGATTTTCAAGGGGAAACAAAAACTCTGTAGCTTCTGTCCTCCGGGAGTCCACAGGAGAGAAGAATATCAGACTTGTAACAGAGGACAGAAATTGATGAGCACAATTTAGGAATTAAAAACAGTATTACTAGATGTATTAGACAATATTGTGTAGGGCAAGAACATTTTAATTTAAATGATGAATAAGATTTGTACTGTACTTAGAGATATAGGACCTTAAAATGTTTACAGTTTGCAATGCAGAACATGGTCAATTGTGCTGTACTTTAGGAAAAATAATGGGGTGGTATTAGTGGAATTTAGACTTGGGTAGGAAAATTGAAGTTAGTTCATGCAGAGATTGAAATAACATTCTAAGGAGTATGGATTTTACTCCATTAAATAGTTTGACTGCATGGATTCATAGATGATCATTAAATTCAGGGTCACCAGATCAATGGCTTTGAAGATTTATCTGTCAGTAGACAGAAAATTCTTAATATGGGAGAAAACATAGGAGTTGGAAGAATTTTACATTAATCTAGGAACAAAGTGATGAGATTCTAAAATATAGATATAATGGGAAAATAACAACATTTGTTATCTAACTGGTTTGTGGAAGATAAATCAGGAAAACTTCAAAATGTTGATGCTGGGTGACTAGGATAATCTTGTTGATATTTAGAGACCTAGAACTGTGGAAGAGGAAAAATAATTTTTCTTCTACTACTCTAGCTTTTCAGCAAATTAAGGGGAGAAAACACAGAAGTTCATTAACATATATACCTCCTATACACATGTGAGATACTGAGGAAAATTACCTCCCCAAAATGGTCCAAACCACCACCTTAAATACTATCTCATTAGAGACTAAAGAAAATGTCGAGGGCTGGGGAGCAAGTTGTGGGAGGCTGGGGAGAGCTTGGGGTGAGCACGGTAAAGTAGGGTGAGGTGGCTGCGCAGATTTAGATTTCCGCCTTCTTCACTTATGAGTTTGTGAAGATTTAGTAGTTCTCTTCCAGTTACAGAGAGGGAGAAACTACACTAGTGATATTTTGCTTATAAATGTAAAATGTCTCTTACAAAATGGTAACTTCTCAATTTTCAGAGCTTCTCCCACATATATTCCTATTTATACTAAAGAGGTATACTTGGGAGGGGGGAATTTTGTTCCCTTTAATAATCAATGAATTTTAGGGATAAAATAAAAACATCATTTGTAGCCATGTCAAATTTTAGATAATGCCAGTTTATCTAAAGGTAGCTTAAATTATAAAACTAAAACTGAGAAGAGAAATGAAGGCCGGATGCTTAATTTTAAGAGACATTAAATACAAGTGACATTAATGACCTCAAATTTGTTGCTTATACATTGAGCTCATGAATTAAGTATCACCTTAGGTAGACATATTTAAAACAATAAAATGATAGATATTTTTGGAGGATTCCTTAAGCAGGCAGCTGTTTCTTCTTATCATTTGGTGACATAGGACCCCTCAATGCCTACATGATTCTGCCGTAACTCCTGTCACTCTGATGCCTGACAGGAAGGATTAGGTTAAGAAAAGGTCAGTTGCCAATGCTATTATGGAATTCAAGGTAAGGGTGAAGGAAATGAGTAGTGATGCTTTCTGCCTCTGGAAAACTTTGACACTCTCATAACAGGAAATTCTCAGGGGAATACCGTGACTGTAGGTATCAGCATTGAAATAAGCACCCAGTCTAAGTTTGCGTGATGTAGAGATTTAATTGACTAAGCACGTTTTCTTCCCTCTGAGGTTTCTAAGTAGAAGCCGTCTGGGAAATAAACAGTGGCCCCCAAACTTCTATAAAAGTACTAATAATCTTTTATGGCTCAACCTCTTGGCTCTGAACAAGTAAGGAACTGATGAATTCTAATGAATAAGTTGTAGGTATTTGGATGTTTATTATGAATTATTTACAACATATTTTATGTCTCATGACCTTTAGGCTCATGATTCTAAAAGAAATAGTTACTGTCTCACACATTTAATCTTTCCACATTAGCAAACTGGAGCCTGCCATTTTTGGAAGAACTTGCTAATATTTTAAATGGAAGGCCTCATTCATGTGTTCACATATTTTTTTCATGACAGAATCATGCTGGATGTTCTATCAGCTATCAGGAATATGAAGGCAGGCTTTCTACTACATACAGACTTTTTCACATTGTAGGTGGTAGAAAGAATGGAGGAATTGTAATGGAAGTCCTCAGGGCCAAACTGAAGATGCCCAGATAGAAAAGGACTCCTAGGAAATAGTTGGATTTGGAAAATGATCTAAGTGACTATTGGTAGCTCTCAAATAGTGACTGTGATTAATATTGTGACATTGACATTAGAGAGCTTAAATTCCAGATCTACACTTAATAACTGCATGACATGGAGGATATCCCTTATTCTTTTATCTCAGTTTACATACCTGTATGACAGATATAATAATAGTTTCTGCTTTACAGTGTAGCTTATGAAGAATAAGTCAGATAATGCATTTAGCACATTTTGTAGCACATAGAAAGCACTTAACATGTGACTAATATTATTGTATTATTATTATTGTTATTATTTCTTAAATGTTCTCCAACTTCCATATCTTGCTAACAGAGATGATGGCCATGCTTATCTTCATAAAACAATCAATTTTAACATGACACTGGGTCTCTAGAGATTTCAGCCTTACAGTTTACATTATTTTTACAAGTTCTGTCAGGTAAATAGATGAGGTATTACGTTCCCAAGGTTAGCCACCTGGAGAGTGAGGCACAGAGAGGGCATGGTGTTCACCTACATTGCCAGCCAGTAGGCAACTGTAGCTGGAAATACACTCTGGTTGCTCTCACTGGTTTTCTGACCATTGCATAATTCTCCCTTGCTTAAAAAATTTACTTTTCTGCCTACAAAATTCTTTTAGACATTCTAAGAAAGTTATTCAGTGAATACATAATATTCGAATAATTTGGGACCTGCTTTAGGTATAAAACTAAGGAATGGGAACTATGAATCTTCATCCTCAGAAGGATCATTTTCTCAGTGAAAAGAGTGTGAACTGCCAAAGTTAGCCACACCAAACTGGGCTGTAAAGTAACCTGCCAAACAATTTTTCTTCGTAGAACAAACCATGTAGTACTAGATTGAAAACTGCCTCAGGAAATCTGTGGCAGAGGAAGCTGGCCCTCCATACATTACTTTCAATTCTGCTATCAGTATGTTTTGTTCTACTATTTCTTAAGGTAGTGACAGGGAAACCCCAGCTACATTTCCTTATTTTATAAGCTTTAGTCCAGTCATAGTTACTACTCAAAAACCAACCAAACCAAAAACCTATGCTTCCTAGACTAGTTCAGATTTTATTCAGAGCTGTAGTTTGATTTGTTGTAGAGAGAATTTTAACTTTACAGTGTCGATAAACTTACCAATACACTAGCCACTAGCCATGTGTAGCTATCAGCCATTTAAGTCATGGTTATTTTGAATTGAAATGTACTATAACTATAAAATTCACAACATATTTTGAGAAACAGGATAAAAATTGTTTGTATACTATCTCATCAATTATTTTATATTAATTATAATGTGAAGTAATTTTTGATATACTGAACTAAATAAAATTATAATACAAATAATTTCACGATCTGTTCACTATTATCTTTTTTTATTTTTTTTTAAATTTTTTTTAAATTTTATTTTTATTATTTATTTTTAGAGAGGGCATGGGGGGGGAGAGAGAGAGAGAGAGAGAGAGAGAGAGAGAGAGAGAGAGAGAAACATCAGTGTGTGGTTGCTGGGGGACATGGCCTGCAACCTAGGCATGTGCCCTGACTGGGAATCGAACCTGCGATGCGTGGTTCGCAGCCCGCGCTCAATCCACTGAGCTACACCAGCCAGGGCATGATCTGTTCACTGTTATCTTAAAGTGGCTACTAATATTTTAAAATTATGTATATATATTTTATGTATACATATATATGGCTGACATATTTATATTTTTCAGTTCTTTTCTAGACATGTAATTATAGATACCTTAAGAATACCATGCATTAGTGAGTCTTTCAAATATTTATGGTTTTAGTAGTTCAAGATTTGGAGTTTTACAGTATTATGTATTTAAAGTATAACTTTCTCATTTTATATTTATTTTTATATATTCCTGTGAAAGAATACCGTCCCTGCGGTATTCATCCCTGCTACGGATGCTCGTCAAAACACGTGAAATACACAGAAACTACCATGATTCTGTGGGGGAATAAAGAACATGGCCACTCTCTCTCATGGGGAGCGCGCTGTTCCTCTACCCAAGTAGGTTTTTATTAAGAAAGCAGACTCGGTTTGTGCATTCACCGTCTGACAGAAAGGATCAAAGGAAACAGGTAACATACAAAGATGCTAACAGAACTCCTGCTGTGATTCTGGGCAGAGATTGGAGTTTTATCATATGAAAGGACTACATGGCTCAAAGGGCTAGTTTTGGTTTCCTGTCTGTGCCTTTAAATTCCAAGTAAATAACATCCTCCAGCAAAACAGATCTCACAGGATCTTGCATATTCTATGTCCCAGGCCTGATTACCCCGGGGGTCTGCTGTCTTCGGTCTGTGATGCACCCTTTAGCTATTAGCTGTTTCTGTAAGCTAGAGCCTGGCAGTCAGGAGACAAAGGTATTCAGGAGACTTGGATTTCTCACATCTAAGTACAAAGACTCAGGCTTAGAGGGGGCAGGGGTTGATGTTGATCACCCCTTCCTTTCCACAGCCCCTTCATTTCCACAGCCCCATGAATCTCATCCCAGAGGCCTTCACGTGATCAATGCCTGTCTTAGGTTCAATCTCTATCCTAGAGAATTGTTACCCATCATTGGCTAATTGATCAAGCATTAAACACCAGGCACAGAACAGGTATCGTTCATGCCAGGGAATTAAGTTTTTGTCTCCTTAGTGGCTCCTGGTCTGGAGGTCTCTCACTCAGCCTAAGTCACGGGGGGTCACAGCTTCCTGAGACCAGGCAGGGCGGTCCCCAACATATTCCTGAAATATTGCTAGTAATTCCATTTCTATAATAAATATATGTCTTTATAATTATAAATATAATATTCATAATATCAATAACATTCTTAATAAACAACACTTACGTTACCTGTGTTGGTAACAGAGAAAAATAATATTATACATTTAATACTACCATACACTCATTTGTTCATTGACTGATATCCCATGAAGACCTAGAATATGTTACATTTAGAATGCAAAGTTTGGTAATACTTCATTCTTGTTCTCAAGTAACTTACCTTCTGGTCGATTAAATAGACAGAAAAATACGTGTGTGAGTATAAAGAAATGCATTCTGATATAAGTAAACTGAAGTTGCTGTGAGAATGCAGAAGAAAGGAAAGTGTCCCCAGAGGAGTGGTGACTGAGCTACAGTAGTTCTGTGGACCAATTAATATTCATCAGATAAAGAAGAGGTAAGAGCATTCCAGGAAAAGCTTTTGTAAGGTACAGAGGAATAAAATGTGACCTATTTAGGAGATAAATGTATTTTCTAGGCCTTAAACAAAGGCCATGTTTGTTATTGGTGAGAGAGGCTGAAAGGGAAGAGAACAGTGGCAAGAGCTGAGATGGGGACAGATGATGCTAAAATATGTGATTCTAAAAGTAAGAAACCCATTGTATAACAATAATGACTATGAAGGAGGGGAAATTGCAACTTGTGAGGTAACTCTGACAAAATACCAGGAGATAGATTTCCAGGGAGAAGAATGGAGGTGAGAAAGTCAACTAGGGGGTTATTGCAAATAGCCAGGCAAGAATTTATGATGACTTCAGACAAAAAATTTGTATTCTGTAAGAGGTAGGGCAGGGAAATAAGATACAGACATCTAGGAGAATGCTCAGGTTTCGGTCTTAGATTATAAAATATCATTTTCAAAGATAGGGATTACAAGGAAACATGCAACATTGGTACAGAGAAAAATCGTTCAATTTCGAACACATTGAATTTGAGGTGTCTGGGAACACCTAGTAATTGCTTATACATAGGGACCTGGAGATATAGATTATGAGAGCCATTATTTAAGAAATAGTTTTGTTAATGTGTTTGTGGATTGAGCTTTATCAGAAACAAAATACAGAATGACAAGAACAGAGGCCCAGGGGTTGTCTTTTGATGACAATCAGGAGACGTTAGAGATGATATTGGAGAACACATATCATGCATTTCTCAAAATTAGTAATTTAATCAGTGCATTCTGTAGGCCAAGGCTGTTCTAAAAGACAGATGTTTTATAATTTTACTAAATTATCATCAGTTTACCAGTGATAAATGATGGGTACCCATACTATTATTCCAAATTGTGTAAATAAAACATAAAAATATATTTCTTGGCATGTGTTGTGTAGCTGGGACCCACACTTTTTCCAGCATACTGTAATTGATATTAACATCACATATTAAGATGCCCCTTAAAGCTGATTGTGAGGAAAAGATGGGATCATGGAAAGGGTCTCAAAATATATAACCCTCCATTTTAATTGTCCCTTGTACAAGTATGAATAAAAATAGTATATATACATAGAAAAGAGCAGTGTTTTTGTTTACCAGTATTAAATAATAACACGATGTTTCAGCAAATGAAGCATTCTGAGGAATCAGAAGGCTGTGACGGATGGAATTCAACTTCTCCGTGTAAGATTAACAACATTTGTAAATCTGACTTTATCTTTGTAGATTAAATTATTAAAACTATTATATGGCAACCGCTTCCATTATTTGAGGAAAATGGTATAGCAGATACTAAGACAATTTTCTAGTGCTCTTCAATAGTTAATATCAAAAGTTCTTTATGTACAAGGGAGAACCATTAATAGTGAAATGACATAATGCCTCCATATCAAATGATACATTCTCATTGTACATGGTCCAAGTTCTATTATTTCATTTTAAGACATATTAGAGATCAAAAAGTTTCAGTGAATACAGCCAAGATATTTAGAAGTACATTAAGATTTACATATGATGACTGATTGGGAAACAACAATTGAAATGGGATATAAATGAGAAAATCTAGACAAGTTTTGGTTGAGAGAGTTACAAATGCAAAAGCTATGATAGAAAATTATTCCAATGTCTTTTTTATTCTACTTTATGTTTTATAAAAGAAAAATAGAGAACTTTAGTTATTAAATTTGGGAGAAATATACTGACCAATAAAATTCAATAGAAATATTTAACACTGATTTCAATAATATACTTACTAGTGCCACTAAGGATGAGGCTGTATTTTCCCCAAATTTACAAAACAAGCATACTAGAAGGATTTTCTTTTAAAATAATGGACTTGGGTCATTTTTAAAGATGGATTAAAATCATTAATAATATTTGCAGTTATATAAGCTCATGCCATAAAACACCATTATCCATTTGTTCTACTTAAGCAACACAAAATGCAATTGCTGGATTGATCAGATCTGCAGCTGGATCACTTACTGGCTCATTAATTTTTATCATATATTGAGTATTCTGACCTGGTACATCAACTTTTGAAATAGCCACTTGTCATCTTCTTTCCCTGGGCAAATATCTACTGGATGCATTTTTAAAATGTTGATCTAATTTATTTTGTTCTCATTGAACATCTGTGGGAGAGGACAGCTGGTAAACATGTGTTTAGGTTTACATGTACTTTGGGACTCATATCACCTCTGTGTACACTCCTGCAGAATCAGCTAGGCAAATTTGTTTTGCGGCAAACAGGTCTTTACCACTTCACATCTTTTCATTCTATTCTCCCTTCTCTTTCAGCATCTACCTCAAGCATTTACAGTTTACTCTTCCTGACATTTGGGAGTCCCAGGGAAACAAAGTAATTTGCATGCTTGAGATGAAAAAACTTTGTAATAACATTCTTTTGCCTTCTTCATCTTATGCATCTCCCCAAAGCTCCCCTTGTGCACAGAAGGCTTCCCACCCAATGTGATAGAGCCCAGTGTCTTGCATAATCTCCATCCTACATGTTCAATCTCTCCTCCTTGAAGAGTCACAGGACAAAGAATGACAGTTCTGTGTATACTAGGGGCTTCAACTCCCTTATGGAGTAGGTTTTTTCCTGATATACCAGCCACTTTTATACCATTTCCTCCCCAACCACAATATTCTGTTTCTATTTCCCAAAGTAATTCACACTGAGTTATTAGTTCCTTAATTTAGGCAACAAGTCTCTTAAAGAGTCAAAAGCAGACCTCCAAAAAGGGCAGTGCTTAGCACAGAGTGATGACAGATGTAATCTCCAGTATCGCTGAGAGTTTGGGAGTGAGACATGGACATGTGAATTGTCCTTGCATTGTAAATTATCTGTGTCCTTCTATGTTATCATAACCATTTTATTTTTATTAAGCTATATAAAACCAAGCAGGTTTTTGTTCTTTGTGGTTTTTTTAAGCCATGTGGTTCTTTTAAAATTTTGTTAAATGTATTGATTTATTGATTTTTTTTTTTAATTATTGATTTAGAACAGTCCTGGCCTTCAAAATCCATTGATTATATTATTAATTTTGAAAAATGCATAATATGTGTTTTCTAATATCATCTCTAAGATCCCAATTTTCATCAAAAAACTTAAATTAATCTCTGGTCTTCTGTTCCTGTTACTCTGTACTGGTTGGTTGTTGTATGTGCCCTGACCAGGGGTCAAACTCACAGCCTTGACATATCGAGATGAACCTCTAACCATTTAAACTACTTAGCCAGGGCAAGCCATGTGGTTCTTTATAATATACTCTCTTTCTTTTTGCGTGTGTACACTATTGCAAAATCTCTCTCTCTCTCCCCCTATATATATATATATATATAGGGGGAGAGAGAGATAGATGTGTGTGTGTGTGTGTGTGTGTGTGTATGTGTATATATATAATGTCAGAATTCTTCCTCTTTTATTTTATCCTCTTTAATTTTTATTCCAGTTTATATTTTCCTCACCTGAAAAATTTATAATTCTCTCTTCTCTCTATTTTTCTCTTCTCTGACTCTTCATATCATACCATGCCACCTTATTTTTTTTTCCTTCATTTATTCTCTCTCACTGGCTTTACCCTTTATGTGTATGTGTGTTTGGCGGGCAGACTCATCTCTCTTAGGGAATTTAGAGACCAGAAAGAGCCTGGTGCACTGCATAGCCGACGTGGTGTGTCCGCAGTATCATGAACTCCCCTTAGTGTGAAAAGGGCAGCGGGCAAAGGCTCCAAGGCCCCTTCTCTACACACCCATCTGTGCCCCTGGAGTGGTCTTAGGGAACAAGAGACAGTATTTTTCTTTATTAGAGCTCAAAGCTGGAGAAGAATTTCCAAATGAGGTTCATATTAGTCCCCAAAGCATCCTTTATGAAGGACTACTCTTTCAAGTTCCACGTAGTGGTGTTATTTCACACCTACCCACATCCTGTCAGTGAGTTCATTGTATACAAAAAGAATTAAAAAGAAACTAGGAAATAAATGGCTTTAATAAAGCGGATTTTATAAAAACCTGATTTCCTCAACTGATAATAATATTCTAGAGATTGTCCTCTGACCACGAATAGATGTAATTTTCCCTTTTGTGCCATAATGGGGGTGTTTATTTCCCTACTGCTCAATGGTAGCTGAAATGCTGTGGGGGATGTGCTTCTGTGGTGTCTTCTCCAGTGGGCTCTATCCCATGCAGTCGAATAAATTGGATCATCAAACACCATGAGGTACATTCATGTTCCAGCCATAGGTAAGTGTGAGGGTCAGTGCCTTGCATTCTGTTTCTGCCCCTCTCTTTCTTTACTCAGCAGTGTACTGTTTGGTTGGCACTCAGTCGTTTCTGCACTGTCTCCCTTCGCCTGCCCTTTCCACAGATCACTGCTGTGTCGGTGGTTTGTACTTCTCCCTGGTAGCCGTTGCTCTCCACTTTCTCTCCTGCCTGTCTCTTTATCTCTTTTTTTGTGTGTGCCAGACCTGATGCTGATATCAGACCTTGATTTAAACATTTGAGTATCTCTTTCACCACTTACTGTTCCTGAATCTTGGGTTTATTTATTTATTTTTATTTATTCATTTAGATCTGGATGCAGTAAATGAAGGTTATAGAACATACAGGATGAAGTAGATCTGGGACAGAACTGGACATTAACTCCGTAGGAATTCTAGTGTCTAATGAGGCTATCCTGTTGAGAAAGGAAGGTAGTTACTTTCTAAGTAGCTCGATTCTTGAGACAATAAAGAAATGTCCCTTCCAGGAATCCTCTCGCTCACCAAACACTAAAAATCATGCTTTTAAAGCACTGAACCCTTGAGTTAAATGTTTCTGCCTTAAAGTATTAATATCAAGGTAGACACTGAAATTTTTGACATATACAGATCATTGTAATGATCTTTAGTTTCTGTCATTCCCTCCTACAGAATCATCCTTTTTGTCTGGTCTCAAGAACACTTCAGTGGGGAAATGTCAAAGGATAGAAGGACTCTGAATAATCTCTGAGAGGGAAATTACTAGAAAGCAGCACTTTAAAGACACTGGTGAGAGTGGGGTCTGAAGACCTGCAAACCTGACACAGTCCCACAAGACCACCTGTAGAAGGTCATGGTGTCAAGGGAGGGTCTGTCATACAGTAAGCAACCCAGGGAGACCAGGCACTTAGACATTTCTTTGTCTTCCTCCTAGACTACTTTTATTCCATTGATCAATGTTGTGAGCCTCTGTACATTTCTAGAATTTGGAATCCCTTCAGGGTATGTGTTCATGGAGGAGAGAATAAAAGGGGTATGGGGGCTGTGAGCAGGACCAAGTGGGAAAGGCAGGGAAGTTGCAAAAGGGGCTAGGGAAGCAGCATAGGCTGAAGGCCAGTCCACATCTGAGCCAGTCCAGACTTAGCAGGCCGTCTTAGTATTAACGAACTGTAGGATCCCAAAAAGCCGTTTACAATCAAACTTTTAAACATTCACTCAGCCAAGACAAATGTTTCTTTTAAAATCTCATAATGCACTATCACATGGAATATATCTGGTAGATGAATTACCAGCTGTGGTTAAGGCCTGGAGCTCAGTTTTAAGCTAGTGATAAATATCCTGGATTTGGAGGTTTAAATGTTTTTAGTAGCTAAGAATTATTTTATGAAATGATAAAAACAATTACCCTACTGTATACAGAATTCTCACAACACTGAAAACAAATTTAATTAGCTATGTCTTTTCATATAGGATTGGAGAAAAATAACAAATATAGATGCGCTTTTTCAGCTTTATGTGTACCAAAGGTTTTTGCCTCTTTTTTCCCTTTTACAATATTTTCTTATTTATTCTCTCAGCTAACGTATTTCAAGGGCTCACTTTTCCAATTTTCTTCTCCTGAGCAAAGTTATCCTCATTTCAAACATGAGAAACCCTGGTGGTTGAAGAAAATGATTTCATCAAGTATAATGCACTTCCAAGTATGGTGGAGCAGTGCAAGTTGTCTACCAATTAGAGAGTGAATAAACAAGTCTATCAAATACCCTAATCTTATAGACGGTCTGGGGAGCCACTGATGTAAAATAAATGGAATGCGTAATGGATGCAAATAGATAAAATACTTTTTCTTCTTTTTTATGCATTACTCTATGGTTATCACATATAGAAACCATAAAACTGTAGATATGTGCAATTTTATATATTTGTACATACATTTCCAAGGCTATTACATAAAAACCTAGGGCATGAATACATTCTTTTCATTTCCTATAGAAACTGTAAAAAATAACATATGGTTATGTGAACTCTTGTATTAGTCTTCCCATTTTAAATCTTAATTCAGAGATTTATCTGTGGCAGGACCTTGGGCAAGTAATTTAATCTCACTCTGCAATCTAGTTTCCTCACATACAACAACCCTATGAAGATTAAACGAACTATAACACATAAGTGCTTACGACAATGCTCTGAATATTTTTATTATATATTATTGTAGAGGAATGTTTTCATGACTTGAAAGGTACAATGAAAAGAGAAGGTTTAAGAGAAATCCAGCCCATCTTTGTATGTTTAAAATATTCCAAAGACTTTAATATATGTGATACTTCACAAAGTATCATGATGTATGTTGCTTTGTATTTAAGATTATGATTTTGACTGTGAGGGAGAGATTATTTTTCATAAAATAAAAAAGAGGAGCCTGAAGCTCACAGAGATTAATGCAGAGCAATACAGAGGTTCAGACCCCAGATCCTGGAGATAAACTGCCTGGTTCAAATTCTGGCATATGGTGCCATGTTCTAGCTAGGTGATCTCAGGTGATTAAAGTCTCGGAGCCTCAGGTTCCTCATCTGTAAAAGGGGGCTAATAGCAGTACTTATTGCCTATGTTTGTTATGAGAACTAATTTAGTTATATATAAAAAGCTTATAAAATTCTTTGTTCATAGTAAGTTCTCTCTATATGATTTACCTATTATTTTTATATCATTATTATTGTTATTAAAAAGTATACTTAGGTTTACAGAGCTAGAAAGCAGTAATGACTGACCAAGAATCCTGGTTTTACAATTGAAAATATTTACTTTGCTATTAGAGTATGAAGAATTTCTCTGAAAAATAAAAATAGGACATTTACTGGGCTCTAACTATATGCCAGGCATTCTTGTATTCACTTGACATGATTCTTTCCATTATTTCTCACCCTGACTACACTAAATAAGACATTATCTTGACTTAGTAGTTGATCCAGCTGAGAATAAGAGAAGTTAAATTATTTGCCAAAGGCCACTGGAATTTCAAAAAAAAGTAGTCTTAACTCTAGAGCCTGAATAATGTCATGCAAATTTTAATTTTATTACTTTTCTCTATGGCATCCAAATTTCCATAATAGACATGTTAGTTTTATAAGAGGAAAAAATGAATATTTAAAGTTAATTCAACAGAATAACTATTTTGTTAAGCAGCAGAACCCTGAAGGAATCATACCTAATAGGTGATGACTAGGTTGTAGAACCCATGGAAGTTAGGATCACAGGGTGGTGCGTGGGCAGGAGGCACAGAAAGAAAGAAACAGAGAGAGAGAAGAGATCCAAAAAGTGCCAGGGGGTTAACTAAGAGGGCGATATTAAATTCTCGAAGCTTTTATTCAGGGCTAGATTTGCATCAGTAGAATGCAGTGGCCAAAAACAAAACAAAACAAAACAAAAAAAAAAAACAAACCCACATTTCAAAGAGACACTTTTTATCATCGTTGGGTAATGGAAGCATTGACACTCTCTTGACATCATGATTTTATGACTCATAGAATTTCATGAATATTTTAAATCACAATCATTTAAAGAACAGTTGGTTTTTTTGGTGAAAAAATATGTTGAGTGCACTTTAAAGTTATTGATAAAAATGAAACTAATAAATTATAATAGAAGTAGAGTTTACCAATTTCATATCTATAAGCATGCTTACTAAGAGTCAGCTGGATTCACATTTGTGAACGTGTCTTCCACTTGCACACGTACATACATATCCCTTTTCCGATCCTCATTTATGAAACTCAGCCATTTGTTCTTCACAGGTATTTTCTTTCTGTGACTCTGGTTGTCCACAAAGGTGTCTGAAGCCTTGTCAAGGGCATTTGGGGAGGCATAACATGCATTTAATTTGATTCTACTTACTTCAAGTAAGACTGATGAAAGTCCGGCTCCTGTGGAGGATGCAGAAATTTTTGGAAGGTGGTGAATTATGCTGTGTTCTGCAAGTGTAGGAAGTAAACCCCCTTACATGGTCTAAAGGAGTATATTATGGTAGTTAAAAAATCCTATTTTATTTGTTTTTGCCACTAGATTAAAAAATAACTACTTAATCTGATTTTTGTCTTGGGAAAAGAAATGTGTTTTCTATTATTTCATTTTTCAGATATCATTATGTAGAATTATTTATATCATCTTCAATGTATATAAGTAAAATTGCTATGTTAATAGCAATTTTAATAAATTTTAATAAGTTTTATAACTATTAATAGTTTTAATAATTTGAGTTTAATTTTGAATCAGCATTTTTCTTAGCCTTTGCAGATATTGCCTGTAATAGGCAAGATACCTTAAACTGCAAAATGATTTTAATCATTTGCAAATGATTATGATTCATGCTGTTTTCTCTATGACTAAACTATTAAATATAATTAAAAACAGTTCTTATTTTAACCCTAAATCCAGCTAGCATGTGCAGGCTTTGTTTCATGTATGCACAGGATTCATAAGAACTACACGTATACAAAGTCACATGAATACCAAAGAGATCTCCTGGAGGAGAAGTGTTCCCAGTGAATTGTGCATATGAGATAGAGAATGCATTTGGCTTTCAGTCTGGTGTGACACAAAGAAGATCACCTCTCTCTCAATCTTGGGTGCTTAACCCTTCACGGATTTTTCTCCTTAAAACTAGACTTTTGTGAATTATACTTCATTTGTACTTTTGATATTTTCCTTAGTTAATCTTTGTGGCAGGTACTATCTAATTGAACTCAGTTTAAGGAAATAACTTTGCTTTGTTTGTTCCTCTGTCTGAGTATTGGAATCCTATTGAAGTTTTAAATGTATCCAAATACTGCAGCTTGCCTCAAGTTAATCAGTCAACATTTACTGAATCCCCGCTGTATGTACTTCAATGAAGACATTGTGGAATTGTTTCAAGGGAATAATAGACTATGTTGTTAACTTCATGAAACTGGAAAAGGACCTGGAAAATAGGACTCCCGTGTTTTGAAATCACTTGTTTCTTTGTGAAGGACCGATTTGAACTAAAATTAAAGAAACTGATTCTAGGCTGGCTGTACTGAGCCATCGAGATGCTGTGTTTTGTGGTAGGCCGGCCAACTATCAGGATAAATGAATCTTACCCTTTTGAGCCAGGAGTTGGCAAGGACTAATGAGAGATTTTTTTGTGACATGCTGAAAGTACTTAAAAGAAAAGAGTTGTGTAAATTCACATTCCTATTCAATTAATATTGAGCTGAGATATTTAAGGGTTAAAAACAAGCACATATTTATATGTAGGCATTAATTTGAATCTGTAAAACCTAAAAATAGAGACATTTCATTTTTGAAAATTAGGTTATTATGCAATATTGTACCTTTCTACTCAAGTATGTTGAAATTCTCATTTCTTCTACAAATGAAAAGAACCAGATAGTAACAATGTATCAAAGTACTTATTAATGGGGCATTGCTCACTACATGAAAAAAAAAGTCATTAAACATTATTGTTACCTTCACAATGTATATAACCCTAACACACAGGATTTATTACTTCCAATGAGAGTTTAATGGTTTTAATCTAGGTGTGTATTTAAAATCCTTACACAGTTCACATTATGCATATAAGCTGCAGAGCAAGTTTCATTCACTTCACTGTGATCCATGAAGGCTCTATTTTCTCTGCCTCTCCCTTGCCAGTAGATAATGTCTCGATAATCTATCTCACTTTCTACTGACTGGGAATGCTGGAGATATCAAAGTAAACCATGTTCTTATTATTCTTCAGACATTGAGATTCAGAACTTTGGATCCACACTGACATCTCCCTCTTACATTGTAGAGCCAATTACGTAATAGTTCTTCCATAATCTTTCACTGGTCTATTTTGATGCTTATAAATATCTTTTTAAAAGATTTTATCTGTTTATCCTTAGAGGAGAAGAAAAGGAGAGAGAGAGGGAGAGAAACATCAATGTGTGGTTGCCTCTCACACGCCCTCTACTAGGGACCTGGCCTGCAACCCAGGCATGTGCCCTGACTGGGAATCAAACTGGCTACCCTTTGGTTTGCAGGACCGTGCTCAATCCACTGAGTCACACAAGCCAGGGCTATAAATATCTTTCTAACAGTCTCATTTCCACCACCAACTCCATTCCCATCAACTCTAAAGATGTCAAATACTTCAAATACCAAGGTCTGTTCATGATATTCAAGTTCTTCCATACTCTGAAACTAAATCTGCCCTCCTGCACAATCACAAAACTGAACTAATGTTTCTTGGAAGGATAGTTACATTTTCTGCTGTCATTGCTTAAACCCTTCTGGTACCCTCCTCCCCTAGGCATTTCATCCTTGACTTTAATTATGTAATGAGTCTAACCAAAGCTTTCCTTATGGAACAAAAACAAACAAACAAAAATACTTCTGTACTATCTTCTTTATCCAAACTTTCAAAAAGTATTACTTATTTCTCATAGTAACTTTCAATGTCTGTCTAGAATTATGTCTTTTCATGTAATTTTTCTATTTGTACTATTAAATTCTAGGTTATTTTGGTAGGGAATGTTGTTATCCCCCCTCTTAGCTTTTGGGGTACAATGATGAATATGAAAACACCTTTCTCATAGACAAAAAGTTAGGTGTCTGCTACATAAATGGTGAGTTACATAAGGATGCTCTTTTTACAGAAACATTGAAGGATGTACAACTCAGACAACTCAACCTTAGAGTTTTGGGAAGCTTTTAGGAAAGGATTTCAGATAGTAGACTGGATTATAAAGAATGAAAAAAGATAAAACCAAATAAAGAATGATAGGGAAAATGTTTTAGGCAGAGGGAATAACATGGGAACACCAGGCCTTGAGACATGATTTTCCAGCAAGGACTATTTGGTATTAACAGAATTAAATATATAGGGAGTGGTAAACAACAAGCTAAAAAGTTTGAGCCTTGGGTTGATAATATGTGGTCATCAGATTACATATTTGTGATATTGAGATTGAGCCTTAGGTGATATTCTATGCTATGCTAAGGAGCTTAGACTTCATTTTACAGATGAGAAGAAGCTACTGAAAAGTTTAAGGTGGAGATTGGTTATGATAAAAAGGCATTTAAAACAGTTGCATATTTATCACACCTTTGCCACATACTATGTGCCAGTTAGGGTGGGGTGGGGGTGCCCCTTATCTGTAAAATGTATAGAACTATATTTAACTTATCATTGAATGAGTTAAATGAAATATTGTAGATATGACATCCTAAGGAATACTACTTAGATACTTTTCTCCTATTGCCTAGAATAAATCCAAGCACATGGAAAATTAACAGTAATCTTTGCTGCATGAACCATAACACTGTGCATAAGGGAAAGGGTCTTATGTTGACACTGTGTTGCCAACTATTAATGGCTTCCATTAGAATTTTTCTTAGTTGTGGTTTTAGAGTAAATCTTTATTTTTATTTAATTATTCATATTCATAGTATAAAATCAAAAAGTGATACAGGGCTTCCAACATCTACTTTTGGCTCCTCAGAAGCAACCTCTTATAACTCTTACAGCTGTCTTCCAGCACCAATTTCTATTTTCTAAATAATACATGTATTCTGTTAGTTGGAGGTTAGGATTATAAATATGCAAGGTAAAATTTTAGCTTTTTTAACTTCCTTTCACTTGTAGGTATTCTCCTGTTTTTTCCCTTTCACTCTCTTACAGTTGTACCACATATTGATATTGAAGTTCAATGAATAATCATTGGAAACAATAGCATGAATATAAAGATCATATAGTGTAACATGATTGCTCCTTTTTCATTTACAGCTTTTAAAAACATTATATTTAATAAATGCATTTTTCTATATGCATATATTATATATTTATGTTTAAGTTGTCTAAGAACCTTGTAACTTAACACTTCAGACATTCTATTAATTTTTCTTATGCATGTATTTTGGTTTCATTCAGCAACTCTTTGTTATCCTTTAAATCATCTTGCACTTGTCTGAAGTCATTAATGAACTGTTTTTTCCCCTAAATATTCTTCTGCTCCTTACATCACACTGTTTCCCTAATGTTTCTTGGTTTTGTCATATTTGTTTGATTTTTCTCAAGTGCTTGATGACCCTTTCTGCTTAAACCTATTAAGAAAGAGACTCTAGAAAACTGAGGATATTAGAACATTTGGTCCTGTCCAAAATGTCCACAGAGACATTTAGTCAAATCCAAAAGGTCCTTGAAATTCGGTTTGTAAAAATGTCCATGAGCACATTTGGTCAGTGCCCAATGGTGCTTGGTATTTGTCCAAGGTCCTTGGTATCAGGTTCGAAACAGCCATGCTTCCTTAGAAGGCTTCTCTGGCTTCAGATAGCCCATAATATCTATTACTACTTTGGGGTTTATAAGGTCAATGTGTAAAAAATGCTATCATGATTTATGGGTCCAATATTATATTGTGACTGCATTGCCAATAACAACCCCTTATCTCTTGATAACCTGTCTGGTAACAGCACATGGAGCTAAGCAGGTGGGTTGGGGTTCAAATCTTGCAGAAGAGGGGGGTTTATATTAAGTATGGACCCAATGTCTCCATAGTTGTTTTGGATGCAACTAAATTTCAAGGATCTTTGACATCAAATGTCTCTATGGATATTTTAGACAAAACCAAAGTCTTTTTTTTCAAGTTCCAAACATTTTATTTTCTTATCCATATAGTATAACATTATCTAAAGATCCCACAACATGACATTTTATGCAGAAGAAAAACTAAACATTCAATATAAACCGCCCTTCTCCCATACACACACAAAGAAAAATGAAAAAAAAAAAAAAAACCTCTCATTCCCAAGTCCTTCAAGGCAACTGAGTGATTGAGAGAGCTGTGTGTACCATAAGTGGGGTTCACTGTGGCAGGCTTACGTACTTGTAATCCAGTCCCTTTAGGGAACCCTCAGATGTCAGAATCTCAGTCATGTCTTTGGGATATGACCCAAAGTTTTTTCCAAAAAAAAAGATTTTCTGTCATTTTGTAGAGTAGAATGAGAACCTGTCCAGATATAGGGGGAAAGGAGTTGTGCATTTCATTATTTAATGAAAAATGCTAGTTTTTACCTCTGCTTTTACTGTGTTGTTTTACCTGCTGTTAGAGGACTAAGTTATAAAAAATCTGAACCAAACATATTTTTATTTGGTTACACTTCACACTCATACTTTCTAAATGAGCTGGTGCTTCTGATTTTCTAAAGCTTCTAAGGTTTGGGGGCTCAAATTGACTTGCAATTTGTGGTCACAATCTCAGAAAAAAACTGTTTTCAGCCATCTCTACTAAGTCTATACTGAATAATTCATCAGGTTTCCATCACTGAAAATTTTCTTCTCATGTATTGTCATATATATTTTTATTTCTCATTGTTCTTGTGGATAATTCTTTATTGACATTTTAGTATGGCTGTGGGAGTAATTGAAGATGTATGCTCATTCAATTTGGAACAATTGAAATTTCAAAATGCTTTTACCTTAAACATCTAATTTGACTCTTATCATATCTGAAATGTTTTACAGGTGGAAAAAGTATTAACACTGTTTTATGAGCTGTATAGAGATGGCTTCTTGACTTGAGTTTGGTACTTGCTACACAGCAAATTTTGGACCATATTTGCATGTGCTCTATATAGTAAGTCACAAAGTCCAGAGTAGAAACATAGACACATTACTGGAATCTCAGAAATAAACACAGGAAATGGAGAAGTAAACTTTAGTATTGTGGCACAAGAAAAGGTCTTGTACATATCAGAACAGCAATCCACACTATTTTACTTTTATATGTAGCTCTGCTTACTCAAAGAGGACAAAATTCTCTCTGTGTTTAAACTAAGAGGTGGTTGTTGCTCTCATATATTGTTCAGGCATCACTTAGTTTGACCTACATCTCTCTCACAATTATAAAGAAGCCCTTCACTATGGAAGAAAAAATCCATAATTTATTAAATGGTATTACTCACATAAAAGAGGCTTCATTATCTTTTAAGCACACCTTTGACAATGGACAGTTAGCAACTTGGAAAATGTTCATCACCAGTAAGTTTAGTTTAGGCAGCTTACTTGGGCTAAGCTGTTGGTACTCATTCCTCCAACCTGTCCTATCTTACTTGAAAAAAAGAGCAGTAGCAAGTGAGGAGGCACTGCTAGCAGGAGGCTTCTTCTGGTAGATAGTAAAGTTAAATAATAAAACATACCTTTTAAGGATGGTGCTACCTTGTTCTTTTTTTTTTTACTATTTCTTTTTCTCTTAGATCTGTTTCTTTTTTTACTTGTGCCTGGACACTATTTACTCTAGTATTTTGTGCTTTGTGATTTTTAGTAAAAAATATCTTTGTAATTTTTTAAATAATGACAAGACAATAAAAGTATGCAACTGAGTTTTCCTTGTATCATTATTTATTTATTGTATTATTTTCCATATGAATAACTATAAACCTACTTTTACCCACCCCTGTATTTTTTGTGTGTATATACATACATACACATACAGCACATATATGTATAGATGTCTGTATGTGTGTGCATATTTATAGCATATATATACATGAATATTATATATGATGTCATATACACATATATATGCATATGTGTTATATATGTGTATATATAGATGTGTGTATATCTATGACATTAAGTAGAGGTAGCTAAATAAAAATGAACATTGTCTAGATTCAGGTCCTATGGATTCTTTTAAGTGGTCCAGAAATTAATTTTGAGTAAACACTTTGATTATTTTGAAGGTGCCTAGATTCCCTTCAAGTGGTGAAAGCATCTCAACAATAGCAAATAATGGCTTTAATATTTAAAATCTTTGAAATCCAGGAATTAAATTAGTATTTTCTAGTTTTATCCTTTATACTGCATAGCACTTAGCACTCTACAACAATTATATCAATTCTAAATGTTTAATTTACCTTTTAAAATCTCTAGTTTAAATAAATTGGCAATAAGAAACAAAACTGTCTGAATTAAATGTTTTCTCACTTTTTTAAACAATTCATGTGAGCTCTGCAATTAAATCCACTGAAGAATATAATCAAAATGTTTATTTGTTTTTTTCCTGCTGACATTTTACTCATATCTGTTGATTTTTAAAGGCAGTGAGATTAAAGTGTTTAGAAAGAAACATTTCTGCTTAAACAGCTTTAGTGCAAAGACAAAAAACAAGTTTTAAAAATAAATCTGCACAATAAAATTTCTTTTTGCTTTTCTTACAAACTCAGAAATCATTTTGTATTAAAAAATAACCTTTTAAAACATACTAACTCTCAGAAACTTAGAGATAATTGTCTATAGTTTAGATCACTCAAATAAAATTCTGCCAGCTCTTATAGCCACCAGCCAGCCTCCCTCAATCAGATTCACTTACCAGGTGTGAAAATCAAATGGAATAGAAACTCTCTGGCTGAATCCAATGTATTCCAAGTATGCAAGTTCACAGGAAATTTTTCAGTAGATCATAAAATAAAACAATAGCACTGAAATTTCTGAGTAGTGTCAAAGGCACCTTTCTCATTATTCTTTTACTTCTTGGTTCACGTACCTAAGCCAAGGGACCCCATTGCATCAATGATTTACATTTGGGTGGAATCTCAAAACTGTGCTTCAAAATTAGGATGTGGTAGTGGGAGTTCTTGAAGTAAAGAAAAAACAAAAGCAAAACACATGAAAATATAAACTTTTCTTGGGCAGTTTTAGGTTGATTTATTCTAGTTTTTATGCTTATGCATGAGTCTTATGTAAGCTACTCCATTTTTATTATGAGTAAGGGTGGTTATGGAGCCCAATGCTGGGACAATAATAGGGACTTGATTTGTTAAGAACATAATTCCTGAGCACCTATTGTGTGCCAAACTTTGTGCAGGGTGGTAACCACACAAGATAGTCAACAGCTATGCAAATATCAGGTAAATAAATGTATTGATATTCTCTTCCCTTAAATGATAGGTGAATTTGGCTGTATGATGAAGTAAACCTAATGATTAAAAGTTTTGAAGTGGAAAGGATCTTAGAGATGAACTTTTCCAACTAAAGTCTTAGTTTTATAGAGAAGAAATTGAGCCAGAGAAAACTTAAGGGACTTGCCTCTAGTCACCTGGCTAATAGGGATCTTCAATTAGGATGCAGCCCAGTACACTAAAAATGTCCAGGATCAGGGTCAGGCATATTTTCTTCTGCATAAAATATGTTACTTACCTAATATTATAGCCTGCCTGTGTTGCTTTCATTGTACAGATCAAGGTGCTCTTGCAAAAGTACTGTTAGACCTCACTTTAATAATACTACTGATTTCCAAATTTTGCATGAAGAATAGGACAGAAGAGCAGTTGAGAGTAGTGATGTTTTGGTTAATTTCATACTATGCTTCTATTCCACATTCTTCTTATTCTAATGATCTGTATTTCATTAAATTGAACAATTTCAAGGTTCTAAGACATAGCCTCAGTATATTAGACCCTCTGTGAAGAATATACCTAGAATTTATTTTCATTAAATATACAAGGAGCAATAAATATAAGAAGGCAAAACTAATGGGAAGAAATGTACCAGAAAGAACATAGCCAATTTCAACTACCCCACCCAACCCAAAAAATAAACTTACATTGCTTTTTCTACTTCTAAAATTATGTTGACTATATTCTGCCTTGCCATATAAGTACATTTAAAATCCTTCTTTATATGATTCTTAGGCAAATATGAATTCCACTTTGAAATGTGTAACATTTGTTCAATAAGTGATTGAACATATATATCATAGGATATAAGTTTTGGAGTTCAGAACAATGACTGAACAAGAGAGTTGATATGTCTTCTCCTAAAGTTAGGCTTTTCCACTAGACTTCTATTAGCATGAAGTCTTTTCTGTGAATGACAAACTGAACATTTAGGAATATTAGTGAAGGAAACCGACACGAGGTGAAAACATTGAGTATCAGTCTTGTGTTATTCTTGAGCTAATTAAAGCTTCCATTAATATCAGTGGGAATGTGAATGAATAAAAGGTGGTAGATAATCATGATCATGATATACCTGTATTATTTATGCTGTCATATTTATAGAATAAGCAAGAGATGCTAATCTCTGATGTTCAGTAACTGAATTCAGATGTAGACATTTGCAAAATAATTAATATATCATTATAAAACAGACTAATTATGAAATAAAAAGTATTAATTATATAAGATTCATAAACATCTTGCCCTTAAATAGTTTTTAAATATCACTATCAAATCAAGAGGTATGACTATCACTATCATTAATTTTTAATGATTATTTCAGTTAACACTCAATTCAAAACTAGTAAGTGGTATAGTTATAATTTTATGCATCACAATTTATCAAATATTTTATTAAATAATTCTGCTATTAAAATAGCTTAATTTAATAATCTATGAAAAGCTCAAAGAAAGAAACTTCAGATTTAATAATATACTCTAAAAACTATAGAGAAATTCATTTAATATCCTCAAAGTATAGAACCATCATTATTATTAGATTTCTTTATATTTACTCAGATAAGAATACGTGTTATTAATCAGGGCTTAATCTATTTTGGCTGAACTATTAGTAATGCCAAAACAGATAGTGAACAATTTTATAGAGAAAATCAGCATGTCAGAATCAATAGTGCTGAATATCCTGAGGCAACATGGTTAATGTTCATGGATTACTGAGGCAGTAGTGTGAGTATCTGCAGTGAGAAGATAAAGAACTCCAGTTGAGTGGAGATGACAATTTTGTTAAGTAGTCTACTTCCTTGACTGCCTTCTGCAAAAAATTAAATTCCTCTGTTAAAATTGTTTTCGAAAGATGAATGAATGCATTGAAATACAGCTTGAACATGGGGATGGGCTCCCAGGGCACTCAAAAAGAAGGAAAGAAAGAAGGGAAGGAAGCAAGGAAGAGGGAAGGGAGAAAGGAATAAAGGAAGAGAAGGAAGGAGGGTGGAAGAAAGGAAGGAAGAGAAAAAAAGGAAAAAGAAAAGGAAACGAACAAAGGAGAGAAAAAGAGATCATCCAATTAGTGTAGACACAGGAAGCAAGAGGCAATGCATCAGCCCTGGATACAGGTAGTCTCTTCAGGGCATCCTTGTAGTTTCCAATACCCTGTTCTTATGCTCTGTGCATATCCTACCAAATAAAGATAAAAAAAGCTTAATTAATATTTTAACACAAATTTGGCCTTGTATTGTCCTCGATGTTCATTTTGCTAAGCAATAGAAAAAAAGATAATCATTCTCTTTTTTCCCCAAGTAATTTTCAAACATTGCTTAAAGATAAATGCTATAAATAAGTTAACTTTGTCCTTTCTTTTCTGCATGGTAGATTTAAAATAAAAACAGTGGTTCCTGGGATGACATTAAAATCCACATTAATTTTCCAACTTGCTGGTTTATAACAATGGAAATTTATTACTCCCAGCCTGGAGGCTGAAAGTCCAAAATGAAGGTGCAGGGAGTCCATGCTTCATCCCAAGGCTCTAAGAGAGAGTTTGTCTCTTGTCTTTCCCAGCTCTTGGTGCCTTCAGGTATTCCTTGGCTGTGGAAGCATCACTCCAATTTCTGCCTCCATTATCACTTGCTTCCTCCTCTTCTGTCTGTCAAATCTCTTGTGTTTGACTCTTACACTGACCATCATCCTTGGGTTTAGAATCCACTTAGATAATGCAGGATGATCTCCTCATCTCAACGTCTGTAATTTAATTATATCTGCAAGGAATTGTTTTCCAGATAAAGTATTATTACCAGATTCCATAATTAGGATATGTACATATTTGCAAAAAGCAGATTTTGCTTTGATTATTTAAAAATCTTCCTTTTGGTATGCAGTCCAATGAGATGTAATCAAAATATAAGCATAGAAATTGGTAGGGCAAAAGTATTGAAAAGATCAGGTTCAGAGCCAGATAGACCTGAGTTTGAATTATAGCATCCATCATGTAGTAGTTGTGTGGCATTATGTGAATATTTCAACGGTGAAAAATTTATAAAACATTCCAGGTGCCATGACAGTAGTTTGAAGGTTTCAAATATGATATAAATGCCCTTAGGGTGCATGATGATGTTCTCAGGGCGAGGCAGGAATGTACAGTTTCCAGTAATTTCTTGCTCTTGAATATTCTTATGTATTGTTTCCTAAAAGTGACCTGTCTGTGAACAGACCTATGGTTGGGCTGATTCCAGGTCCTATCTCATGAAACTGTGGTTAAAATTTAAAAATATAATGTAAAAAGTTCTTGTTACCATATCTAGACACTAAAAGTGGTCAGTAAAGTAAACTCATAGCAATTGTATAGCAGTTAAGACATGTTATTAATATCTGAATTTATATTGACCCATTCAAAATAGCTTGGTTTCTAATTTTGAGTGTATTCCACTAGTATGACAAACTATCTATATTCTTTCACATTTATTTTGTAATTATAAAATTAATCAGTTTGTCAATTGGGTATTTAAAACTTTAAGTTTATAAACCCAACCAACTGGGCAGTATAGTTATGACAGAAATTTCTACTTCTGGAAATATTGGATTTTGCCAACTGTTGGAATTTTTACATGTTCTATATTAATTAATTTATTTCATAGATATTTGTAGAACACCTACTGTTCAAGATACATTGACTTGAAAGATACATTGCATTAAAATTGTGAAAGATACAAAAGTAAATGAGATGGTCCCTTCTCTTAAGGGACTTATGAAAGATAAGATGCATTAATGTTGAGTAAAGCAAAGTATGATTAGTGACAAAGAAGTACCACAGACATTAAATTACAAAGAAATTTTTTAACTAGATTATAGATTCCTAAAACGTGAGAGGCAGGTACATAGATTTCCCATATACTTGTTGCCCCAGGCATACATAGCCCCTGTGATCAGCAACTGCCACTAGACTGACACATTTGTTACAATGGGTGGACCTGAATTGACATCATCATGTTATCACCTGAAGTCTTTTGCTTGTATTACAGTTCACTCTTAGTGTTGTCATTCATTGAGTTTGGTTATGGTGTATTAATTCTTTTTTAAACATTGTTGGATTCAATTTACTAGTACTTTGTTGAGGATTTATGAATCTATCTTCATGATAGATACTATTGTGTAATTTATTTTCTTGTAATGTCTTTGTTTTGGGTATTAGGATAATGCTGGCCTCATAGAATGAGTTCAGAAGTAATCTCTAGTTCTTTCTTCTGAAGAGATTATAGATAATTGCTATCACTTCTTTAGTAAGTGTTTAGTAAAATTAACCAGTGAATGCATCTGAGCCCAATGTTTTATGTTTTGGAAGATTATTAATTATTTATTCACTTACATTAATGGATATAGCCTAATCAGATCATGAATTTCTTCATGTGTTTTGGTGTATCTGCCTTTCAAACAATTGGTGCATTTCATCCAGGTTACTAAATTGTGGACACAGAATCGTTTAGAAAAATGCATTATTATTCTTTTAATGTTCTTGGGATCCATAGCAATGGATCCTCTTTCATTTCTGATGTTAGTAATTTATTTTCTTTCTGTTTTCCTCAGTTACCCTGGCTTATAAACTTTACCAATTTTTTTAAAGAACCAACTACTGCTTTTATTGATTTTTGCTATTGATTTACTGTTTTTCAATTACATTGATTTCTACTTTAATTGTTATTATTTTGATTCTTCTACTTATTTTGTATTTAATTTTCTCTCCCTTTTAAAGTGCCTAATGTGGGAGCAGATTATCACTTTTACTTTTTCTTTTCCTCATATATGATTTTAATGCTGTATATTTCCCTCTAAACATTGCTTTTGCTACATCTCACAGATTTTGATAAGTTGTGTTGTTTTTAATTGAAAATATTTAAAATTTATTTTTAGATTTTTTCTTTGATTCATATGTTATTTAGAAGTGTATTATTTAATCACCATGTATTTGGGGATTTTCCAGTCATCTTTTTGTTACTGATATTTATTTTAATACTATGGTCATCTAAAAACAGACATTGTAAGATTTTTAAAATATTTTTCTTAAGGTATAGTTTGTGTTTGAGAATGCATTCTCCCTTGGTGAGTGTTCTGTGTGAGCTTGAGAAGAATGTGTACTCTAGTTTTATAGGATGGAGTAGTCTATGGATGTGAATTATATCCAGATGATTGATGGTGCTGTTGAATTTAATTATGTTCTTACTGATTTTCTGCCTGCTGTATCTGTCCATTTCTAAAAAAGGGGTATTAATATTTCCAACAACAATAGTGGATTTACCTATTTCTCCTTGCAGTTTTATTAGTTTTTGCTGCATGTATTTTGTCTCTGTGTTGTTAAGCATATACAGACTAAGAACTGTTATGCCTTCTTGAGGAACTAACCCCATTTATCATTGTGTAATGTTACTCTTTCTCCTTTAAAATTTTCATTTTTTTTTTTTTTTTGCATTGTCCTATTTGGTGTTCTCTGAACTGTGGTTTGGTATTGGAAATTCTCAGTCATTACTGTTTCAAATATTTTCTCTGATCCTTTCAGTTTTTCTTTATATTTTGGTATTCCCATTATGAAGATGTTGTACCTTTGTGGTTGTCCCAGATTGACTTAGAAATTCTGTTCTGTTTTATCAGCTTTTGTTCTCTTTTTTTGTTTTGTTTTGTTTTGGAGGTTTTTACTGGTAGATCTTCAAGCTCAGGGATTCTTTTCTCAACCCTGTTTACTCAACTAATGAGCCCATCAAAGGCATTCATCATTTCTGCCACAATTATATACATTTTAATCCATAGCATTTGTTTCTGCTTCTTCCTCAGGACTTTCATCTCTCTGCTCACACTGCCCTTTGGTTCTTGCATGCCATCAACTTTATCCATTAGATCCAGGAGCATATTAAACATTGTTGTTTTAAATTTTCTTTTTGATCATTTCTACATTGCCGCCATATCTGGATCTGATGCTTGTTCTACTCTTCAGGGATTTTTTTTTATTATTCCACATAAGCTTATACAGAACTCAACATGATATACTGAGTTAAAGAATTGTGTTTAGTAGGTTTTCAGTAATGTGGTGGTGGCAAGTTGGAGAGGGTGAGAAGTTGTTCTCTAGTCTTAGGATTAGGCCTCAGTTTCTCTTTAGTGAGCCTGTGCCTCTGGACCTTGAATTTCACAGGTGCTCCTTAGTATCGCCCAGTGTCCCCCTCATCTCAGATAAGTGGGACAAAATATCTAGAGTGATAAGGAGTTAAGTATTTACTTTCTGCCATATAGAAGGCCAGAGTGTGAGAGAATTATGTATTTCCCTTCTCCTTTGTGGAAGACTAGGACTGGTGGAGTTTGGTGTTTCCCTTCCTCCAGGTCAGTTAGACCCTCACAAAATCCCAGCAGGTTTTGTTCTGGTTGAACAATTTCTCCAGAGGGCAGACTTTGTTAAGAAGGACAGAGTGCTCAGGTGTACTGCAAAATGGTTCTTTCTGCTCCCCATTACTAGAAGCACAGTTTTCTTTTTTCTCCAAATTTATTACAACAATCCATTTGGGGTTCTGGAGAAAATGCTCACAAAGGTGTAGAGAACACCCTCTGACAGGTATTCCTGAAATTTTTAACTGTCAGACTTGTCCACACTGAGTTTTAGGGAATCATCAAATACAGGTTGGGATTTCCCACCTCAGTGGTGGTTTTGCTCTGGCAAATTGTGACTCTTTGGTATCTGTTTTTCTCTCTAATCTTCTGGGAAATACTTTTTCCTGTGTCCTCACTTCTCTTCCAGATCAAAGAATTGTTGATTTTCTGTCTGTTCAGCTTTGTATTCATTGTTATAATGGCATGATGACTTCCAAAGTCCTTGTATGCAGAACTGAAGATTGGAAGTTCTACTATAACACTTTTTATATTTTTAGGCAAAGAAATATTAAATTCACCAAAATAGAATATGCTTAAATTTTATTTTTTAATGGTAAGAATTTTGAAAAGTACTTTCCAAAAAAATCTTAAAATTGTGATTTCTTTTGTGCCAACACTTCATTTATTGAAAAAAAAGTTTTTGAAGTTCATTTTCAGGATATTCTTCCACAAGAAGCCATTTTTACTTTGGCACATACTTACTTATTTTTTTTTCCAAATAAAAACCCAATCAGAGAAATAAAATAGAAAGGCAGTTTATAAGAAACAATGTAAGCACTATAGGGCAAAGGTAGACAAATAAGAATAATTAAAATGTTAACTGTGCATTTTCTCGTTGTATTATGATTTGAGGAAAATTTATAACATATATATATATATATTTAAAGATTTTATTTATTTATTTTTGGAGAAAGGGGAAGGGAGGGAGAAAGAGAGAGAGAAACATCAATATGTGGTTGCCTCTCACGTGGCCCCCACTGGGGACCTGGCCCGCAACCCAGGCATGTGCCCTGACTGGAATTGAACTGGAGACCCTTTGGTTGACAACCCATGCTCAATCCACCGAGCTATACCAGCCAGGGCTATAATTTATATCTTTAAAATTTCTACTTATCTCTACTTCTTGAATACTTAAATCAATACATTTTCCTTTTATTTTTAAATTTTTTGTTTATTGATTTTAAAGGGGGTGAGAGAGAGAGAGAGAGAAAATTGATTTGTTGTTCCACTTATTTATGTATTCATTGGTTGCTTCTTAAATGTACCCTGACTGGGGACTAAACAAACCACCATGGCATATGGGGATGACACTCTAACCAACTGAGCTACCTGGTCAGGGCTAGGTTACCTCTACTTTTTAATATGTATGTATCTGTTCACTCACCTCTGCAAGTGAATCTTGTAGTGACTCTTAAGTTGAGACTTCAGGGGAAATATCATAATTTAGTCTAACAATTTTAAAAATGAGTTTCTATTTCCAACCAAAAGTCACCAATAAAGTATACAATATATTTCAGTGAAGAAATATTACTGAAATCATCTATATTCAATTCTATCTCATAAATTAACTTTCAGTTCTGTTATATCAGTTAGAAACCTCATAGTGTCTCTAGAATACATAGGGACTAGTGAATATACAGGGTGGAACAAAAGCAGTTCTACAGTTGTTCCTATGGAAAATAGTAAAATAATTGATAAATAATAAGACAAAAATAAACTGTGTTTTGTACGCTCACAACTGTAGGCCTACTTTGCTTCACTCCGTATATTAGTATCAATGGAACAGGGAAGAAAATTGTATCTGTTTTGTAGAAATGAAATATCCTCTAGAGAGACTAATGCTACCAGCCATTGGAGAGCGACCGTTTTTAACATATTAAGTAATTAACTCAAATAAAAGTTAAGATGTAAAATGAGAGAAAAAATATAGCTGAAGTTAGGAATGGCTTTATTTTTTTTCCTAAATTGATATAAAATGGATTTAATTCAACAGAAGTATTTTTGGCAAAAAAAAAAAGGCATGTAAGCAGAGGGATTTATTTTTTTCTTAGTTTCTGCTTTTCTTTTATATCTCCCCTCTTACATGGGATACAGGGATGGTAAATATCTACATCTTAGACATGTTAAGCTGTAGATATAAGTGCTTCAGCATGGTGTCTATTTATATAACTGACATCCCTAATTTGAAAAGCTTTGTAATATACCAGTAATAAATGCATTCATAACCACATCTCCTCTAATCACTACAGTCCCTGCACTGCTATTTGGCACTCATTAGCTGAAACTGCCATTCACCTATAATTTATGACTAGCACACAATTATGTGTTATCACTACTCCAAGTGATTACTACACTGCATCTTTTTCAAGCATGGTAGGCAACACTCCATGATAAATGGTACTGCAGTGGATAGTTCATTTCTGTAATTTGCTCTATTATATTCTTTAACACAATCTTGAAAGAATTATATTGAAATGTGAGTACCTTCTTAAAATAAGATTATTTGGTCAACACTCTTTTGACACAAAGAAGAAAAACTGCATTCGGGGAAGGAAGCAGACTTAGTGTTAACAAATGTTGGAAAACATTTCGATAGAAATGAAATATGCAACTTTGAGGACAGGGTTTAAAATTTTGATAAAATGTATGATTGTATTGTGATTAAAGACTGAAACTTTAGTACTTTGACAGTAATAGTAACTATTTTAATATTAAATATTGTGGAGTATGGCAAGGATAGTTGAACAACAATTGATAATACAATTATCAATTTGGATATGGTACTTTACAAGTCAAAATATTTTAAACATATTTGGTTTTGTAATAGTTTTCAGAACTCACATTCATTATTTAGTCTGCATCAAGAAAAGGCCTGAACTAAGTATTCCACAGATACAATCTCATACAATTCACACAACCACCCTGTAAATTAGGAAATGAGATAGTTGTGTAGCTCACCCTTTAGCTCATCAAGGGTTCATGGTTATATTTTTTTTCTTCCCAGGGATGCGATAACAAAACATTATAAACTGGGTTTCTTAAAAAATGAACAAACAGAAGTTTATTATTCTAACAGAATGCAGGAGGTTAGAAGTCCAAAATCTAATTACTGACAGGGCCAAGCTACCTCTGAAGTCTCTAAGAAAAAAATACGTTCTTGTCTCTTCTAGATTTCAGTGGCCCCAAGTGTTCTGGGGCTTCTGGTGGCATAACTTCAACCTCCGCTCCCTTCCAACAGATGCATCTCCGTGTGTCTGTCTTTGTTCTTCCCTCCCCAATAAGGAGGACACCAGTTGTTAGATTTAGCAACCCCTCTCCCCCATCTTCCTGACGCCCAGCAGTCCCAAATGATGTTATTATCTCTAGGTCCTTAACTAATTACATCTGCAAAGTCTCTATGTCCAAATAAGGTTACACTCTGACGTTTGAGTGGAATTGAACTAGGTACTGGTGAGGGTGGGGGAGCTGGGGAAGAAACTATTCATCTCACTCTGGTGGTGGAGCTGGAGGCTCTGTTTAAACACAAATATACTCCAAAGTCTGTTTCTTTTAATGTATATGGTTGTGCCAGGGACTGTGTTTGGTGCGTATTTTTTAAAATTACTGTGAAAATGCTCTGAGTAGATCTCACATTCCTTTTACATGTAAGAATACCAAGGCCACGAGTCACAGAGCAGCATCATTAAAATTCAGAGTGATAGTTCTAAAACACAGATTATGCCATTACCCTGTGTTATTAATGTTAGCATGAAAACCACATTCTTGAAAAGCAATATTTAGAGTCCACCAGGATGTGGCCCCTGACTTCTTTTCCAGCTCATGTTTACATCTCCCCTCCCAGCAGCCCACCCTGGCCTTCCAGATTTCCCCATGTTGTTCCCTTCACCTCCAGTGCTTTCTGTCACCCTTTGCCTTCTGCTTGCCCTTCTGGTCTCACTTTGCCACTTCTGATGGGCTGACCTTTCTGACACCCTAAAGTAGGCTTGAAGTTCTGTTCCAGGCTCCCATAGCTGCATAAGCCACACGTCCGCTACCCTGCTATGATTGCTTCTTTAATGGTCTATGAGTTTTTTAGGGCAAGCTACACAACTGTATATTTTCAGCTGCATCTTGAATACTGATGACACTTAAATGTATGTTGAAAGAATAAATGAATGCAATTTATGAGAAATTGAAGGCAGAATATCTTTATGCATGGGATAAAGCAGAGGCAGAAAACTGGCCTAGGAAATTATGACTCAGTGTCTTCATCTTGTTCCAAAAAGGCTTATTCTGACTTTTTGGTGAACTGCTCCTCTAGAAGGAAACACATCTGGGCTTCCAGTGAGCAGATGACTATCAACAATGTCTGTAGTGTCATTAATCCTGCTCTTTCATCATTATTCTAGAACTTTCTGATCATCCTCTAAGAATTCAAACAGAATATTTCTGTGTGTTATTTTACTTGTCCTCACTTCAATGTTAAGTGTTAAAATACACTGAGGAAGGAATAAAAGCAAGTGATGATTTCCTAATAGGACAGTTATGACTGAAAAGGTGATTGTGTTAGTTGCTTGGTCTTGGCCTCGTCTGTGTCTTGGCATTGTACAAAGCCTAACCTAAATGATATGCATCCTCCAAAGTTCACCATCCACACAACGACAGAGGCAGTGAAGTGTTATGTAATCGGATTTCACCGAGGGATCCCAGCTATTAGAATGTGATAGTGTATATATATGACATATAGTATTAAATGTGTGATATCTGAGCTATGGTCAATTGTCATGGCTTTCATATAGAATTCATGCAAAATATTTTACCAGGAATCACTTTCCTCTGCGGCAGAGTGCACTATTTTGAAATCTCATGATATATGCAGTTCAAAATTGGTTTTCTATGAGAAAAACATTACCTCCCAAACATGACCTCTGATCAATTTATTTCTTTTATCTTAGAAAAAAGATAAATTTATTAATTTTTTATTTTAATTGTTGTTCAAGTACAGTTTTCTGTCTTTTACTCCCATCCCAGCCCATCCACCTCTCCCTCCCCACCTCCCTCCCATTCACATCCCCCCTAGTATTTGTCCATGTGTCCTTTATATTTGTTCCTGTAAACCCTTCCCATTCTCCCCTGAAATTCCCTCCCCTCTCCCCTCTGGTCACTGTCAGCCTGTTTTCTATTTCAGTGTCTTTGGCTATATTTTACATGTTTGTTTGTTTTATTGTTTAGGTCAATTTATTTCTTGCCAAAAAGAAAATAGTTTGCCATCATGTGAAGTGTCTCTAGATCTAGTATGCAATTTTATGTATAATGCAACATAGATGTTTCCAAAGAAAAAATAAAAGATAATATTTATTGAAAGGGAACCTACTTTTCTGAAAAAACATACAAAAAAACTTTTAGAATATTCAGTCTTTATTTACCAGTTTACTTTTGTAAAAATTTTTCTATGCAAAATTTGGTAAATCTTATCTTCCTAATAGCATTGTTAAGCTCAGTAGAGATTATTCTTCCTCTAATCAAAATTGATAATTTATGAACTGAATGTCAGTTGCCTAAGATGTTTGTCTATTCTCTTTACATAGGCATAATTTATCCCCAGTGTCTAAAACACTGTTTAAATTAGGAACATAATAAATATTTAAGGGTGTCCAACCTTTTGACATCTCTGGGCCACACTGGAGCAGAAGAGCTGTCTTGGGCCCCACATTAAATACTATTCTGCACACTGTGGAATACACAAACACTAATGAAAACTGATGAGCAAAAAAGGAAGTTTTAAGTAAATTTACAATTTTGTGTTGGGCTGCATTCATAACCATCCTGGGATTCATGTGGCCCATGGGATGCAGGTTGGACACCCCTGAAACACACATAGTTAGAAGAAATGTACTATAGCTCTTACTCATTCACTTACCACACAAATCTGATTCCCCAAAATCCTTTTATTCTTAATTTTTATAGCAAATTCAGAATCGATTGTTTATCATTATGTATATCATTGGGGCAGTGTGTCTCAAATTGATTGAGGAGTGAGTCCCTTCAGGAGTATTTCCTGAAGTGAAGGACCAAACGGAATATTTAAGCTACATTTTCATAATTCCTCTTTCCAATTCAACTTGTACATTTTCTTATAATTAAATTTAATTTTTAAATGGAAAGTTGATAGTGTTTCAGAATTGTTAGAGAGAACAGAGAGTTGGAGTAATTTGTTAGCAGGCTGAGGAGTGAATGTGATATCCTTTAAAGCATATTTGTTTAAAACATGACAATCTGAGAAATTTGCTTGACTTCCTGGATGCCGTTTTCAGTAGTTACAGCGAGGTGCAGGCTGGCTATTTGTTAGATCTTCTTTGTGACTGATCACCACACACTACTACGAAATGGTTTCCCACTTCAGCACATGAAACCATGAGGAAAAAACAAAGTTACTATGGAATATGGAGAATGTTGCATATAAGCATTGGACATAAGCCTATGTAACTATTTCTCCACTCATACATTAAAAAATATAATATACTGTACCATCAAATGTTTGTTTAACCCCCACTATAAACAAATATAGTACCTATGGATTATTTTGAAGGAAAATGTGAAAATGGAGAAGAAATAATGGCTAGTACTATCCCCTGAATACTATTTTATTTTATTTTATTTTATTTTATTTTAGTCTCTTTTAGAATTTGCCAACCCAGATTTGTTGATTACATGGAAATACTCTTCATTTATTATATTTATATTTATGATGACAGATGAATTTGTATTAACATAAAATTCTATATTTAAAAACCATAATAATGTATAATATCTAGCTATTCAACTTGTTCATGTTGTTAAAAGATTTCCAAGTAAGATAAGATCATATTTCTTTAAAATTCAAGCTTACAATTTCTCCTCTACAAAGGCCTGTGGTGATATACAATTTAAATGCACTATTGTCTGGGAGTACCACAGAAGAAAAATTATTAGTCCTTTGGATTGAATTGCTCTATTTTCTTTTCCTGCCTGCTTACTGTGAGTATAACATGCAACATGGACTTTCCTCACTGTCATAATCCATTTATTACAGAGTTGTGGCATTTATTTGAATTTTGCAAGTATAATATCAGTTCTCCATTCATTAGTTTTTCATAAGTGCATCTTAGTGTAATAATCCTCTGCTCCCTGCTCTCATGTTTTTGTCAGAACCTATTACATCAGTGAAGAAATCTGTTTTTTTCTTAGCCTTAAACTTATTAAGAGCTCATTTAGGTTTTCTAGAACTGAAACAAATGCAACTAATTATTCCTTGACCTGTATTAACAATCCAGCTGGTGGGACCCAGATTTAGCCTACTGAGTATAAAATCATAGTAGCATTGACTTGCACCCTTCTTCCAACTTGTGAGCATGTGAAATATTATGAAGCATTCGAAAAGCTGCTTATTTTCTTGTTCTTTAGGCATGATCAACCACTTTTCTATGGTCTCAAATCGTATGTTGCTTTTTAACTTCTTTCAGATCTGTTCCTCTGCCACAGAGCAGAAAATCAGAGGGGAGACTTTCCCATCTGCATTGGTTGTCATCACCTGCAGGAATTTTTGACTTGCCTGCTGATATGGCTGAGGCATGGTTGATTATCAGCCTACTACAAATGACACTTTTTTTTAATTTTACTGAAAACTCAGTATGTGAGATGTTGTATGCACTTTAACTCTTTCAAAAGCCATTTTATTCTTTTATGTGAGTTAGTAACAATTAAAAGCTTATCATTCACCATTTTCAAGAACACTTGGAAAACCAAGTATAAGACCTATTTTAAAACCTGCTTTTGAGAAATTTTGCAGAGGGCGACCATCAGTCATCTTTCCCAGTTGAAAAAGAATATATCTGAAACATGTATGGGTCACACAAGCAGCTGTCTACAAAGTTTGGCTGGAGGAACACTAGGGCTTAATCCACTTTTTTGCATGGTATGTGAAATATTAGTACTTAGGACATTTTTGATCCATGCACATATTCACAGAAAATTGTTGCTTTGTACAAAAGACATGTTAATTAGTTAATATTAAAGCCTTAACATGAATAAGTTTGTCAGATTAACTAGGTGTCATTTGAAGAGTTAGTTGTACTATAATGAAATGAGAGATAATCTACATTTAATGAACTGCTGAGAATAATGAGTAGTTATTTTTCAACTAAAAACACAGTTATACTTTTAAATTTTGAATCTGTGACATTGTTACTAATAGCAAATGTTAGATGAGTGAATGAGGGGAATTATTGAACTTTTTGTAGCATAGCTATTAGCATTCTACATCAGTATTCTGCACATGGTTATTAAACCAATGAATGAATTAACAGATGCAATAATGTAATTGTTTCTAGATTGGCCACTTTTATGACATGGCATACTATACAAACCCAGAAAAAAAGTGACACATTTATAACCTCTTAATCTCTAAATGTGCAAAATGAAAATTGGGGTTTTTGTCCTTTTCCTTTTTATTAACAGAATTAAATGAAGCTGATGTCTAAAAGGGAGAGAAAGATTAACTTCCCAAAATATTTTCCAGGTGATCTAGATCTGAGTTCCATATTCATTTCCTAATGTAAATTTCTAAATTCTAACTTATTATATTGGATTATATTAGAAGGGTTATTTTCTTAATCAAAAATGAACCACCATTGCATTCTAACATAAGAAATGATATGTAAAATTCCAAAATACAAGAGAGAATGAGTAGGTGGACAATGTTGGTTTCCTTTAGCACTTTTTCATGAATAAATAAAGCATATCACCTTGATCCTCACAAAAATTTTATTCATATCAGAAATCCTAGGTCTAAGGATGTATAATTGGTCAGGAAGAGCTTAAGGGAAATCAGACACTCCTTTACATGTTAAGAAAGAGACTCCAGAGCACTTTCCTAAAAGATTCTTTCCAGACCACAATGTCTCTCTGAAAAACAAATGTTGAGGGTTGGCAGTTAAATTAGTTTTGGAAACCCTGAAATACTCTATCTGCTACGGAAGATTTAGAATACAAGTTGACAGGTCCACCACGCTATACAAATCCAGCAATATCATCCACATCATAGATTATGAAGAACTGCCTAAGTGTCCATGTGTGGCAGTAATTTCATCTAAACCCAAGGTAACATTCACAATGCACTCAGCTGCGGGCCTAGAAAAGCCTCACTTAAGTTGATTAAATCATGAGGCATGCATTATCTTGCTTGAAATGGGAAACATGTGATTCTAGGTTTTGTTTGGTGGATCAGTGATACCATACCTATGCTTTGGTTCAGAACTTTTATAATTCCCCTTGCCTTAGCCTTATGTTTAGAAAATAGCCACCACTGCTTCCAACATCAAGGCTCAAGTCTTCATACAAAAAAGTTAAAAAGCACTAAGTTAGTGGTTACACAGTGATCACAGTGACACAATGGGCAGAACACGGGCAAATGATTTTATGTATATCTCCTTGATTATTTTGTCAGGGAAGGAAAATATTTCCCAGAACCTCTCCATTGGGTCTGATGGTCTTACTGGCCAAAATTTGAATAGAGGCCCACTGCTAAACCAGTAACTAACAAAGAGGGTATAATTACCATGTTTGATTTAGACCAATTGTTTATACCCATCCAAGACTGTTGGATAGAAAACAGTCTCCTAATAATGTCCACCGTACTGAGTATTTTCTCAAGCTGAGGAATAGTTCTTTCACAAATTCCTGATCATTAAACATGCTTTGGAGAATATCTTATTTTGTTTTAGGTGATTATATGTAAATGCAATAGGTAAATATTTTATCTAACATTTACAAATATAAAAGTCTTTGGTAATATAACTAGATATTTATTACTATATAATAATACCACCCCAAATAATAACATAAAATAACAACCATTTTAATTTGCCAACAGATTCTGAGAATCATGAATTCAGTCAGGGTGCAGTGGGGTTGGTTTATACCTGCTCAGAAATGTCTGTGCTTAGCTGGGAAGAACTAAATAGCTGGGAATGACCCCAGTGACTGGAGGCTAGAATTATCTGGAGGCCTCGTCATCCATATGTCTGGCATCTCTGTTGGTAGTAATCAAGAGGTGGGTGCATCCAGGACTCATGGCTAGGTCATCTGTACATGACTTTTTCCTGGAAAATGGGAAAAAAACAAAACATTCTGAGCAGAACAATCTGAGAAGTCAGAATTATAAAAGAAGAGAGTAGAAACCAATATGGCTTTCTTTGATGTATCCTCAAATTTCTTGACTCATCATTTCTGCCACATTCTATTGACTAGAAGTTACAGTAATCACTAAATCTACATAAAATTTGAGAGAAGGGGAATTAGACTCCAAAAGTTTATCAGGGATTGGCAAGGCCTTCATTCAAAAGAGTAAGTGAGGTGCAAGATATGGTTTCCGTGTTAGGACAATGCAATCTGCCACAAGTAGTTTGAGGAGAGTGTAGAGAAATTAGGTGGAATTGGTAAAAGCCTTATGATTAATCTTATTTTAAACTTTTCAGGTACAAACTTTGTACAATTTGAACTTCCAAGTCAAGGTATAATTTGAATAGAGAAGAAGGGAAACCACCCCTCATCGTGTTGACATTTAATGAATAGGACTGTCGAGTGGAGCAGAATGAAATGTATAACCTTAATTCCTGAACAATGTGACTACATAAATCACCAGAGATATATATGGAATCTTATTCCATGGATCTAAGTTTCTGCTTACATGCATCACAAATTCTGGTGACAAATTTCCACAAGGAATGTTTGTGTAAAAAATATATGGTATGGTTAAAAAGGAGAGGAAGTAATTACTAAATATGATTAATCAGTAGTATTATCTTTGGGAGCTTTTAAGAAAAATATCTTAGATTTTTGAAATCACAGATTCAACTAACCAAGAGAAAAAATATTTGGGAAAAAATGTTATACTGGCAAGTATTATATTATTAGGCCAATAATGGTGGTTTCTGTACTGAACACATACAGACATTTTTCTTGCCATTATTCTTTAGACAATATAGTATAACAGCTATTTACATAACATTTACATTATATTAGGTATTACAAGTAAGGTATAAGTTATTTAAAGAGTATGGAAGGATGCATGTTGGTTATATGCAAAGATTAGGTCATTTTATATAAAGAACTTGAGCATTCATGGTTGCAGTCCACAAAGGTCCTGGAAGCAATCACCCAGGGATGCCAGGGGGTGACTTGTATAAATCTTCAGACCCAGACACAGAAATTCTAATTATTTTTGTGGGCAGTGCAGTCTCTCTCTCTCTCCCCATCTCTATATATATATTCATAATATACATTTAAAATATATAAATATATTTTATAAAATATATAATATATATAATGTATCCTATATCTTATATATTTTATGTTTTATAATAAAACATATATTATATTTATATATTATAATGTGTGTTATAATATATAATAAAATATATTTCATAAAATATATAAAAGATATTATATGAAGTATATTTTATAATTTTAAAAACATATTTCATAAAATGTATAAAATATACTCACCAAGACAAGGATGGTGGAAGTATTAACTGACATGATGTTTGAGAAGACAACTTGGCAAAAATAAAGATTCATGTACCCTTGATGCAGCCATTTCACTTCTGTAAGTTTGTGCTGTAGCTATAATTACATAGTTAATGTTAAAAGTTTATTTATTGCAGCATTAGCTTAGCAAAATATCTATTGAGAGATACTTAACAAAACTTCACCTAAAAAACCTGAAAGTTAACAGTGCTGTGCATTTTCTCTGTAAAGCAGAATGACTACTCATGATCTCTCAAAGCTAGTAGGCTGTTCTCTCCTTAGCACACCCCTCCCTCTGATAAATGAATCTTCTAGGGTCTCTCCTGGAAATAGTTCATGGATAACTTTTCAAGCACTTAGGAGAATGCATCTGCATGTAGGCATTGTACAAAGATATTTTAGATATACTGTAAAGCTAAGCAAGGTATTTATACTATATTACATACAGGATGAACTGGTTTATGTTAAAATTCTTAAACAGATATAGGCATAGAAACATATTCTCATTTATATGAGTTCCAGAAAGACATGCAATAAATAATTAACAATTCCTTGGGGGAGTGATACTGAAAGTTTTAGAATAAGGAGTGGCTATTTCAATAAGATTTTAAAAAAAAATCATGGGCACACTTTGTTTCTAAAAAAAATTTCTAGTATGTTTTTATTTAAAGGGCTACAAAGTTGATTTTGATGTCCATCTGGAGTTAAGAACCACTGTCATTAATGTGACCCACCTTTCAGATGAGAGCAAAGAGAAAAAATGTATAATTACAGAAAAATACTTGGAAATTTAGAAGAAATAGAATAAAAGTCCAAGATTTTTAACAGTGTATCCTTTGAGGCGAATCAGTAGGAGACATTTTTGTTCTTCTGGATCGGCATTCGTAAATGTAATAATGAAATATGCTTTAACATGTCGATGTCTAAGAGATAGGTGCATCTTAATTTCTGAAGGGTCTTTAAGTACATATTGTGGCATAGAGGCAATAGGACAGATTTTCAGTATAAAGTGTTATCATTATACCAATGATTGCAGGCTAATTCACCACTTACACAATTTAACCACTGACCGTGCTAGTTCAAGAGGGTTTAATTTCCTTTGTGCACATTTATTCCTGCTCATTTTACTTGAGAGCAAGTAAAATGATAGTTTAATAAGGAAAGAAATCACTTTTAAAGAGAAAAAATATGAAAGCCAATGTTGTAGATTGTTGTCAACAATAATTATACACTTCCCTTTATTATTATTTCTGACATATCTGTGTAAAACCAAAAAAAAAAAAAAAAACAACCATGTGTTCTGAATTGTTTCAAATACTTTTTAAATGATGTTCACAAATGCATCAACCTTTGGTGTTGACAAGAGCATATTTAACTGTTGTCTTCAGAAATAGGTCATAATAACATATTCCTTCCCTGTTGTCTTATCTGACATTTTGGCATTCATTACTTTTTAAGAATGCATTAGATTTTTTTCATGGAAGCCTTGCTTTATATTTGCCAACAGCTGAGTTTGTCTGTCAGTTTCCTCCATTCTTCAGAATTTCTTTATTTTCCCCAATGTTTTGTTTATTTATTATTTATTTATTTATTTTTATTTTTGTTCAACTACAGTTGTGTGCATTTTCCCCCCACTAATTAATCCTCCCCCGCCCCCTCTTCCACCTCCCACCCTCAATCCTTCCCTGTTGGCTTCATCCATGGATCTTTTATACATGTTCCTTGATGACCCTTCCCCTATTTTCAAACCCTCATTATCTCTCTCCCCTCTGGTTATTGTTAGTTTGTTCCTTATTTCAATGTCTCTGGTTGTACATTGCTTGCTTGTTTGTTTTGTTGATTAGTTTCTACTTATAGGTGAGATTTGAATTTCTTAAAAAATTAATATTACTAAAATAGCCTATTTAGATATTACCCCCAATTTAAGATTGTTTTATTGATTCTTTTAAATTAACTGATCCAGAGTTCTTTTACAAGTTCAAATAATTGCAGTGCAGAGAAGTTATATGACTTTGCCAGCTCACAGAACTATTAAGTGGAAAAAAATGGCATTCTAACCTAGGTCTGTCTGACTCCAAATCCCTGCTGTTATCCACATTGTACTTATAAAGATAATATAGAAGTCAACTCATTTGGTCATATAACAGCTCTAAAGCTTGCTGTTAATATTCAAATGTTGCAGAAGTTTAAAATGAAGGACTGAGAAATTAAATGAGTGCCGAAGATAAAAATTAAGTGACACACCTGGAATTTGAATCCCGGTCTTTTGATTCTCATGACTCTTTCCACTGTGACTCATATGGCTTAATGATTTTATACCAATTATATAACCTAATTTAATTCTCACCGTCACCTGTGTGGTCAGTACAATTTTAATCTTGATTTTACAATTGAGAAACCTGAAGTTCTGGGAGGTTAAGTGACTAGAAAGAGCAAGTGGCAGTGCCAGGGGCTGGACCTCACATCCACTGACCCCAAAGTCATTTCTTACAAGAATGCCCCTTATTTCATCCTTGTCCTTTTGGCCTTTTATACAGTGAAAAAAATAGTGTTATCTATAAATGTAGAATTTTTCTTTGAACCTTTGCTTTCAATGAGGGACAAATAATATTCAATAGAATATGTATCAGACTTGATTCCAACATTCTACTTCAAGAGATAGGAAGAGGAAATGCTGGACTTGGTATCAGACACAATCTCTGGGGATGAAAGTAATAAGTAATGAGAACTTACTGGATTTGAATATACCCTTCTAATCACCTACAACTAAAGTTCAGCTCAAATATGTGGACTTCATAAGAGTTTAGTTCCTTTGGGATGCTATAACAAAAATAACACAGACTGAGTTGCTAATAAAGAAAACCCAGAAATTTCTCACAATGCTGGAGGTTGGAAAATCCCAGATCAAGGCATTGGAGTATTTGGTGTCTGATGAGTGTCTGCTTCCTAGTTCACAGATCAACACTTTTTGTTGTGTCTTCACGTGGTGGAAGGGGTAAGCTCTCTAGGGACTCTATTATAAGGGAAACCAATAACAACATCTTCCAAAGGCTAACCTTCCAATACCACCACATTGGAAATTGGGTTTTAACATATAAATTTTGAGGAGGGTGTCTATTGCAATAAATGAATGATGCTTCTCATGAGCCTAAAATATTACCATGAAATTACATAGGCAAAGTAAACATATGATAAAACCCTCCCTTGTGTGTGTTTGAAAAAAGTCTGATATATGGGTAACGTTATAATTTGTTTGTGAAAGATTTGGGAGTCATCAAATTATACAAACCATAGAGTTAATATACCAAATGATAACTAAAAAATAAGCATAATTTTATTTCGTTTCTGGCATTTAAGGAGTTATGTCTCCATGGGAACATTTTTTCATTTCTATAAAACAGTTTATTTTAATAAAAGGTAATTTTATAAGAATTGTTTCCAGAATGAGTTGAATTTACTACTATGACTTAGGCAATAAAACTCACCAAAATTAGATTTTTGCTTATTTATAAGTCTGGGAAAAGAGACCTTAATGATAGAACAACTGTTTAGCCCTGTGGATTAATTTTGAGCCTCCTAATGAGCCACTAATGTTCATGGGAATGCTGGACAGAGTTTAGGCAGATATAAGAAATGGAAGCCTAGTAACAGTAAAATGATTAATTTGAGAATATGCTCTGGCCATTAAAAATTCAACTTTAATAGGAAATGAAAGAAACTTACATTCATATTTCATGCTATGATAATCTTTTAGACAAATATAAAACCCTTGTACAATTATATCTAGTTTATTTTTTATCAGATTTAAATTTGTATGGCAATAAGCATTTCTTTAAAGGGCGTGCTTTATGAATAAATGCCATTTTGTACCTTTGAACATGGAATATAAAACGAACTACCAAGAAACTAGTAACATTACTTTTAATAGCACAATTTGAAGAATATTGTCCTATTTTTATACCACAACAAGGTTCAAAAGAAGTTTCTTAGGGCAAACATAATGTCTTCTACATAGGAGATGGTCAGTAAATGCCACTGAGTTAATTTGAAAGAGATGTTTGAGTTTTTTTCAACAGCGATATAAACATAAAGAAAACACTATAGAGTATGTTTTAAAAATGTTTTAAAGTCCATTGTGTTAATCTGAAATCATACCATCCGTGAAGGCCCCTGTCATCTTTTGACACCTTTCAGAGTGAATACACAGTTGCCTGTGTTCCTTCCTATGAACATTATTTATTTGAGATTTGAGGAATAGAGGAATGTCTACATAAGTTAACACTGTTATCATTTTTATGATGTGCAAATTTTGGAACAGCTGCTATAGAAAATATGTAATGTAATATAATCTGGGCTAAAATTTCATCTCTTGCCCTGCCGGGTGTAGCTCAGTAGATTGAGCATAGGCTGTGAACCAGGCATCGCAGGTTCGATTCCCAGTCAGGGCACATGCCTAGGTTGCAGGCCATGTCCCCCAGCAACTGCACATTCATGTCTCTCTCTCTTTCTCCCTCCCTTCCCTCTCCAAAAATAAATAAATAAAATCTTTAAAAAAATTTCATCTCTTGATGATGCTCTGTTTGGGGTTCTTACTTATCAAAATTATCTGTGGATGATATTGGGAAAAATGTTTTCATATATTAAAGATTTTCAATTCACAGAGTATCAGTCAAAAATAATAAGTATTAGATGACTTAAAGGAATTTTGTCATGAAAATAATTAAAATGAAATTAGATATAAAGAAATAATTATAAGATTTAAAAGTACAGAAGTAACCTGAAAAATAAATTTTTGACAATTAAATTATTAGGAAATGTGACTCCAGCCAAGATGGAGGCAAAGGTAGTGATGTTTAGCTTCCTTGCACAACCAAAAGAAAGATAACAACCAATTTAAAAATAAAAAACAACCAGAAGTGCCAGAAAATTAAACTGCATGGAAGTCCCACAACCAAGGAATTAAAGAAACATTCATCCAGACCAATAGGAGGGGCATCAGGACAGAGAGGATGGGTGGCAAGGCAGTGTACTGCAAGTGAGGAAGGGACTTGCTGACTGGGCAGCCCTATGTTCACATGCAGATAGATAAGTTGGGAGGAACAACTGGGGAGCAAGACAGATCACAAAACCCAGGGTTTCAGTGGCTGTAAAAAACTGGAGGTTAAGGGGGTGGGTGAAACTCCCAGTATCACATGAGAGTCTGTTGGAGAGGCCCATAGGGTCCTAGAATGCATCCAAACCCACCCACCTGCAAATCATTATCTGAAAGGGCACAATCCACTTGTGGGAAGCGAGGGAAGTGACAGAAAGTGGAACAAGAACCTAGTAAGCAATATTGTTCCCTCTCTGACCCCTCCCCCACAGACAACAACAATGCAGCAAAAAGGGTTGCCCCTCCCTGGCAAATAACTAAGGTTCTGCCCCTTATCACGTACCAGGTGCACTAAGACAAAGAAATGTGACCCAAATGAAAGAACAGATCAAAGCTCCAGAAAAAGAACTAAGGGACAAGGACATAGACAACCTATCAGATGAAGAGTTTAAAACACTGGTAATCAGGATAGTCACAGACATGGCTGAGCTCAGCTGCAAAATGAAGGAAGAAATTAAGGAAAAAATAACAGAAAATATTGTTTAACAAGGTGGATAGTGGTACCACTTTGAACAATAGTGAAAATAAGAAGAGATATAGAAAATTAAATGATTAGTTCAATTTAGAACAAATTCAGTATGAGATGTGGATGCTTGACTCCAAAGTTCTGGAATTTAATGGAGAAATCTTGGCTAGATATACAGATTTGGGAACCATCATGTTATAAATGTGATAATAAAAGAGTGAAAGTAAGTTAGGTCACCCAGGGGGAGGAAATCAGTTATTTGTTTTTGCATCGATATAATAAATGAGATTATAATAATGTAAAAAATGCTAAGATAATATTAATAAAGAATTAATATAAGTAACCTGTCTTTTGAAAAATATTCTGAAATCTATTTTTCAAGTAAAATTTGTCTCAAAAGATTAATTAGATCTTGAATCTAATTTATCAAAATTATCTGATGATACTAAAATAAGAGAGAAATGACCTGAGTGGGTTTGGTGCTCCTGAAATTTTTGAGACTAATACTCTACTCATCAAAAATTTAAAATAATGGCCCTGGCTGGTGTGGCTCAGTGGATTGAGTGTTGGCCTATGAACCAAAAGGTCAGTGGTTCAGTTCCCAGTCAGGGCACATAGCTGGGTTACGGGCCAGGTCCCCAGTAAGGAGCACATGAGAGGCAACCACACATTGATGTTTCTCTCCCTCTCTTTCTCCCTCCCCTCCTCTATCTCTAAAATGAATGAATGAATAAATAAATAAATAAATAATAGATTTTTAGAATAATTTTTAAAATAATGAATTGGTATTGTGTTACATTAATATAATATATTAAATTGGTCTTGGCAGTTGTTATGAGTCCCTGGAGTATGAGGAAGTTTTCTCTTAGTTTATCTCCTTTATTTCAGTGTTTTTATTTCTATACCTTTATGAAGAGACAAAGGTTTCAATGACTAGTTAAAATTAGGCTTAAATATGCAAATGTCTGGTTAAGTTAATATACTAATGTGTGTGTGTGTGTGTGTGTGTGTGTGTATCTCTATATATAATGAAATCTGTTTTTTCCTACTTTAAGGAACAGGATTAGAAAATTGGAAGGTGTGGATGCTAAGCAACAGGTTATCCTGAAGAGGAAAATGCAATAGAAAGAGAAGGCTAGAGACGTTAAATTCCATCCACAGTTTGCCATCATGAAAATGCTATAGTTATACTTAGGACATATGGGCAAATGGCAAAACTTTTAAAACATCCTCCATGACTTACACTAATTGCACACATTTTAATGAAAACTCTTTCATGTGACATGATAAAAAAATAGAATTTCAAAGAGGAAATTTGTAATGAATATTAAAAGATGAAAGAGGTTCTGACATGTGGTAGATGACATTTCAGACAAATTTATTATTAATGGTTCAGTGCAATAAAATTATTTGTGGAAAAGAAAAGCAACTATGTTGTCTATAACACAATGGTTATATTGGAAGGTGGTAGGAGAATGGCTGAAAAGTAAATAGAGGTTACATTATAAAATATCTTTGATTCCAGGATAATGCCTTTGGTCTTGATTCTGTGGGCAATGAAGAATTATTTGATGGTATCAAAATTGCATAGTATTAAGACAATTAATTAATAATAGTGAATCAAATGGAAGTAAGGTGGTAAGGTTAATCTGTTAAGTTCATTGAGTTTCTTCTTGTACTTAGTAGTGTCAATTATAACATTTTTACATTTACTGATTTGTCAACAATAGTTTTTTTGTTTATATGGACATTTAGCCTATGTTAAATAATTTCACAGTACCAATGAGATGGATAGGTATGTTGAAGTAGTTCCAAAACTCAATTAACAAATTCATGTGATTATAATTTAAGAGTGATTAGTGAGAAATACTTTGATCTCATAAAAAGACAGTATTTTATGGAAGAACTTAATTAGTACATGCTTTATTCCTCTCACCTGCATAAACATAAGCATTCTCTTGACACAGACCTTCAAAAATGTTATATTTATAGCTTATGATCATTATATTGATTTGTATTTATCTAAAAAATATCAATTATATACCCATTTAGTTTATTTCATTTTTATAAAGAATAGACTAATTCTTTGTCTAGAATTGATTTGATGAAACTTCGGTGCTTATAAACCTGGATTATAGAGCTTCAGATTACCCAAATTGGGAAAATAACTGGTGATATTATGCTTACCCTTGAATTTAATCCTAGGACTCTAGGTATTGGCATTTAGTGTTTGGCTCTGAAGACTAAGGTTCTAAATGAGCAGAATGGACAACATGAAACTGGCTGAAGTATGTCATGTTCCCCTCTCTGTGAAACACTAATTCTGAGAGATTAATTTTGGACAGGGTGCTAAGAAACAAATCACTTTGGGAATACCTATGTAGTCTGTCTCTTTTTTGGAGAGTCCTCATGGATATTAATATACTAAATGTTCTGAGATTTCCTGTGATAAGGAAATGTATTTTAATTCATTTATGTGCACACAGAACAACATTTCAAAGAGATGCCTGTTATCTCAAGAAGGTAGTTCCATGGAACCTACTTGGAGAAACACCGATCTCACTTCACAGATAAAGCACAGGGACTAATTCCTGAATAACAGACAGTTGGTAGGATGACAAGTTCTGGAGTCTGAGTCTTCAGATCCTGTTTTTGATCTTTTTATGCTAAATTGTGTTACAAAAACCCCACATACTCTGCAGTTAGAATTTAGACCAAGTATATTTACATGACAGTTAAAATTCACAGAAAGTAAAATAGGAATATTCCTTGCTGATATAACTAGCATGCATTGCCAGAAAATTTCACAGTATATAGCTTTTAACATATCAGTGTTAAAAACATTGATTTTCATTTGTCATTTTGACTTTAATAAGTTTTTTATTAATCGAGCCTTAGGTTTCTTATTTCTCATTATTTTTATCATGTATGGAAAGAATTCTCCCTCTTCCACTATTCCTGCAGAATAAACAATAAATATGTTTAAAAGAGAAAATTTAAAGTTGAGAATTTGACTTAAAGAATATGCTACTTCATCATTATCTCTTTTTGTTATGTGTCTTTAATCTCCTTTAATAAGCATAGATATATTTGTAATTTATGTTAACCATGCTGAAAGATGATTTAATTAATACCATATTCAAGCAATAATCATGAGCAGTTGGTAGATGGCAGACACTGTGCTAGGCTCTGAATCTATCAGCAGCAAGAAAATCCTTGAACTTAAGGAGTTGGTAATCAAGTTTACATATTGAAGCTATGTTTAGTGTTAAAATAAATCAGAGCAAATACATATATTTGTTGGAGTATCCTTTCATTGCCCCAACTACTCAATATTTGTTCTGCCTTCTTAAAATATTTACTTATATCTTGAGATATACATGGTTTACAAGTAAAATCAAATGAAAAGAAATTGAATTTATCCATTTTAATGCTGTTTTCAGCACATCTTCATCTTTAAAACAGAGTACATGTTCTGTGTAGACAACGTGTGAACATATGCCTCCACACAGAAGTGTGATTTGTTGATAAGCCCGTTCTTTCCTTGGCAACAGCATAGTGAACTGAACCCGGCTGAACTGTGGAAACTAAATTGCAAGGACTCAACCACAAAAGCACAAAAGAGACCGACATCAAAGATGTGTATCATGATCTGGGCCACTGCTGACCTACCACTGAGGTTTGGAGATTTTAGCTAACTTTACACCAATACTTTTTAATGCCAAACCTTTTTGGAAAAAAGTGAATACAAAAGTACAAACAACAAAACTAATAAAATATCTTCATTTAACACTAATGCAGAAGACCTATCTAGAGCAAATCACATGTGACTGATACTGGTACCCTGGGGAGAAGTAGGAGCTGGACTTTGTTCCTGCTCCTGGGAGTACCAAAGTAAGCAGTCTAAAAGTTAGTTAGGCAAAAGAATGTAAGAGAAGAGAGGTATTCTGCTATTTCTTCCATTCTTCTGTGAGGGGGCCTGCCTGACATTTGCTGCCCAAGTCTCCTCTCAGGGAGTTGGCAATCTGTCCTGTCAGATTCACTGCCCTTTATGCCTGTAGGCCAGGAAAAGAACAATATTAATATTCAAGAATTTAGCCGCTACCACATAAGAAAATTACTTTCTGCACAATGTTATTTGTCTTTCTGTTCTGTTATTGTGTCATTGGGCCCACGCAAGATCTGACAAAGGCCTACCAAAAAATATCATATCCTGGACTCGTTCAGATAGTGCTCAGTGACATGCTCAGACAAAGAGGGTTGCCCACTGGCATGTGGGTAAGTTGAATGGTGCCTGTGAAAATCAGTTTTGTAAGTTTGGAAAATATGGTCAGGTATTTGGATTCAGTAGGCCTTGAGTTCAAATTTCTAGTTTGTACCTTTGTAGTATTCATTTCCTTGAGATTTCCTATATTTTTATGTAAAATATAGGAACAGCAAAAGCTTTATAAAGGGTGTTATGCACCATTGAGTCAACTCTGACTCCTGGGGTCCCTATGATGAGTGATGTCCACACGTCCTGTCTTCAACAGCTCTACACTGCTCCTGTCTACTCATGCCCAGGTCTTCCTTGATGGAGTCAAACCATCTCATACTTGGTTTTTCCTCTTTTTCTGCCTGCATTTTTCCCAGCATTATTGTCATTTCCAGAGAATCCTCCTGTCTCATGATATGCCAAAAGTAGCACAGCTTCACTTTTCCCATTTTGTCTCCAGTGATGCTTCTGGCTTCATTCGTTCTAACACTGCCTTGTTCATCTTTCTGCTGGTCCAGGGTACTCGTAGAGCTCTCCTCCAATGCAGTATTTCAAATGAATCATGTTACCCCTTTTCAGCCCTCTTCATTTTCCAGTGTTAGCATCTACTTATAGTCATTGGAAGTATGAGGGTGTGGACGATCTTCGCCTTGGCCTCTGATAACACATTTCTGCCCTTAGTTTTCTTTCCTAATGTTTCCATTGCTGCCCTTACAAATCTCAGCCTTTATAAAGTACTTTTGTGTAGTTGGTTAGTGTTTAGTGTATTACTAATGATGAAATAATGGTAATCATTATATGATCATTTACTGTGTGTGGTTGACAGCTACAAGACTGCAATACTTTTTATTAGGATTGATTTTATGTTTGGACTTTGTATTCTCTGCAATGTGCTTGTATGGATTTTTGTTTTTAATACCTTGATTCCTCTAATTACCTTTTTGGAACACAGAAAAGCATGGATCATTGAAAGTGATGATGATTTTTCCAACACTTCCCTCATTCTCAATTTAATGTTCATTAATTCTAGGTTCATTATCTGTGTGAATTATCCTTGTAATTACTTAGGTCAGCAAGATTTTTTTTTTTTTTCATTTTATTTAGGCCTATATCCAGCCAATTTTAAAATACCTCTTTCAGTTTTTCAAAATCCAAATTTATGAAGTGTAGTGCATAATCTCTCAGATAACTTGGATTCATCATAATCATTATACAGTAAATCAATTTATGTGAAAACCCTTTTCCTTAAAGAAATTTCACCCTTCCTTGGCTTGACAAAAATACTCAGGATAGTTGGCTGTTAAATAACCATTTTTGATATCAACAGGAAACAGAGACATACAGTTTCAAGGAATAAAAATACTCCTCCACACACTCTAATTGAAAAGGTAATGATGATAAAGAAATGAACAATTGAAGCACTATTCTTTTTTAAGGCCCCAAGTGAGTAATAAATGGTGTCAGATGCTGTCCTGCATCCATATATTTAAAATTATCCAAATAAGTTAAATGAGATGAAAATAGAATATTCAATAATTATATTATTTTGAGGATAGAAATATTGGCTAGGCTCTAAAAAAACTTGTACAAAAACATTATTTGGCTGAAGACAGAATTTGAATAAAATGTTTAAAATAGTATTGTTGGTACTTAAATGGTGCTTTCCAACTCAAAAAGACCAAAATGTGGGTTTGTGTTTTACAATTTCAAAGGCTACAGGTTAGTGCACAAGATCATCTAATTGGTCATTTTTTTCTCTAATTAAAGCTTGCTGTGTATAAGTAGTAACCTAAAGGAAGAACACTTAGTGACATTAAAATACAATGAGGTTGAAAGGAAGAAAGCTTGAGAGTACTATGAAAAGTTTCAATTTTACATGAATCTAATTCTTACAAAAGAACTAGAGATTAGAGTTTCTTTAGTTTTCTGTTGATTCTCCACTCCACTAAATTCTCTGAAAATGCTTACCTCCTTACACCATCAGTCTACTGAAACTGCTCTCAATAATGTCACTGAGAAAAACTGTCTATTTAAGGACCTGTTTTCAGTCCTTCTTTGACCTCTCTATAGTATTAGACACTTAAGGACACCTATTCTTGTTAAAATTGTTCTTGGTTTTCTGTTGGGGACTGCCCTGCCTGGTCTCAGGAAGCTGTAACCCGCTGTGACTTAGGCTGAGTGAGAGACCTCCAGACCAGTAGCCACTAAGGAGACAAAACTTATTTCCCTGTCATGAACACTGCATGTTCATATGCCTCATTCCTTTTCATGCTTGAACGGTAGTCAATGATGAGTAACAATTCTCTTGGATAGAGAATGAACCTAAGACAGATATGTTCATGAAGGAATGTTACAGGGAAGAGACTGGTGGGACCATGGAAATGAGGGGGTGATCACATCAACCCCTGCCCCCTCAGCTATTGTCAAAGTCTGAGTCTTTGTTGTGAGTAATCCAAATCTCCTAACTTCCTTTGCTCAAGCCTGCAAAATTAGCAAAGCAGTGCAGTCCAGACTAGAAACAGCGGGCTCTTGGGGTAATCAGGCCTAAGACATAGAATATGAAAGACCCTGTGAGATCTGCTTGCTGGAAGATGCTCTTTAATTAGAATATGAAGTCACGGGCAGGAAACAGAACTAAGCTTTAAGTCCTGTAGTCTTTTTAAATGATAAAACCCCAAAATCTCTGTCTTAGGATCCCAGCAGGAAATCTGCCAGCACCTTTCAAAAGCTAATTACTTGTAATTTGCAAACTGTATTGGTATTCAAGAATAAAACCCTGCTTCTGCAGGAGGGTGGGGCACGGTCCACTTGAGAGAGTGGCCACTCCATCCCCACTTCCCCACAGAAAATTGCCTGTCTCTGTGTATGTTCATTTCTCGTGTTTTTCCACGACCCATCCACAGCGTTGCGTGATCACTGCAGGCTGGTGATCTTGCATCAGTTTTCATTTTAAAATCTTTTCCTTTTTATTCTCAATACTAAAACTAGTGGGATCTCTATGTTTCTATTCTTGAAACTCCTTTTTATTTATAATATCCAACAGGATAACCATAATCTATTGTGAATAATTTCCATATATGCTTGTTCACTAATGATTGCATTTATAATTACTTGTTAACCATCTCTTCCTGGTGAGGGAACCTCTGCTTAAAATGCAGTATGTTTAAAAAGTAATTATTACCTCTGTCCTCAAATTAAATCCTCTTTCTAATTTGCCCAAATTTAGGGAGTACGTGTATATTTCTAGATATCCAACTTCAAACAATTGAAAAGACTGCTATTTGTTCACTCTTGTTTTGTACTAGATCCCTCATCTCTTTCAGACTAACAATTCCCCCTTGATCATGACTCTCCCATCTATCTTCTTTGAATTTTCTGTTGACAAGCTAGTGTTTCACAATCTTTGGTGAAGATAATAGCTTCTAACTGAACATTTTGTCTGTTTTAAGCAACCTTGCTATCTCGGCTGGGTAGCTCAGTTGGTTAGAGCATCATCCTGATATGCCAAGGTTTGGGTTTGATTCCCAGTCAGGGCACATACTAGAAGCAGCTAATGAATGTACAAGTGTGTGGAACAACAAATCAGTGTCTTCCTCTCTCTTTCTTTCTCTTCCTAAAATCAATCAATTAAAAATTAAAAAAGAATGAACACTAATTTCAAATCAGACTACACAAGGAGGATTTGTGCTTTTCCTCTTTTATCTTCTAATTGGGCTTTTTTACCTACATACATCCCATATTTTTTATAGTTTCCTAATTTTTCTAATGCAATGAAATATGTTCTCACCTTCACAAATTTCTATAAACCATTCTGTCTCTTATCACACTCTATCACAGGTAAATATTTTGTGCATTCTCCATTCTTGATTATAAGCTTATTGGAAGCAAGGGAATTATTTTGTCTTAATTTTCTAGTATACTTGAATAGTCAGAACTCAAAAGAAAATTTGTTTAGGGAACTGAAGTGGGAATTAACTCAAACTTTATCTCAAAATAACAATCTTGAATTTATCTTGAGGTATGATTATTTCTTAATGAGATTAGACAAGTATAACTCAGTTTCACCTTGTTTTCTATATTTAAGTACAGAGTTCAATTAGTAATACTATAGGTGATTTTCCTGCCATAGTTGCCTGCCCATTAATAGTTTATTGAGATGGCCAACTCATTTCACAAGAGTCACTGAGCATCTATTAGATAATGATGACTTTCAGCCATTACTAAAGATGAGAGATAAATGTTTCTTATTATTTGTAAGACAATATAAGGTTGGGCAAGATCAAAAGCATACATTGCCAAAAGTGGTTTTCTTTAATTATTGTGCAAGGGTGTATTTCAAAGAAATTTAATCCATTCATTTACTTGCGACTCAATAAAATGTAATTTTAAAGTCTATTAGCTTTTCATAAAGTCCTGTATTTATTTTTAAACTCATCTTTTCCCTTGTGTAGTAAGTGCATGAAAACAAAGCTAGACCATCAACAAATTGCACAATGTTGATTTGAAATTCTGAAATATACATATGATAAACAAATGCTTTAGAGGAAACAAAGAGAAATATGATAGATTTTTTCAAGGGTTCATAATTAGAAAGACCAATTAAAGACAGAAAAAGATGCATGTGTATATATATAGTATGACATCCACTAAGTCCTTTTGAATCAGAAGCGAGTCGTGAATTAAGGAGCTCAGGAGACAAGCAAACCAGGAAACAATAGCCCCATGTGTTCAGTATTGATTGCAAAGACAATCGTGAAATATTGGTAACAGAATAAAAGCTGAGGAAAGCGGGGTTCTATTTCTAACATGAATTTTACAAGGCAGTTTGTGCTTAACTAACTTGCTGGGCTGCTTGAAAATAATGCACTGTGAAAGATAAGAAAAGTGGATATAGTGCACTTCGATTTTCATAAAAGATTTTGACAGCTTCACGTGAGAGATTAATGACTGAGGTAGAGAATTGTAGAATAAACGGTAAAGAGTTTCTCACATAGGAAATCAGTTCAGGAATAAGAGTCTTTTAGGAGGAAAATATTTCAAGTAAAAAAATTCAAATGTAATAACCTTTAAAATTACAGGGGCACAACACTTTATATTTCTAGTTTCAAAAAGCATCCAATTTCCATTCTTAACTCTTCTCTAACTTACTATTACCATACATTTATTATGTTTAATTATGTTACCCAAATATATATTATGTTAACTACAAAGTATGCTAAAATTAATTACTAGTGCACTCAGCAAGAAAATGCAAATAACTTTAAAGGCAGTGAATGACAAATTCATCTTTTGCTGAGAAATGAAAGACTGTTGCAAAGTAAGAACTCTGAACTAAATAACATAACTATTAATACTATTTAACCATGATTTTGTTTGTAGATCACCAAAAAATTAATAACCTAAAAAATCATATCATTCCATCAAATTAAAACCAAATGAGGAAGGTTTTCAATATTTAAACAATAAATTGACTCATTTATCAATGTTTTTTATGATACTTTCTCACCCACTCTTTATCTATTTAAATTACCTCCTGAGTTTTTCTTACATGTTCCAGAAATTTAGGAAAGATATACCACTATATGAGTGGCTTTCATTTGTTTTTTTCTGAGACAAGTGGGATTGGTTCTACTTTCAGTGCCTGAAAGCTAGAATTTTCATACCACTGAATTATTTTTATAGTAAAATGAACAAGCGGGTGCAAGTAAGCTCTGGAGACAGTGGGCATACCCAAGTGATATATTCCAGTTTTTGAGCCACAAAGAAAGTCCAGAGATTTGTGTGTGTCCTTCAATCAAGGATAACCAGAAGCCAAGCACAGTGGGAGTAAGGTTGAATGTCAGTGTTAACTCTGAGCTAAACCTGCCCTGATCTATTCCCACCCCATTCTTGTTTCTATCAGTTTGTGGTTTATTTTATGTGCCATTTTCACAGCGCTTTCTTTAGAGTTCTCATAGTATTAAAAACATTTTAAGCACTAATTATGGGACAGACAATGCAATCTTTCTTGGGCATCACAATGAATAAGTCAACAACTAGGGTCCTTTACAGTTTAGCATAGATGATAAATGATGAAACAAAGGAGTTTGCAGTGTGGGGTAATGAAGCAAGATTGCTTATGTGCTGGGGCAGTGCAGGCTGTAGGAAAGGTCCACTGAACCTGTCTAGGGGCATGGAATAGAGAGGTCAGGGACCGCTGCCCAAAGCAAGGATATCTGAGGTTGTGTGCTTAGGCCTTGTCACATGAATGTTTAAGTTGATCCTCAAAATAGCCCTTTCAAAGACATATTACTTTTCTCATTTTTGAAGAATCAAATGTGAAGACTTAGGAAAATTAAATAGTGCATAAATTTCTAAGGCTAGTAAGAGTCAGGAAGAGTTGTGACTCAACCGCCTATCGTTTGAATTCTGGGTACAATTATCTTTGGGGAAACCATATCAACATTTCCCCAGATCCCAGTTCACCTAATTTTAGAGAACATTATAGTGGTGATTTTCTTCTTTATTCTTCAGGTTGACTTTTTGAATGACTCAGAAAAATAATGACTAATATCACAGAATTATGACCTTGAGAAGCTAGCCATGGAGATAGGAAAATAAGCAGCAATCTAGTGAGCAGAGGTCCAGCCAGAAATTCATGGCTGAAATTTCAGCATTTCATAAATCACAGCAGAGTTTTACATCCCTCGGAGGCACATTCTTTCCCCAGCCAGCCAGGCACTGGGATATGACAGGTCCAGCTGTCCACTAGAGACTACTGCTAGATCCTCCAGCAAGAGATGCATTGGCATTTGTGGAGGTTCTGGTACATTCTGTAGGAGAAAACTCAGATGTAATTAATATAAATTAAATGTTGGTTGCATATTCAAATTTTCTATCTACTAATTATAAATACTAATTTTTACTTCTTGTCAATATTTGCATCAAATTTCTTCTCTCTTACACCCACACACAAACAGCTCGTGAAACACACATAAATCTGGAGACAGTAGAGATTTAACAATAATAAAAGAGTTGATCATATGGAAAAAAGATAAGCATATTTTAGATTTCTGAAAGAGAAAAGAAAGCAAGAGGTTGCCAATAAATATATTTAAAAATAAATATTTAAATTCCATGGGTACTGGCTTAATTTTTTTTGTTTAAATATTGAGTAAAAACAAATGAATAATTAAGCTTATGGGATTTAGTAAAATTAAAATATTGTTAGTAGTAGTTTTAAGATATAATTATTTTTGATTTACAGATACATAGACAATTATTACGGAGCCTGTCTCACCCAAGTTTTGTTTGTTTTCAACAGATTTCCAGCAATTTTAAACATAATCTTAAAACACAGAAGGAAGTGAAAAAACTTTTGAAACAGCTATATTTTAAAAAGTATACATTGTTTATGTAGAATGTCTTTAGGGCACTAAATTAATCTGTAAACTAATTTTCCAATAATTCTTATACAAATTCAGTCTTCTCTTTTCCTTACCACTAGACAGGCAGGAGGTGAAGGTTAAAAAGGAGAAAAACTGGAGACAAATATGCTAATAGCTTTAAATAAGGAGTTCACTAGCTGAACATTAGAAAAAGTATTCCAGATATCAGAAAGTTTTAAATTATGGTATAAATACCTTACAGGGCATGGAGTTTCCAAAGCCTGTTCAGGAACAGACAGTTTTTTAAAATTTCTTGATCTTAAATTTTCATATATGTTCTTTTCTAAAAGTGACCCGCCTGAAAGTAGGTCTATGGTTGGATTGGTTTCAGTTCCTAGCTCCTGCTTTTACAATCATCTTTCACAAAATCTTTGGAACTTGCAGAATCGTATCACAGAGCATAGACCAAAATATAAAATGTTCACATAACAACAAAGAGATTATTTAAAATATTCATGTTGATGTTGAGACAATGAATAGACAATTTCTGGCTTACTTTCAGTACATCTACAGGAAGTTTTAATAGGATTATACAATGACAGGGCATTAGGAATGATTTTTTGGTGACAGATTACTGTACTTACATCATTCTGAAGGAGTTAAAGATTTTAGTGATATCTCTGTAACAGGACTTCTTCCATATCTGTAGTCCGGTGTAAGGAAAGTAAATTTCTCAGAATTAATTCTGGATCCTGTTTCATGTAAGGAAATAGTATGCTTAAGGGAACAAGAAATTTTGTCCATATATGTAGATAAAACCACCTCACTAAGTCATCCAACATTAACTATGTAAAGTATAATTATATGTTTAAAACTATTTATCAAAATGTGTGATATATGTAATTTCATCAATTACATACCATTAATAATTGTAAAAATAACTTCATCTGAAATATTTTTATACTTAAATACTTACAGTCACAACATTTTTATAGACAATTTATATACTTAATTTTATTTGCAAAGAAGATAAACTATCAAGAAAAAAACTTTAAAATAAAAAAAAGTATTGGGATCAAAATGTATGGCAGTCATGAAATGGAAATGTGAATCTGAGGAGAAAAAGGAACCGTGTAGTATTCCTTGTAAATTAAAATTTGTTCATCTTTTTAAGTGGATGATAGTGAATATCAAATCACTGTTATTAGGCATCCTTGGGCACATTTAAACGTGAGAATTAACTGGTTTGTTTTTTAGTAGACATATTAATAATAATCAGAAATTATACTTTTTTCAAATAACTCTACTTATTATAAAACTGTTAGGTAGAAAATTGAAAATGTAAAAGGGTTTATATAGTGTAGAAAATAATTTCATTGGCTCTGAAAACAAAAAGAAACAAATTGGCAACCTTCTATGTCATCTCCCTGAGCTTGGGAAAGTCACAGCACTCGTGCAACCTCCAAAGGAAGATTCAGAGCCATGTCCTAGAGTTATGATAAACTCATAAAACCTTATGATATCATAAAAATTTACATTTATATTTTGCTCTATAAGTTTACAAATTTATCTCCCACAAACAGTCTCATGTGATCTTACACCAAAAAAGAAGTTATTTAGGACAGGTGATGCTATCTTTATTTTGCAAGTAAATAACTAAAACTTTAATAGAAATTGTTACTTAACCCCCAAATTTTCTATTAAACCAGGGTGTTCATTCCTAAACCTAAGGTTTGAGTCTGATATAATTTTTTACTAAGTTAGAAATAATTTTTATTTTTTCAGTTAGAGTTGATATACAACACTTGATTAGTTTCAGATGAACAACACAGTGATTATATATTTATATAAATTGGCAAAGTATACTTTTTAAAAAATATTACACCTAGGCTCTCTTTTTCTACATGTTCTGCTCATAAGGTAGGGAAGTATAAAGGGAAACAAAGCCTTTCTGGAAGTGATGTCTCATTTATCTGCAAAATCATTTCTTGTGAACCAACCCCACGCTATCACAATGCAGATAAACGAAGAGTCTATGCATGCTTCAATTACCTTCTTCCAATGATATTTTATAGTACAGGCTTTTTTGTTGTTATTGGTGGTGGTGGTGGTTTGTTTTGTTTTGTTTTTAAACAAAGTCAACCATAACAAGGTAGGTTAATATCAGTTAATTTTAATTACACAATTACCTGGTACATAGTACCATCCTGAACATATTAAGGAAACTATTTTAATTCTCATAACAATTGTATTAGGTCAATAATTTTACTAATGACATTATAGAAGTAAGAAAACTAAGGTGAATGAAGTTGCCCCATGTTCCAGTCATAGTACAAAAGAAAGCTGACATTTGTGTTCCAATATTAACTATAATTAATTGCTACACTATGCTGCCTCTTGAAGACACGTAAGTCATCCATGTGATCTGCTAAGAGTTAAATTTGAGAATATTTTTAACTTTTAACATGTTTTAAGAAAATAGTATCAGTTTAAAATTTGTTTGCAGGAAGCACTTGAAAACAATGATTAAAATAAAAAAATTTAAAAAAAAACTACATTACTTTTTCTCCCCTCTCTGGTACATTCCCTAGGATACTTCAAGGCATAGCTCATACTGAAATATTGTTTAGTCAATCTTTTCAGGAGAGAACAGATAAGTATGGATTAATGGCTACTTTAGTTAATGATTGCAAATCTGATTTTAATTAATTGTGCTATGTAGCAATTTTTTATTCATAAAATAAATTTGTGCTCAGAATATATATTCTGTATTAGGAAAAATGAAAGAAAAATCCAGCAATGATCAGCAGAAAGTTTTAAAGATCAAAATAAGTAGAGATAATAATTCTTACAATTTGTTTTATTTTAAAAATATCTATACTCACTAATGCAGTAAAGAAGTATGTATTTTTCTGTGTATCCATTTTTATTATTTCATCATCTGCATTTATATGCAAATAGAACACTTCCTAATGACTTAAACACAGTGAAGTGGAGTTGCTGATACTGTCTTAAGCACAGAATTCCATGTGTTTTTCCCCTTGTTTTGAGAACAAGGTGTCATACCTGGCTTCATCCCAAAGAGGATGAGGACAGAACAGAGAAGTTTGCCTGGAGCTTAGAGCTTTATCTCAGACACTTCTCCAGCCTGATTGTGTTTTTCCTCTGATGTGGTTATTTTCAACATCTCCTGCATGCATTTTGAATGTACTGCTCATTCCCTTTATAGCTCCTGAGGTGAAAGTCCAACTTCTTCAGGAAGCATCTGCCAGGGACACAGCACTGCAGACAGAATTCTCCCCACAGCGGTTCAGAGCACCTGCTAGTTTACAGAAATCTTGAAGCCCTTCCAGATCCACACATCTTACATTCAAGTCCATGTGGGAGAAAGCAAGCTGGTTTAGTTTAATTCAGAAACTAAAAAGTAGAAATGACAAAAAAAAAATTCCAGATTGATTCTTGAGTAATATCATTTGAACGAAACTAGTCCTAAACTCAGTTCTTAAATATGTTACACTTTGTTCTTTTTACAATCTCTGCCTTGTTCATCAAGCCTGCATTCATGCATGTACCACACTTAATGTGAAGACAAGACCTACCTACCTCTTAAAAGGCTTTTGTTCAGTGTGATCATGTGATTAAGATCATGTATTGCTCTTAACTCACAGTCATCATTCAGCAAATGAAATTTGCTATTATTATCAAGACAAGATGATGATAATTAGACTTAAGTAACAGGACAATAACAAAGTTGTTTTACTATTCAGACTTTTTTCTTTGGTTATAACATACCAGCTCTCTTTCACTCTTTCTGAATAGGTTTTACTTAATAAATGCTAACTTATATGTTGAGTAATTTATAAAAATTAAGCAACAGGAATGTAAAAATTCCTTGGTTCTGCCCTTTCTTAACACAGATATTTTGCTTAGAAGCTTGACTTAAATGAGCCCATGAAAAGAATAAGATAAAGCAATTTGTAGTATTATAGAAAAGTATGGTTTAATTATAAGTTGAAATAAGTGATTTTAATGTTTGAAATGTAGTGATTAATCCAAAATCAAATGTTAATGATTTTCTGGGCTTTGAAAATGTTGGGTTATAAATGTGATTTTTAATAAAGTCTTAAAGAATTTATATTTTGCAGTACAGTAAGGCTAAAAGTATAAATTTACACTGTTACTTCATTACATTAAATTTTCCATCTTTTAGGAATTAAGTATAGTTTTCATTAAAAAGCAAGAAAAACTTTATTGATTTCAGGTTTTTTCCTTCTGATTTACAATATTAAAATAATTAAGTTGTTTGAGGGTTTGTTCTTATAATTAGATAGCAGATGATAACTTTCAATCTCTTATATAAGATATTTTTAATATAGTTTTATTATTATAAAGAATTACTAGAAGAAAATACACAGGAAATAAATTTCATTCTCTAATTGTTTCTGCCACAGATAAACTTTTGTCATAATAGTAGTAAAAGAGAACTTAAAATATTAAATCAATCATAATATTATACACAATAGCATTATGATCTGGCAAATATTAAATATAAACTAATAAAAGTTATGTATGCATATAGATGTGTAGATGTATCAAACTATATCTGTATCTATATACCTACCTCTCTATCTACCTGTGATGTTATCTAGTAAAAACTTGCATGAAAGACATTAAGAAGGAAGTACCTTAAAAACAAAGACAAGTGGGAGAGGAGACAGAATTTTGTGTTTCATTTAATCTATGCTTTACTTCCCTTACTTCACTGTGTCCTGGAAGCCAGGATATCAAAGCTCTCTTTGTATGCAGAATTAGCCTGAAGGTTGTATGGGCTTCTGAATTTTTTTTTAATTTTTTCTGTATTCTTTTGAAAATTCTGTCAAATTTAGAACTTTGTGATACAATGAAAAGACAGCTGTGAAGGTAGCTGGCCAATTGCTCCATAGGAATATTGTTTTCACATGGTTTAGTTTTGAATCCAGGGAAATTGCATATTTCTTCTTTTATTAGTTAGTACCTTTAATAGGTACTTTCATTAATCAACATGTCTGGAGAAAAGCTGGTCTCTTTCCATAAAGCTGAATAAATCCTGCTGTGCGGGGTATCAGTAATGGTGCTAAGGCTTATGTTTTTGGAAAGTGTTATAGGGCATTAGAGATATGAAAGTGAAACAAATCATTTCTCAGTGGCCATAGGCATTTTTCCCAAGCAGAGCTTTAAAAAACAATAAATAACCTAAGTATGCTAATTTCTACTAAACTCTCTGATGTTCAAATTTCATATTTAATTACCACGAAAGGTAATACCTCAGACAGTGTCAGTTAGAGTTATTCCAACATTAGTTTGACCAACTTGCATTTCAACAAATAAGACATATTACCCCCCAAACAGGGACCTGCCTAACATGTTGTAACATCATTTATAAAGGAGCTTCTTAAGAGAGTTCAGAAGTAAATGCAATTTTTATTGGAAAAGCATTAACTATATTAAGCTGGGGTAGATATAATTAACAACTGTGAAACAGAATGAAATATTCAGACTATTTTCTATATATCTCCAACAACCAGATGTTTGAAATTATGTATGCAAAACATCCAGGTGATTGACTGAAAAGTGAAGTATTTGCCATATATTTATTATAGTATTAATATAGCTTATGCTGAGGAGTGTGTTTTTGAACTGCTTTATTCATTTCCCTATAAAGTAGGTAATCTAGCAGATTTTTAAAAAAGAAATAAAGAAAACACTTTCAAGATAATGCACGCCATACTCAATTAAAAGATTCATTCGTTATTGAACATTTTTATTCTGATACTTTTATTTTATTTTATTTATTTTATTTTATTTTATTTTATTTTATTTTATTTTATTTTATTTTATTTTACTTTATTTAAAAACTACTTCAGGTGCCACTGTTACCACTTATCTCTTTTTTATAAATTTTATTCTTGTTTATTCTGTTAGAGTTGTCCCAATTTTCCCCCTTTGCCCTCCTCCATCCTGCCCCACCCCTGCTCCCACAGTTCATTCCCACCCCCATTGTCCATGTCCATGGGTCATTCATGCATGTTCTTTGACTAGTCCCTTCCCCTTCTTTCCACCATCCCCCTACTCTCTTTCCTATGGCAGCTGTCAGTCTGTTCCCTGTTTCTATGCCTCCAGTTCAGTTTTGCTCATTAGTTTATTTTGTTCATTTGACTCCTCTTATAAGTGAGATCATATGGCATTTGTCTTCTACTGACTAGCTTATTTCACTTAGCATAATAGTCTCCAGTTCCATCATGCTGTTGCAAAGGGTAGGAGTTTCTTCTTCTTTCTTTCTGCTGCATAGTATTCCACTGTGTAAATGTACCACAGTTTGTTTTTTTTTAATTCATTCCTCTACTGATGGACACTGAAGATGTTCCCAACATTTCACTATTGTAAATAATGCTGCTATAAACATCAGAGTGCATAAATTCTCTTGAATTGGTGTTTCAGGATTCTTAAGGTATATTCCCAGCAGTGAAATCTCTGGGTCAAAAGGCAGTTTCATTTTTAATTTTTGAGGCAATTCCATCCTGTTTTCCACAGTGGCTGCACCAGTTTGCATTCCACCAACAGTGTACTAGGGTTCCCTTTTCTCCACAACCTCTCTAGCACTTGTTTATTGATTTATTAATGATGGCCATTCTGACTGGTGTGAGGTGAGATTTCATTGTGTTTTTAATTTGCATCTCTCTGATGACTAGTGATGCTGAGCATCCTTTCATATATCTCTGGGCCTTCTGTATGTGCTCCCTGGAGAAGTGTCTATTCAGGTCCTCAGCCCATTTTTTGATTGGACTGTTTGTCTTCCTTTTGTGGAGTTGTGTGAGTTCTTTCTATATTTTGGAAATTAAACCTTTGTTTATATATCATTGGCAAATATATTTTCCCATACAGTTGGTTCCCTTTTCATTTTGATGATGGTTTCTTTAGCTGTGCAAAAGATTTTTAATTTGATGTAGTTCCATTTGTTTACTTTTCCTTTATTTCCTTTGCCCTAGAAGATATATCATCAAATATATTGCTACATGGGATATCTGAAATTTTTCTGCCTATGTTTTCCTCTGAGAATTTTATGGTATCACAACTTATGTTTAAGTCTTTTATCCATTTTGAGTTTATTCTGAGGTAAGTTGATGGACCTAGTTCAATTTTTTTCACATGTACCAGTCCAGTTCTCCCAATACCATTTATTGAAGAGGCTATTTTTACTCCATTGTATGTTCATGCCCCCTTTGTCAAATATTAAATTACCATAGAGACATGGGTTTATTTCTGGGCTCTCTATTCTGTTCTATTGATCTATGTGTTTGTTGGAAGTCCTAGCCACAGCTATCAGACAAGAAGAAATAAAAGGCATCCAAATTGGAAAAAAAGGAAGTAAAACTGCATTGTTTGCAGATGATATGGTAGTATACGTGGAAAACCCTATAAGCTGCCCCCAAAATCTACTTGACCTAATAAGTGAACTTGGCAAAGTAGTGAGATACAAAGTCAATATTCAGAAATCAATGGCATTTTTGTACACCAACTAAAAATAAAATACCATTTACCATAGCAACAACAACAAAAAATCAAAGTACTAGAAATAAACTTAACCAAGAAGGTAAAAGACCTGTACTCAGAAACTACAGAATGCTAAAGAAAGAAATTGAAGAAGATACAAATACATGGAAGCATATACCCTGTCCATGGATTAGAAGAATTAACATCATTAAAATGTCCATACTGCCCAAAGAAATTTATAGATTTGACTCAATGCTTATTAAAATACTAATGGCATATTTCTCAGATCTAGAGTAAATATTTCAAAAATTTATATGGAACCCCAAAAGACCCTGACTAGCCATAGCAATTTTGAGAAGGAAGAACAAAGTTGGCGTGATCACAGTACCTGAAATCAAATGATACTACAAGCCCACTGTAGTCGGGACAGACTGGCACTGACCACTTTACTGCAAAGGGGTCCTAAGCTCAGTAGCTCCTAAAATGTCCATTGAAATGTCCATTTTGAAATCTAAGGGAAATAAAGGCCCTATTTTGTTAGCATAGAATTTTTGCTTTATCCTGCTGCCTTTAATGACCTGTGTTTGCTTCACCAGCCTCTCCCTCGCACACGAAGTCCTCTCTCCTAAACAGAGAGAATGCCTCATCCTTGTGGCTATCTGACTCTAAGAGTATATAGCATTGTCTAGCACCATAGTTTATAGCACTAAATAAAAAGACTTCACTCTGACTGCCTTTGTTCAAGATACAATTTCAGTGCCTTCATTTCTTCATCAGTAAGATGAAGATATAGGTCTCAGGTCATAGGGTGACAGGAAGGTCAATGTAAAGTGCCTAACGAAGTGTGTAGCACATACTAAACAAAATGTTTAATGGTTTAAGGTGGTTCCTGAAGTATAGAATCAAAGGTTATAGTTTTTTTCTTATTTCAAGTAGTTCTGAGCCCAACTCACCTCTCCCCACACCTGCCAGTTTACTTCGCTAGTTGAGTGTGGTCTGTTGACTCAGATTGCTTACTTAGTTCATTCTATGTCTCACACAGAAGGTTTTGTATGTGCCACAGGTTTTTTGCATTTAATTATGTCTTATCATAATGCAGACACTCTTTGCTTTCCCAACTACATTGCACTTTGGAATTTTGATACACATTACCATATTATTTCTTCTTCTAAAAATGTCTTAATTTTTTGTCTTCATTTATCCACCCAACAAATATTTATATTTATTTTCCATTATGTGTAAGCCCTTGGAATACACAGAAGTGAACAAATAAACACAGTCTCTAGATCTCACTTTTAACAGGAAGAAACACTAAATAATCAATCAGGTAAATGTTAATTATACCTTAATAAAAATAAATAAATGAATGAGTAAAAAAAGAAATATGTCTGGTAGGAGTGAGAACAGTTTTTGCTACTTAATACATTACTAGGTAATTCAGTGAAGACTTAAAAGTGATAGGGATAATTCATGAAGAACTCTTGGGGAAGAGAGGTCCACATGGAAGAAACAGCAAAAGCAAACTTCCTTGGGCAAAAAAAATGCATGACTTGTTGGAAACACATCCAGAGGGCCACTGCTGAGAGCAGAGCACACTGGGAAAGAGCCATAGTGGATAAAGTCAGAAAAGTATCAAAGGGCAAGATAACATAGGCTCATTGGTTGTTATCAGAAATCGAGTGTTATGTATGAAATAGGAAGATGATCTGGAGTTGATGACCTGATTGTAACTCTGAAAAATTATTGTGTAATTGTGGGGAGAATGGTCCTGGCTACAAGGGTCATGGGGAGAAGTTGAAGAAGCTCTGTCAAGTACAATTATAACAACAATGTAATTATATTTACTAACTTCCTTTCTGTATTATGGCTATTCATTCATATGCTCTATCATCTTTGCTAAATTATCCTTTCTGTGTGAGGTAGGATTACAAAAGATTTATATGTTTAGACATTATAGTTCTTATAGCAAGAAAAAAGATTTTTGGTGCCCAAAGAGTGCAAAGCTAAATTACCACCACTTCCCATCCTTCTTCCACCTCCTCTCCCATGCCATGATTACTTTCCTTGCATCCAGAATCCCTTGTTAATGCAGCATACTCATGCCAGGCAGTATCCCTTTGTTTGGTAAAGGGGGGAACCAGGGTCGAATGCAGAAGTAGGTATGTAGAAGACATAGGTCTTATTCACAAAGAATCAGATGTGTGTGTTTGCCTATTTTATATATTTATATGATTATCTTATAGTTGACCTTACACTTTTACTCTATATTAGTATCTTATGCTTCTTTATAAAATATAACACCCTGCTACCCCTAATTTATAAAATTTCATACATGATGATTTAAATTGTTTCAGTTCTAACTAAGTAGTTTTAATTAAGAATCGTTCTATAGCAATACAAGAAAATAATATAAAAATGTTTTTTTTTTCTCCTGAGTCTCATTCAAGGGATTTTCTAATGTATGTCTCAAAAAACTTTGGGTTGGGACCCATACCAATTAGAAAAGATAGTTATGTAAACCCAGAAGACATAAAGGGGTGTCACTCTTTTTTTCACCACACAGAAGTTAACTTCTCTTCCCCCTTGATGGCTGACATGCCAGAACAGAGGGAGAATCCTTCTGTTAGGAGTAGAAGTTAGAACCTGGATCAGGCTTACGAGAGTTCTAGTGTCCAAAGGCTCGTTAATCCCCGTGTTCTTTAACCCCCCCTCCACACACACACACACAATCGTAAAGCTGCTGCTGCCTCTAGAGAAAGGGAAATACCAGTCAGAGTGTTCAAAATCAGACTTTCATGGTAAAATATCCGTTAATAATTAATTTTCTGCTTCCTTTAGAATAGGACAGGTTAAGCAGTTGGTCACATTCAGTAAATAAGAAATTACTTGCAGTAATTTCTGCAACATTCTAATCATCTTGCCATTTCCGAAACCTATTTTAGAAGTCTTTGATCTGCATTATGGTGGAAAGGACATTGGATGTAGAAATATTAAACTTGATTATAAATTCAACTTTGTCACTCACTGATAGCATGGCTAGGACAAGTCATATAGTCTACACATTACAGTTATTTTCTGGTGGTGAATTGGACATAGCAACCCATACCCCACAAGGTTGTTATAAGCACCAGACAGAAGAACATGTGAAGGCCATGAATGCAGAGGTCACACAACAAACACTTCATGAATCCAGATAGTAAACACAAACATTGGAATTATCACCGCCCTAGTAGTGATATCTTAGTTTTCTACCCAAATGTGATCTTGTGAGATGGGAACAATGTCTCCTCTATCTTCTTTCTGCATATTATTAAGAATGGTGATGTGCTATAATTGTTTAATTATATCATTAAAGTGGGTTTTATTTTCGTAATTAAATACATAAGTAAAAGCTTTCCAATTAACAGTGACCTTTATGACTTCTACTAGTTTGGATTCTGTAGATGGTGAAGCTGACTACAAATTAGATTCTGCAATGTACTCTGTTCCTTATTTTTTTCACCCACTGATTAGTTTCATACAATCCGAAGAAGCCTGACCTGTTGTGTTCAGCTTGCAATTTGTAGCAATCTCAAACACTGTGTTCAGTCCCCAAAGGTTTTCTGCAGAAATGCTGTCAAAGTATTTTGATGTATGTGTATTTTCATTTTGTAGCTGTGGTTTGTACTCATTTAAGAGAATCAGTCTTTAATTTGTATCAGAACATTTTCAAGATGAAACACAGAATTCCAGGTCTCAGCAAAATCACTGACATGTGACCACAGCCTTCTGTTTTAAATCTCGAGTTGCCTGACTTCTATTAGATACAAAGCTCTATTTTTCAACCTTGTTATAAAATACAACTTTGAATAAATGGCTTCAAATTTGGCCTTAAAATCTACTACGTCATCATGCTTACCATCATCATCTGCTTCCAGTTTACCTTTCCAGTTTCATCGCTCATCCCTCCCCTTTTCCCAGGCTTATTGGAACCTCCTTGCAATGCCTGATTCTCTCTCTCAGCTTTCCCTGGTCTTGCCAACATACAGCACCTGTGTCTAGAAAGCCATGTCTTCCACTTCTCACCCGCTTTATCTCAGGATTTCCTGTCCTATCCCAGAAAGCCTTTTTCTATACCCAAACACTTATTCTGAGTCAAGTAACCTTCTTTTGTCTCTCATGATCATTTTGTTTGAGTTAATAAAATTATTTTTTCTTAGTGTATAGTATTAAATGCATTGCTTGGTTGTGTTTCTTACTAGACTAAAAGAATGAGGCCAATACCTTTTTGAGTCCATATATAGTCGATGCTTCATAAATGTTTATTGGATAAATGAATGCTACCTGAAAAAATTGTTGGTCAGTTTACTGAAAAGACAGCAATAATTTGCTACTAAAGTTATTCTATTAAAATTGCTATATTTAATCACAACAGCAATATTATCAGTGAAATGCAGTATATAGTTTTAACATGAAAACTTACCACTCTGCTAATATAGGTGATTTTAAAAATAACATGTATATACCATGCTGTGCTTTCTGCATCTGGTTCATTATACTTAGGGTTGGACTGGATTGAATGAGGCTGACTCATAGACTTTTCCTACTAATAATTTCAAAGAACAAAATGTGTTAATGTCAAAAATTTTATGTGAACTAATTTAACCTTATTTTAATTTACTTGTCATCCACAAGAAATGAAAACTGATTTTGACAAGACTTGCATTAAAATGCACAGACATACAAAACAAAACAAAACTGTGTGCAGGTATTGTTTCATATTTGTATTGGGAATGGAAGACGTACCAGTGTATACATGTTTCCTGTGTTTATGTCTGACATTGCATTTGATGAAGTGCTATAATCTAGCATATGAAAATACAGTCAGAACAAAGATAATGTCTCTCATTTTCATTTTGATTAATCGTGTTCTGTTTCTGATCATTTGTAGGTGTTATTTGGAAGATGGAGGTTCAAAGGGTGCCTGGCTGAACCGGTCAAGTATTATTTTTGCTGGAGGTGATAAGTGGTCAGTGGATCCTCGAGTTTCAATTTCAACATTGAATAAAAGGGACTACAGTCTACAGATACAGAATGTAGATGTGACAGATGATGGCCCGTACACGTGTTCTGTCCAGACTCAACATACGCCGAGAACAATGCAGGTGCATCTAACTGTGCAAGGTATGCATTTCCATAACCATTGTATTGTGAAGGACTATGGTTAGAAATGTTCAATATTTAGATATAAAAGTGACTCAGAAGTAACTGACAATGTTGAAAGATATGTTGTCACTGTCTTCAGGGATTTATGTTCCTAGATTCCATTAAGTGTAATGGCTATTACAGTCATACAGCTCCTCACTTGCCAATATCAAAATTTATCCATTAACACCACATTACAATTTTTTGTGTATGATTCACTTTGTATCTTTCCTTGAGTTACTCTTTCAGTACATCGTTGAGAACCTATGATTGATACATTAAAATAAATATTTGATAACCTGTCATGGATACATTAAAACATGAGAACTTTCTGAAATATGGATAGTAACTCCTTAGAAGTGATTCTCCAGCTTTCTAACATTCTGTCTCAATCCAACTTCTGTACACTTTGATTAAAGTCACAATGAAAAGAAACATCCTTCTATAAATACTTAATTTAAATATAGAGTAATTGAAAAAATATGGTACACAATGCTTTATACTTTGACGTACTTTCAGTGGCTCATTTATCATTCCAGCTAACTTGCAGTCTCCAAATACAAACAGAATCATTAAATTATGTTATTTTTCTTGCACACTAAAATGTAAGAGCATATTTATCTTGAACACAAATACTTTTCAAGAAAATGAAATTATGTTGCTAATAGAATAGAAAATGTATATTTTTAGCCCTTTACATTATTTTCTTGTGCATTTTAGATTAATCATGTGTTCATTGCATAGAAATATTGTGCTGTGGAACTCAAAATGACATTGCAGCATCTCTAAGAAAAATTAATAACAAATTATATGATAATGTGGTGCAAGCAAGTGCATGTTTTATTCTTAACTGGAACGCTGAGTAAGCAAGTTATTTGCATTACCTCTGAGTTTACCCTTTAAATAATTAACACTAACTGTTAATTTATGTGCATAGCTTACATCTGGAAAATATGGTTAATCTATAATTTTATTAACTGGGCTTTATTTCCCTACATAAATGTAAACCTAAATTGAAATACAGCTTCAATTATTAGTAAATATTTTAACTTTGTGATAAAAATTAAACTTAATAATTAAACTATTAACTTTATGGAAGTAAATATAAATTGACAATTACATCAGTGAATTTCCACAATGGCTTTTCTTATTGCAGATCACTGCAGACTGTAAAATGTCCCTCATTTAATAGCATAGGAGAATAGCCTAGCTTCCACCAAAGTCTATCTTTATTCAGAGATTGTCCAAAGATTCCCAAGGACAGGAGTTTGTCTAGTTTTAAAAACTGACATGAGATTACAAGTTAGAAACACGTTTCTCCTGTTATCCAGGCCTAACCCTAACCACTTCTTCAGTTCAGGTCCCTTTGACTTGAGTTTCTTGCTCAGAGACTACAAAGGATTCTTATTACATAAGAAAAACTAAACTTGGAAAGTAATATATTTGAGTCACTTGAGATACAGACCTTTCACTTTCTGTAGATTTAAATGATATGTTTCTAGATACATTAAGTCCTCTTTTCTTTTTCCCATTCCTTCTTGTTTCATGTTAGGTCTAGATCTTTAAACCAGACTGTGGATATACAAACCCTGCCCAGGCACTTGTTTAATTTCCATAGGATTTCTTTTTAACATCATATTACATAGATTGTTTTAATATAGTACACATTCTTAAAGCTGTCACATGCCTTACTCTGTCACTCTTTTTTGCTGGCCATTTGATGATAGTGACATTTTGGGCACTATTTCATGGAATACTTGTTGGGAATGCACTTAGTGAATGTTTTATCACTATAATATTTTGTTCCTCTAGAAAAAGAAAATTTCTGTTACTGTTTTGAAAGTATATACTTGGGTCAAATTAAAAGCTAATAATTTTACAGTATTCATGAACATAATTACATATTAGAAGTTGATTGGCATGTGAACAGTTTTCCAATTACATTAATAAAGTTCAGGGAATACATACACTAATAGGCTTGTCAGTCAATTCAAGAACTAAGTAAATGTCATAAAACGTCACCCCTACTTAAGCTACATTTCTGTCTCAAAGAACGAAAATAAACTGATATGTTCACCTCTTCAGTCTCTAAATTGGTCTGGTTGTCTGCTGCCCAGGTGTATCTGGATAGTTCGGAAGTGCATGTTCTTTGCCTAACAATTTGTTAAGCCTTTACTTACCAAGATAAAGAAACTTAGCAAGCGAAAGAAGAATACGAATCACTGATGCTGAACAAATATTGGCTGATAAAAATAAAGCTCATCTTTAATTGTTGCAGCTATATACTCAAGGGAGCTACTTAAAAATAAAATCATTTTAGAAATGGGATAATAAGAAAGATATCTTGTCAAGGCAGACATTCTAATGGGAAATTTGTTGGTGCTATTGGTTTCTTAGAGCTGTTAATGTCAATGAATAAAGCAATGAGGAAGAAAAACACTGGAATACGAATTGGAAAACCTGGATTCCAATTCTGAAAATTTTCTCATGAAATGGGTAATTATTCAGCCTCTCTAAACTCTAATTTTCTCATTTGAATGATAAGAACTCAGTAAATTTTAAGGTCCACAGCAGTGAAAATCAAAAAGACCAATGACAAAAAAAAAAGTTCACTTTGATTTTCTGCTTTTGATTTGAAATGAAAAAAGTGGTTTAAGTTAAAAATGAAAAAAAAAAATATTCCACAGCACTTGTGTAACACTTGTATTATGCACTGTGCAAACTAATTTTTACACAATAGCACCTAGCATTTACTCTGCAAATATGCTTTGTTTATCTCCATGTTTTTCTTTCACCATCTGAGCAGAACAATGTGTGTACTCAAGGAATTTGAAGAATGTGGTGAATTGGAGTTTTACTTCAAGAGGATGAAAATTGGCTTAATTACTGAAAAAATTACTCCATGAAAAAATATTTATAATGCTGATAAATTGAGTTACCTAATTGTTCACTGTTTCAACTCATTTTGTGCAAAATTTACTAAAAGCAATCTTTCTTGGTCTTGAGTATGAAAATGTGCAAGGCTGTAGCACTAGTTATAAAGTCAGAGATTCCTTTTATAATACTGGAGTGGTCAGAAACATGAAGTGTAAATACTGTCCACCCAAAAAAGGATGGTTCTTACTTTGAGTCCAGGCTGAAAGTCTAGGTTATTTGCAGCACATAGAGGACTCTGGCAGGTGATGTATATATAACAGCTAAATATATACACAACAGCCCTAGACAACACCTTGGTTGCAGCCCTGTGAGACTATGAATGCAGACTCAGCTAAGATGTGCCTGGACAGAAACTGAGATAATAAATATATGTTGTCTTAAGACCCACCTACCCTACTACACACAATATATAGACTGTTTATCACTCCACTTGTACCCTTTCAGGGAGATGCATTATAGTTTTCTTTAGGTAGAGTGAAAGATCCAACTAGCATATAACTCTCTGGCCAAAATAACTTCTCAAGTGTATTTAACTTCCCCAGGGATCACTAATTACATCAGGGTATGTGATTACCTGAAATATTTGTTGTAGATGGGGTGCTATGCTTCCTTTCCCAAAGATGGGCTTGTGAAGTGTCATCAGCAGACTTTATGTAGTGCTCAACCCTCTCAAAGACAGCCTCAGCACTAGCTAACCTTTGCCCTGATGTAACCTTTGCCATTACAACAGCTGATGACTGGATGAACCAGGGAGTAAAGAGGTCCCTCCATTTCAGCCTAAGAAGGTAATTCAGATGGGCCATGGGCTCCAGATAGCTGAAGCTGTTAGCTTATCTCCTTCCATTGTTCAAACTTATTTTCTTCTTCCTCCAGGGATTTATCATAAAGATATTTCCTAATAAATGCCCTGCACTGTAAATTCCATCTTATTCCAGTGTTTGCTTCCCAAAGATGCTAAATTATGACAATGTTAGATCCTTGCTTCTGGCTAACTCATTGTTTTGAGAAAGCCTTTATAAAGTGAAAAGACAATGCATTCAACCACCATTTATTATTAACAGTCTGTTTTATATTGGAAGGGATTTAAAGTGGCTTCTAAAGAAGTGTTTAGTACACCAAAGATAGATAGGAGAAATCTGAAGCAAACCATAAGGTAAGAAGAGTAGGATGGCATCAGAGGTGAGGTTAGATAAAATTTGTGACATGATTTCTATATGCTCTTTTAAAAATTACATTTTATTGCTTATGCTATTACAGCTGTCCTGATTTTCCCCCTTTGCCCTCTTCTACCCAGCACCCCCCACTTTCTCAGGCAATTCCCACACCATTATTCATGTCCCTGGATGATGCCTGTAAGTTCTTTGGGTCCTCCAATTCCTGTACTGTGCTTTATATCCCCCTGGCTATTCTGTAACTACCTATTTGTACTTCCTAATCCCCTCACCTCTTCGTCTATTCTATGGCAACCATCAATAAGATCTCCATATCCATGATGCTGTCTCTGTTCTTGTTTGCTTATTTTGTTTTCTTAAATTCAATTATTGATAGATATATATTTATTGCCATTTTATTGTTCATAATTTTGATCATCTTTTTTTCTTAAATAAGTCCCATTAACAATTCATATAGTAATGCTTCAGTGATTATGGACTCCTTTAGGTTTTTTTTTTTTCTTTTGTGGGAAGCTGCTTTATCTGCCCTTCAATTCTAAATGATAGTTTTGTTGGGTAGAGCAATCATTGCTGTAAGTCCTCATTTTTCATGACTGAATATTTCTTGCCAATCCCTTATAACCTGCAAAGTCTCTTCTGAGAAATCAGCTGACAGTCTTATGGGAACTCCCCTGTAAGCAACTTCTTTTCTCTTGCTGCATTTAAGATTCTTCTTTTATCTTTAAACTTTGGCATTTTAATTATGATGTATCTTGGAGTGGGCCTCTTTGCATCCATTTTGTTTGGGACTCTGTGCTTCCTGGACTTTCATATCTATTTTTCTCATCAAATTAGGGAAGTTTTCTTTCATCATTTTTTCAAATAGATTTCCAATTTCTTGCACTTTCTCTTCTCTTTCTGGCACCCCTATGATGAGAATGCTGCAATATCTGAAGTTGCCCGAGAGGCTGTTTGCACCATCCTTATTTTGAGGGGGGGGGGATTTTTTTTTTCTTTTTGTTCTAATTGGTCTTTTTTTTTTCTTCCTTACATTCCAGATCATTGATTTGATTCTCAGCTTTATCTACTCTACTGTTGTTTCCTGGTAAATTGCTCTTTATTTCAATTACTGTATCTTTCATTACTTACTATATCTTTTTCATGCTGTTGAGGTCCTTACTAAGTTCCTTGAGCATCCTCATAACCAGTACTTGGAACTCTGCATCTGATAAATTGCTTATCTCCATTTCATTTAGTTCCCTTTTGGAGTTTTGATCTGTTCTTTCATTTGGGTCATGTTTCTTTGTCTTCTCATTTTAGCAGTCTCCCTGTGTTTGTTTTTATGTATTAGGTAGAGTTGCTATGACTCTGTGTCTTGATGGTAATGTGGCTTAATGTAGTAGGTGTCCTGTAGGGTCCAGTGGCAGAGCCTCCCCTATAAGCCAAGCTGGGTATTCGAGGTGCATCCTTCAGGTGTGCTGAGTACACCCTTCTCTTGTAGTTGAGCTTTGGTTGCTGTTGGCAAGTCAATGGGAGGGATTTACCCAGGCCAGTCAGCTGCAAGGACCAGCTGTGACCACTGACAACCAACCTCCACCCTCTGTGGAGATCATCAGTGCAGGGGCAGGGTGGTGGTACTCCAACGTGGATTGTAGCTGTTCACTGGCTATTCAGGTGCTGGGGTTTCCTGGTTGGTGCAGGCCAAGATCAGCTCCTATCTGTGTCCTGCCTGGGCCCATATATGCTTTTGAAACTTAATAAAAAAATGGTTCTAAGATTTCCAGCAGCCAACACAGCAACAAAAACAGGATCAGTTATTCATATTATGGTCCATAAGGTTAAAACTTGTAGTTCTTACTACTCTGATCCTGTTATTTAAAATGGAGGAACATTTATATAGAGAGCCATCTCAGAATATCACTGGGACCTCTCATTCATAAGATTGTTCCTTAAAACATGTTTCAGTATAACTTGAAGTTCAGGGAGGTTAAAAATTATTTAAAATCTAAAAACAAATTCGATAAGATAGTAGTTCAATAACAGCATAATAGCTTTTCAATTATCGCTTAATCTATGAGTAAATTTTAGGGCCTGTTTTTTCTGACTCAACCCTCCACAAATATTATTTCCCAAAGTGGGTCTTTGAATAGAAATGTAGGTACAGATATTTGAAAATTATACTTAACAAGGAATATCTGGGGAGCCATTATTCCATATGGCCATAGTATAAACCCCTATTCTCTAAAGAGGAGCACATCTTAATCTGATGTTAGCATCCTTTGCATGAATACCAAGGCCTTGACCAGGTACGTGCTGGAAGAGGACGATTTCACACTTGAGCTGATGGGCAAAAACATAGCATCACAAGACATAGGCCTGCCTCCCTCAAAATACCTACAGAAAGACAAAGATGTTGTGCTCAAAAAAGCATGTCAAAATGCCACACACCTTAGAGAATTCAAGTCACTGTTCTGCAACAGTAAATATTTCAGACTTTCAACGAGCTACAAAATGAAATCAAAGAAAAGTTATCAGCACTAAGAAAAGTTTTACAGAGTTCATAGATGTCAAAATAGTCAATGCCTGAATGCAATGATGGCCCAGGACCAGGCCCTTGGACTGGCCCCTGCTCTGCTTTATTAAATTTCTATTTATAGCCATGGGGAGATTAAGGTTATATGTAGGAACACAATTTTGGCCATGGTTTAAAACACAAAGAAATGATAAAGACCCCAACCATATATCTTTAAATATTTTTAGCATGGAAAAAATGGTAGTTCACCTAAAGTGAAAATGGCTTCTTATCATAATGCTATTTCAATAACACCACCAAATAGTTTTTAGCAGTAAGGAATGGAACTTCAGAGTATACCTATAGAATAAAATAGTTATATTTTATATGCTTTTAAAAATAGTATTATTGAAATACAATTAACATATAACATTATATTAATTTCATGTGTAAAACAATGGTTTGATATTTGTATATATGGGGTAGACAAAAGTAGGTTTAGAGTTATAACACACATATATTATACAATAATTAATAAGTAATAATACAAGAATAAACTCTGTATTTTGCATACTCCCAACTGTAAGACTGCTTTTGTCCTCCCTGTATTGTGAAATGGAGAATGAGTGTAGTTAACAGTCACCCATCACCATACATCATTACGAGTTTGTTTTCTTGTGATTAGAACTTTTAAGATGTACTCTCTTAGCCACTCTCAAATGTACAATACAGTGTTATTAAGTGCTGTCACTGTTGGTTTGAAACCTCAGGAGTTCCCCTGGTGAAATCTGAAACTGACCTCAGCACATGGAGGGAAATAAAAGATCAAAACGAAAGAGGCAGACCACTCCAGATTGGCAGGTGATGGTTTTAATAAGAAAAGGGACTCACACACAATGCTTCACTTGGAGTGGCAAAAAAACTAGATCTCGACATCCATTTGCCACAATATTAAAAATTCATATAGAGGTTCAGTTAATAATAGTAATAAGTTTCAATCATATATAAAGTGAAGATAGTCTCAGTAACACTTTACTCTCAGTGACACCTTGTAACCTCTCCTTGAGTAGAAGCAGTGGGCAGAACCTTCATTCCAAGGACTGCGGAGGGGTAATGACCCTCAGATTGACCAGGTCCAACTTGATGGTCAACCTGCCATCACATTCCTTGGATGACCTCCTACTGCAGTCACTGTGTTGTACATTACATTCTTGTGACTTCTTTATTTCATAGCTGGAAGTTTGTATTTTAATCCCTTTTGCTCTTTTCTACCCATTTCATTTCTGGCAACCACATATCTGTTTAGGAATATAAACATTATTTCATGCTTGTATTCATAAACTCAGATTTATTTTAGAAAAAATTGAGAAGAATCTCTTCTAAAAGTGTCTTAGTTTTCTGTACAATCTATACCTGTATTGTATTAACTAGATAACAGAAATAAATTTCACTATATATGGGGTGATACATACATATTACATCATTTACTTTCTAAAATTAGGTTATGAAGGGTATCAAATAATTGAGTTAAAAGTTACATGAATAAGGGTTTACATACTCATTCTCATTCCTTCTGCAGGGATTCCCTACTTATTTTTTCTATAAATAACTCTTTGCTTACCCCAATTCAATGGGGGCCAAAATATACTGACCTCATACAGACTAATCAATACCTAAATATTGATGAGTGGGTCAAAGTCTAACTGAATACATCAAATGATGCAAACATGGTTTTATGAGTCCTACAGATTTTTTCCACAATGATGTAGTGCTAACACTGGAACCATACCTAAAACCTCCCATTTTTTCTATTTCTTTTGATCTGGAATGTCCACATTTGCAAGTTAGGAATAATGGAATGTGCAAGCACTTTGGAGCATATGGCTCATTATCTAATAGGACTCTCATTGTATTCTCTAAGTGCTTTATCCAATGAGAAACACTCGACTTGTTGAAAGAGATGAGGTAGTATTATTAACATCCAGACAAATAAAGGTCTGGTATCTAAACAGTTTAGAACAGTTTTGCCTAATTTGTGAATCTTGGCAAAAATAAGTCTTCCAGACTTATTTTTTTTGTAATCTAGACTTCAGTAAAATTGTTTCCTCAGACATATACATTCACAGACAAATTCAGATCCATGAACCTGGATTTATGTGAGATAGGCTTTCTTCGGCAGTGAAATATTACACACAAAAGTTTGTTAAATTAATGCATTTTCAGGTAGATTATTTCAGGTTTTAATTTTTTTTCAGACACCTCAGATTGGCTACAGTTGCTACAATAAGTTGTCAGGACAGCTTCCAGCAAACCATTACCTCATTTTTGTCTGTGGGCTTATTGATATTGATAAGGTTATTGGGTTAGCTACTAGGGACCATGAGGAGTGAGGTGATTTGAACTTATTTTCAGCAAAATTCCCATTTGAATATTAACACTTTTTTCAGGATATACATTTTCCTTCTCTTCTAAATATCTTGATATATATATATATATCCTTTAGAAAAGGCTGTAGGCCATTATTTTTCTGTGATTGAAATAAAAGCAAGAGCAGAAGACAAGTTAGATTTCAATGAATAGTATTTTATATTGAGAAAGATTTTTATAAGTGTAGTAATCAAGTTTTCCTAGCCAAAAATTAGTACATAAAGTTTTAATATAAAAATTCATAATGTACTGCCTACTATGTACAGAGAGAATCAGTAAGTTGATGGTATTTTTTATCAACTTTCAATGTACTGTTATTTGCAAATGAAAGCGAGGTGAGACAGAGCAAGAAAAATAATATTGATAGATATTGAAGTAATTAACCCTTCAAACAAAAATTGCTGTCCTTTACACATCCTTTCTATGATTAACGAATATTTCTTCTAGTTTTTGAAGGTTTTAATTTGAGAAGCATCTCAAACCTTAGACTGATCACATTTTGATTTTCATGGTAGTAATTCTGAGTTTTGTTTTGTGTGATGCATTTCAAAATAGTTGTATTTGTTGCCTATCTTACAGTATCTTTATTTTTCCTAAAAAAGGAACAAAGAAAATAACTGTGAGTAATACATGTCAAATCCCAATGCAATGTGCACTATCAGTATGAAAAAATCACTCTATAAATAAAAGATTACCAAGCTTTAGCTGGTCCACTTATTTTGAGAAACCCTACAGATGAAATCTAAGTCTGGTGAAATAATTTGTCTTCTCCTTGGAAATCATTGCAGTAAGATTTGAACTGTAAAATGGTTTTACTGTTTTCTTCCTTCAATTATATGTGCAGTTAAGAAATTATGCCAACATAATTAAGATTTTGTGTTTTCATTTAACTAAATTCTAAGTGGCATGACCTTTGTAAATTTTATGTAAGACAAAGATAAAATTTAGCAGAGGAAAAGTTATGATTTATAGTAGAACAATAATAATTAATTATGTTTTGTGCCAAGAGGAAAACTGGCTTAATTAAGGTTGGTGGCAAAGTTCGGTTTTCAGAATCAGAGTGACTGTATGTCCCAACATCTCTCTGCCCCGTACCACTTCACTTCCCATGCCTTCAGCATCTTCTAGTTAGTGAACTAAGGAGAACAGTAGAAAGACTTGTCGCGGCCACCGACCGGCAGTGACCACAGGATGCTGTGGATGGCTTGTCAAAACACCAGAAAAACATACACAGAGACAACCGAGTCCTGGGAAGAAATAATGAACGGATCGGCCACTCCCTCTAGTGGAGAGCGCCAGGCCACCCTCCCTAGGGGAGAATGCCCTAGGGGAGAGCGCCTGTTCCCCCACCCAAACAGGCTTTTATTTGCATAACAGGGTTCATTTGCATAAGAATTCAGGTAAAGCTCATTACTCATTGCCAGGAAGAAAGAATCAAACAATAGACAACAAGGAAGTCAGAGGGCCTATTTTGAGTCAGGGTCAAAGAGCTGTAAAAGACTTTGAGAAACAAACTTACTTCCTCCTTGGACCCTTCTCATTCAATTGAGAGCATTCTGAACAAAGCAGGTTTCACAGGATTTTACATATTCTTTCTTAGGCCTGATCACCTGGGGAACCTGCCCTTTCCAGCACAGGCTACACCACCCTGTCATTGTTTCAGGATTAGGTAGAGCAAGGGAAGTAAGGCAGCCAAGAAATTAGGAGATTTTTCTCGCAGATGGAATGAGGACTCAGGCTTTGTCAAAGCCAAGGAGCGAGGGTCCATCACCCCCTTTTGCCTAGCTCCCAAAATCCTTCCTTGAGGGTCTCCCACGTGATTGTGCCTGTCTTAGGTCGTTCCTCTCTTGGGAATTCTTACCCGTCATTGGCTAACTGACCAAGCATTTGGGGCCAGGCAGGGTGAAGTAAAAGGAGCAGAAGTGGTGCTCCTACCAGGGAGATAAACTTTTCTCCTTGGTGGCTTAGGTTCCAAGGTCGTTCCCTCAGCCTTAGCCTAGGTGGGGGTTACAGCTTCTGATACCAGGCAGGGTGGTTCCCAACAGAGACTCAGGAAAGGTGGACCATGCACCTGCATTTAGCTGTCAGAGCCTTCTAACCTATAGTAGCAGTTTTGCATCTAGACCAAAGGTTCTTAAACATTTTGAACCCATTTGAAAATTTGATGAACCTGACAGACTTGTTTTCTAGAAAAATCATACAAAGTCTGGCAGAAGTTTGCCTTGCTTCAGTGTGGTTTGTATGGTAATAATATGAGTGCAATAGTTTAGTTTTAATTTAAACATTTCACCTATAATATCAAATGATGTGCTTGAGTGTGATATTATTTTACAGAATTACATGCTTATGATTTTGTAATAAAAGTTTGTAATAAAAAAGGGGAGTTATTTTGTGCCAGACCCTGTTTATACCCTTAACATTTTCCATTTTTATGTGAGCAAAATGATCATGAACTTCCTAAATCTATGTGTGGACTCCCAATAAGGACCCCACTGAACTTCTGTAGAGTAAGAACTGGGTCTTCATATTTTTTTGACTCCCAAACAACCAGGAAAGTACTTGACAAATGTTAGGGAGTTAATAGAGTTTTATTGGTTGTATATATGTGCATAATTTTTCCCGGCTTCACGCCAATCACTTTTGCTTAAGTTGTGACCTAATGCATTGATGTTATCTTTAGGGCATAACACCAGGAATGCTGACATAACAGGAAAAAATTTTAATTAAGAGGATTAGTTTGGCATTCATAACTTAGGTTGCTTATTTTCACTTCAGGTCATAGCATCCTTATCCTCTGCTAATCCCCATGTTTTCACAAATGCAGAGTAGAGACTGCACAGTGTAGTGAGGAAGTCATAAATGTAATACCAAAATTTTGTAAAGAAAGTTTTCTCCTAGCCATGTTATTTTGAGAAAAAATATTTATATGGGACAGACTTAGCTACAAAGATCATGACCAATACTTACCAGTGGTTAATATTGTAAAGGGGCCAGATAAAATGCAATTAGAAATTCCTCTCATGTATTTTACTCATTCTTTAAGATTTTGATTTGAGGAAGTTAGTGGATGGACACATTTTAAAATGGCACATTTTCAAGTAGGGCCATATTTCCAAGCTCTTTATAAGTGCTGAGTTAGGCAAGATGTATTATTTTTGCTGTGCTTATGAGCAAAAGTAAAATTTTTTTACTTTTACTCATAAGTAAAAATGGACTTATCTTTAGGGCATATCTGCCATTTTAAAGGGATACCTAAGATATATTCAGTTTAGTTCAAGAAATATTAAGTAGTTTTACTTTAATTCAATACCTACTCTGTACACATAACTTTGCTAAAAGTGGCAGATACATTCCTTCTTGTCGTAAGCAGAATAATGGTACCCAAAGATAACTGTGAAACCTATGTATATATTAAGTTACATGGCAAAAAGGAATTAAAGAATGCAAATCACCTAATCTTTCATGGGGATATTGTCTTGGATTATTCAGTTGGGTCCAGTGAAATCACAAGGGACATTAACAATGGAAAAGAGAGCGTGAAGCAGATAATCAAAGGGAGATGTGACTATGGAAGCAGATCAGAGTGATGTGATGTAAAAAGGACTCAATCCTCAATGAAACACAGAGGAAGGGGGTCGAGAGCCAAGCAATATAAGTGGCCTCTAGAGGATGGAAATGATAAGAAAGGGGATTCTCTACCCTAGATATCAGAAGGGAACACAGCCTTGGAAACACTTCAATGTTCACTGAGAGAGCTTAGAGTGGACATCTAACCTACAGAACTGTAAGATAAATTTGTGTTGGATTAAGCTGCTAAATTTAGAGCAATTTAGGGCAACAAATAGAAATCCATGTACCCAAAATAAGGATGTTTTCATACACACCTAAGGCAGGCATCCTCAGCCTTGGCACTATTGACATTTTGGACCATATAATCATTGTGTATGTGTGCATGTTATAGGAGGGGAGGAAATGTCCTATGTGGGATGTTTAGTAGCATCTTTGACTGCTATAGCTTAAATGTTTGTGCCCCCGCCACCATAATACATATGTTGAAATATAATGCCCCATGTGATGCTGTTAAGGCTTAGGGTCTTTGAGATGTGCTTAGGTTGTGAGGGTTGAGCTCTCCTGAATGGGAAGCAGTGCTCTTATCAAAGAGACCCCACAAAGATTCTTCCACCTTCCTATCACGTGAGGTTGTAACAGGGAAAAAATGACCAACTAAGAGTAGGCTCATTCACAGACATAGAATCTGTGAGTGCAGTGATCTTGGTCTTCCCAGGTTCCAAAACTGTGAGAAATTAATGTTTGTTGTTTATAAGCCACCCAATTCATGATATTTTGTGATAGCAGTGCAAATGGGACCAACATCATAGACACAAACAGCATTTCTTGGTTGTGACATCACAAAATATCTCTAGACATTGTCAAATGTCTGCTAGGGTAAAAATCACCACAAGCTGAGAAACACTGAACCAGTAGAAAAGATAAATACATGCTTCAATGCTCCAGGGCATGGCAGACTGTGGCAAGTCCCATGTAAGTCTGGATCTTATGTATCTTATTGCCTTACCCTTAGTGATTAGAACAAGAGCTGGCATGTGATAGAGGATGAAATAAATATTTAATAAATGATACAGTGAATGAGGGAAGTATCTTGGGAACACAAGCTAGCCAATGACCAGATAAAATTATTCTTAATTTTTTCTCATTTAATAATGATTTGGGCAATTTTCCTTCTGAAACTAGTTGATACCAGTGTTCTCCTTAGCATCTTAGTATGACATATGTGTTTGATTGACCTCAGGTGACTTCCATCTCTGATATTTATAGAGGATATAAATTTGCTTAAGAATCTCTTTCTCCTCAATGCTCATTATAATTCTCTGAGAAGTAAAAAATAATACCCAGTTCTCTGGATTGCTGTGAAAATTTAAAAAAAAAAAACCCCACAAGTACATGTGAAATTTCTCCAAGTATCTGATTCAAGGTAGGTATTCAATAGATGTTACTCTCTGTCTTTTTCCAATGAGCTAATAATATACAGATAGATCCTTTCCTCTTTCTCTGTTTGAATTAGGATGTAATTGAGATTGCTCTTATTGATTCTAAGTGATTTTTATTTTAGAATACAGATAATATAGTTAATAGTAAAATATTAATTAATTATTCCTCCTGTAGAAAAGTTCCATGTTAAAAGATCTAATAAGTTTATAACAGTGTTAAGGGTTTAAGCTACAATAATTGAAAAGACTTCTACATTTCTACATTTTTTGAAAACCAATTACTATCTAAAATTAATGAAAAGATATGGGGGCAATCTGTTTTGCCTACTGAATCTCAGAATCATTTTTTGTACCCTTCACATCATGGGATGGGCTGGCACCCACGGATGTATTCCTCGGCTGGCATGTTGTCTGGTTTCTGGCAGGATTGACCCAGTGGAGACATGGGGAAAAGATCAGGGATAGGAACAAAGGAGAAATCGGGCTATTTCCCTTTCTTTATTGCCACAGATGATGTCTCCCTCAAGGACGTTCTTTCCTTGGATCTAGCTTCCCCTGGACAACTGGTCCTCTCAATGACCAGCTCACCCTGGGCAGTGTCAAGCTGTGGATCTAGATCCTGATCAACAGTCTGAACTCCTGGGCTCTGATAGTGATACCTCCTTGTAGGAGTTAGTGGCTCCTTGCCATTACAAGTGTCTTCCCTTTTGCCATGCTTTTCCTTCTTAACCCTTCATCATTTGTGCAAATAGCTCCCTGTTAAAACCCCTTTATTTGAATTATTTAAATTGGTTTCTATTTTTTCAACTGGATTCTGACTGATACAGATATTTTCCCTAAAATTTCAAGTGTTTCCTAGTTGTAGATATTCACAAGAAGTGTGTTTTAAGCTCTCTCTCCTGTATAGGTAACCATTTTAAGCCCTGTCTTTATATTCTGGGGGGAAAAAATCTCATTCCTGAGTACATATCCTGAGTATAAAAAGGAAATTTAAAACAAATTTTAAAATTAATTACACATACATTGGGATCTCAGATTTACTAAACTAATTATCAGAAAGTAAAATAAATTAGGGAGAAAAGATAAAAGTATGCATAATCATTAAATGCTGGCATTTATGTGAGCCTTGGGCTTCTCTTTATTAGCTTTTTGGGTGCAATTATCATTAGCATTTTAGTCGCATCTTTAATGAATATTAGAGCTACACATACACAATGGCAGGAGTGGAAACAGCAGTCTTTCATTATCCACACAGACTGAAACTTTAAGAAAAATAACATACATAGAGGCTGTGGAATGCTGTTGTATATTTACCCTGGGAGCTAGGAGCTGTCCAGCAATATCTGGGCCTCGATTTTTATCGCTGCACCTGTGCCTTGTGGTGAAACAAATAAAAAGCAATTTGGGACTCTTCTCCAATAAACAGGTACCTGACTTTGGAAACTAACTCTAATGCGACCTGGACACATTTGTCTTGTGCTGTTCCAAGTGTTAGGGAAACAAAAATCCACTACTAAGACTTAGCTTTTCCCTGTAAGGAATTTATAAACCAGTGGGGCAATACTGGCATGCAGCAAATAAGTGCGCTCAAATGAGGTAGGAGCTAGGACAGATGTCTATGCAGGATGCATACAGAGGAAGTAGTCCTCTTTTTATGGAGGGGCATGCCCAACTTTAGCAGTGAAGTAGTTGAATGGAAAGGAGTTTGAGGTTTGAATACAAGGCAGGAACTGATGGCTAGCTATGGAAAACTGCTTGGAAGTTACTCTTAATGTGCATAGTAAATCATTTAGAGCTGAATGTGGAGCTGCTTCAGTACCCAACAAGCACTGAAGGAGCAGTTGGAAGTATGATGTCATATTGTCTTGTTCCCGCCGAACAAGTGTTGGGGGTTGGGTGGTTTGGAAACAGGACTGGCTCTTCAGATTGGGGGAACAGCTCCATTAGAATATTGCCATAGGTCATCCTTTAGAAGTGGCGCTGACAAAAAAATGCTCAAATGTGCAGTTCCGGAGAGATCAAGCTGCTGTTGGGGGTTGTTTGAGCATGTGAGAAGCAATGGGACTCTTGGGAAGCAGCAGTGGGAGCTTGTAATTGCTGGGCTCAACTGCTGACTGGAGTCATTCATTGCTGAGAGGAGCAGCTGAGGAGAGGTGAAGCAGGGAGCCCTGAGGAGCCACAGCTGGGAGCTTCCTCAGATTAAGAAGCTGCCATGGGAAGCAGCAGTTATGAGTATCATCACGTGGAAACTTCAGAGTTATTCATCCAGTTGCATCTTCTTGGCAGGTGGCAATGTTGGAGACACAGTCTTACATATATACAGAAATGATGAACAGTTAATAAGATTGACAAAAATCTTGTTTGAGATTTTTAAATAACAAATTTTCTCAAACTCTGACAAAGACTTCCTTGGTTGATAAAAAGTATGATTTTTGTTTTTTTTTTTATTGAGGAACATTTTTACCCTAAAGCAAAACAAGGTGACATGACTTTAAATTGATGTATTATTTAATCATAATACTCATGGGAGTATATATAAAATTTAGTATATTTTGATATTTTCTCCTCAAAAGAATGACTAAAATTTTATTCTGTTATCAAAGTTCCTGACACAGAAACACATGACATTTTCATTAAGACAGAAAAGAAAACTTGGTAACATCTATCAATTTATCTACAAAAGGCACTGTTGTTGAACTGGTGAATTTGTGTAAAAACTACATTGAACATTATCTACAATTACAATGAGTCTGTCTTCTTGAAATATCATGTAAAAATATACTTTTATGCATTGGTAATTTAATTTGCAACTTTTTGGACCAGCATAGGCTCTGTTAAAAGAGGGTGTAGGGAATAGAAGCAAAATAACAAAAAGATTTTTTAAATTGTTTTATTTGGTTGATACAAAATTATGATACAAGAACTTGCAAAAAATCCAGTTGGGAAAATATTATGATCGTTCACGCCTGAAGGAGGCTGAGAACTAGCTGTAGGTACTGTGAAAACGGCAGAAATGCTGCGGAGGTAGAGATGTTGGGAATGAGAGCGTTCAATGTTTAAATTATAATATACCTGGCAATGCTTTCGTTTTGCCGAAATCTTACAATGTTGCTGGTTTCTGTCAAAATCACTCAATGTACGGAAATTCCATGTGGGTTAAGCCACATGGGAGTCAGTTACCCTGGCTTAATAGATACTTCATTTCTGTGGGTTTTAATCGATAAACTTGACCTTCAATTTTTGCCTGTTATACAATCTGTGCGGAGCAAACAATGAAATGAAGTGAAGTGAGTCAGGTTTAGAGTATATTAGTGAATTGGGGTTTGAGTGACCAAGAATGAAATGTCAGAATAGCAGCACAAAGGAGAAGACTCAAATTTTTAGGATTGGCATGCTCATTTTTTTTTTTTTTAGGTTTGGCATATCATACCCATTTAAAAAGACCACTTTAAACATAAATTACTATGTGTATTTTTCAAAGTAACATAAAGCTTTTACCCTTGAAGCTTCTGACCTTCTAAAGATTCCTGGAAAGATTTACTTTAAGTCTGTTGTAGACAAATAAAAATTGCTCTCAAAGGTATTTATTTAGCTAATGAAAATGCCTTGCAGAGCATTTGAACAATTATTTGAAGGCAGAAAACATTCCATGGCTCATCCATCTCTCATGGAGAGTCGTCGGCTTTCATACCTTGAAGTGTTTTTTCCCATCTGCAAAGGAGACACTGCCCCACTTTCTGAGACTTGGCATGTGGTTGGGATCACTGTGAGGCTTTTGAGCTCGCAGTTCACACAGCCCACTTGTCTTTGACAGTATGATATGTTCCTCTTTTAACTTCTCGGTACACAGCAGTGAGGTCTCCCTTAAAGGCCAGCCTAACTCCCAATCTGTGCTTTGTGAAGTGTGGTTTGTTATCCACTTTGGCTGCTGCCAAAATATGGTGTGACATACATTTTGCATTTGTATGTAGTTAAAAAAATCAGCATGGGCTTATGAAGATCAAAGGAAGGGAATGTATGAGTTCCTGGACCCTTCAGTTCATATATAAGGCTTAAAATATGGAGTGAATCAAATAAGAACAGTTATATATTTCAGGAGCAAAATTATCTTCTGTTAGTTCCTTTAAGATAAGTGAAGGGGTCAGCCTTCTGGTTCATCATATTCTGAAAGATTAGGAGTTATTTGTTCTACTTATGATTAAAATGTTATATTACCACTCAAAGATAAGTAAATATACCAGTTTGATTTAATATGCTCCATAAGTTTTCAGTCCTCTCCTTGTCCCACTGCAGTAGTTAACATTCCAAATCATCACCGCCATGATATTTATGAGTAGCCACAGGCATCCACTGCTGCACAGTGCACTCTGCCAAGTGCGGCCTCCATCCTCTCTTGACCTCTATACGTAAAATCAAGAACACTGACACAGCTAGAGATGTAGAGGGTGTATGCATACACATGAAGTTCCAAGAAGAAAATGTTATACCAACCTCTACCTTTCTCTCCTTCCCAGACTGCTGCCATCAATCAAATATTCAAAAATTGCCCGTCATATACAATCCCATGAAGGTCCTTTGTTTGAGCCCCAGCTGAAAATGTTGTAGGTGGCTGAATAAAACACTAGATATTTATTTAGTTAATGAAAATGCCTTGCAGAGCATTTAAACAATTATTTGAAGACAGAAAACATTTCATGGCTCATCCATCTCACATGGAGAGTTGTCGGCTTTGCATACCTTGAAGTGATTTTTCTCATCTCCAAAGGAGACACTGCCCCACTTTCTGAGAGTTGGCATGGGATAGTCTAATGAAAAGACTATTACATATGAAATTGAAAAATCTCTGGGATCTGGTATTTTGACCTGATGGCTCTACATGTATCTTTTCATTTTCACTGTTTCATGATAAATGGGAAATTTTTAAAGGCTCTCCATATCACCTGGAACTTGGCCACCAGTTTGGCTCTTACCTAACATCCTGGTGGTTAGTAAGGAAATTAAAAGGCATTGTAGTAAGATTCATTTTGCTTTTCACTTTGTAATGTATCTGATTTTTAAAATTATAGTAAAGAACTATAGAACATCAAATAGCATATAATAGACTTTTAAATAAATGATTAGGGTTTGAAGCTCTCTCTCTCTAAAAAGCAGCTTAGACAGAATGGCAAGCAAACCCTTCACTGCCTGCCCCCTACCCCATGCACAACCCCACCTCCCTCTTCTCTACTTTGCCCACCCTTTCCCTGTGGATGTCCTGAACACATCATTGTTTCCTTAAAGAATCCTGGTGTTTTGCATCTCTGCATTTTTGTTTTTTCTCGGACCCTCTTACTTTCTTCTGATTAGAATTAATCGTGTCCTCTTTGACCTTTCCCACCCTTTTATCATAGTCCATTATTGGTTAATATATCTCTGTTTCAGGCTAAAATGTAAACCATATGAGAATAGGGCACATGCTTTACTTATACTTAATAAGCATTTCCATAAAGAATTTATTCTGGCATATAGTTACTGTGAGTCAGCTAATAGAATCATGTTTGTAGAGAAAATGGCTTATCCAAAATAATGATGCCACTGCACAGCTTACACAGTGGAGAGGGTCGCAGTGTTATGCTGAGACTCATCTGAACCTGGGTTTGGCTCTCCCACTTAGTAGCTACATGAATTCAGGTGTGAGACACTTAATTCCTTTGGGGCCTTGTGGATGATGAAACCCATGCTGTAGAATTCTTTTTAAAATTAAGAGATTAAATGTTTTAAATAGTGGACACAGAGTCAGTACTCAGTAAGTGTTATTATTATTAGTTGTAATGAAAGTATTTAGTACATTTGTATGTATGTTCACAGTCATTGAAAAAACCAGCAATTCATTTCAGCACCTCAACTTCTCCTCTCCTTTGCCAAACTTCTTATTTAACAGATGTAGTACCAAGGGCATCTGTACAAATATTAAATGCCTATTTCTTTAACTTTTGGGTTTTTATTTTATTTTTTCTAGTGGGGATGCCAACATAACACAAAAAAATACATATGCCAAGCCAGTTTTTAACTTTGTAATAACAAAAAAATTTTTGTCCAACCTAAATTTGTAAAAATACCAGCTAGTCACTGTATTGGAGGTGATGAGATTTTTGCCAAACTTTTTTATTTTAAACCAGTCATTTCCCAGCCTGATAAAATAATTTTTTTAAAAAAGTTTAATTGTGTGGTGGCTAAGTTTCCTAATAATGTAGTAATTACAGACCATATTGTAGGAAATACAGGGTCTGGCACAAATAACACCCCGTTTTTACTACAAAATCTTTTATTATAAAATCTTAAGCATGTAATTCTGTAATGTAACAATATCACACTCAAGCACACCACATGATGTTTTAAGTGAAATGTTCAAGTTAAAACTATAAATTATTACACCTATATCACTACCCTACCAACCACACTCAAGCAGGCACTACTTCTGCGGGGCCCTGTACTTTTGATGCCAACTAAATGAAGAGAAAATGCTCAATAGCAGCCAGAAGACTTTTATGTACAAAATGGTAGTCATTAACAATAGCCAAAATAAGAACACAGGAGCAAATAAATTCACCAGTTAAAATAGGTAATAATGATTTTATACTAAAATGATGGCTGCGTGGGTCCCTGTGGAACTACTCAAAAAAGTACCAAACTATTTTCTTAATTCTTGATATTATGGCACATATAAGAAATAAGGATGAGTGGTAGTGGGAGAAAGACAGAGACAACTACTTGTGGTAGTTCCCAGCATCTATCTCCCATCAGAAGGCTATTTTCAAGGAAGAACCATGTTTTGAAATAAGACCAAGTACAGCAGTGCTGTAGTACTTAATGCTTGTGGAAAAACATTGGAGAAATAAACTAACACTGTGTATTTCTATAAGAAAGACAGAGGGGGCTTAAGAGGCAGCACCGAATTTAAAATCATATGAACGTTGGCATAACCAGATGAATGGTAATGATTTAAAGCATCTGGTCTTGATTGCCTGGGCCTCTTCCATATCATCAGCAGATGTCCCACACTCTTGGGAAGTTAATAGGGGACAATGGAGCATAAAACCACAGGATAGTATTTTACAAATAGATGTTTGCTTAATTTATAAAGAGATTCTGACCTCTACAGATTCATTTTGCCTGAATTTCCAAAAATTTTGATGAATGGGGAAATATATGTGCCTATTTCTTTTTTCTTGGCTAATTATTTTTAATTGTAAGATTTCCTTGTATTAATTTGATGTTCTTAGGTCTCTTGAGAGGTAGTCTACAGAAACGTTATAACTTTGCTGGCATGCTTTGGAAATCCAGGAACAAGTGGTATTTCCAGTTAATTTATTCATTCACAGCAATAATGTTGTGCTTCATTTACCTCTTCTGTAAAATATGAGTAGAAGAAAAAAATAAGGTTGATCATGCATTAAAGTGACAATTACCTACATTTTGGTTGTTGAAGTAAAAGAATGAAGCCTGTCTGTGGAGAGATTTGCCCCAGGATCCTGTGCTCCTGGGTTCCCTGCCAGTGTCTTCTTCTATTGCAATATATAGATAATGTTGTAAATCAATTAAGAAAGAGTTAATTCTCACTCAGATTTTGTGTTTCAGTATTTTATTCTAGACTGACCATAACTTCTGGTCTCAAGGTTCAGAAATATCTCACAATCTTCTCACATTGTTGAAACTGAAAGGTCTTTGTTTCAAATTTAGCATTTGTTATGTTAATGAAGAGGATGTTGGTGTTGTGATCAGCTCTTCACAGAGCTCCTGCCACTGAGGGATTAGAGACCTGCTGTAAAAATTCGGTTTGCCTTGCATACACCAAGGGTATACTTAGTTATGAGGGTTTTTTATTCTTTTTTCCTTTTCTTCAGAAGCAACACTTTGTGTTACTAGAGTTTATATCCATGTGTTAATGACTGAAAAATAATGAAATTCAGGAATGGCAGCTCTGTTTTTTTTCTTCTGTGTGCGTGTGCCATCTATTCCTTTGTTATAAAAGATTAAAAAGTGCTGAACCACTAGAAAGAAAATAATTGGAAATGAAATCAGGGTAAAATGAATAGAAAAAATTCTAATCAGTTGATGAAGGCATGTCATTTGGTACTGGTTCTTTTTTCAGTGTTAACATATTGTCTCATCCTTCAGAACCTCATCTCTGAGACTGAGAAATCCAAAAATAAGAACAACATGGGAATAGCACACAAAAGCATGGGTTTTGAAGTGACATCATGCAGGCTTATTTTCTTTTCTTGTCCATTCTAATTAAGAGTGGACAATGTAATGAAGGAATGGATTGCTTTCATAGTGTAGTAAATATGCACGACTAAAAATATATACATTTAGCATTTAGTGTGTTCTTTCAAAACTACTCAAGCTGATAAGGATTTCCTCCAGAGAATTGAACTGAATCACATGTATCAACTCATTATAATGATTGCTAAAGATATGTCAAAAAATTATTTTAAAGAGTAAAATTGGGAATATTATAAGGCATATGAAAATAATCTGGTAATAAATTTATATATAAATGAAATGTATATATGCATTCATATATAATATAGTTCATTATTAACAAATTTATTAGAGAAAATATGGTAGAATACATCATATCCTAAAGTGTATCATTTGGAGCAATAATTTCAAAAAATAATCTGCAATAAATGGGTCTCAAATAATCTCAAAAACCATGAATATTATACTACTCTCTAAAATATACACATAGTTTAAGCATGTAGGAATCTGTAAAAACAGTTATTTTAAATCACAGCGTCTGTGTTAGTCAGAATAATGGTCTCCACAGATGCCCATCTCCTGACCCATAGAGCCTGTGAATATGTTACTTTACATGCAAAGGGAGTTAAGGTTGCTTATTAGCTGAACTTAAAATAGGAAGGTTATCCTACAATATCGGGGTACATTCAGTGAAGTGACAAAGATCCATATAAATGGAAGACATATAAAGAAAATGAGGGCAGCATGGTGAGCTATAAAGGCTGAGCCAGCTTTGGACCAGAAGGAAGGGACCAAGAGCCGATAACTGTGGGCAGCCTCTGGAAGCTGGAAAAGACAATGGAATGTATTTACTCCTAGAGCTTCCAGAAAGGAATGCAGTCTGCCTACACCTTGCTTTTATCCCCTTAAGACCAGTTTTGGACTTTTAAAAAATGTAAGATAATACATTTTTTTGTTGTCTGCAAGCCACAGAGCTTTTAGTAATTTATTGCAACAGCTTCAGACAACTACTATGTCAATTGTGTCTCTTTTAAGTGATTACTATATGCCAGATACCATGCAAAGTGCTTAGTATCCACTATATTATATTTGATCAACACAAATTGCAATAAAATGTAAACATTGTAATTGTTGCTATTTTGTAAACAAAGACATTGAGAGAGGGGAACTCACACATGTTTGGCAATTTAGGTAAAGAGCACAAATAAGAAATATCAGAGTCAAGACCCAAATTACAACTATAAAATGTATGCTTAAATTTCTTATTTTTCAATTTAGTTTTTACCAAGCTTACTTGGCACTATTATTTTTTTTTCATTTCTCTCCAAATATACCTGTTTATTGTTGGAATCAGTAGTCTAATGTAAAGAGATTATACTTAAGATTCTAACTCCAAATTTGGTACTAAATACTCATCTAATCTGGCTAAGCAATCTTGTGTTTCTTACTTTCAGTTCCTTCAGATACTTATGTGCCCAAAATAGTCCCTGGTCTCATGGAGCTTAGAGTCCATTTCTTAGGTTTATTCATGCCTACAGTTAAAAGTGTTTTGCATTTATTATTTTATTTTGTGTTATTTATAATAATACCATAAGTACCAATGAATAGGTATCATTATTACCGCTGTATGCATATGAAAATTGAAGTGCAGAAAAGTTTAGTTTCTTTCTGTAAATCAAAAAGATAGTAAATAGCAGAGCTAGGTCTTTAAAGGATGCCATCTACCTTCTGAGTAAACAATACAATACAAACAATCTTAAAAAATGCTTTTTTTTCAAACCTAAGAATTGATAAAGTTAATATTGTGCCAATGTACACTTCAGTAAAAAACATTGAAATGTCATTGACTAACATACTGCCTTAGTTTTCTTTTGTAAATGTTTTATATATTTACATATGGACAGGGATTTCAATAGAAGAAAAACAATAGAATGATACTTTTCTTACTAGGGTGGTGCTAATATGTGGATATACTTTTTAAAGCTCTGCATGGAATTCTGTTTGGAAGACAGAGCTCTAGAATGGCCTTAGACCCAGTCACTTAACCTATTCCAGAGCTTAGGAGTTTGTCAAATAACCTGAATGTAACTTTGAATGTAATTTCAGTTATTAATTGATTAGAATGTTAGAGCTATGAAACAGAAATAGAGTGGAATTTTGCGTCAAATTACATGAACTTCAATTCTCACTCTACCACAATTAACATTGTTACCTTTAGCAAACAATTTCAAATTATATAATCAGTAAGGGTCAGTTTAATCATCTGTAAAATGAGGACAATCAAGCCTGTCTTGGAGGGTTCTGGGTGTCTAATAAACACCCAACTATTTAATTTCACTACCCATACACCTTTAAAACTGGTTTGGACTAAGAGCCTTTCTAAAGCATTCCAGTATTCAAATGTTCACGCTTCGATTTTGGTAGTTTGTTTGTTTATCTATCCCCTGGGTCCTCAGTGTCTTAAAGGCTGAGATGATGTGTTATTTGAAGTTTATCATCAGCATTTAGCATGGGGTCTGGCCTCCAATAGACAATTATTAATAATTTGCTGAATGAATGTGAATCATCAAGAAAAGTCCCTCAGCTAAACTACAATGTCTGATTTTGTGGGGTTACTTTTAACATCAGTGAGGAAGGAAAGGAACTTTAAAAATAAAACTGAGATGCCGTCCTATTCTATCTGCCAACTTTGGTTTTAATTTTTTCTCTTCTTTTCTGTAAGTATCTAATCATTTGAAGACACTATTGAATCTACAACATATTTAAGTAAATCTCTATACTATTTATGGAGTCTGTGCATAACTACAATCGATGAGTATATTTGATTAAATATATTTTTGATGTAATATGTGCTGTCCTTTTGTGGCTGATGTATCTTTCAAACACTTCCTCAATATAAATATATTGATTCAGTATTTATTATGTTTGTAAAGTCTAATTTATTTTCCAGATCTGGTCAAGAGAGACATACTTTTGGAACTAACAAGATAAATCTTATACAGATTTGTGTAAAGTGGAAAAATAAATATTCAAGAGATTTCTAAAATCACATAAAAACCCTTTCCAGTTGAAACTGACAATTTACTACTCTTTTACATTTTGGATACTTGAGTACGATGTCAGTTTGGTTATAAAATTAATTCATTAATGTCAGCCACTGTTATCATCTTGTCCTAACTCAGAAAGAAAAGAGCAAGATAGAAGAAAAAAATTTTCTTTAAATTTAGAAGTGGTTTGGTGAGATTAGCTTAACAATACCAAAGCAATCAAGTTCCAAAAGCAAAAAGAACATTAAAAAGCTACATTTTATTCCTGGATATATCTTTGAAGAAATATAAAACATATTTTCAAAATCATACCCAGTTTCTTCACACTCTTCCATCTCCAGTTCTATTTTGCCTGATCTGTGGAATATGTTTATGAAAGAAAAATCACAAACCACTTCAAATGGACTTCTGTCTCTGTGGCCTGTAGAAGGCAGCATGAGGCAATGCCTTCTCTAAAGCCTGCTCTCTGTATATTGATCATCGACTCTTTCATCTTTAGGATTGTGCCCACTGGGCTCTGTAGCATAGACTTAATTGTTTTGAAAACCTCACAAGCAATCCATTGGGAATTCTATAGGTATCTTAGCCACAAGAGTCCTTAAACTTCAAATAATTCTATTGGGAGTTTCAGATTTAAAACCTGAGTACTTCCAAATAATTTGCCCTTTGTCAACAGTGTTAAACATTGCACTATTTAAAAAATATATATGTATTTAATAAATAAGGGAACATAGATTGGCTTCTTTTCTTAGATTTGAGAAAAGAAAGGAAATAGAAGTAGTCCAAAAATTATTTAGTGCGCACATTGGTAATGATGACAAAAGTAACACGAGGATTAGTTTGGGATAGAGAAAAGTAATGATATATATATATGGCTCTTAGTGATGAATGACTGAGACAATTAATTACACAGATTCAAAAAAAACAGATTTTATACATATCTATCTCAATTCACAGATACAGCCACTAAGATTCACTGGAGTTGAATGGTTTCCAGAGCTCACAGGGTAACAAGAAGTCGAGTAGACTCAAATTTCAAATCTGTTTCTGTTCCTTCCTAGTGGGAGGACCTCTTGGAGCCTCCTTTCTTTAGCTTTTTGAGGTACATTGTCTGCCTTCTGAGGATGTTACATGGGCTCTGAAAACTTTAAGACACTTGCTGGGCTTACCCCGGTTGCTGACTGGGTTCCCGCCACACATGAAGCGTTCAACTCATTTCAATGCCTCTCCCTTTCTGCTCTTCTCTTTGTCTGGACCTCTTTCAACTACAGCACATTTGCTAGAAATGATACATGTTTGGATTGAACCTTGTCACGATTCAGATTTGTAACTGTGGGTAAACTTTTGGAAATGTTTGCATTAAATTAGAATAAAAGCTGTGCTACAAAAGATTCTAAGGCATGTTGTACATAAAAGATCCAGTGACTGTTTCAAATGGACTTAAGTGGTATCTTTTCTTCAAATGCTCACTCTGATAATTTTGCGCCTATTGTAAATCATTTATGTGATATTTATAGCAATGGTAAATTCAATATTTTGACCAGTTATCACACATTGGAACCAATGAGTGCTATGTAGATTCTAGCCAGCTTCTGTGGAGATACAGTAATGAAAACAGACTAGACCTGTAAATTACTTTTGAGTCTTAATGAAAGTGCTTTCTTTGGGCCATGTTTTACATCTGCATTAAATCAGAATGGTATTTACTTCTATAAATATTGATCATCACTTTTAGTTTAAACTTTTTTTTATATAAAGTCAAGTGCAGATAGAGAGTAGGACTGACTATGACAGTCCACAATCAAGGCAAAATGATTGATCCATAATGCTTTTCCCTGGATCTAACCAGAGTTAACCAGTAGACTGGTGGCAGTAACAATTAAAGCAAGAAAATTGTAGAGGTGAAAATAAAAGGAGAGCCTTCTGACTTCCAACTGACATCGTAAGGACTTTCTTTACTAATTGTTTCTTAGGGCTAGGTAAGGGTTAAGTGTAGCTAAGAGCCAGAGGGCAGGTTTAGCTCTAGAAATCTCTTCTAAAATCCAAGTTTTAGGATCAAAGTATATACTTGATTTTATACTGTATTATATTGTTTAGTTTGTTTTTATTTTGATAGAGAGAAAGAGTTAATAGGCCATATATTTCTAGTGATGCTTTATAATGTCACTTTAATAAATTACAAGTGTATTTTAATGTTCCTGTTCTATTTGCTCAGGAAAATAATGTGCTAAACCTCTTATCGTACGTGGCTTCATTTCTTTGGAAAGCAATTATGAGTGGATTCTGTTTTAAACACATTCTCTTTTTGTTAGCTTTCTAATTTTTCCTGTATTATAGAAACTATCTCAAACTAATGACCAGTGAATTTCATATTGTGAAACTTAATAACTACTCTTCATGATTTTGATTCTTATTGATTATATTTACATTGTTTTCTGAATTAGATTTTGGATAAGAGGAAAATTACAACTGCATAATGAATTTCCTTCATATGAATACTATATAAATGTAAATAAAAGTATTTATCTAAAAATATAAGATACATTGGATTCATCAAAATATGATTTTAAAATAAATAAACTATATCTAAACATTGCTTTTCAAGAAAAAAGTTAACTTTTTTTGTATCTGCAGACAAGTAAGCATTAAAAACTGAATTGAAGAACTAAATCAAATAGAATCATTATAATCGACATTATTTTTTCAAATATCTCAACCAAAATATTGGATCAAGTACTTTACTCTTATGACAGAGTTACACAATGAGAAAAACAATTAGATTACACAAAGGTACCCTAATCAATGAAGAAAAATATTTCACAACCCTTTGAAAGCATCCTAATTATTCTGAAATTAAGCTGGCTGCTGTAGCATTCATTCGAAAGCTGTATTAGAAATGGATTGAATTACTCTCTCTGTATTGGTAGCAGAAGCTCACATGCAAGTCTACCGTCTTGGGTATGACATGTGCTAGAATTCACACTGCTGATTGTCGGATCACACAATCTTGTTCTTTTTTGCAAATTTGAGTGTTAATGGTAAAATCAGCAGATGCCACTGTTGCCTACATTTTCAGTTCTTTTTGGACACCAGATTGAGTGGGTAGATACCAAATGAGCAGAAATGCCACCAAACATGACCATTTTTTAAATGAGTTTGCTTGCAGAATCAGGCAATTGTGCAAGGACTGCCTTATACAAACAATAGTAGATTTGTTCCCAGCCATCTTTACGTAGACAGACATTAGTTCTCTTTTTACGAAGAGGCGGCTGTTCTCGCCAAGCCCTATATTGGAAGAGACATAGAGATAGAGCTTGAATGAGTGTTCAAAAGCTTAAGGAACGTGGCTGCTACATTAATTTTGTGTCATTTTTATTAGACTTTTTGTCTCGACCATGGCAAATACTTTATTTTTTCATTTAAGAATGATAGAATTGTGTAGTCCTATATAGCAAATATGGAGATCATACCACAATTATCAAATATTTCTGTCCGATTACCTAGGATTGGCATATAAAAGTTATTAACCATGCTGTTTTAAAACTTGTATTTTCTTCATTAATATTATAAATTAACTTTAGCAACTAGTATCTATTTGAAATCACATCATTAATAAATATTCCCAAGCCCCCTCTTTCTCTCTTTGTGTAAGGCTGATACATACAGTTGCTATCCTTAGCATTGGCATCACGACTGTTTTCGCTCCAGAAGGCACTGCTTCTTATTGGGTTTCATTTTGGGTAGATAAAAGATAGACTAAAAGATTTTAATATAATACATAACAGAACGATGACATAGATTCATTACTATAAGCTTTTGTATCATATAAATAGAGAAGCAAAGTAATAAATCAACTGTTATTAAATGAACAAAAAGACCGATAGAAATTATAAGGCCAGAAGCCTGTTTCTGCACACTAACATTAAACTTAATAAATAATAGCATGCCTATCGTATATCTGCCTGGTTACAGGAAAATAAAATAAATAAATATTTAAATTAAAAAATACATATCATCCCTCAAAAAGGGATACAGTATGTAATGGATATGTATTTGGATACATCACAAAGTCCACAGATGATCCCTCTTGTCACAGGATTAAATGCACCACCTTCGTCATGGTGCTTGGATGACACCTCTAGACGAAAGATTGAGGTCACTGTGTGCTCTTTGAATGCTTTAAAACTAACAAATTCTGACACACTAAATATCTTAGTTGAAATGCTATCATCATATAATTTTTTTTGTCAAATTTGGTTAATGTTTTATAAAATGAAGTGCATAAAATGGCATTGAAAATAAAATTTCTGCTTTAATTTTTCAGGAAAGCAAAGGAATGTTAAGCTAAATAAAATGTATTTCTTATTTAGTAACATAGCGAAGATATGAGCAGACATAAAAATGGTTAGATGTCACCACGACAGTATCAAAAGCCAACAACTCTTGTGCCGGCATCCGAAGGTGAATGTGGGCTTACGAGATCGCGATGTGAAGACAAGTTGGTGTACTTGTTTCTCACCCGTGGTCTCTGGAGTCCTACGTGGTTTGTATTGTGTCTTCCTTTTTATTTGGTCTAAAAATCCCTATGCTTAAGTGAAGTCAATTTCATAGATAGATAAAAATAAAAATGGAAAATTAATAAAAGAGAATTAATCATAGCATTTCAATAATTCATTAGGATGTCTTAGCCTCAATAGATTTTTTCTGTGTTCCAATAACATAGCTAATAAGTTTTATCACAGAAACACAGGCATATAATCTACTAATTAAGATCACCCAGAAAAATAACATTTTATAATTCAATAAAAATTTGGAAATATATTTTAGAATAAGCAATAATATCTTCTGTTCATATCATACATATGTACCAAATACATTTATTTGTTAAAACAATGTGCAAATTGTATATTTTCTGATAGAGCAGTTAGCAATGAATATTTTAAAAATTATTATAGTTGTGATGAACTTATGAATATTGCACTAGAACATGAAAAAGGAAAATTAATTTCTAAAGTGACATTTATATTTGAGGTAAAGTAACAGGTCAAAGATATTTATTTCAAGTGGGAACAGCAAAAAGATATTTATTTCAAGTGGGTGGATCTTAAACAGCACTGAACTTCTGAGCAGAAAAATATTGACAGTATCTGGCCAAGCAAATCTTTACATAGACTACAGCTGCTACAAATATAGTTACTAATGTTGTAATTTCTCATAAGAATAAACAGTTCTGAATAGGTAATATCTCAGGAATTAAGATAAAATAAATTTGGAAATAGATAGTCAGGCGTGGTTAATTTCTAGCTTTGTGGTACACGGACAGCAGTAAAACTGCGTAAACCAGTAAATGCCTTTGTAATAAACAAGTCTTAATGAATTCGTGTCTTTGGAGTCCTCAGAATTTATTAAATCCAAAAGCACACTGATGACATAAAGACATGTCTTACTGTCTAGTAAGTAAGCGAGGAAACAATGGGTTCTAAGGCTATGAGAGCCCACCTTGTCATTGCCGTTGGATCCTGTGCCCCTACACTCGCCTCTTCAATTTCCACCACTGTGAAATAGGACTAGGAAGACCTCTTCTTCCTGAATTTCCCTGAGCAGGCAATTAGCAATATAAATATTTATGAATTTTGAAGAAAAATAAACACAGTTTTTATTATATATCCTTTTCAATTTTTGTGATATTATGATTGAAAATCAAGTTGAAGAAGTGTATATCTCATTTGTAGGAAAAGCACCTTTCAAAAGACACTCATCCAGTACTACAATGTTCTCTTGTGATTAGGAGACAACTCTAACCATGTGGTCCCATCACGGGGGTGCTTTCATCCTCTGTAAACCAACTGGCCATTCTATAAATCAATGAAAATGATTGTTCATTTAATAACAGTGTTCACAGCACTTGGTTGGCACCATATATAGTGCAGGAGCTGAGATTTGACAGTATACAAGGTAGCCTCAGGAGGCTGCTCTCATGGAGCTTACATTCTAGTCAAGGAAGATGCATAATAAGTAAGAGCTATATCAGAGAGTAATAGTACTATCAATATGTCACAAGTAGTTAATAAACGGTACCTGCAATTATCAGTAGCAGCAGTCCTAGCAGTAGTAATGCTAGGCTCTTAAGGAAATAAATACCAAGGTTATTCCTTATTTTTGGATAATTTTATTTCTTCTTACTATATCTCAAATTCAAACCTAATTTTCAAACTTCAGTTATGTATTGGTAAAATGCTTTGGACAAATCCCAAAACCAAAATATGGCTGCTTCACTGTTACCTCAACAAATACAGATTTAAAAAACTAACATTAATGCCATTATAGATGATTTTAGGGTAGAAAAAAATGAGCTTTAAGACAGATGGGTCTGTGTTGAAATAATTTACTTATATATTATATGAACATTAATTAGGAAATATCTTAGTGCTTTTCTACTGCTTAGCTATTATGATGATGATGATGATATATTTTCTTTCACTGTATTTTATACCTAAACACAACTATAACCTAGTAACAAATTTTATTTCTGTTTCAAAGTCTCTTCACTTCAATATATCTTTCACAGTACAAATTAATATTAATTTGACAAAAGACTCACATTTTGTGTTGAATAATTCTGTACATATTTAGAGAAAATTTAAGCAAATAAATGTGCTTTCTATCTTTAGCTTCTATAATTGTGGTTACAGCTTAAATCTTATGTTTCCTCTTAAAAGTTATTAAAAAATGCAAACATTCTTTCCTCATATTAATTGCAGTCCTGCCCTCATTTTCCAGTACATAGTTGGCTACCCTGGAAGTTAAATAATTCTAATTATTAAGATTCAAAACATTACATGTATCAGTGAAGGCAATTAAGATGATTTGAATATTATTAAATGAAAATGAACTATTTCTGATTCAAGAAACTAAATAAATATGCTTAGGGATTTTTACATTGTTAAATTACCTCAAAAATAATTGTACAATTCAATATAATAAAGTGAATGCAATAAATAATTTTAATTCATAACAATAAGTAATGTGCTTATTTGCATGACTGGGATAAAGAATGTATTGTACAAATACTAAACAGAGACTAATAAGGGAAAGCATAGGTTATTATACTGCTAAACCTCTAGTTCATAATTTATGACACTTTACTGTGATTAAATTTGGTCTAACACCACTGTGGAATCTCATGTAAGAGTTTTTAATCCCCTCCCATTTATCATGTGAAGAAATCCCCATATATCAGGTCAGAGAAACTGCATAGGACTTTTCTTAGGCAAGATTTCACACTCAATAGCATAACGCGTTATTTGGTTGGAAATAGTGAAATGAAAAACTACCTAAGCTGACAGTGCAACTGCAGGCGTTTTTTGGTTATATGTAACTCAAATGTTTTCTTTCACTGCCCTGTTTCTCAGTAGTCCTTTGGAAGGCTACTCCAATAACTATCCAGAAGAGAATTAGCACCAATGAGAGAAGATCCTTGACCAATGGTCAAGATCCTTGATCAATGACATGTGGACATGGGTGAAAACAAAGGCTAGTACATGTTTGATGATGTATGGAGGAAACTGAAAGGGAAAAGTATGGGAGATTTCAGACAAACCTACTGTGAGAAGAAATATGATGGTTTCTGCTCCTCAGCATAGAGTAGTTCTAACTGTGACTAACATGACCTTGCATTAAAGACATTCCAACACTAATCAAAAATGTTTCTACATGTTAAATTAGATCAAATTTAATCAAAACATAAATGTTGGTGTTAATTTGGGTAAATGAGACCATAGGCAGATAATGTATAACTAAACTGAAATTGTGTAACTTTTTAACCAATTCATGGAGATAGAGGTCTTAGTGTATTTGTGCTCTCAACAGTTTCTTCCTCGGTGTTTCTTCCAGCTCAGAGAATCTCAGGCTTTAATTCCTACCTTCTTTTCTTAACTTTCATTCCCTGCTCTAGTATCTAAGAATCTCTGTCCAGTATTTGTTGGTCAGATCAGCCCCCATAGATTGTTTTGCTCTCACCATCTTCTTATTCACTCTTTCTCGAATCATCCTCCATGACCTGAAGTTCAGAGGTCAGCCGAAACCAGCACTGAACTCTCCCCTTTCCTAGGGGTCTCAGTGTAAAATCTTCATTCTGAACTACTACACATCTATGTAGACAGTTCAGAAAACAGTGACAAAAACCTTGATTCAATTGTTTAGCAGATATCAATGTAGGAGACAATGATTTCATTTCTCAGTTTTCTGAAAGAGAATTTTAAAATTGACTTCACCATGAAATTTTGCCATTGTAGACATCTTTTACAAGGTAGTCCCAGGCATATATGTAAACGATTGGTCTTTTTCATCCAAGCAGAACTTTTGGATCTCAATTACTTCAAAGTATGTTTTAAACTTCTAAAGTTTGTTTAAACATTATATGAAACAAGCAAACTGCATAGTTTTTTAAATTTTAATATACTGTTGATTTTAATGTCTTTAAACATTTTATGAGGTAAATTCTTCTTAAACAGAGGATAAAATGTATTAAAAAGAGAAAATAAAAAGACACAGCCATTCCACTGAGAAAGAACATGTTAGCCTCCCTAATGACCTCTATTATAAATACCAATCAAATTGACTTCAAAATGTCATCAAGTGCCTTTAGCCAAATTTTAGAAGATAAATTATGTACTATTTACAGACTCTAGGTCATTCCTAGTTAATGAGTCTTCTTCCATTATTAGCCATGGCACACTAGTAACTGTGCCATTTGAGAACTAAAAATTTATCAGTTCCAAAAAAAGAAAAACAAGTTCTAAGCCAAAACACTCTACTGACTTTCTAAAAGAGCCAAAACTATTATTTTAAAATTTATAAATTAGAAATGTTTTTCTTTTTTTCTGGGTTCATAAATATATTGTGTTTTGTTCTTCTTTAAAATTCAGTATTGATAAAATTAATAGGTAATTATATTGTGCAGTGAGGTCTGTAATGATAGATTAGACCATCTCAAATTTTTTACAGGTATCTAGTAAGACCAGAGAGATTGACCAAATTTGGGATAATTTTTTAACCCTAAAGTTTTCATGAAGTTTTTATAACTTTCCTTCTAGAATTATTTTGTTTTTAATTACAGAATTACCACATGGACCAGAAATTCTATTCTTAAGTTCTATTTTGCAATAGAACAAAAACATATATCCAAGTAAAAACTTACATATGAATGTTCTAAACAGCCTTATTGATAATAACCAGAAAGCCAAAACAACCCAAATATCCACTAATTAAAAAAGAGATAAACAAATTTGATATATACATAGAATGGAATATTTTTTGGCCACAAAAAGGAATACATAATGTACTGATATGTTATAATATGGTTAAATTTTGAAACATTATATAATACTAAGTGAAAGAAGCCAGACACCAGAGACCTTATACATAAAAGGTTTAGAACAGGCAAATCTATGAAAGTGGAAAATAAAGGTTGTCGTGGGCTAGAAAGAAGGGAAAATGGACAGTGAATACTAATGGTTATGGCATTTCTACGGGGGGGTGACGAAAATACGGTGATTGCGTAATTTTATGAACATAGTGAAAAAAATAAACTGTATATACAAAAGGGTGATTTTTGTGGTATATAGTTATATTTCAATAAAAATTAAAAATAATCTACTCAAAGGGGCTGCTGTGAGAATAAATGAGATAATATATGGAAAAGGAAGCAATGCACCTCTTAAACAGTAAGTACTTTTTAAGGTTAGATGATAATGATGATGATAATAATGACAAAAACTTGTTCCAATTAAGGCATATAGGTAGGAAGCAGAAGTGTAACCTAACTTTGCTATTACCCAAGTCTCTCCTATCCATTGGCTTATAAAATGTCCTATTGAGTCCACAATGGCAGTTAACTCAAGAATTATGCCATAGGAGTACCTAGAAAGAACATATAGACATTTCTTATATATTTTAGTAAATCGTGTATGATCTTTCTTCTAGTGTAGGTTTTTTAAAAAAATAAAACTCAGTAAACAACTTCAGGATTTTGTTAAGAAAAAACATTTGCCTTTAATAAATTAGCTAACTTTATTAATCAGGATCCTCTGGTACTGGTTTCATGTCAAGCAGCACGTCCATAGTTACTTCACTTGCTAGATCTTATTTTCCTTATCTGTAAACTGGGGATAGTAAGTCATACATCTCTGTGTTGTTTTAAGGAACAGTAGTACCTTGCATTCAGTGAATTTATTATAGTGTTTGTTTCATGGTAACTGCTCAACAAATGGAAAATATTTTCATCATTGGCACTCATTCTAGAAGGATGCTTCAAAGAGCTCCTGTTTCTGTTTGGATGTACCTCCTTTTATTCTGTAACTACTAAGGATGTTTTGGTTTTGAACTTATTGTAGTATTCAAGAAAATAGCAAAAGATGTTATGTTCTAGACTTTCTCTTCTTTTTTCTAATCAGAGATAACCCAGATTTAAAACAATTGAGTACTTGGGCTAACCTCTACTCTGGGCCAGTGGCAAAATGAATATATTACAGGACTGTCAGGCTATTCAGATATATACTTGTCATTCTTTTATTGTTGTTGTTGTTGTTATTATTATTATTGATTTTAAAGGGGGAAAGCAGAGAGAGAGAAACTTTGATTTGTTGTTCCACTTACGCATTCATTGTTTGATTCTTGTGTGTGTCCTGACTGGGCATTAAACCCACACCTTGGTGTATTGGAGCCATGCTCTAACCAACTGAACTACCCAGCCAAGGATGTGCTTGTCATTCTTGAGGAGTACAAATGAGTGGCTTTTCAAAAGTTGGAGCTGCCCTGGCATTCTCTGGTACTACCCAATGCAGCAAGATTCCAGCAACAAATAACAAGTGACTTGGGGTCACTTAGACCCTAGGAATTTCATGTGAAGAAGGTAGGTTTCCACCTGACTTATCCTTAGATACCAAAGAAGATTGGGGAACAAGAACCATAGCTGTAAAAAAAGGATGGTAATCAAAAAAAAAAATGTTAATACAAATGATAGGACTTGCTTCATATTCCTGCCCTCATGAGTGGAATGAGAGTAAAGAAGAAAAGAAAAAAAGAAGAAGACAGGCTTGAATTTCTAAAAGCTGGTAAGTTTTTAGATAAATAAGTTGATATTTTACACCTGGAAAGGAATTTTGTTGCTAGCATTGGTCAGCACAAAGTAAATAAGTGAAAATGGTAGTAAATACAACTCTTCCTCTCTGTTCCTGTCTTCATTTGTTGGCATCTCTCTCTTCTCTGTTTCAGAAAACTATTAAATTCAATAATGTAAAAATGTGTTTACCCTTTGAGACAACATTGGTGGACCTGCAGAATATTATGATAAGTGAAATGAGTCAGTCAAATAAAGATAAATACCATGTGATTTCACTAATATGTGGAATCTAATGAACAAACTGAACTGACAAATAAAATAGAGACAGACTCATAAATAGAGAACAGGCTGTTAGCTATGGGGTGGGGAGGAAATTTAGGCATGGTGGGATCAAGCAGAAGAGAAAAAAGGACTCATGGACGTGGACAACAGTGTGGTGATTGCGGGGTAACAGGGTGGGTGGAGGTGGAAGAGGGCAGGGGGAATAAATGGTAATGGAAAAAATACAACAAAAATTTAAAAATATATGCATGGAAGAGGGTATAGTGGAGGTGTATGGTGGCAGAAAAAAATAAAATAAAAATTAGAAAAACATATGTGTAGTAAAAGCCTGTCAAACAGTACTGTATCTGATTTATGATCACTGAAGATATTTCTCTCTTTTTAGGCAAATTAAGGAGTGAGTGGATGATAAGAAACTTTAGTGTGTCTGGTAGTGCCTATATAACCATTTCAAAGGCTGACTGATGTTGAAAAGTAAGGGTGAATCTATCACCTAAAACAAAACTGATTAAACGTGAAAAACTAAGGACTAATTTATCTCTACCACCTGCAGTTCCTGCCTCCATCTGTCCTTTCTTTTCTTAACTTCTTCCATAAGCCTAGATTAAGTACATCCTCTACACCAGACCTTTGTAGTGTAACCTAAGGCTGCAATGACAATAAAGTAACACACAGTGACCATGGGTTAATACCGTGGAATAAAAATACAATATAAACTTTAGGTCTTGTTATCCTTAGATTATTATTGCTAAAGTAAACACTAACATTTTAATTTACTATTTCTATTAGGGCGCAACTAATAATTACAGTTCTCAAGGGAGAATATGTTTAGCAAGTTTTGACTTCAGGAACCTTCTATGGACTGGTCTAGATCCTTTTGTTACAATTTTCAACACCTTTTGTTCTTTTGTGGATTACTAGCAACTCCTTTGAAAGCTGGCAAACATTAGAGTTCAAGCTTGTCATAAGGACTACTAATAGTTGATAGTCTTTTCCCAGAAGTGCGTAAGTGAAAAAGCTGTCCTCTTTTGATGTAGAAACTTCATCTCAAGATTTAATTAGCATTTCACATATAAATCTTTTTAACTAAGTTATCTACCTGCTTATTAAAAGCATGTCTATATCTAACTCATTTTATAACATAAAAATATTTCTATAAAAAACATAAATTTCCATGCTGTGTGTAAAGACCCATTTGCTTTATTATGAAAAATATCAGGTGAACCTAGAACAGATAAAAGTTTAAAGACAAGGCCCTGGCTGGCGTAGCTCAGTGGATTGAACGCAGGCTGTGAACCAAAGCATCGCAGGTTCTATTCCCAGTCAGGGCACGTGCCTGGGTTGCAGGCCAGGCCCCGAGCAACTGCACATTGATGTTTCTCTCTCTCTCTTTCTCCCTCCCTTCCCTCTCTAAAAATAAATAATAAACTCTAAAAAAAGAAAGTTTAAAGAGAAACATACAGTATGTTACCAGATAGTTGAATGAATCATAATAATGCTAATGGGTATAACCAAGGAAAAATAATCCCCTACAATATTCAATACTTCCGTATTCTCTAGTGTTCCTGTGGATATTGAAAATCATGTTCAGTGTGATTAATTAGTGGCTTGTGAACCATTTCCTAGGAAGTTTGGAGATTTTATTGCATATTTCAGCTTTTATATGTAAACTCCATGTGTTTTTATTCCTCCAAATCCTCTTCCTTGTAGTTGTATTGCTAATGTTGTTCTTTACTACAGAAGTTTAAAAAAGGGCTAATATGAAAATTTTTTCTTGTAATAAAAAAATCATTAAGAATTTCTAAACAAGTAGAATTTCTGCAAGTAACATTGCGATGTGAGTCAGGTCTTCTGGGAGAATTACAAGCTGGCATTCTGCCCACTTAAACAGGGATTCTTAATTTGTTCTACTGTAAAATAATGTGAGTGTTCTCCCTAGCCATAAGTACCTCACTGGTTTGAAATGCAGGAAGTGTAATTAAACTTGAAGCTGAAAAGGAAGGTACCTTGGAGAGTCCTGGCTCTTATTAGCTTTAGAGCTAGGGCCAAACAGATGCCACAGACTATTCGCGGGCTGTTTCTTGGATGATACTAATTGTTTACTGTGCTCATTATCCTGTGACATCCTTAGAATCACCCAGGTGAGGAGATATTGGACTAAAATTACCAGTATCTGTGCTAATATAAACTCACCCTTCCACAGTTTAACTGCATTTTGACCAAAGCTGAGGGATTCAAGAGCAATTGAGAGTTATGAATCAGATTAAGAAAGCACTTGACACTGGTCTTAGCTTGTCAAAGTGGGAGGCACAGTAAATTGTTTCAGATCCTTTCACATTCCCAGCTCAAATATATAGAGGAAAAGGTTTACAAAAAGACATAAGATTAAGAACAAGCCCAGCCTTTCTACTTGTGAATTTAAACCAACAATGAGACAATTATTTTGAATCATTGTACATGATTACCTATCGGCATATCTTCCGGTTTCATTCTGCATAATCATTACTTTTTAAAATATAACTTTGCTTTGTTGTAGTTGTTCTAGTTCTTAGTTTTCCACATGCCAAGTATAGGTTTTTTAATACCATGGATGTAGAATAAGAAATGCAGTCCTCTTCGAGAGAGAGAGACATGAAATTTGAGTTGGATCTAGAGTTTTTAGACATATTTCAATTTTCAAATTCTCTGATTTCAATCATATGTTGATTTGGTTTGGTTGATTAACTTACCATATAGAAGTGTTTATAAATTAATTGATTAAATATGCTAATATTTGAATGATTCACATGTGCACTGGTCAATTATGGTATAAATTTAGACTATAGGTGAGTCTGTGTGTCGGGAGGGTGATATAGTTACAATGAATAATAGATTACTTGCAAAACAATTGAAATTCTTTGAACAATTTTCATAACCCACCCTCCCAAGACATGAGGCAAACTATCACTCTTGAATCAAAAGAAAGAACCAACAATGAAATGCAAGATAAAAACTTCTTACCACCCAACGAGGGGAAACAATAGCCAATTAAAGACAATGTTAAGAAATATAATATGTTAGGAGGGAATGAATGGAATTATTTTAAGTAGACTTTAAGGGGCCCCATGGAGAAATTGAACCATTTGATTGCACTGATTTGAGTAAAGCATAAAGACAGAATGGCATTGTGGTTAAGGGCATGAGAGTCATAATACTAGAGAGTAAAGAAAATTATTTTAATTAGACTGTTGCTAAATCTTCTGTTTACTCTTTACAGAAAATTTATCTCATTTAAATCTTTGTTGTTTCTAACAATAGCACACGATTTGTGTCATTGTGTGGTTATCAACTGAGTCAATTTTAACTTTAGGGAAAATATCTCCTTTGTTTCACTGAAAACTATATTTCAGTGTAATAACCTCTAATTATCACTATGCTAGACAAACTTTGTTTTCTGGGGAGTTTATCGAATGGTCAGGGTTTGTGTTGAATTATCTTCCTGTAACACAACTTCTGGTTGAAACCATATCTATACTGGGAACCACTGACATTGAATTCTTGGGAAGTACTCATTTTTTTTAAGTATGTGATGCTGATAACCTGTTATGACAAGTACTAGAGGGTGAGAAAACAGGAATACTAAACATAGGTCCCTTTTTAGCCTTATTAAATTTCACAGTGTCTGTTTAATTTTTAAGGAACTAAAAATTTTACACATTGTATTTGCAAGAATGTCAGCCATGAAAGATTCAGTGTTCTTATGGGAAACAGTCTCTTCCCTAAATGAAAAAATAAATTCTCTGTTAACTCTCATGAAAGGTTTTCTAATTGAGGAAGTCCATTCTTCCCTCATAGCACGTGGGCAGCTCCCATTAATAATAAAGCCCTTAGGGGAAAATAATTCCCTAAGATGCTATAAAATGCTCAAATAGGATGAAATCTTCTGCCAACATTTATATGGACTCTGAGTTTTGATATAAGCTACTCATTGTACCTTCCACAGGACTTAGGAAAATTTTATCACCAGTCATACAACTAACTGAATTAGGAGCAAATGTGAAAGTCAACAGATTTAAACTGCACCCTTTAACTATAAAGCAAGTTTTGCATCTGTTTATTTAGATGACAGTCCATCTAGGTGCCAGGCTTTAGGATTCAAGAATCTAGGAAAATGAGATAACACTGTTCTTAAATTCCACAGGAAGGCAACATGTCTGTGAGAGAGTATTTCCAAGTTGTATTAATATGAAAACATCTGTCGGTTACAGATTAATTTTCTTCACAGATTTTCTACCTTTGGAAACATCTGCAGCTGAAATGTATTTTTCTAAAAATGTAGATTACAGAGGTCAACTAGTTTATCAGCCATTCTAAGAACTGGCGGCTTTCTACGCTACACAGATAGAGCTGAAATAGCAAGATTAAGTGCACACCTTTAAAACTGCAAGAGAAAAGCAGTTGGATGAAGAGAAAAGACTTTCAAAAAGAAAATATTAGCACTAAAATAATTCGGTTGGGAACTCACTTGTGGTCTGCCACATTTTTCAGTAGATGGAAGTCACATTATGTTCACCATAGCCAGGAAATATTCGCACAGATTTTCTTTCCCACAGACATTTGATAGTAAAAATGCACTCCTTCAAGTTTAATAATCAATAATCAAGTGAAAATAATTGAGAAAACAAATGCACATTGCAGAATCTTTAAAATCATTTATTTATAGATTTATACTTAAATAGTCTGTGCATTTTAAAATGCACATGCATTATAACAAGTTAGAAAAATGGAAATGTAGAAATCTGTGCAAAGGCCTAATTGAAGTGAACCTTGCCAAAACTAAAAAGTTGTGATTTATTTTAGTTTAAGATTTAAAACTCTTTAGGGAACTTGCATATAAGCACCAGAAGGCTTGGTGATGTCACCAGAATGTAAGGAAAAAACTTCCAGTATTCTTATGAAAAGGTGAATTTGCCATAAAGCAGATAATTTCTTCTTCTAATCATCCTTCTTATCATACTTCTTTTATTTTGCAATCTTTTCTATGTCGGACTCTTATTGTCCCAAACAAAAGCTTTTCATGAAACATCTGCATATTTGGGTATCCTGTTATTATATAATTTTTATAGGAGAAATATCCTTGAAGCTTGAAACACGCTGCAATGTAGGGAGGATTCTAACTGAACAGAACTCACTTGAGAATCCTTTACAGGTAAACAGTGTGAGTGAGATACAAAGGGAAGATGAGTCTGCATAATAAATGTCTCATGTATGAGAACACCCTCTATCTTTCACTATTCCGATATTTGCCATTGTTATTATATTTACTGGAAAGGTCGCCTATCATTCCCACAGAACTCCAAGAAGTTTAATTTCAGCTGGAAATTTAATCTAAATTTTCATCAATATTAATAACTAAACATTAGTCCCCCTTCACTATTTATTTTTTATTGTGGCAAGAAGATCTGAGGTCTTAAGGAAAACTCCAGCAGCCAGAAGCATAGAGCCTTTGGCCTATGCTCTTAACCTTTTTTTGAGGTTATGCTTTTCTGGGTAAGAAGAAAAATATTTATGCATACAGCCAGAATTGAAGGCAGTAGCTTATCTTGGTAGGAAGCTGCACAATAATATTTTACCAGAGGGTAGAAGAGTACTTTGAAAAACTTTATTGAGACTTTAAGATTTTCTATCTGTATCTAAGTGCTTGGAGCTAAATTTCTAAGAGTAAAAAATAAATAAATTATGTCCGCAAAAAGAATATTCATCCAGAACCAAAGGTTGTCTTAAATTTGAACAGAGAACAACAAACAATATCAACCAAGACTCTTTGCTCTGCAAACACTAGTTTGCACATATTTTTAAAGGATTCATTTGGGCAATTGGGAACACCACCATTTTTATCTCCAGAAATATATTTTAACTGCATTAACGTGATTATTGTATTAACGTTTAAGATGGTATAATATCCACTGGTGTTCATACTTTATACATTTTATAACTTATTTGATGGCTAATAGACATGATGTGCATATATTACCCCTATGGCTGTTTTTAAGATTTCAACATTGTGTGTTAAATCTCGTACATTGGTCTCTGGTAATGGAGACATTTATTTCATTGGCCTAGCTATATCTCTTAATATAGAAATACATTGATAGTTTTGATATTGATCTTTATCCTCTTTTATTGTCCTCACACTAATGTGGCCAAGACCAAGGTGACATGTGGTCAAGCAACAGATATTTTAAATACACACCTACTTCTTAGAGTTATTCATCTCTTAATCAGTTCTTGGTGGTGATAGCAACAATTGATTTCGTATCATCTAAGATACCAGGCATTGCATGATTTTTCCATCAATTTCTCATCATTCATATCAAAGAGACTTAATTGACTTTAATTAAAACTATATATTTTCATAATAGAAAATACTTTTTAAAAGTAAAATGGCATTGTTTGACTTTCTGGATACAAACAGTACTGTAGAGCAGAGGTTTCACAGAGTGCCTCCTAGACCAGCAGTATCAACACTATTGAAAACTTTCTAAAAAATGAAAACTCTGGGACTCTACCGCAGCCTACAAGAAACTCAGGGTAGGGCCCAGCAATCAGGTTTAACAAGCCCCCAGGCAACTCTAATCTATGACAGAGTGAGAACAGCTGCTGGGAAGCAAAATGAGAGCACTTTATCTGAAATGGATAATCCTTGCTAGATAACTTTGTAGGGGAAGCAAATATAAATGCATATGTACTAATACTTTTTTTAAAAGTTAAAGAATACATTAACTACTGAAATTGGCCAGAATAGATTTTAGATTATGTATTAATTTTAAAAAGTCACCCAACTATTTCTTTATTCTCTACCTGCCAAGTAAAAATATAATAGTAAGAGTAGACAATTTCTATTATTTGAAATTATTATTGAGAGGATGATTTTAGAGTCTCTTCTAATATGAGTTAGAAAGACCAAAACAGTAAGTTATTACCCTAACATAACCACATGAAGTCTCAATAAAGGTCGAGGCATGATACATTTTATTGTTTTTCTTAAGTTATAATATGAAACTTGTAAGAATATCCTCATCAAGGACTAAGGAGTTGGCCCTTATCCATTGGGCAGCTCAACAGGACATTCACATGATGTATGGACAATAGGCAAATAATTCCCCATCTTTTTATTGTTTTCTTCTTATAAAAAGTAATGCATAATATTGTAAAATGTATAGATGTTAAACTAACACCACAGACAATTCCACTCTTTTGTGTATTTTTTTCTTTATTGGTGGTTAACAGTGAATTGTGCTCCCCACCTGGGCAAGTATATGTTGAAATCCTAACCCTCTGTACCTCAATATGTGACTGCTCAGAGACATGGCAGGTGTGGTTCCAGACCACTGTAAAAAAAAATGGTATTGCAATAAAGGAAGTCAATCTTTTCTCTGGTGGAGAGTCTTGCTTTCCATTTGTCAAACATGCAACACCTGTGGAGTGCAATAAAGCGTGGCCAATAAAACAAGGTATGCCTGCAATTGGGGTCTTCCAGGTGGTAATTAAGTTTAAATGGCACCATGTGGTAGACTTGAATTTCATACGACTGGTGTCCTTAGAAGAGAGAAATGAATAGAACTGGCAGAAGTACAGAGGTTGAGACCATGTAATGAACAGAGGTAGTAGGCAACTATCTACAAGCCAAGAAGAGAGGCTTCCAAAGACCTCTTGCAAACCTGCTGACACCTTGGTCTCCAAATTCTACCTTCCAGAACCGTGAGAATGTTAATTTCTGTTATTTCAACTATGCAGTTTGTGGTACTTGGTTAGGCAGCCTATCCAACTCAGACAGTCAGTGGTATTGTCCTCACTCCTTGTTCTAAGATTACAGGTAGCTATTTCTGCTTCCCTGCTGGATTTTTGTCCATGTGATCTGCCCCTCTTCCTTACTCACAGACACTTTATTTGATAGTTTGTCTTTTCTGTCATGCTAGCATTGTTTTGAGAGTGTTCTGATTCTTTTATCACTCCATCATCCTCACAGGCTACCCCTTAACCTGCACAATCCTTGTTTCTAGTTTCATATATTTCTATCCTCACTATTATTGCTACAGTTCATTATCTCTTTTCTGAACTATTGCAAATTTTTCCCTATATGGTACACTTTCTCTGTCTCTTCTCAATCTATTTGACCTCCAAAACGCAGGTAGCATGTGCGTTTTAAAGCATATATTTGATTTATCCCATTCAGTTCTTCATGCTCCCAATTTTTTGAGTTTGTTTTGTTTAAAAGCAATGCTTTATTTCCCATTTATTACAAGATAAGTCTCAAATGCCCTAAAGTGGAACTCTGACCTATAGAAATTTCATTTTTTTTTAGTCCTTCACACGCTATGCATGTCAGGCAATTCAAATCTCAGAGCTTTCCACTCCAACTGGAATATACTCCTCATCTTTGTTGTCAGTCCATAATAACTTTCAGACACGTCTAGGATCCTCACATTGAGAGCTATGGGTGAATAAATAGCTATCTCTACAAAATATGTAAATAAAACTGTAGCAAAATGCCCTTTATGGTCTAATTCAATTTCCACTTTCTCCTAAGACTTTTCTTACCCACTGTTGCCTATTCTCCAGTTTCTGAAATTCCTTCAATAAATATTATTAACTTACCAGTGGAAAGTGAGTTTATTTGTTTCTGATATTGCTAGCTTAGAATCATAGAATACTAACAATATAGAATGGTGCTGGACTTGTTCAAAGAAAAAAACCTATATTATATGTAAGAACTGCTTATTTTTTAGATTTACTATGTTAAAATAATGCTTAAGGTGTTCTCCACACAAAAGCTTCTTGTTACCTTCATTAATTTAGAAAATTGAGAACCATAGAGAGTACCAACCTCTGGGGAGAAGATGTGGCAGCCAAGCTGAGGAGATATTAAGACTAAATAGAAAGATCTAATTTGGCAGTGTAACTGTATTTACTTGGTGGGCAACACTTCTGGATAAGGACCTGTTCATAGGGAAGATAATAGGGAATGGTCTAATTAAAGGTCTAAAGCAGAGACCTGCTTTCCAGCACAATTAAAGCAAATAAACACAGTAGAGTAGATGACAAATTGGGGCTAGGATTTAGTTTTCTCAAGACTCATTATAAAATAATATCTACTAGATTGTCATTTTAAAGGCTTAATGATTTATTCATATTTATCTTTGTGCTTTACTAAAAGCTTATTTTATATAGGAAATAAGTGAAATAAGCCAGGCTGTGAGGGACAAATACCATATGATCTCACCTTTAAGTGTAACCTAATCAATAAAACAAACAAGTACGCAAAATATGACCAGAGACATTGAAATTAAGAAAATCTGACAGTATCCAGAGGAGAGGTGAGAGGGGATGATGGAGGGAGAAAGGGGAAAGGGTCTCCAGGAACTACTACAATGGACACAGGGACAAAATCAAGAGTGGGGGTTGGAAGCAGGGGAGGGAGGTTGGGATGGCTGAGGGGAGTGGTGGAGGATAATTGCAGACAACTGTACTTGAACAACAATACGATTTTAAAAAATGGGAGAAAAAAATGAAATAAATGCTATGGAAACCAAAAAGTTTCCTCAGCAATCAATATCTGCAGAACATTTTCCTGTGATGTTATGGTAATGAATGAAAACCCAAGGTTCTAGGGTTTACCATCTCTTAATTGAAGACACTTGACCGACCCTCTAGAACGCTACCACACTTCAGAAGCAGGCATGGCAGCTTAGACCCATTTCAATAAAAGTAATATACATGCATTCAATCTTTTGCAGAGCATGTGAATTATAATGGTAGGTTGGTGTATTTAACAGGCAAGAAATGATCATGGATGAGACACACTGCAAGGCAGGAGACTTGGACAATGTTGGCTTGTAAGCATGAGATTGAGCAACAAGGTTGTGGTTAAAGAAATCAGGCCCACAAACATAATAGACAGGGAGGTAAGAAGATAATAACTATTTTACACTAAAACATAAAGATAAACTTATTTTATTTTCTGCCTTGAACATCATTCCTGAACACAGTGCTCAAGTCTTCTGTTTTACTTCATTAAAAATGTATTTTCATAGAGTGCTTTGAGATCCTTATATGAGAGGTATTAAGTGCAAATTAATGAAATCTAAAAGCTGTCTTAATGACTTCATAAGCAATAGTAGAATAGCTTCCAATTTAGTTCTAAATAGGTGTAAATCATTTCACATGAACAACCAAGTGAATTAATTGCAGAATAGTTCAGCATGCACCAAATCTATTAGGATACATGAACACAGCTGCAACTTAGAGGATAAACTAGATTAGAATACTGTTTGCAGAAAATAGCAAATCGAAGCACTCTTTGAGGCAATTAACAAAATCAGAGCATCCTTTGAAGCAAATAAGCATGAAAAAAATGCCTTTTTTACTCTGATTTTTCCAATTGCCTAATTTTGCTACTGTCTTGAGTATCTTGGATTATGTTCAAAGCTCAACACAACAGCTTCTGTCATACAGATGAGATTTTGTCTTGATGTGAACTATTCAACCACAACTGAATGCACATTTCAACCACAGCAATGATGGATGTGAAATATTACAGTACTACCACTACAGCTCTACTCACTGGTGGCATTACTCATCATATTCAACTTATATTTTTCCATTAATTGGGGGTAGAAGCATGAGAAGATTGAGGGATTAATTATAAAAAGTTATTATCAAAACAATAATAAAGTATGATATTTGCATATGTACATGCAGATTATAAAGACTGTCTTTATATACTTTATCTTAATTGTATATAACTATCATATGAATTAATAAGATAGATGTCATTTTTCCGTATTTTAAAGAGAAGGAATCAATTAATATATATTAATTAATTAACGTGTATTCATATAGTGAGACAGTTATATATCAGGGACTTAGACTTTTTTGTTCTAAAACTTTCCCACTAATCCGTACTTCAATAAAATTTCTCCTTTTTAAAATTATATAGTTATTTTTTCTTGCTAGCAGATATTTTAGGTTCTCTACACTGTAAAACAAACTTAAAATGTTTTGTTATGGATTTTATATATTTCACATATTTATTTCTATATTTAAATATTTGTTATTTTTTCAAACCTGAAATTCAAATTACTTTACAAACATAAATGTTATTCTGTAGAGGTAAATGAATGCTTACTTTAAATTCAACAAACAAAAACCTTGAAATATCCTATTTGTCTTTTATACCTGTTTAGAAATGCATTAGAATCAAAGGACAGAGAAAGAAAAGGTATGTCTGAGTATAAAATGCTGGTCATTTTAAGTATGAAAACTTGGTGAAGCCTAAGAGTAGCCCAGCTTCCACCAAACTTGTGAAGCATTTTCAGGAAAAAGAATAAAGAAGAAATGAAGGAGAAAAAGAAAGGCAACAATGTCCACGTAGGAACAAGCAGAATACAGGGCTAGTGGTAGTGTTGGTTTATCATGCTTTGAAAATCTTACCCACCATAAATTATTTGCCTGTGTTTGTTCCAAGTTCTCACAAACTGCCTTTTCAACAGTGTGGTCAAAAGTATGTTACTGAAATTTGAGCTGGTACAGCCTATATCTGTCAGAAAAGGCTAAACAATTTATGCTGCAATATTTTAACACCTTTAATTTCCTGTGGCTTAAAATAACTAAGTTCTATTTTTCACTCATGTTATATGTATGTTGTGTAATATAGAGGAGTTTTGCTCATCACAGATGCTGAGAAATCCAAGAAAACAGAGGAGCTACTATCTTGAACATCATACTATGCTGGAGGGAAAAGGGAGGATGCTTCAGAGCATCTCCAACTAGCCAGGAAGTGACACACATATCGCCTCTGGGGATGGCACTTCCCTCTTCTGTTCATTGTGCATCCTGGGTCCCTGTAACTGGCTTGCTGCAGAAGTATTTGGTGAACAGCTCTAATGTTTGTAACACAACAAGTTCTGTTATTCGAACAGTCCATAGAACCCTGTCTTAGAGAACCATAGAGCTTAAAATCACAAGTAGTTAATTTAGCAGAGTCTCACAAAATCACAGTCTACCAGTTAAGCACAGTAGAAAGAAACAACATTGTTTTTCTACATGTCACACATTTTCAAAACAAGTTTTAGGCAATGATATATAATTATCATAATGTTAATTCAGAAACTCTAACAGTTGGATATACTATAGTTTTTCACGGGCTTTGTGACATTTCCTATGATTGTCACCATTTATTTTTATTTCCACATATTATTTAATTGTCCAGAGTACTAAACTCTATAGATTTCATAAACAAAAAGTCCAAGATTGGCATTATGAAAAGTGTTTAATTTTGTGCAAGCAATATTAAGAGAATCTGCTGTGACTAATATTTCACACAATTCTTTTCAGAAAGGAAAAATGGATGTCTAATTCTCAAACCTAAATAGATCATTAAAGATCAAGTTAATGGAAAACTCAATTCATGAATGAAACCTAATGAAAACAAGAACTCTCTGTGGGCAATAGAGAAAATAATTTTCTTCTAAAATAAATAAAATAAGAAACATACATCTAAATCTGAATAAAAAAATTATTTCATTAACAGCAAAGAAGGTAATATGATTTAAAAAGCTTTCGTTATGGGTTTCAAAGTCTGTTAGGTTCTTATTTGTCGAGTACAAATCAGTTTAACTTGTCATGCATTGACATACCAATATAAAGCATACTGTTTCATGGCTGACAACAAATGTACAAGGTGGGTAAAGTGTGTGCAACTGACAGGGCTGCTTAATATGCACTTTGGCTTGGAATGAACATAAGCAACCAGGAAACATGAGACACCAGATGAAAAAATGTAGCCAGCCCTAAGTCAGTCACTTTTATTTTGAACTTTCTGATGATACTTAAAATGGTGCCAATAGAGGTGCCCTAACAAAACAAAATTATCTCAAAACATTGTATTCCGCATAGACAGTCTGCCAGAACTACTGTTCTAGCAATTTAAAGTCTTAAGAACTATTGGAATGTTAGAGATCTCAGATTTATATAGGACCTCTAAAAATGACTAGGTCACTCACTTCTGAGTCCATTCCTAGGGCTATATGTCTTTTTATGCCCCAGCATACTATGCCACTACTTCCGTTAGCCTGTATAAGTGTCACTTTATAAGATAGACTCTGCACTCCCAAGTCACTGAAACACTGATGCTAAATAGGAAAGCACTTGATATTCTTGACGCATGTCAGAGAAAAAGCTCTAAGACAGAGGAGACCTTCCGTATGACTCTTCTACTTAATGCAGTTCTGCAACAGAGTTTAACTTCTATTAGACTTGTTTCTCACAGCTCCCTTATCCCCAGGTGTTCATATGAAAGCAGAGATTCTTACAAACAAAATATTCCAGCCTTCAGGGTGAATTTTCAAGACTCTGCTTAGGCGAGGCAAATACAAAATCTATCAGTTTATTTCATTTTGGTGAACATTAGCTCTGCAGTGTTTTGAACATTCACCCCTCCAGGTTAGTGCATTCATTAAAAAAACATCACATGAGTATGATATGAACTCAAATTTGAGCACACAGATTTGAATGAATAAAAAGGTACTTAGAGAGCCACATAATACTCACATTCATAGACCTGTGATTTTTCAACCTAGCTCTAGGCCAACATAAATTCACAAGTGTAGCAGGATGAGTAGTAAAATTATTACCTAATCTTCAAGAGAGTACAATACCAAATTCTGTAATTATAAATATCAGGCAGCTATACTTAATTGCTTCCTCCCCCAACAAAGCTTTAATCATGGTGCAAAAAAAAAAAAAAAAAGGTAGAAATTTAGACCTGGCTGATGTGGCTCAGTGCATCGAGCCCTGACCTGAGAACCACATGTTCGCTGGTTCAATCCCCAGTCAGGGCACATTCCTGGGTTGCAGGCCAGGTCCCCAGTAGAGAGCACCTGAAAGGCAAACACACTTTGATGTTTCTCTCCCTTTCTTTCTCCCTTCCTTCCTCTCTGACTAAAAATGAAATAAATAAAATCTTTTTAAAAAAAGTGTGAATTTAATTTAGGACATTTTAATATACATGTATACATGTATATATCTTCATCCCATTTCTGAATTTTAAGATGTTTTTCCTTTGACCATTTGTGATTTATTCAAACCAATATCTGCTCTTTTACCAAAGTGCAGGAAAGGAACCCACTGAACATTCCTTTAACTATTAATTACAAAACACCCAAATATAATTATGCATGAACTATTTTAGTTCCTTATATCAAAATTAAACTTTTAAAATTATAGCCTTTTGTAGTAGGTCTTTGTTAATATTACATTTCTATGTCTGAAAATGTTGTGTTTTTTCAAGCTGATACATTGAAAATACTCAATTTATGACAAATACTTCATAAAATTATATAAACATGCTTTGGGACTCCATTAATATATATTAAGATCACCGCTACAAATCACAGATTTTTGGAAAAATGCTATTTCCTGCCTATTAAATGAAAGGGAGGAAAAAGGAAATTAAAATATTTTTAGAACCATTATATTCTTATAACCTGAATATATATCCCTTATTTTTCAAATCATGTTTTAATATTTATGTCTACAAATATTGTCTGGGAAAATTCCCAACATATACTTTGCTTAGATACCTTTTTAGGTACCTTACCACTCTGTTACCTGAAAATAACAAGCCTCGTATAGCACTGTCAATGGCATCTAACAATCAGTATCTATCACATTAAATAAATGTGAGACTAATTGCATTTCCCTTATGGACTGTCTGTCTTCCAGAATTTCAGTAAGGTAATCACTTTTGTCTGATACATTTTCCAGTAGGATTTATTTTAAATCATGGCACCATATTCTAGGACTTTTTTCTCTATTTTACAAATATTAATTTCTTATCCTTAAAATATCATCTATATCACTTTCTCTTTAAGTTCAAGATTTGGATGACTTGTATTAATTGACTTAAATAATTAGTTTCTCTAATTTCATCTAGAATTATTTCTTCTCATCTGTTTAGTCAGTAATGAAATATGTACCTAACTACTACTTCAATCTAGAAACCTTACTTGATGCTAAATATTAATCTTTAAAGAAGACATAGATCCTGTCTTCATAAACATAAAAACGGGTGAAGGATACAAGTTATGAAGAAAGTTAATGTCTATGCTAAAACATAAAAGCAGAGGAGGAATAAACCAGACAGAGGGCTGCCTTCCTGTTTGTGTGCACATGTGTGTGTGTGAAAGCAAGAGTACCTGTGTATGTACGTTAGAGTACAGGAGAGCATAGAGGAGTACAAAGTGAAGGTGGCTGTAGAAGGAAAGAGTAGAAGTATTTTAGAAATAGGAAATAAACCTGGTCTGTGTGGCTCAGTTCATTGGAGCATTATCCCATGCACCAAAGGTCGGGGGTTCGATCCCCAGTCAGAGCACATGCAGGGGGCAATTGATCAATGTTCTCTCTTACATCAATGTCTCTCTCTCTCTCTCTCTCCCCCCACTAATTTAATAAAAACACATCTTCAGGTGAGGATTAAAAAATTATTAAAACATGGAATATAGGATATAGGAAATATGGAATATGGGATATAGGAAAACATGCATATAGGATATAGTTTTCACTGAACTAGAAGCAGTTTGATATAGTTAAGATAATATTAGAAAATACCTATAGCATTGCTTGGCAACAAAAGTAGATTTTCTGGGAAGGCAGTGGAAGCTAAGCTTCAGGGGCCTTGGTTTATAGGAGTGTCTTATAAGGTCCTGGGGTGGTCTGTAGTCATGTGGTTATAAATACAAAACTTAACTGGTGAAGTTAAACTATTTTAACTCAATTATCTAAGACCACTGTGTACTTCTGCCTTTTTTCCTGTGTCAGGAGACCTTGGAATGCCACCTAAAAGAAAATCAATTTGGTGATTTATTTGATTAAGGTATAGTGAGATATCTCTATATGATTCATGATTACTTCTGTTTAGTAGTTATTTTTAGTTATTCCCAGGAGAATATCTTCCAGGAATATTCCTACTAAGTAATGAGGAGTAATGGATTAAAATATACATTGGAAAAGATTTTAATTTCTTGCTGATTAAAATTGAAATAATAGCATTGACAAAGATAATGTAAAGCTTATAGTCTCATTAAAAAGAGGACATGAATCCCTAATTCAAAGACCAAAGATTTGATATCAAAAACCATATCAATAGAGATTTTTCCAAATTTGATAGCAGTCCTAAAATATTTTCAGTACAAAACCATTAATTAATTTGTATGCTGAAATGTATTTTCCTTAACTAATAATAAGAAAATAAAACTTTAACAGTGTTGCTAAGGAAAAATTGGAAACAATATTTCTCTTCTCTTTATGGAAAATGATATTACAAAGTATTTGTCATGTAAGAGGCAAATATATCTAGTTTTATGGAGGTGAGTCAAACAATGAAATAATAAAAATATAATTTTTCTGCATTTAAGTGTTTCTAATATTTGTCACATTTTTAAAACTTTGTGATTCATTTCTGTCTGAATTTTATTCTTCTAATTTTTCATTATTTTTTCTTACAAATGGATATCAAAATTGTAAAAAGCCCTTCAAAATTCAGGACTTTATCCTACCTGGCAAAGAGTCATACTCAAATAGTGGTAGCTTTTACAAACTGGAGACCAGGACAGTTTTCTAAATCCATTAATTATTTCCTTCGTGTCTCAGCTACCGTGTTCTCTCCTTACTGAATCTTTATGCTATTTGTCTTTGGTGTCACTAGTTTTGGCACTTACCTCTCCTGATTTCTCATTGTAGGATTATTGTGGCCTGTATGCACCTTGCACTTGTTAAATTATTTATTGACAATAGGAAAGTTATAAACACAAATCTGGAGTCTCCAAATAAAGCAAAAATTTTATAACTCAAATTTCCTTTCCTCACTTCTGCTCTCTGACATTTCTCTGCTTAAATTCTATTTCAGATTGGACTACACCATCATTTCTTTTCAAAGGAATCTAAGTGATTTAGTTAATTTCAAATTCTCTTCTCATCCCTATACCATGCTTCTAATAGACCATTCTTGACTGATATAGAATTTTACTCCTTAAAGATGACATTTAGTTGAATTTTGGAAACCATATCTTCTAAGTCAAGAGGTTCATTTTGTTTTATTTTGTTTAGTTATTTTTGTTTTTCAATTTGTTAAGAGAGAAAATAAGTCTGCCCTAATTACGTTTCTTTAAATCAATCTGCGTGCTTTCCTTTATTTGCTTGTATGTAAAATAATTAATTGACACTAAGATATGGAGGCCTATGAAAAAAATTGAACAAACATTTCTGTTTTGATATTACTTTGTGTACATATTCGAAGGGATCATACACTTTTAAAGTTGGAAGGACTTAAATGTCCAGACCCAATAAAATAGTTCTTTCTTTTTTAGCATGTGTGGAAGTTTCCCCATTCATTGCTAATATGTCTTCATAGATGGAAAGCTATAGCATCTGGGGGACGGAGAATTGGGGGAGGAAATGCAGGCAACTGTATGTGAACAACAATAAAAAAATTCAGAAAAATTAATTAATTAAAAAAAAGTATGGCAGTTTAGATCAGGAGGTTCTCAATTACTATATCAGTCCTCTGAAACACCAAAAGGAAAGTCTACCCCTACCTCTCTTTTACAATTTTTAAGTATTTTAAAACAGTGATTAAATCCCTCTTTACTATTTTTTCTCTAACTTAAAAAACCCCAATTTCTTCATCATTGTTCATATGACATAATAGTAAAACAATTTTGGTTAATTCTCTCCATTTCTAAATTTAAATCCCTTTAGGAGAGGGATAATGTACCTCTCATTTTACTATTCCTACTTTCCAAAAGGCAATAAAACTGATACTTATCATTTTTATGGCCTTCATGCCTCACAAACAACTTTCACTTACACTGTCATATTTAGTCATAATAATGAGAAGTAATTAAGTAGATTCTCATTTTTCAGAGATAGAAACTTCATTCAGAAAGGTTAAATGATTTAGCAAACTCATAATTCTAGGTATGGGATCTTGCAGAATCCTCTGACCCTGCACCCAGAAAGCATCCTTTTATACTCTCTCTCCTCACCAAATGTACCTTTAAAACCTACTGTAATTTTCTTTCATAAACATTGTTTACTGACCATAAAGTGAGGCTCAAGCTAAACATAAAAGTGACCCTCTCCTCTTGAGAGGAATCTACAAATTCTTTCTAACATTGTGGGGATTACTAAACAGTACAGAATATTTAAAGGGTCAAAATATTGGAAGAAAATTTTGATGAAACAATTTAATGTCTTAGTCATTTTAATTAAAGTGTGCAAAACTTGGTAAGGTCAGCTATTTGTGTCATTATTTAAAGTACAGCTTACATTATTTAAAGTACAGCTTACATTATTCAGAATAGATATGGCCTTTCGTCATTTTTTGAATATTGGAATATTAAAAGAATTAAATGGTTGGGAAAGTGTCTGTTCTTCATTATTATTTGATTAGCCTATTCTTACTGACATTATAATGGATGGATATGATATGTTGTAGAACATCATGTCAAAAACAATTCTAACTCTGCTCCTGAAGCCAAAATTTATTTTTCTAATAACTGCTAATGGTATAGTTAGTAGATATTTTACTATTCTTCTCATTTTTTAGATCATTCAATTAGAGATTTCTTACATTATTCAAATAGATTTTTTTTTTACACATGAGAAATTACAATTGGCATTAAATTTGCCTCTTTTCTCTCCTCATTTTTTCCTTTGACTGAGGGGAGAGACTTCTGCAGTCTTATTTGTGTACATTCCAATGATAGAAAAGTAAGGTATTTCAAACCCAGTTTAGGAAAATTGTGGTATGTTTTAAATGTTGGCATTTTTCAAATAACACTTTCAATACAAAAGAAGAACAAAAGAATACAATACTATTATTCATAAGACATCTTTAACATGTATATGTCTTTTGTTCAGTACAGAAAACACTCAAACTATTTTAAACCCAAGGAAACTTTTATTCAGAGGTTTAGATACGTATAAAATTGTTGGAGAAGTGCTATATTGAGCTTCCAGAAGTGGCTAGAAAAACATTTCAGATCTGATCTACCAGGTGACCAATGCTGAAAATAAGGATGATGGGGAGTCCGCAAGTGGCCACTGGAAACTGGTCATTTTATCCAGTCTACTACTTTCTGTGTTTAATTTGCCATGTTACCAGTTGTTAAAGTTATGCAAACATCCAAATCAGATCTGACCTTGAGCTTCTTTGCATAACCTACTAAAAACTATTTTAAGAATGGGCCCACTGGACTGTTTTCATATAATACATTGCTTTTTTCTCCATATGAAGGAGCCCATGCATTTCTCCTGTTCTCAGTATGTCCCTAAATAAGAAGTTCTACAGGATACTTTTTTTTTCATGTTATTCAACCTATGAAATAAAGTCATGTGCACCTAGAGCACCATATAAATAATAAATAATAATATTTATGTCCTTCAGGGGAAGACTGAAACTTTTCTACTCTAATTGAGTTCTTCTGTTTGTGCGTTTGATGTTTTATTTATCATATGCTTTGTAGGAGGGATTTTTCTGTTTATGGTTCCTGTTCTATTTCAGCATTGGAAATAGCTCCTGTCTTGCGTTGCCCTTTTCTTTGAAATTTTGTTTAATTTCTGTCAGATGAAGGTTCTTTGGTGGCTGGAGGGCACTCTGTCAATAAATTAAGGAAATAAAAAATGCCATCTGCCACTTTTTCACCTACTATACAACGTTTATCAATGTATCAAGAAAAATTGCTTTAGTCACAATTCCCTCGCAGAGAAATTTATTTTCTTGCTTTTCTCTGATGACCTTCTAGTTTTTAGGTGTAATCAAATTGTGGTGAAAACCAGTAAATTATACACATTATTCCTACATTTAAATTCTAACCACTGCTAACACATTCAGGCCATGTCACAGTAGGGGTGAACTAGGGGATGAGACAACACCTCCCTTTTACCATGCGTCTCTGACCAAAAACTGTGCATCTGTGTCCTCCAAAAGGGATAAGCCGCACAGCCTCAATAATAGGAAATCATTTAGCAGGACTAATGCAAAAAGGTGATATTATGGAGTCTGTGGACCAGGAGGCCTTTTGCTACTGTAGCTCCCTGGCAACCACAAGGGCAATGGATTGGTGAATGCTGCTCAGCATAACTGAGGGAAAAACCAGAAAGGGAATACAGTTTAGCATCATGGGAACAAACTTTCTTGTCAGAGAGCTATGAGGTTGTATCTGAGCTCTACTCTGTGACTTTGGTGATTTATTCACTTGGCCAAGTTTCAGTTTCCTCATCTATAAAAGTATGGAAAAAAATACCATTTTAAAATGTTGTGTGGAGAATTGAATAACATTTATAAAGTGGTTAGCACATAGTAATTGATAAGAAATTATATTTTAATATCCTATTAATGATGAACAGTCTTCCTGTTCATTATATAAAATAGTCACTTTGGTTAGGTGCCAGTCCTGAAAGGACTGTAAAAGACTCACGCTTTCTATTCTTGATTGTAGAAGTTTTTATCTGCTTTGGGAACTTAATAAGCATGGTAGGAACTCCAATAGAAAAACAAACAAAAAGAATAAGTATAACCATTTTTCTCTCAATCACCTATGTATTTAAATACCTCTATTGAAGATATATTATGTGCTTAGCATTGTACTACCTACTGAGTCCCTAAAGATGAAAAAGTCACGCCCCTCTTTTGAGCAGCACACAGATATGTGAGAGGTTGATTTCAGTGCAGTAGAATCTAAAATGCACAGAACAGTACATAGAATAGAAAAGAAAGCCACTGATCTTTTCAGACGTGCAGAGCAGAGGAACCCATGAGCAGTGCCAAGATTTTCCTCGGGATGCAGGCTGAGACGTTTTTGTACAATCACTAGGCCAGAAGAGTTTCAGGCAGGAGATATCTAGAAAAAGAGAAAGTGGGGGAAGGAGAAGTTATCTCATGCTCATTTTTTAAAAATGGGAATTATGACACATTAGAAAGGAGAGTGAAATGAGAACAAGCATATCTTTCTAATGTAAAGAGTTCAGAGTGTGAGGTATGAAGTCAGCACTTCTAGATTTGATTCCCTCTTTTGCCTTTCTCTAGCTGTGTCCTTAATCTCTTTTTGTTCCTTATCTAATAAATTCAGCAGGGGTATTATGAAAATTAAAGAAAGTGATTTTTTTAATTACTAGGAAAGGACTTACATATAATAAGCATTCCAAAAAGCTGTTGTTCACATTGAAACAAATTATTAAGCAATTTTATGAATTGCACATAATGCAGGGAAAAATGCACAAAAATGTAAAAAAAAACATTAACTATTAAAATTTGTTCTGTCTTTTGTCTTAAGTCACTAAATTATTTCTTTGGGTTGTCACCCCTGTGTGTGTAAAACCTACAGAAAAGCTGGTAGGACTTTTATAAATGATGTCCTGGCAGAGGGTACTTTATCTAAATGCATGGTTTCACTTTTTATGGAATGAACCCTATTTCATTCAGTTCAACTTTGCTGAGTCAGACCTCTTAAATGGTTAAAAAGAAAAATGGAAACAGTGATAATTAATCACTGACTTGAATTAATGTGACTACATTATGCCCTGATAACTAGTTTACTCATGTCTCCCCTATAATAATCCAAAATTAATTTCATTTTATGCTTGCAAATAATTTATATTATAAAGTTTTTTTATTTATTTATAAAAGCCAGCCATCTTTCTTAGTAAAGTTATCCCTTTCTTACTACTGACTAGATTGTGCAAATTAAGCCAAGGCTTAATTAGAGATGCAGGTCAATCTATTTTCCCTGCTCTTGAAGGGCAGCTGGGGAAGGAAATATGTCTGCGGGCAATCAAATTTGGGGCCTGGAAATCTGATTCCAGTCTCAGCTGTTTCGAATGCTGGTAAGCACTTCAGTTTCTCCTAGAATCACCAATGGAGGGAACCAAATGGCCTCTAGGGAAAAAGTACATAAGCACTGTGAACACTCCCAAGCAGCTGTGTAGTCCACCCCCTTAGACTGTAATAAGAGTGCATGCTCGGGCATTATTGTATGCTAGGCACTCTGCTAAGTGCTTTACCTTTAATTCTCACAATGACTCTAGGAAGTAGGTGCTGTGATCATCCTTATCTTATAGGTGGAGAAACTGACCTGCCCAAGATCATACAGATGTTGGGTATTGAAACTGTGATTCAAAGCCAAGTTGCTGACTCCAGAGTCTGTGATCAGAAGCACTATGCTATGTGGCTTCTTCAATAATCTGTTTCCCTATTGTAAGGTGAAAATAAACTATCATTAAAAAGAGAGGAATTTCTACCCTGGCTGGTGTGGCTCAGTGGATTGCGCTTTGGCCTGCAAACCAAAGGCTCGCTGATTCTATTCCCCGTCAGGGTACATCCCTGGTTTGCAGCCAGGTTCCCCAGTGCAGGGCGTGCAAGAGGCAACCACACATTGATGTTTCTTTCCCTCTCTTTCTCCCTCCCTTCCCCTCTCTCTAAAAATAAATAGATAAATAAAATCTTAAAGAAATAGTGGAACTTCTTAACTTTTAGTAGTTAGCAAACTAGTCATTGTTTTCTCTATGGCCTCTTCTTAGTTTTTTGTTTTATTACATGTTTAGTTATTCTACTTTAAGTTGATTATGCCAATATGCTATTCTGTAAAATAATCTCCAATTTTTTCAAGCCCTTGTGTTCCCCATTCCCAACTACAGAAACTCTTTATGACTTGGGAGATCATTTATCCTTTCTGGAGCTCATTTTCTTCAACTGCACATAAAAGACAAAGGTGAAAATAAACTTCTAGAGACTTTTTAACTCTAAAATGTTTTCCTTCTGTAGTTACTATATGAGAATGGGATCAAAGCTGCATATTGCTTTGCTTTGGGTACTTACCCATCCCAGCCAAACACACCCATTGTTTTGCACACAGCAAATTCTAATAAATATTACTGTCCCACATTGTATTTGGTGATCATCTAAATTCTAATATGTAATTTTAAAAAGTATTTTAATCAAATAGCAGTGTTAAAGAGTTACTCTAATGTAGCCACACAGTAAACTTGAATCATGACCCCTTAAACCTTAAGAATTCTAAAACAACCTGCCATTGTGTTTAGACAATATCAGATGGTCCACAAGGTGATACACTGGGCAAAGGTGGTGAGTGGGCTGCCAAAGAGAGCACTATAGAGAGATAGCAATAAAAAGAATAGTTGTGTAGTGCAATGATCTACTTTCTAAGAGACTTATTTCTAAGAGTCTTGCTTTCAGAAGTGTGTGTTAAAAGGAAAGACAGCAAAAGTCTATCATTTCTCACAAACTCCCCCTTTCTAGATAGTTCATGAGTGAGTTGAATTTCTCCCCCAGTCACACAGGAGTACATATATCCTGGGGCTACAAGCTTCTTGGTGTACCCATACTAAGGATAACAGGCTGTGTTTGACCTGGATTGGCAGAATTTGGAAGGGAATGCTCAGGCATATTGCAAGAATTTGCAGAGCAGTAGGGAACTGGAAAAAGCCTCTTGGCAACTCTCCTTCCTTTATTAATCATTGTGGGGATGGCAGATGGTCCTTGTGTTATTTTCCATAAGAACTAGGAACATGGGTATAAAGAGAGAGGTCCTCCTATCCTACTGTCCTCACTTAAAATATGAGTCATAACCTTAAGATTTATATGCATAAGTGAAAAACTTCTATCAAACAGTTAATTTATTGAGTGTCACCTATGTTCTCAGTACTATTGTGACAGTGGTGGTAGAGCAAAGAAATAAACTCTTGTCTTCATGGAGTCTAAGTTCCAAATGTGACCAGAAACAGATGATAGATAAAATAAATAAGATGTATCATATCAAGGGTTAGCTAATTAGGACCTATGAACCAAATCTGCCATGCTTTCTGCTTTTGCAAATAAAGTTTTATTGCAGCACAGTCATGCTTTCATTTACCTGCTTTTGCACCAGCATAGAGTAGTTGCAATAAGGACAATATGACCTGCATCTGTCCTTTCACAAAAAACATCTACTGATCTCTGAATTAGATCCTAGTAAATAGTATGGATAAAAGTGAATCCAGAAAGGAGAAGAACAGAGTATCCTTTAGATGGAGTCATCAGAGGACAGGTAACTGAGAAGGTAACATCTATGGAAAGCACTGAGGAGGTGAGACAGGAAGCCATGCAGATTTTAAGGAAAAGGCAGTATGCTGAAACAATAGCAGGTGCATAGGCTTTGAATAGGAAAGCACTTTGAATATTCTAGAAACAACAGAAAGGCCAATGTAGTTGGAACAGAGTGAGTAAGGGAGGGAAAGGTAAGAGATCAAGTAACAGAGCAAAAAGGTGTGGAGTAAACCATGTAAGGTCTTTTAGGCTATCATAAATCCTTCGGTTGTATTCTGAGCGAGTTGGAAAGCCTTTGGAGGCTTCTGACCAAGTGACATCTGACAACAGTTTAACAGGATTTTCTCTGGCTGCCGAGTTGAAAGTACACTGATAGAAAACAAGGCCAGAGCAGACAGAACTTCTTCAAAACATAAGAACTAAGCATGAGGAGAGGGTGGCTTGGGAAATACAAGAAGAGGTAATAAAAATATCAATGATAATAATAGAGACCTAATTTATGACTTAATGCCACATTTGTTTAAGGAAATAAATAATGTCATTTTGAGTTGGAATAAAACAGTATTTCTTACTTTCATGCAAGTATATTTGTGACATTTAAGTTTTCTTCCATATACATCTGTTGGGCTAGCCATAAGGTGTTTACTAATTAGGATTTTAAAGTGTTTTTGTTTGTTCATTTGTTTTCCATAAGAAGGCTCTGATTTGAATGTCCCATGTGAATATGCAGGTAGTCTGAAACAGGAGGAAAATACCAGCTAAGTTCCTTTAGATTCTCTTTCCTTTACTTTTCTTCAGTCATCATTGAGAAATTCAGCAATTTAAAATAGGACTCTTCATCGCTAACATGAATTAGCAATGTTCCACTGTGATAATTTCCCATTAAAACCCATGAAGCTCAGGGTCTACAGTATGAGTTCAGAGATGGTTACACAAATGCATTGCTCTGCAGGCAGTCTGTTTAATCTAATGTAAAAGCCTCCATGGCTTTTAAACCTTACCTGCAAGAATAGCTGGAAACTTCAGTGTCAACAATGGAATACTGAGTTTTAGAAAAGAATAAAAATAAGGAGAGCATGCTTCATTGTGAGCTTTGGATCAGTGTATGAGAAGGAATCTGAATAGTCGCTCTCTAGGGTGTTGACCCGAAGGATCATCTAGTTGAAAATGTTTGTGCTGCTGTGGAGTGACCATTGATGATCAGCACTTCAGCAGGACACTGGGGAAAATATGTTTAGAAAAATGGAAATCAGGATAAAAGAAAGTGAAAGCCAAATTACAACATTTAGTGTTAGAGAATTGAAGGGAAAAACGATGCTTGCCAATTTCAATGCCCTAGAGAATATTTTGAATGAAAGGAAGTCCTGTAAGAACCTTTAGTTTTTCAAGGAAGTAAAAGACTTTAAGAAAAAAAAAATCATCCCATTAATAAGATTCTCTAGAGATTATAGGGCAACATAAATTTATACAATATTTGAGATAGAAAATATATATTTTGTTGAAACAAAGCTGGATAAAACTAATTTATCATAGCCATGAGATAAATAACAACACCATATATTTCCATAGAGTTTAACAATTCATAGAGCACAGGTGGCAAACACAAGGTCTGCAGGCTGAATCCAGTCCACCTTGTTTTATCCTGTCTGGCACCTTGTTTCTACCCAGCGACAGCACTGAGCTCCTTGCCCCTAGTTAATGAGTAGTTACATTTATACAGTCTGAAAATTACATTTGCCCCTTTGAAGGCAACCACGAGGCTGATGTAGCCCCTGGTGAAAACAAGTTTGACACCCCTGTCATAGAGCATTTTCATATACATCCTCTCACAAAACCAGGAAGTTTTAGGGGTCAGAATATTTTCCAGGTAAGAAAACTGTAGCTCAGAAAAATCAAATGACAAAGAGTTTTGGAACCAGAATTTCAATGCAGTATTTAAAACATTCTAACATAGGACATTTTTAACATGTTCCTTTTCACATCAATGGATTTGATATTGTTTTGAAAAACAATATTAGAGTTTCATAATCACCCAGAAGCTGGATTAAAGAATCATGACCCACAACCATTTGCACTACATGTTCCTGTTTATAAGCCCTGCCTGCACTCTCTCATTTGCTCTTATCAATTTTCAGATGAGGAAACACAAAGTCTTAGATACATGGCTAAGGTCGTTACGGGAGTAATAACGGAAACCCAACTCTTTTCACTACAAAGCAGTCTGTTATAAAATAAATATGTAGTTGATATATAATAAGTAAATATATAGTACAAAAGAGTAAATGAATGGATACATGCATGATAGATGTTATAAGTATGGGATTATATTTATCTCACTATTGCTTCACTTCCACTATAAAACCTTTCTTTGCATTGCCCTGCCTAAGCCCAAAAATGTTAGGTGCATAACCTATCTGCATCCATAACATGAGGCATATTAGATTGTGAGTTCCTTTAAACAAGAAACTAAGTATTGCTAATTACTGTATCTGACACATGACAAGTAATACATAGTTATTAATGACACAACAGTTCTTTCTGGGATCGTGCGCTTTCTCATAGAAGAATCCCCTCTTTCATAAAGTTTTCCCTGATCATCACTTTCCCAGGCAGAGCTTTCTACTTGTGATCTCTCAATACTGTACTGGTGCTCTTTGTGAACCTGTGTCTCTTCATGCATATATTACATTGTAGGGCACTTAACTGGGTAGTTAACTGTCTTTTTACCAGACCCTTTCCTTTTTAAAAATAGGCACCATTTCTTACTCATTAGTTTGACCTCACTGTTGTGGACAAGGATACTGTAAATATCTGCCTTTTTCTGCCCCATCCTTACAGCTAGAAGGGTGGGCATTAGAAGTATAGCATGTGTAGCGAAGGCAGCGTGTGAAGACAGATTGTAAAAAGGCATCTTTGGGGTTGGGTGGGGGGTTGGTGTTGTATAGCTGGAGATGAGACAAGAATGCTCTGATGTCTTCTTACTGGAGTCATGATCCATTATTATATCTTTAAGAATGAAATTAATGAGACACTTCATGTGTATTTTTGTAAATCCATACATTTTCCAATAGAATTAATTTTACCTTATTGCCACCTAATCATCTACTAAAAATGATTTTTTCATGATAACATAAATAATATTTTTGTACTTCAAAATACTTTGAGTACCTTGAAGAAAATTATACTGCAAATTTAAGAGAGAATTATTAACTTCACTATTTTGTTAAAAGTACATAATTCAAAAATATAGTCACTGTACTATAAGGATGGTTAAGCATAATCAAAATAAACTTATTTTCCTTAATACATTCTAAGTCTCAATAATAAACATTTTTTCAATATTTTCTAAATGTTTATACCTTATAAAAGACTTACTATACTTCTTTCAAGAGTTAAATGGCTATGGCAGATTCTTCCAGAACTTGGTTGCCTATTTCTGCTTCATGAATCAACTGTTTTTCTCAAGCAGAATAGGAATGAGGGAGCCCCCACATTTATTTATTCTATTAAATACTTTTATTATTATTAGTAGTAGTAGTATTACTATTATTATCATTAAGGGTCTTCTAAATAACCTCACTAATGGCAGGGGTGGGGGATGAAGTACTTCAAGGTCCATCAGAGAAAACCAGAGATTATACAAATGTTACTTGTCAGCAGATACGTATTGATTGAATAAAAGCTGTTTTGCCTTCTAATTGCCATGTTGCCTTACAAGGAACTTGGCAGGTCAGGGATTTGAGTTTATTAAAGGAAAATGAAACGGGTTGCTGTTTGGCCTGACAGACTGCATATGGGGAAATATACAACAGAGATGAATTCTTAGAAAGGGACTCTGGGCAATGAAAGTGATTTATAGAACCTGTACATGCCTAAATGTGATATTCACTGGGGAGTATTTAACGTTAAGTGTGAAAGAACTTAAATTCAAGCATCAAAACTCATAGGTCCGGAAAATAGTGAATTCGAAGACTTAGGTAACTGACCTTGTTCTGTTGTAATATCCCACAACTGTTTGGGTCTCACTTCAAGGGACAGTTGCTGCTACAACTCTTGGTTTGATGCCTAAGATTAGAATTCTCATTACCTCCTGACTGACCAACTGATTTATGGTATTGAGATAAATCTACTTTTATTAAATCTCTTCTAAATATCAGAGGATGCATTAAATATTGATTGTATAGGAAATATTTTTATTTAGTCATCCATTTATTCAACATGCATTTATTGAGAACCTACTGTATTTTAGGCTATACTAAGAATATAGCAATGAATATAACTTGGGCCTGAAATATGAGGACTCACTGGGGAAATAATTCTACAGTTAACAGGGAAAGCATTTCCTAGTCAGCATGCTAAATGTAGAAATAGAGGTATATGAAAGCTACCCATTAAGTTTTAAAGAAAGGGATTAGGGAAAGTGTAAAGAGGATGTAGGGCCTGTGATGGTTTTTAATGAGTGAATAGGAGTTTTCCAGTTTGACAAGTAATAGGGCAAAGCAGAATGAACAAATATCTAAAAATTAAGAGATATAGTATTAGATTATTTCGATTAATTTTTCAGAAAAAGCATTCTCAGTAAAAAATCAAATTGTCAAGAGTCTAGAATGCAGAATTACAACATCAGCTGGAAATTATTCTGCCCTTTGAACTGAGGTCTGAAAATCACCAATCTAACCTCAAGTGAAGCAATTGATTTTGCACATTTCAAAACTATTCCATTTTGTGATTAACTAAGCATATTTATATTTAAAACAGATATCCAGCAATGCTAACAACCAAATGAGTATTGCTTCATAAATGTAATCCTCTCCCAGCGAAAGCACAGACAAGCTTTGATATTTTTTTGGTAAATAAATGTTGATTTTTGTTAACAAAAAGCTTCTTTATTCCTCTGTCTACTTTCTTCCTCCATTTCTTGACCTTTTCTGTACCTGGCTGTTGTGAACGGAAGGCCTATAAATTCAGAGGCATGGGAGAAAAAACAAAGAGAATCAAGCTATGTCTGCTCTGTGAGCCCTCAATTTTGTCTAGCAGGAGCTTCTCATTTCTGCCTTTTTTGGCTACTCTGAATGAATCAAATCCCTAATGTGCTCATAGAAACCTCAAGACAAAGACACAATTTGGTGGAATTCTACTCCATTATATCTGACACAATTGTCTCTGAAAACTTTAACATATATCTTTTAATGGACTTCTAAACATAGCTTGGAATTCTTATAATTATCATTCAGCAAAGTCACATTAAATTCCTATATGTCACTTTAAATTGCTATACTTCACATGGAATAATTAACAAGAGCACAGTTATATCTGAGAATTCATTATGCTGCAGATTTGAAAATGGCAAATTGTCTTTTAATTGTTCAAAATTTATGAATAGAATCTGTAATAATATGCCAGCATTCTAAAGATTGATAAAATTTTTACACAAATCTCTATAATTTAATTCAATAAACATTGAGGGCATTCATACTCTTTGCCAAGTGCTGAGATTAATCTCATCCTTGCTCTAAAGGTTCACAGATTATTGTCACTGATTAGGATCTGCAAATATTTCTGAAAGTCAGTATTGATTATTACTGTGACTCATGAGAACTGGAAATTTCCTTAAATTTAAAAATCCAAATTCAGCAGATGTTCCAAATTGAAATCTCTGTGCTGTCTAGTCATAATCTGATGTATCCCCATCTCTTAAGTACACCATTCTTTAGTAACACTGATCTTTTTGATCCCTTCTTCTTCCTTTTCTCCCCCTGATCAGTTATCAAAGTCCTCTTCATTATATCTCTGGAATAACTTTCATTCCAACCCTTGTCTGGCCATTTCTGCATTAACTGGACACCTTTTTGCCTCTCACCTATACTACTGAAAACATTTTTATCTATTCCCAATCTTGTCCTTCTTCTGATTAAATCTGCAAACTGCAGAGACAATAGTCCTAAAAATACATGTGCAAACTCTCAACCCCATGAAAGTATAATCAATAGTGACCCATTACCCATAGAAGTCACAAACTCAAGTGCCTACAAGGGCCAGGTAGGTAACAAACTTTGAGTGGAGTGGGTAGAATAAGCAACAGGGAGCGGTAGAGACTCGAGAATGAGAGACAGTTGAGAGACAGGAAGAACCTGGTTGTTTTCACCAGAAGAGCTCACCTCCACCGTGCTCTCACATCACTGTGCTCTCCCTGTGCGCCTGTGCTTTCCTCATCTACCTTGTGTTACAGTGTGCAGACAGCTCTCACCTCGTTCACTAAACAAGATCTGCATATTGTGATCATGCAAAGCCCCCTCTTCTGAGTAGGAGTTTTATAAAATTGTGTTGATTAAAATTAGAAATGTGTGAATTGCAGGGTTTTTTAATCCATTTTCTGCTATAAAGAATGGGTTGTGTCTAAATGTAAAGTAAAAAAATAATTAAAAAGAAAGTGCTGTTTAAAAGAAAATTTACCTCTTGCTGGAAGTGCTTTTTAAAAAATCTTAGTTCAGTATAAACCATCAAAACTGTTTATTAAATTATTTAACAATTGATCTAGGAGGTATTTTCTAAATATTAGAAGGAAAAACTCATTTGGTCAGGAAATAAACTGGGGCTTCTGTGTGGGCGGTAGTGTCAACATGTAAACCAATTCCCCTGGTAACACAGTGCATAAAAACATTTTGTTCAAACCATGGTGTCCTGCTGTGTTGTGTAGTTTCCTGCCAAAATACTCCTTTGCTGTCATGTAGATAGCCAAAGCTATTTGTTAGGAAAACTCCCTTCTCTACTCAAACAGCCCAGCTCAGCACTTTCAAAGGCGCACAGGAAACACGCTCATCTTGAAACCATTAGTTAAATACAGGTAGCCTGAAATCATATAATCCATGAGACTACCCTCTCCTAAACTCTGATTCGAAGGTGATTTTGAACTATATCCTTAGCTCTCAGGGAAATCTCACTCTAGAGTGCTTCAGGATTGAGCATTTAGGTATACTTTAAAAAGGAAATTTACTAAAACAGTGTTGGGATCTTTGTAGGTAATTATGGCATCCCAAGAGAGTAATGTAGATCACATTCTCTAGAAGCCCTATAATTTAATTAGAGCATCAGAACGTATGACTTGATGCCAATTTTTTCATAGCTCACTGCTCTCTTTATGTTGACACGAAAAAGCATTATAAAATAAAACACCTAAGTAGTTAGAAATAATTTCTCATCATTCTACCCCAAAATTAATAAGATTAAAAAATAACATGTAGACACTAATATATACAGATTCACTTAGCAGGAATTCTGGTTTGTGTAGCAGAGGATATTCCCAGTAGGGCTGTGTATGAGTTTAGTTTGCTCTGCAATTAAGAAATTCTCAGTAACAGTCCAAACAGTCAATATCAACAGATTAAAGGAGACATGATGAGGCCTTACTCTCCACTGTAGTAAAATACTCTTCACCTTGGTGTTACAATTTAGAATTTGCAGTGGACTTGGGTCAAACAGTTTATACTGAGGGATGAGAGGTTTTGCTTGGTAATACTTGTGAAGAGAAGTAGTACTATGAAAAGAAGAAAAAAGAATTCACTTATGAAATTAGGATATAGTTTAATAAGATAATGTTATGTGAGATGTTTGAAGTATGTGGCGTTAAAAAAAAAAGAGTGATATGTATAGAACTAGTGAGTTCCTTTGGGTTGTAGGGTATAATGAGGCAGAAAAAGAAAGTAGAACATGGCCAATGACTAACTTTACTCTTGCTCACTTTTCTTGTCAAAACATACTACAGAAAACATATTGGCTTTTAAATGTTATAACCTACACGTGTGCGTGCGTGCGTGCGTGCGTGTGTGTGTGTGTGTGTGTGTGTGAAACTCTGAAGACCAATGGAGAGAATCACCTACAAACAGTTAAGCCCTCTTGTTATTTTAGGTAGATGTGACTAATAGTAATTCTTGGTACTTGGTGTTAGAAAAGCAATCAAATTTATACACTTCAATATAAGAGAAATTCTGTTTAGCTGAGAGGAGATACTTGCCTTTCACTCGCCCAAATTGTAAGGCCAGCCCGAGAGTAGAGAGGACAGGAACACATCTAGCTCCCAGATCTGTAGCAGAGAGAGCGGGACACAGGCCCAGGGGTCAAACTACTTGGTGTGAATCTGGCTCTGCTGTCTTTTGCTACATAAATTGGGTCAACTGAATCTCTTTGTGCTTCAGCTTTTTTTACACTTGTTTGAAAATGGGGATACTAATATCACCCATATATAAGATTACTGTGAAAGTCCACTTGACTGTTTAAGTGTTTAAAATAAGAGATAATAGAGAGTAAATTCTCAGTAGATATGATTCTTCATCATCACTTTGTTTTGTTACTTAGCTTCAGTAGTACTTGTGAAGAAAGTGGGCAGCTGTGCTCCCAGGGGTTAAAGAACAGTCTTTATGGAGTTTGTTAGGTGAGACTATCTTTTCTCTGACTTCCTCCTCTTCATTCTGCTTTTCTAAGTATAATAATTTTCATATTAAATATTTACTAAACTGATATTTTTTTCTGCTAGTTTATAGCTTGTGATTAATATTTGGTAAGTCACCATTTATTATGAATACTTTCCACAAAAATGTAGTGATATCACTGATTGGTTTAAAAAGGAAAGAGTTATTTACATGATTCCTAACTTTGGTAAAAACTTCTATTTACCTTGCCTTCAGATTGACATATCAACTTTATTTTAAATCTAGTAAAAGTTTAAGTAAACTCTTTAATAAACATCTTCCAAAACCTTCAAAACTGGAAAACCATCTCTGTCTGCAAAATGTAAACTCTTGTAGAAATGCAGTTTATTGAGTGTATCAGGGATTTTTACCTCTGGCAGTCCTTCCTGTTCAAAGAAATCTGTCATGGTGTCTAGCTGGTCAAGATAGTCTCTGTCCATGGCCTGGCCAAGGCCAGTTCCTTTGTACTAGAGTCCTGACTTTGCTCATTGCTTTCATCTCCCTACTCTTTGCAGCCTTCTTCTATGAGGCTGAACTGTTGGAAAGTTCTGATGAAAACTTTTTTACTTTTTTTTTCAGACCTGCAGGCATAAATTCTGATTTGCATGCCATTCTTGCTAGTCTACATTTAACAGTAAGGCAGAAAACTCAGAGTATTTCAGAGATGTACAAAGAATCAAAAACAGCCCCCATTTACCACTGATTACAGGATCAGATTTCCCTAAAATACGTCTTCTCTCTTTAGCAGCTTCTTCAAAACCTGAAGGATCATCAATAATGCTGAGATCATTAAGAAGGATTTTGAAGTGCCTTATTGTTGCAAAGCAAATGTGATTTTTTTCTTAATCATAAGTAAAACTGATTTTGATTCTATCATTCAGTGTTCCCTTTTAGGGCACATGAAACTGGTGTAGGGATCAGGAGGCCCTGCTTTGCTTGCTGTGGTGTGGCTCAACCCAAGTGCTTATGAGGAAAGGCATACTTCATAAAATTCTTCCGCTCCACTCCTTTCCCCATTGAGGCATTATGACTTTGTTAAGGGATGGTTACATCTATAGTTCTCATTAGTTTGATTAATGGTATACCTCTAATAGAGGCCGCCACCTGACATTTGGGAAAAAAATACATGGCAGGTAATTTTTAAAAATACTGAACCTGTCCCCTTAACCTAGTTTCATTCCCTCTGGTAAGGGTGGCAATTGGATGTGGCACTCATCAGTGGAAGAGGCCTGACATCCTCTCCTCCTTCCTTCTCCAGTTCAGTGAAAAGAAAGATAGCCTGCCTTTCTGGAGAAGCTAAAGCAAATGTAGGGAGAGAGCTGTTAAATATCCCCAGCACAATAAGTGCAGCCTATCACATCCACAAATTTTAAACTTTACATTACATGTCAACTATACACATTAAGGTTTCACTAGAATATTGAATTAATGGAGTGATTCTGTTCCTCATAGATAATGCATCTCATGTGCCTCACTTGCCTTTTCAATTAGAAAAACAATGAGGTGTAAACATAGGCCAATTTCAAATTTTTTAAGTGCTGAACTAAAATTAATATTCAAAAGTCTTTGCTCTGGAGTTGGCTTTGGGTTTCACTACTGATATGACTTCCTTCAGTTTCGGTCTTTAGAATCATTACAATTGTTTCTCTAGTCCTGATTGTTATTGACCATCCCTTGTAATGACAGGATTTGATTTTAATTTTGTTCTAAGAGAAAGTGTTTTTAACATCACAAACACATATAGAGGATACTACTCTGTCCTTTGACAGCCTTGCCTAGTAGGCTTGTGTCTGTCGGTGCATAACCACGAAAATCACCCTGCTGACTTCCCTTTCAGTGCACAGGAGTCGATACCTACGATTTCTGTTTCTTTATGGCCTAATGGGAAATGGGTTTATTTAAATTTGTCCAAACAAATTGAAAGATTTTTTTTTGTTTTTATTGATTTGCTTTTTCCATTGAGTGCTCTATTTCTTTATCCATGTCTATTTCCCCCCGAAGATTGCAGAACCTGTGTTTCTAAACCATTGCAAAGCCCCTCCCAGCCCCCCATGCCACAGCAGGATGGTGCCTGGAAACTGATGACAGCGTCTCTGCTTGGACACAGATGTCCTCTCTCATCAACGTGTGTTCCCTAGTGGGTACTGGATTGACATTTGTTTGCCACTTGGATGTCCCTGATGTGACACTCGAGACAATGCCTTGATTACTTTACCTTAAACAAAATGTAAAATAATTTTACAAAATCAAAAAAGCAAAAATATTGCTTAAAAATTCAGTTTAAAAAATAACATTATTGTGGATTTGGGAAAGTGCTACAATCTTTCTCATAAATAGGATCATTTTATATTTAACTTGGTAACAAAATTCTGTATTTGAGAATAACAGATCTGTTGGTTACAGCAGTCAGTCTATAGACTGAATCCCTGACAGAGTTTGCCCAGGTAAGGAATGATCATCGTAATGTAATGGTGACGTTGTTAGGCAGATCTTAGAAATCGAATGCTTTACTGTCTTGAATTTGAAAAGTACTTGGTAATGGAGAAAATCACTCTACCCTAGAACTTATATTTAAATTAATATTTTCAAGGTTCCTTTTTATATGAAATTTTTAATATTATTATAAAATGCACACAGGAAAGTGCTCCATGAAAAGTGGAAACACATGTTTAACAATGTAGATGTGAACACTTCTCCAGTATATATTAGTATAGTATTTATTACCCACAATGGCAAACTTTTCTTTTTTTTTAATTTTAGTGAAATATTTTATTTTGTTAAGATCACAGAGCTGGGAATCTAGAAGAATCTTCAAAACATACAAAGTACTTATCTTCAGCCTCCTGGAAAGAGGCATTGAAAGATAGATGCTGTCTGTGATGAGTTTGTATTATGTCCAAGCATGATGCGTCTAAAAATTAAGCTCAATAGACAGTGTATTTTTCCTTCAAAGGAATCGCCAGGGAAGATGCTTTCATAACTTGATTTTTCACTCTGTTCCACTGTCTAACAAGCCATAACAGCCAGACTTCTATCTCCCCAAGTGTGACAGAGCCAGATCATCAAGCAGCATAAAAAGGAAATAAAAGGACAGAATATTGTGATCAATGGCAACTTCCCATGCGATCTGGGAACTAACAAACGCCTATTACTAATCATCTAATAGGCAGTGACAGCAAGTTGCAAAGCACAGTGAGCACAGGTTTGATTTAGACCTAAATTAAATGCTGACTCTATTGGTAAGTAGATGTATATAATCTCCAGCACTACTACTCACAGAGCCCTGGCTTATTCACCCCAAAATGGGGGAAATAGTGCTGCTTTGAAGGAATTTTGTGAGAATTCTTAAAGTGTTTTAATATACCACAAACACAAAATAATTGGTAGCTATTCTCTTTAGTCAGTTGACTGCATAGAAAACACTGAGCCAGGTGATGTGATGAGTGGGTTGGAGTGTATATAAGCCACCGTTCTTGCTCCTTAAGGAAGCTAAAAGCAAGAATCAGACCCTACAGTCTTCTAAAGCAAGAGCATTGCAATGTTATCCTCATATTGGCTCTGTGGAGTAGGCATTGTCATTTCCATGCTATGCATGAGGAACCGGAGGGTTCAACAGGTTACCCAGCCTGCCATCATTGTGACCCAGGATGGGTGCTCATAACCACCACATTACACTGAGTCACAGGATAGTGTATGATCCAAGGGAGCAAAGATATGTGCAAACGTGTCCGTGAGAGAGAGTAAAAGGGAGAATCATTGTTGCCAGATACAGGTGAGTGCTTGTCTGCCTCAGTCTTTCAAATTTGGGATTTGTCATACATTTTAAAAAGCTAATTGTTGAATATTGGAATTATAGAAAGTGACCAGATCATTTTTCTCAAAAGGGCCTCATTTTTTCCTGAAATAGGAGTTTAATTTAAATTCACATCTGGAGTTTATATTTTTATAAAAAACTGAAAAATATATTTATTTTTATATAATCCTCTTTGCCAAGGTTTTCTCATATAACACTGTTCTTTCTATTGTGTGGGTACCTAATGGTCATGCCTTCTGTTTATCAAAGGTCCTCAGAGAAACAGAATTAATATGATGTATGCACCATTGGCCCTTAAACATGTGGGTTCAGACTGCATGGCTCCGCTCATATGGAAATGTTCTGAGTAGTACGAGTAAAGGGCTGACTTAAATTATTCATGGATTTTCCACTGCACGAATGGTCAGCACCCCTAACTCTCCCCGGCCTGCCTTGCATTGTTCAAGGGTCATCTCTACTATAGAGAGGGAGATTTATTTAAGGAACTGGAAATCCCAAATCTGCAGAGGAGGCCAGCAGGCTGGAGACCCAGGGAAAAGTTTATGTTGCAGTTCAAGTGTAAAGGCTCCCTGTTGTCAGAATTCTGTCTTGCTGAGGGAGGTCAGCCTTTTGTTATATTCAGGCCTTCACCTGATTGGAGGAGGTTCATCCACATGGTGGAGAGCAATTTGCTTTGCTCAAAGTCCACCAATTTAAATGTTATTCTCATTCCAAAACAACCTAACTGAAACATGCTGAACAATATTTGACTGAATATCTGGGTACTATGACCAAGCCCAGTTGACACAAATAAATCACCAGAGATTTTGTTGTAGCACAAACCTGTCTACAGCATTCCAAATGCCCTAATGTGGTCGTTCAGACACTGGGATTTTTTTAGGTTATGATTCCTGTCAGTATCATAAACTATTTTTAGGAGAGTGAGGTCTACATGTTGAAAGTAAAAATTAAATTAGGCATACCAGACCATTCATTTTTCATTGGAACAGTGGAGAAAGAGATTAGTTAAAGCCTTTGTTTTCATATCTAAAAAGTCACAGAAACGTATTAATGTCATTGAACAAGGACTCAGTCTTTTCAATGCACCCCAATAAAAGAGTTAATCTACTTAATTGAAATTCTATTTTTTTAAAAATTCTGGAGATCTAATAAAAATTACTTTAGAACATATGAAAATACTTATGCAAAAAAATTTAATAACATGGTAATTCGGAATATTTTAGAGTATTTATGGTAGCAAAATTCAAAGCATGTTGGCAGTAGTTGAATGATATTTTATTCAATGTCCATAATCCTACAGACATTGATGTACAATGTTTCCTGATTCACTTAAGCCAGGTATGAAAGAGGAACTCAAAAGAGCCCACTTTCATAGTCCTTCCATAGAGCAAGCTCTTTCAGGAATTATGTTTACAGAAAAGGAGTAATTTGCACTGGAGATAATGCATATAATCACATTTGCTAAAAATAGAAAAGCCTTATTATATTCTTGTTTGGTATCTATTTTACATCATCACCTGCAGCTATGTTCTTTTGCCATTATTCCAATACTAATAAGAAATTGCCACTAAGAACCTCAGAACAGAGGACTTATTTTATAATTAATGTAACTTGGGTTTCAGCCTCTCGTGAATAACATCTCCAAAGAATAAAAATATGAAGGCTCTGAAGACTGTTGCAAAGGAAGCACTTTGAAAAACTCTTTGTGAATATGTTTTCTCTCAAAACATATTTGAATATTTGTATAAATAAGGGTGAAGGCTCCATTATGGAGGAGTTTAAATGCATTTGTTAAAATAAAATGCTCTGGAATATTTGCAAATGATGTGCCCAGTTCTGCTAATGAAGAAGCAGCCTATTTTATCACAATCAAAATTGTATCTCTAACAAAGATATATCTGTTTGTCTAACTTAATTTTTTTTCACGATTTTATTTTTTTAGATTTTAATTATTTATTTTTAGACAGAGAGGAAGGGGGGAGAGAAACATCAGTGTGTGTCTGCTTCTTTTACGCCCCCTATTGGGGACCCTGCCTGCAACCCAGGCATATTCCTTGACTGGGAATTGAACCTGCAGCCCTTTGGTTCACAGGCTGACACTGAATCCACTGAGCCACACCAGACAGGGCTCATGATTTAAATTTTTACTACTTCTTTAGAAAAGTCTGGTCCCTTTGAAAAGTTTGTAGAACATTGTCATAACAAATCTGATGTCTTTTCATCTAGCGGTACTGCCTTTTCAATCTTCTTCTCCAAAGGTTCTTTGTGAGCACCTGTGTTCCTTCTGCTGGTTAGGTGTCTGATAATCATAAAGGGACTGTTACAGCACAAATTAGCCTTAATATTTCTACTTTCCCAACATGGTCAGCCAGCCACTTGGATTTTTAGGTGATGATTTCTATGAGGATTTAATATTCATTTCTATTTTAAAAACAGTCTTGCATTTTCTCAAAGCGCATTACAGAATATCAAATCAACTTTATATTAACTATTGGAAATATCTCTTTATTGAAACCAATTTTTAATTTTATCTCAACTTTTGTTGGATCTATTTTTTAATCAAATACTGGCCTTTGCAATTCAAGATTAAATCTCATTTGATTAATTTCAGGCCATTTTTTTCTAGGCTTTTTGTACTATTATATGATATCTCATCACTTGATATCCTCTTTCATCTGAGGATTTAATTAATGTCATTAAAAACCAACTGCAGATCATTTATGAAGATGTTTAACAGACTAGAGTTCAAGACTACTCTGAATGAAACAAAACACTTCACACTCACTTTTAAAGACTCAGGATATGCCTTTATATTTTTCACTAGCTTATCAGTAAGCTAAATACAACCTTTTATTATTACCTAAGTACTTCCCAATAGGATTTTGAGTTTCCTAACATATCAATAATTTTACCATCATCAATATTAGGAGTTCTTTAGTTGGCATGAATAACAATTTCCCCTAATAGTTATGTTTATATGTATAAATGCATTTTTCTGTAGAAAGCATTCACTCATAGTCTTATAATTAATTCTCAAAAGAGTACAAAGCTCCCAAAGTATATAAACTTTTGTGCCTTCTTTTGGGGTTTTATTTAAAAACAATTTATGATGCAATTTACCTGTATGGTAGACAGAACATTATTCTTTCCTGCTTGGTGTCTAACCTCTGAGTTATTTGTATTGTCCATATTCATTTTCTTGTAAAATAAGCATTTTCCTAAGTGTACATACTTATGATATTCCATATAACTTTTCAAAATACATATTTTGAATATATGTTATTTTGGAAGAAAAAAACTAAACTATAGATACTAAAAAAATAAAATCATTTTTAAATAAATACTTATTGTAGTATAAACAAATATGATAATATCCAGGGATTATAAAGCTTTTAGAAAAATAAACCCTGTCAGTCTTATTTAATATTTTTTCCCTGACATTAATATATTTAGAACATCAAGGAGATTCCAAACTTATCTTGCTTTTAAAATGCTCTTCCTATTGATTTATCCAGAAAAGAAATGAGAAAACTAGATTATATCTTTCAGTATTTTCCCCATCAAATGAGTACCCAAATGTGAATTAACACTAACCAATATCTATTTCATGGACCTTCTTTATTCTTTTAAAGTGGTGTTAATTAAGCCTATGCCAATGTGAGGAAAATTACAGTGGCATATTCAAGGTTGCTGAAAGAACATTTCATGTGAAAAACATAAGGTTATAACACTCTTTACTATGGGGTGAGGAGAATGCTAGGGTCCTCCATGATTAATGGAGAGGCACAGACTGAGGAGAGCGTTAACAAGAGGACAGCAAACACAAGTGAATGCTCTGGGAAAGAAAAAAAATGAATATATTTCTAGTAAAAAGGATGAGGGGAAATATAATGTTTGTGTTCAAATATATTTTTACAGTGAGCATAAAGTCTGGTGTGAGAGAAACCTATATATGAATCCAAGTCTTACTCTTATCAGCTGGCCAGCCTTGATTTTCTCCTCTATGTAAAATATAGAATAATATCTACTTTGGAGACTTTTGTTAGGAAGAAGGATAATTATAAGTAACATGCTTAGAATAGTGAGAATTAGGCATGTATAACAGCCCTTCTATAAATGATAGTTGGTATTTTTTAATTTTATTTATTTATTTTACTTTTTTAATTGCATTTTTCCATTATCATTTATCCCCCTGATCCTCCTCCCCACCCCATTCACCACACTGGTGTCCATGTCCATGAGTTCTTTTTCCCTTTTGCTCAAACCCTCCACCTCCTAACCTCCCCCCATAGTTGGTATTATTTCCAGTATTTTTATCAGGTACTCCTCCTAAGCAGCCCCAATGCTGCACACAGAGACCTTTTTGAATTGCTAATCATTGAGTTGCTTGAGGGTACTGGTGGAGGTTGGAAAACAAAGGAGGAGTCTGCTAGACCGTGGAGGACCCTGGATCAGTCAGTTCTTTATTTAACTTACTAATACATGGATGAATTTGACATAATTCAAATTTTGTTGAATACTATGAGGTACAATCTTTTTTTCTGTTTTTCTCCCTCTCTGCCCTCTTTCCTTTCTTTCTTAGAACTGTGGCTAAATACAATTATGTGCCTCTGCAGGGGATTAATCATCAGGTCTGATTTTGCCATCTTCTTTTTGTCAGAAGTGTGGTGGAAGATAATAATGTCTAGCAAAAAAGAAACCTAACATTGATTAGATTGTTTCTTATTCTGTTTAAAAATAGCAAGGAGTATTATATATTCATGTTCTATATTAATGTATATTAAAATATTAACAAAAATATAGGTATAATATTGTTTAGATAAGAATGTTTTCTTTTTTCTTTTTTTTAGATAAGAATGTTTTCAAATATGGATTTTCTTTTCTTTCTTCTTTTAAAATTGGGTCTCTGTAGTCTCATTTTTTTTAGGTAGTCTTGCTACACACTGGAAGTAATAATGCTTCATGAACTTGCATTTATTTCCCAACTTCTGCCTGTGCTAAGAGTACTGAATTAAGATAAGTTGGCAAATGTATATTACTACTGAAAGATTAATTTCTCAAATTTTCTGATGTCATCAGCTTTGTGATATATATATATATATATATATATATAAAACACATATATATGTGTGTTGTGTGTGTGTGTGTATATATATATATATATATATGAGACTACTATATTATTGTATGAAGTTAATTATTTTCTATGGCTTCTCACAGTAGATTTTTATAAGACAATTAAAATAGAAAGTAGGACTTTGTGAATAACACCACCAAAGCAAATATCTTATAATACAAATGAAGAAAATAAACTCTAATTCCATACCTAGAATTTCCTTCAAATACAAAATAGCATATGTAGGTTTAACATTCATGGGTTTTGTCTATTTGGCTTTAGTTCAAATATCAATAACATGTCCCACATAGTCAGAGATTAGGAGCCGGGGGCAGTGGAGGAAAATAAGTGGGCCTAGTCAGCCAACCATGTAACACCAGTTTTGTCTTGTCTGCTGGAGGCCAGGCTCTTATGATTCTATACCTCACCGAAATTAATTAATTAATTGAATGTAATATACAAACACATATGCATATATAGACACACCAGGGTCACTATATACCACACACAAATATATATATAAAGTTTATATATGAAGTTTAAATATATAAATATATTGAAATTCAGTAACTCAATAACTTCATTTTAAAAATAAGAAAACTGAAGTACAAAGAGATTAGCTAGTACAAGATAACATAGGTGCAAATTGGCAGTTGTGATTCAAAATGAAGTCTAACTCTGAGATTATTGCTTAAGCCTTATGCTACCAATGCCTCACGTGACTCAGCAGTGAATTGGATGATTGAGATTCAGAAGCCACCTCTTGTGGCTATAGGTGGTCCTGTAATTACTTCTTGGTTAGGATGGAGAACTCACAGAGGAGATAACCAAAGTGGTTTCTTTAACCAACAATCCTTTTTTATTAGAACCATGGAATTGCACAATAAAAGGAATGAGGGGGCAGTGAAAGAGAAAGGCAAACGGGAAGCATACATTGGAAGTCAATAATAATAAATACTATTTATTAAATGCATTTATGCAGGTACTATGGTAACAATTTTTTATATTGTGATTGATCCCAAAAATGATCACAGTTCCCTACTGTCCCCTCTGTCCTTAACTTTTTGCAATGCGACTTTACAGTTATTCACATTAAAACATAGAATCTATTATCCCAACACCTGAATTTTGGCTGCCCTTGTGACTTGCTTTGACCAATAGTATGTGGCAGAGGCGACATTACGCTACTTCTGAGTTTTGGTTTCAAAAGACTGAGGGCATTTAGTTTTCCTCTGTCTTGAACTTCTGCCATTTCATGAGAAAATGTTGGTGGGAATGCATGGCCCAGTCACCCTCATTGCCATAGCAGGCAGCTAGCCAGCCAGACAAACACCACGGTGCAGCCTCACTGAAGGCATCCATGACTGTCCTAGATCAGCAGAAATGCCCAGATGTTCTACACACTTATGAGTAAAAATAAATAAGTCCCTACATTTTGAGTATTTTTTTATGTAACAGCAAATGATAAATATTATTTCCTAAAATTTCATAACAAACTGTTTGGTAGGTATTATTAACATTTCAGAAGTAACAAAACTCTGTTATAGTAACATAGTAATGGTGGGATCCAGTATTTACTCTACATTTGTATGGCCTTTTGCCAAGGTCTTGTGCTGCTCAGAAGGAAACAAGTTAAGTAATTGACAGTTAATGAAGATCTACATATAAATTTCTCCCTACTTCCAATCCAAATTTTTAAGCTATAAATCAAGACGAGTTTTATGAAGCAAATTCCAGTATCCATGGATTTGGCTTTACTGCAACAGAATCGAGTTTATTTAGTTAACATTATAAAAAGATAGGCCAAAATCCAAGATGGAAGCTTCCTCATTTATTTATTCAACAAACATTTATTAAGTGCCTGCCATATGCTAGGCCCTGTGCTTGGCATTATTAAGAATCTATGATTTCAGAAAGAACTCTAAGCTAAATGATTTAAGCAGAACATGATGAGTTATTTGTAAGGATGCAGACTAATTGGAAGTTTCCTAGTTTAAATGCTATGCTTGTACTGCAGTGAGAATGCTAGGGATCTAAAGGGAAATGCACATACATTTTAGAACAATTTGTCAGGATAATTAAGTGTATTAAGAATGGGACTGGAAACCAAATTTTTTCAACCCACTCTGAAGAGAACACAGTATTAATTTGGTACAACTGGTTTATAACACCAATTCCACTACAGCCATAAACCCAAGTCAAATACTGAAATATTGACCCAGCTTTATATATTGCCAGAGAAAGAATAGGGAATCACACTAAGCACCATCATGCTAGAGCCACCAACTCAAAATGACATTTGCCATTTATTTTTTATGCAGCTCTGCTTTTTCTCCATTACTTCCAGCTCATAAAAACATTGGTTTCTTTCAGAGAGATTCTCTCTGTAATGAATTCTAGGCTTGATCAACTATTGAGAAATAAATTTTCTTTTCTCTCACAGTGTATAATTTTCTCTTTCTAACTCTTGAGAAGGAACAGTTGATAGGAGTTAATGGTATTTGCCTTTAGAAAACAATAAGGTCTAACTCAGAATTGTACAAGATCTGTTTTATTTCCCTATTGAAGGGAAAAGTTCCAACACCTTGTCACTGTCAGGTGTGAGGAGGACTTTTCTCAGGTTAAAAAACAGTTTCTACTGTATTTGAGTTATATTATTGTGAACAAATACATAGTAAGCAATAAGATCTGCTTTCTGATAATCTCAAAAATAATAGCTTACATCCAGGAAAACAAATACTTTCTCTTTATTGAAGTAATGAAAATGCACCCCTTGGTATCATGTCTCTGACTCCGTTTTTCAGGATGTTTTTATCTTCACATATCAAATGTGGCCTTAGAGCCCAAGGAAAGACCGGTTCTTTCCACGTTGAGTTCACAAATATATAGATACCTAGTTATTTAAGAACACTATAAATTCTTAGCATGGTTGCAGTCAAAGCCAAACATTTTAGTGAAGGAAACACATTCCAGAAGTGATGGTCTCCCCGATGGGAATTCTCCATGTACTCACTGCGGTGCAATTAGCACTTGAGTTTCAGAAGAGGCCGTCCCTTTTTGCCTGACTGGACGGTGTGGTTTATTAAAGCTGTTCTTTCTCCACTCTGCTTACATGGTGCACTGTGTTAAAGAGTTAGACCTACTCCCAACTGACTTTTTGTTAACCTCCTTATCCTCAGTCCAGCCCAACAAATCTTTATTGAAGGTCTACCAAGTATTGTTGTGTGCTGTTTTATTATAGTTTACAGATGACCTGGATGAAACTTCACAAGGAGAATGTGATGTCTATTTTGAATTGTGCAGCCATCAGAGCTGATTCTCTCTGTGTGGGCCTTTAATTTGGTTTGACTCGTGAGGTCTCATCAGATAGTGCCTTAGAGAACTTTTTTTTTTTTTTGGTAAAATTTATCATTTATCCATATATGCCAAAGCAAGAAAAATCTAGAGAAAACTTTCCCTTCAGCTTTGTTTCTCTGGTGAAGAGCTTTCAGACATTTGGCTGTACTGTGGTGTCACTTTGATCATCTGGCTGTCAGTTTGTAGAGCGATGTTGATTCTGTCACTGGTATCACTATTCTCCCCGACTATCTCTCACTCTTCCCTCTTGTTCAAACCTCGTATTCACACTGTCATTGCATCCTGTCATTTTCTCTTTTGAACTGCCTTTCAGCGTCTGTCCTCCTTTCCTTTCCCATCACCACTACTGCAGTCTAGGCTTATGATTATCGCAAGGATGCTCAGCCGAGTTTTCTCCCTCCAAGTCTTTACCATCTCTAAACCATCGTTCATAATTATATATCAGTCCAATGTTCATAAAGCTCTACTTCTCTTCCATTATCCCCCACTGAATAGCCTAGAGTCATTCCCTCTTACCATTTTATAAACACATTCTAACTGGTTCATCCTATTCCATTCGAACCAACACACCCACTTGTCCTGATATACCTGGATACTATACAAAGAGGCATAAGCTTATTCCTGCCTCATTGCTCTTTGAATGCTTTTCTTCCAACTCAAAAATTCACTCAGTATCCCCTCTCTTATTGAAATCCTAGTAATATTTTTAGGAACCAACACAAGTTTCATTTCTCTCAACATCTGCTCTAACGGCTTCGGCCCACATTCAGCCCCTCTGCGGTTTTGTGGCCCTCATGAATGCTCTGTAACAGCGCTTATCACTGTGTGCTGTAATTGTCCATTTTCGTGACTGTATCTCACACTCAGTAATGAGCCCTCTGATGATGGAAAAGAGTCTTCTTACTTAATTTTGTAACCCCCTGTACACAGAAATGTTTGACTCAGAGTAGCTTCTCATTGAAAACTTGCTCAAGTATTTAAAACTCTCCCTTTTTAAATGCTTACCTCTAAACAAGAAAAGAAGTTTACCAGCATGCCATGTATCTAAAGATGAATGTACTGATTATAACACAAACCCCAGGATGAAGGAGCTTTCATGAACTCAAGCAATCCTTTTTTATTTGTAACTGTTTTCTTCTCAAGAGCTCCTTAATTATTAGACCTTTGATTCTTTGATAGAATCTAACACAGTTATGGTTACTGAGAATCTGGTGATTTGAATATTCAGGCTTCTAGAGTACAAGATTCTCAATATCTATCACAGCAACTACTGGCTGAGCTAAAACACGGTTCTGAAAGACAGACAACTGACTTTCTGTTTATATATTTCTGTATGGACTTATTAAATCCAAGAAAGCTGTTATGTATTTTATTTTTTAAAACACAATTTCTTGCCCTGGCTGGTGTAGCTCAGTGGATTGAGCGCGGGCTGTGAACCAGGCATCGCAGGTTCGATTCCCAGTCAGGGCACGTGCCTAGGTTGCAGGCCATGTCTTCCAGCAACCACACATTGATGTTTCTCTCTCTCTCTCTCTCTCTCTCTCTCTCTCTCTCTCTCTCTCTCCCCCTCCCTCCCTTCCCTCTCTAAAAATAAATAAATAAAATCTTTAAAAAAAACCACAATTTCTTTAAAAATTATTTATTTATTTTTAGAGAGAGGGGAAGGGAAGGAGAAAGAGAGGGAGAGAGACATCAATGTGTGGTTGCCACTTGTGTGCCCCCAACTGGGAACCTGGCTCACAACCCAAGCATGTGCCCTGACTGGGTATCGAACCAACGACCCGTTTGGTTTGCAGGCTGGCACTCCATGCACTGAGCCACATCAGCCAGGGCTGAATGTTTCATTTTCCTTAGTCCATGTAATGTGCTCATGCTAAAGGCTACCTTCAGAAATGTAGAATCAGTCTTTGGAAATACTTCCTAATTTAACAGGTTAAAATATCTCTGGAACTCCTGGATCCAGAGGATGTTAATGGCACACAATTTTTCTGGCAAATATGATTGGGATCTTCTTAACAACAGAAATTTGACATATAATTATGTTTTTCCATGACACATGGTCTCCTGCACACAGTAAATACTAAGTGAATACTTGCTGAGTGAATGACTGGATTATAACTAACAGCTGAACTTAGTAGTGGCTCAGAAAAGGAAATATCAATATGGAACAAACAAGAGAACTATCCTAGTGGAATGGTATTTTGAACCTTTCCTGACAAACATTCCCTATCCCTGTGTTTTATTGAACACAGCCACTCCCATTAGCTTATATATTGTTTATGGCTGTTTTTGTGTGTGTGCTACAATAAGCAGAATGCAATAGTTGGAACAGAGACTTTATGTCCTGCAAAGCCAAAAATATTAACTCTCAGACCCTTTACACAAAAGCCTTTCTTTTATTTTTAGGGTAGGTTATATTATTTTATTGATTTATAAGAAAATGTTAAGAACATAGATTAAACTTAAAAGTCTGTCTTGTCCATGGCCATTACACTGTAAATAGCACAAAAAAACTAAAATGCTTTTTGTGTCCAAAACTATTATCAAATTCACCAAAGACATCACTTAACATCCTAGACAGATGAAAAAAATTCCAACATACAACTTCACTGTTTGTGTTTGTCTTACTTCTTAATATCAGTGAAAATATTGACTAACACTCACATAGGAGCTGTATCAGAATGCCAAAAACATTACCAGTATACCACTGCCCCCGAACTATTGCTGAGTCTCAGCCCTGACCCCTGCACCAGCCCTGGGGTGGGAGCAACAGAAGTCCAAAGGGGAAGCAGTTTCTGTCCTCAGTGCTACTCACTGTTCAGCCAAAGGGAATGCCTCTTCCCACCCACCTTGTGCCTGTGTAATCGTTTTCTCCAAGGACTACAGGTGGTGCTTCATACCTACCACCAGCAAGAAGGAGACCTTGAAAGTAGGCATAGGAAATTAATTCTGACCTTTCATGCAATTAAGCCACATTTTGTGTTCATAAATATGACTCTTAAGCAATATAAGATCTAGATAATCAAAGAAGTATTGAAGCCAATTCAAAATTTCTAATGAAAACATATTTTGGAAAGAAGCTTTAAACAAGTATTAAAGCAAATAAAATCCCCCAAAATGTTTTTAACTATTGGTCTAGCAAGAGTGTCCAACCTTTCGGCATCACTGGGCCATACCAGAAGAAGAAGAATTGTCTTGGGCCACACACTAAATACATAGGCACTAACAAAAACTGATGATCAAATAAAAGGTTTTAAGTTAATTTACAATTTTGTGTTAGGCTGCATTTATAGCCATCCTGAGCCGCATGCAGCCTATGGGCTACAGGTTGGACACCCCTGCCTAGAGCAATGCCTAACATCCATTAGGTATTCAGTAAATGCCTGCTATATTAATTAATTAAATAATAAACACATGTGTCAGAGATAAAACTCTGTTAGACAATACTTTACCATGCCTTCAGAGATATTTTGTGCATGTTGAAATGTTTAGAGACCCTGAAATAGATGTCCAGCCATTTTCTTAATCTACATGAAACCCATAGTGCTGTGGAAGAGAATTTGAATTTAGCCCCAATTAGCAGTGATTTATATAAACGTTTCTTGATGGCCTGTGTCTTTAAAGAAGATTAGACTAAAGAGAAAGACAAGGTTCCTGAAAGAAAATCACCACTGAGAAAATAAATCTGATAATGTTGGGTAGGCTGCACTGGGAATGACTCGGGCAAAGTAGTTATTCTGGGTAATAAAAGGTTGTGCCTGACATTTTCCTGGCCCTACCACCTAGAGAAGGATTGTGGTACAATATCAATAATAGAACTAGACATTTCACTGTGGCCCCCACTGTGCAATCTCTGGAGACCATGAGATCCCTCTTCTTGAAAAGAGCATGTTAAAGAGAGCTGCTGGCTGGAAAGGAGGGAAATCCTCATGTCTTAGTCAGCTTGGGCTGCTCTAACAGAGGAGCATTCGCTACTTAGCTTATAAACAACTTAAATATATTTCTCACAGTTTTGGAAGGTTGAAGTTCAAAATCAAGGTGCCAGCATGGTCAGATTCTGACAAGAACCCTCTAACTTGCAGGTGGCCATCTTTCTTGTTCTAGTCTCATGTGGGTAAAGAAGAGAGAGAGAGAGAGAGAGAGAGAGAGAGAGAGAGCGAGCGAGCGCGGGGGTGGGAGAGAATGCTCTTTCTTGCCTTTTCCAATAGGGACACTGATCCCATTCATGAAGACTTCATTCTTATGACTTAATTATCTCCCAAAGGCCCCACCTCCTAATACCATCATATTTGGGGTTAGAATTTTAATATATGAATTTTGGGAGAGCACAACTTTTTGAATCATAACACATTAGTTGTTAATCTTTTGTAAGAAATGGGGATATAACTATGAGTCAGACCACAATGGTCAAGAGACCAAAAGAGTGTTTTTAACCTTAGAATCCAAAGCTGAGGTATTTCATTAGCAGCAGCTCTGATTATAGATAAGAACCCCCTGCCAGAAATAATTGGAGTGTAGTATCTCTGAAAAAGGTGAGCTGTCTGCCTCATCAAGTTGATAGGAGCTTGTTGAACTGAGATTTGGAGTATTGCTGGCAATGTAGCAGAGTCTTTCTTACTGGCTGGTGATGCCAGAGATATGCTGGGTTCAATATCTGCTCAACCTCAGAAGACATGATGATTTCAATTTAATTTTTCATAGAAAAGAAACTTACAATATGACAAAAAAAGAACCTTGGGGAATTTACTTCTAATTGATTTCAGTTTGATTTTATATAATAGCCAAATCCAAACAAACTTTGATATCCTCTAAAATCAAGAATCTTTATTTTTTTAATCACAAAATACATTGAAGACTTGTTTCCAACTTAATTTGGATTCAGATTTCAGATAATAGCAATAGACTGTGAGATGACATAGAAGGGTTAAACTATACTTATGCTGCACAATTTCCAAATATAATTGTGTTTCCCTCCTCCTTGTCCATGAATGGAACCTGCCCTGAAACCCAGATGCAGGCCCTCGACCCTCAGGCTTCAGCCTCCTCTCATCACTCAGCTGTCAGCAGTATTTATTGTGCATTGATTGGGAGGAAAACATAAGCCAAACCTCTCTTTTTTTTCCTTGAGGGAGCACAGCTCACACTGCAGGCAATAAATAATGACACAGAATCAGAGCAAACAGCAGCTCCTGCGGAGTGCAGGACAGCAGGTGTACATTGCTAGAAAGTTGGAAACTGAAGAATTTGGTCTCTGATGGCAATAGGCCGAGGTTATTGGGAAATAGGAAGCAGTGTGGACTTGTATCCCACAGACATGACCGACCGACATGCTCATTAGAAGAGTAAAGAGGCAGAATGTAATTGTGGGCAACTGTGTAGATTGCATAGGTGAATGTTAGAAAAAAAATAGAATAAAATAAAAAAGAAAGGAAAGGAAAGGAAACCGGTCCTGTAGCTGGAGAAACATAAAAGGTCAGAAGCCCGTGTAACAACAACAGGGTGTGTTTCTGAAGTGTGTCCTGGGGCACCCACAGTGCAACTTCCCTTTCTCTTTGTCGTGTCCCTCTACTTTGTCTTCTATTCTTACCCTGCTTTCCATGGGAAGGGGGAAAATAGAACTCATTCAGGACTAAAGAAAAATTTGAAACATTGATTGAATACTAACAATAAGCATAGAAATGATTTGAACACAATGGACACACACACACACACACACACACGCACACGCACGCGCACACACACAATCTTGGCCTGAAATTCAGTTTTATTGGAGACTAAGAGAGGTGAAGAATTATGACATAGAGTAATAACAATCAATTACCTACTCCATTTCAATTACTGGAAAATATTTAGTATATATCTTTATAATAGCACTTAATGCACAGTATTGTAATAGTGTAATCCAAAATTTGAATACCCCTCTGGCCTTGAAGCAATTTCTTTTCCTTATCTGATTCTGAGACTTTAGATTTATTAGAACAGAACTGTTGAATTCTTACAGAAATAGTCAGAATTATAATATTTATTTGCTGAACTTTTGATGTGACCTTACATTTGGTTTCGATTTTTATTTTTTTACTTATTTATCCTTGATATGGAATTTGTATTTTTATCTGAGTCTATTTTGATAAAGAGAAAAATCTCTAGGATGTTATGCTTGTATTTTTATAAATGCATGTTTATCTCTTGGTATTGTTACATAACAATTCTAAGAGGAAAGATAGTTTTGGAAAAACAAAACTAAGAATTGTGTGTTGCTTGTTTTTGTCCTCAGATAGTTCAATCTGAAAATTAATGTTTTGGAGAAGAATTTTGTGTTGCCATTTGATCTGTGTTTTCTGAAAAGTAGTAAAAACTATATAAATAAGGGGCTTCAGCAAATCCTGGCACTAGTCATTTCTCTCTCCCTATGTCTGTCTCTTTGTTTCTGTCTGTCTCTGTTGGCATTTACCATGAAACCAAAAACACTGAGTCTCAGGCTGTAGCAGAAAACTCTGTGGCATAAAAAACTGAAGAATGGTTATCTACAGTCAGCCTTTCAGCCGCTCTATTGATCAAACAGAGCTGCATGATAAAATAATTGTTGGTAAGAGATGTAGACCCTTCAATTCACTTGGCAAATGGAAAGCTAGGCATTCTTGTGAGAGTTTTCAGCAGCCTATCAAACTTCACCCATCAAAGATAAAGCTGTGATTGTTTCTATTGCTCAGCAGTAAAGCACTTTATGTATTTCTCAAGCAGAACCCTTCCTTTTTCCTCTCTGCTCCATTTTTTTGAATAGGTAAATAGAAAACAAAAATAAAGACTTCATTATTTTTCTATGTAAGTATTGGGTATTTACTGAGCAGCCAGCCATACCAATCTGAATTTCACCATTAGTCTCCTTAGTGGTTTTTGGAAACCGCTGTCACAGGAGAAAAGCCAAAAGTGAAAACTGTTCGGAGCAAAAGCGTAAGCTTCGAAGTAGTAATGTGCTAACAGCCCTAATAAAACTGAGTTGTTTTCACCTTTCTTCCTAAAGGGATCTTGGCTGTCATTATTAATAAAATGTTATTTATAGACAAACCTCCATTTAGTTTAATGGGTGTTCTTTTTACCTTTGTCATTATCCCTAGGTTTCACTGCTGTATTAAAAAGTACTCCATGAAAAGAGTCATTTTCTTTTTACATTGTAGAAATACCGTTATGTTGGATACTACCTAACCCTGCTTTTATCAATAAACAGAAAATTTTAATAACTCAAAAGTCATTTCCTTTGGGACTATATACTTTTAATACAAATGTGTAACAGACAGCTCTCTTATATGGTTGAAACCAAGACATTACATCTTCCTTTTCAGAGAGAAAATGGGAAGGAAAAATCTTGCTTTTTTTTTTTTTTTTTTACTTCCATGGTCTCACATATAATCTTAAGGAAATAATTATCTACTTATATCTCCTTTTCAAAAATGTATGTCATGCTGATTACAAATTATTCAGATGAAGAGAGGGAAGCCCATTTAAATAGGAAGTGTCAACCTTAAAAATTAAATGGCAGTTACTTGAACAACAGGTGAGTTTATTTGGGCCTAGAAGAGAGATCAGAATTTGGGACATGCAAACCATGTCAAACCACAGGCAAATCTGAAGAGACAAAAAGAAACTCAGCTTTTGTTGGGTTCCAGGAGGAAATCAAAGAGAGTTGCATCGCACAGGAGCCTGTTGGTGGGGAACAAAAGCTTGGGTTTGTGGTGGTTGCTTATTGGTGATGTGCAGAGAGCAGTTGCTACTGCCGAGTGGGCAGGGAAGGAATCTTCCTTCTTGCTGGTGATATAAGATGCCATGAGTGGTAGTGTGCAAGACCTCTCTCTGTGGTTTCCTGCCTCCATTTTGATGAGGTCTCCATTAATTTTTCACAAAAACTGCAGCTGATTTGTAAAACAAAACAAAACAAAGCAAAAAAATAAAAACAAAAAGCCAGAAGCAAAAATAATCTCAAATGTGTAAAACAGATGTTTTCATTAAAAAGGAGAGAGTAGATTTAGTGAATGAAATGACTTGTAGGTAGAATCATGGTTGTTGTGATAGGAAAGGGAAACTGTGTTAGTAACCAGAAATATCATCATGGGAGTGTTAGTGGAGTGGAGATATACGGATACATAAATGGAAATAATACAGGAAGAAAGAGCTTGCTTGATTTTATGTTTTCATCTAATGCCTGAAGGGAAAAGAGATCTAAGAATCTAGAAACAAGGACCAAACAATTTTGGACTGGAACATCAGATGGAAACAGGTGCAGTGGAAACCGGAGGTCATCCATGAGACCTTGTGCTCACACTGGTACAGTAAACAGCTTGACAAAAGCACACCTTCCACCACTCAGCACAGAAGTTTATGCAAATTGAGAATGCCAAGACCTGGGACAACGTTTCAATCTACAAAAGTGCTATAAGTGAAAGAGCGATGAAAGAAAGGAAGGAACATTTTCTGAAATATCCAAAGTTTATGATTAAGTTAAACAATAGCAGTAAAAGGCTTATATCAAGATACTGATGTTAGATTTTCTGATTTGTATAGCTTCTTCAAAACATTTTCACTTTTTTCTCTTCTAATGAATATTCAGCATTTATTATGAGTTTAACATAACGGTAATCATTTTATGAGTATCACCACATTGGATCCCATAGAAGTATTACAATACCCTCAAATTATAAAGAACCTGAAATTTAGAGCAATTGTGTATCTTGCCCAAAATCACGTACTCAGTAAGTGGAAACTAGAATCTGATAGCTGGTCATCTTTATTTTAAAATCTATGATCTTAATTTTTTCTTTATATTCCTTTTCTTTATGAAGAAATGATAAACAGATTAGTAATATTAAACGCAAACCTGCAACATAATCTAGGGGTTGATTTTTGAATCAAGATCGTATTTCTAGGTCTTATGCCATATCTTCTAATTAAAATGTTTTCAAGTGGTATTAAGGTGTGTGCATTTTTTAAAATTTACATAGATGAATTATAAAATACCAAGGGAAAACAAGGATGAATCTACAAATTAGGCTGTTTTCTGGAGGTAATTAAAACATGTGTAAGTTATATGTGGTTTACATATGAAAAGAAACTCAGACTTACTATTCTTCTAGGAAGTGCAAGTTAAAACAATGACATACTATTTTATATCCACTAGAATTGCTAAAATAAAAAGACTGATAATACCAAGTGTTGCCAAAGATGTAGAACAACTAGAATTTCTGGTGGGAGTATAGAATGGTACCACCATTTTGGAGAACTGTTTTGGCAGTTTCTTATAAAATTAAACACATATATCCTATTTGACAAATTCCACACCTAGACATGTACACAAGAAATAAAAACATATGTCCACAAAAGATTTGTACATGAATGTCCATAGGAAACACACTCATACCATCAAAAATTAAAAATAACCCCAATAGCCATAAACAGAAGAATGGATAAACATATTATAGTATATTTATATATTGGAATAATACTCAGCAATAATAAAGAACAAGTGAATAATACATGCAACGAGGACAAATTTTACATACATTTTAGAGACCAAAAGAAACTACATAAGTATATTTGTATGAAGTGCAAGACTCATCAGAACTAGTCCATGGTAACAGAAGTCAGTGATTTCTTCTGCGTGTGGAGGGAGCCAGGGGTAGATAGACTGAAAAGGAGCACGATCAAGTTCTCTGGTAAGATGAAAATATTGTATGTCTTGTTTTAGATGAGGGTTGCACACAAGTATACAGATGTCAAATTTCATTTTTTTAAACTTCAGATGTGTACATGTAAGTTATACTTCAATTTTTTTAATGATGCAGTTTCTATTATCATTCTCTTCCTCCACTTACAAATGAGAAAACTGAGGCTCAGGGGATAAGGTAAGATTTTTGTCTCTCAAGTTATAGGATTTATATCAGAGTTTAGGTCTCCTTAATTCTTTTTATGTTTTAAATTTATATCAAATTTATTTGACAGTGGTTAATAAAATCATATAGGTTTCAGGTATAGAATTCTGTGATATATCACCTGTATATTGCATTGCATGTTCACTGCCCAAAGTCAAGTCTCTTTCCATCACCTTTTACCGCTCTTATCCTCTTCTACCTCCCGCACCTCCCTTTCCCTCTGCTAATCACCACACTGTTGTCTGTGTCTATGAGTTTTTGCTTGTTTGTTTATTTGTTTGTTTTGCTCAATCCCTTTACTTTTTTCACCTCAGTTCTTATTTCAAGTCCTATGCTTTTTCCTTTTGCCAAATGCCCCTGTATAATCATAAGGTTCTACTTTACAGTGTATCTGCATATCTGTAAAAATACACCAGACTGAAATATCTTTTTCAATAATAAAGATGTTAAGATGGGAAAATTGCAAAGACTAAAATATTAAAATTAACTAGTTTTGGTGCATTTTCAAAAAGATGCCTAGACCAACCTTAAAAATCTCTTTGTACAGATGACACTAACCTGAATGTCCAAGAGTAGTCATTTTTTTTCTTTTTTTAGTACCACAATCTGTATTTCTGGAAACAACCAGGGAAGATAAGTGGCTCTTTTTGGGGGTTTACATTTTATGTTAAAGGAGTTTCTCCCACACTGGTAAATTTAATGAATAGAGTGCATTCTGTTTCATCAAATCTGTAGATATTCACAAAAGTCAGCTTCTGTGCACTTCAGTCAGACATGCAGTTATGAAAGTGCCATAAAACCTGTATAATCACCACCTGCATGTAAAAAAATGTCAGCGATAACTTACCAAAATATTTCCAGTGAAAATATGACTTTGACCCAGATGGCAAAATAGGCTGCATTGGCCATAAGTCTGCAGGCAGTAAATGGGCAGGTGGTAAATCTGCTATCATTGCTTGTGTTTTCCCAACACTTTATCTGCACAGACTTTTCCTAAGGAAATAAAAATTCTGGAAATATGGAAGAAGAAACAAAATACTGACTGAAAACTCTGGTGTCAGACTGTACATTTCTTGAAATTTAGGGAACAGATTCTTAGATTTATAGGCTTGAATCTGAGACACTGAAAAGTAGGAAAAAAAGTGTGCAGAGGATGGAGGAGAAAATATACAGAAAGCCTCAAGTTTATTTTCTGTAACTTTTGACAATGATAATTATTTTGGAAATGCAAAGTTTGTTAAGTTCTTTGTACAGAAAAGACAATATTCTTCAAACAATTAAATTTTATTTACCTCCCAATTTTTATTCCCTATCACAACTGTTTTTACCCAAAATGATAGAAAGGAGATAACAAGGTTTTCATGGACATGATGGAATAAACTATACTCAATTTAGGATACTTCGTGATCATATTATTCAGATTTGGGGATAAGATTATATCCTATTGAGTGGTAATTTGTTTTTGTTTTTTGAGGAGAGAATGGATGTACCCACTACCAATCATCTTGTAAAGTAGTGTTTAACCTGGGATAAGAAAATTATATGGAGTCTGGACTTTGGAAGGAAGCATCTTCATTCTTGGGATATTGAGCCTGAATCTGAAGCACCTGTTTCAATAGTCAAGGAGAGCTGGCATGTCTACATAGACTTAGATTAAGATCTAGAGATTCCACTCCTTGATTCCTGGACCTGTGTGTCCTTCCTGTCGGTGCCCCAGCAAAAATAATGGTCTTTGTTTCAATGCATATTCTGGGTCCTTAAGGATGGCACCCCCTCCTTGCAGAATAGGGCTGGCCCTTGGCACTTCAGCTGTGACTTCAGCAGGCTCTTCCAGCACATCCCAAGGTCAGCAGTCTGGTTGAAATATGTGGTACAACCAGTTGATCTCATGGTCATGGATCTACTCATGTACCTCCTTTACTAAAAAGGGGGACTCTTTTATGTTCCAGGGGAATATGTTATGATTACCTTACTGGAGCTTCCCACAATTTCCATGTGGTGTTCTTCCTCACCACTAATGGCTTCAACCCCATAGGATCCACCATATTGTGTGACCCAAGTAGTGGGACTGGTGCACCTTAGTCTGGACCTGCTGTAGAGCCCTTTTGTGTGCTGGGCTTTACTCAGATTTTTGTCTTATTATTTGTGTGTCAACCAGTACATTTCTAGGTATGGCATGAATACATTTCATTTTAAAACCAGAAAAGACCCACTATAAATTATGCTTCCTATTTTCTGTTACTTGGGACAAGATGCAATTGTTTGTCCATTGCTTAGAGCCCTTTAAATTGTTCTGGACTTGGAGGGCCCCTTCATTTACACGGGATTGCTCTCACCCTCTGAAGTACATCTGTTCTACCAAGGTGTCCAGAATGCCAGCTACCTCTTGCTCATCTGGCATAATCAATATAGTATCATTGATGTAATGGATTAATGTGAAGTATTATGAGTTGTCCAGATGGTCCAGATCTTTTCAGACTATATTATGACAGAGGGTGGACAAATTAACATAGCTGTGAGTGAAATTGTAAATTAATATTGTTGTTCAATCCAGGTGAATGTGAACTATTTCTAAATGTCTCTTTTGATTGAAATAGAAAAGAATACATATTCCAGAATATTGGCTTCATCCCAAGTGCCTGAGGCCATATTAATATGGTCTAGCAAATATTGCACATCTGGCATGGCAGCTGCAAAGGGATTATTACTGGGTTAAGCTTGCAGTTATCTTTTAGGATCCATCTCGCTTCTCTTGTGTTCAGAATAGTGAATTCAATAATGACGTTATAAGAGCAAATACCCTTGAATACTTTAGATTCATAAAAGCAGAAATAACTTCCATCCTTTGCCCCCATGCTCAGGGTTCAAAATTTTTTTTGATGTCCTATTGACTACTGAGTGAAAGAAACAGTTGCAGAGACTTTCACTTGACCTTACCCATTATTATAGCTATTACCCAAGTGGCTAAAGACTACTAAGTGCCATTCTTGATTATACATTCAAGGACCAGAGAAATGATCAGTAGTGGATATACTGTTACTGGATATACATAGGCATTGGCCGTGACTCTATTTATTCACTAATCATCTGACCCATATGTGTACTCACTGTAACAGAAACAGCAGTGTGATGGTTTCTGCATATCATCATCAACCCAGACCCTGTGTGCAACAGTTGTCAAAATACTAATATCTAAGTGTTTGCTTTCCCCAAGCAAATGGCCACAGTCTTTTGGGAGAAGGATTGGAGTCACCATTACCATGTATGCTTACCATACAATAGTGAGGACCTTTCACCTGAGACCCTGTCATTTCTTCAGTGAATGGATCTTCTGTTTGAAAAGTACCTCAGTTTAGAAAACTGGGCAGAAGATAATGAATTTTTAGCAGGATGGCTGCCCTCATCCTTCTGGTCATCTAATTTTGAGTTCCTTTCCTGGTACAAGCTGAGTAGTTCTCCTATTGGACTATTTTGCTCCTAAAGATGCCTTGTTCTAGTAACATCTCCATGACCACCTATGAGTCAGGCTTCCTTGGCTCTTACCCTATTTCATTCACTAGAAAAATGTAACCCCCTTCAATAATGGTAGTTGAGCATTGTCACTTAGTCTCTATTGTTTTTTGGCTCTGTTATCTGCACTGATATTATTGAGTAAAGATTTGTAATATTTTTCTCCTTCAGTCCTGTCCATACAGCTACCAATGAACTTTTACTGATGCTGGTGCCATCCCTGTAGCTCACTCCTCACAGCCTTTGCAAACATATGCCCTCTGGCCTTGATGTGGAGCACAATCACCTACTGAGCCTTCCAGCTGTACAGTGAATATACAGTGAATATTTATTTCAGCATTTGCCTAGCCTTATATATTCTTCTTCCAGAGCCTGTTATGACAGTTCTGGCATTTCAACCTTACTAAGTGGTTTCTAGGAGTCATCTTAGTAGGGGTTCACAACATGTTCTGAGGAGGAGGCTTGCTAGTTAAATCCTGAACCTTGGGAAGACACACCCAAGTCAATAAACCTTTCACTGTCCAATTCTATATTGCAGATCCTTGAATAGCCACCCTTGGAATCCAATCTCACATGTGTTTGCCCAGCCCCAGTCAGAACATGTTGTCTGGGTCTGGCGGCTCCTTTGGGTACAGATCACTTAACTCTACCTGGGTTATTCTCTGACATGGTCATAGTTCTAGGCCTAGTGCCATGAAAAAGAAGGACTGGTCCTGAGGTAGGTATATACTGCCTTGGATGAGACAGGACTTTAAACTACCTTTCAACAGGGCTGGCAACAGGTATAAGCTCTCAATACAGTGCGTAGGCCCTATCACAAGCTCACAGAACTCAGAGAATATAAGAAGTGATAATTTTTAAAGACATATACCCAGTTGTCTTCATCCTCACCTTGGCCTTAGTTGGTGTATAAAGTTCTTTCATGTTTGCGCAATCTGACTATTAAATCCAGAATTGGGCCCTCAGCTTTCTTCAGCCTCTCACTAGGGACAATTCTAGCTTCTTTGTATAAAATCAGGAAGCCCACTGGATTCTAAATCTAGCTTTTAACTGCATTTTTTTTCCTATAGAACAGTATTGTTCAATTGAATATAACACAATTCACATATATACTTTAAACTATTTCTAGTAGCCACATTTCTTCTAAATCTTTTATTTTATTATTTTTAATTTAATTCATCTTTTGTTTTTCAAATACAGTTCACATACAATATTATTTTAATTTAAGGTGTACACCTCAGTGATTAGACATATACAACTTCTTAAGCGGTCATTCCAATTAATCTTGTATTCATCTGATCCCGTACATAGTTATTACAATATTATTGACTATTTTTTCTATGCTATACTTTACATCCCCATGACTATTCTGTGACAACCAATTTGTACTGCTTAACCCGTTCACCTTTTTCACCAACCTCACCAATTTCCTCCCATCTAAAAAAATAAAATAAAATAAAATATGAAATTGTAATATATTTTATTTAATTCAATAGAGAGTTGGGCAAAGTGGGTTTACAGTTGTTCATATGGAAAGACGTGCAGGTTATGATTATTACAATAACTTTGTTAACTCAAAAGTGTAAACTCATGTACTTACAACTATAAACCTACTTTGCCAACCCTTGTATAACTAAAATAGTATTTCAACATGTAATCAGCATGAAAAATTGATAAGGTGGGTCTCATAATCTGATGTGTTTTTTACACATATAGTGCATTCTCAGTTTGGACCAGCCAGATTTCAAGTACATACTAGCCACAAATGCTAGTAACTACTGGGTTAGGCTGTGTGGTAATAAAGCACCTGTGTTGCTTAGCAACAGCCAAGTAATCCTGTTATTTGTATAAAGAGTATTTTCTCCATTGATTTAAACAACAGCAGTGTCATCACCTGCCAATATATGTCCATCTATCAATATATCCTCATGATCCCCAAATTACCAAAGTTGAAAGTTTTAGTTGGATGGCCATGTTATCCAAGGTACCGTCTGCGTTTCTCCTTCTAGTGATGGGTTGCCATCGCTGCCTAAGGGCTTATGGTCCAGCTCCTACCACCAAAACCAACTGTACAGCCTACCTTCTCATATCCCTCCTGGTACAAATTGTCACAGGTTGTATTGTCTGAAAGCAGATACTGATTTAGCGCTCTAAGGTGTTTACTAGGGAACAACACTAGTGAATGAAGGAGGAAAGAAGCAGGACTTGGTAGAGGGCAATGTCAAACTGCAATAAATATCTAGAATATATTGGGTTGGCTAAAAGGTCCTCTTAGTTTCTTCCATAAAATAAAACACGTTTCATTTTCAACAATAACTTTACTGATTTGGATATTTTCAGTATATTAGTTACCCCCTGTGTGGTATAATGTTGATTGTTTGTAATTAATGTCTCTATTTGATTGTTATCAACTTCAACTGTTCTATTCAACCACAGAGAATCATCCAACAAGAAATCTCCAGCATGAAACTTCTCAAACCACTTTTGACACATTCGATCAGCTGCAGCACCTTCTCCATACACTGCACAAATCCTTTTTGCATTTCAGTTGTGTGTTTACCTTTCTTGGAATAGTAAAACATAATATGACAAAAACATTGCATGTTTTCTTCCATATTCAATATTGAAATGGCTACATAAAAATTTACCAATATAGATAATTTTTAATACATGCTGATAAGCCAACTGTTTGTAATATAATTTAACACGTGTTTAATATGAAGTTAAAGACAACTAAGTGCTACTAGAGCCATCTTATGGAAAAAAACAAATGAACATTTTGGCCAACCCAGTATTAGGCCAACTTGGGGTGGGGAGTTTTAGAGCTAAAATGACCACCAGAATTATCCCATGTCAGTGAAAGGGCTGAGATCTTGTAGTCCTGCCTCGCCCAGCCATTTTTTCAGCCATTTAGAACAGGCATGTCTCTGAAGCTAATGCCAGCCATGAAAAAGTTGACAGCTGAGGCAGCTGCTCACCACAGCCCCCTGACTGCTGCCCCGCAGGTCCTTTCTCAGAGAGGAATGATGCAGCATACTCCATGTCTGCACGGAGGCCATTGATAACCTTGCGTTGTAGAGTCTCTGCTAGAGCGGTAGAAGCAACATGTAATTGGAGAGATTTAAGGAGAGAATGCAACTATAGATACTTGGAAAGTTGGTTGAAAGTAAAGGCAAGTAAAAGAATGGACACTACATGGAGGAGGTCAAGATGATTTTTGTTGTTTTCTAAATAAAATATAACAAAAGATGAGTCTAAAAAGTAAGAAATGATACCATTGATTTAAAAAGGGGTAACTTGAAAAGGAAAGCTTTTAAAAGGAGCCATAATGGATGCAAAACAGGTACAATTTGAAGAGCTGGCCTTTGATAGAGTCCAGAATATTTTATCCATAGTAATAGTCAACAAAGGAGAGTGTGAATACATATACAGATTACATGATAGACTTGGGGGTAAGAAGACAAGAGATTTCTTACAAGTTTTCCACTAAAGGCATGTAATTGTGGAGGAGGGTTGAAAAGGAAGGGGAATTGTAGGAGATTTGAAGCAAGAGATGCTATGAATTGTTGAGTACTGGAAAGTCAGCATGCTATGAAAGTGATTTGGATTGTACATATTTAGTTCTCATTTGAGTTTTGTGGTCATAAATTTGAATTCAGAATAAACAGCAAGTATCTAGGCAAACACTTTGATTTAACTGGTTTTTCTGAGTTTTCTAGATGAGTGTTTTAAGGGATAATTTGGATGAGAAAATTAGGGTGTTTGAAAAGAACTGATCTTGTTGATGCACTTTGAAATTCAATTTTAGTAAAAAGAAAATTAAGGACATAAGGGTGCTGTTGACTGATCGTGGAATATAGGCCAAATTCCAAGTAGAAGGAATAGGTTAAACCTTTTATAACCTCTAAGTATGATCTAGTTTATCAGGGATCATTGGCCTACTTAAATGGAAAGAGAAACTGATAGATAGAAAAAGAAGAGGATCCAGTGTTGATAACAGATTTTATCAGTAGCACAATGGGCTGAAGAATTGTTTCCTTTCTACATGCAAAAAGCAGAAACACTGACTAGAATCTTCAGATTTAGAGTATCTGCAGGCAATGTGATATAGTAAAAGAACATTAGATAGCGACTCACATGACCTGGATTTGAATCTTGGCTCTATTATTTTATTCATTCACTCATTCATTCAACAAATATTAATTTAATAAATACTAAGTGTCAGACACTTTTCAAAAGGCTGAGAAACAACAATAAACAAATTGAAAAGTTCAGCTTCCAAAGACACTCTAGTAGCAAGGTAGAGAGGGACAAAGACGATAGATAGATGATACATAGATAGACAGATAGATTAGATAGATAGATAGATAGGTAGATAGATAGATGATAGATAGATAGATATTATAGATAGATGCATACATAAATAATATCATTTCAGATTTTAAGTTCTGTAAAAAAATAAAATGAAGTAATGCACAGTCACTCTCTTGGGCTGAGAGATACAGCTGCTGTTTGATGAGGTGGTCCGGCAAGGCCTCTCCAAGGAGTTGACATTGGTGCTCAGATCTGAATGACAGGAAGGACCACTTACACAAAAAAATATTCCAGTCAGAGGGGAAATTAGCTAGCTCTGTCATCTGAGATAAGGAACTTAAATTTTCTGAGCTTTAATTCCTACATTAATAAATGGCAATAATATTCTCTTAGAGGTTGCTATAAAAATAAATAATATATTGCACAGTACCTGGGAGATAGTAAGTAATTATTAAAATGGGATTTGCCTTCAGTATTTCTTCACAATGATAGTACAGTTTCCTGAAAGATTGAAGGGTAACTATAGCCTAATTTTTGTGCTGATTCCTTGTTCACAAATGGAGTTCCCATAAAGGTGTTTCACAGAGCCTACAGCAGAATATTTTGCTATTGTAGCTCTTGCTAAAAGCCACTAGAATGTTAATGGAAGTTTTTCTCAATATTTAGACCTAGCAATGCCCCTTTTATGGCAAAGCATGTTTGAGAAATACATACCTTCATAAACAAGGGTTAACAAATTTTATGTCTTATACAATATTGCTATTTCAGTAAACTCATTAAAAAACTTTCAGTGCATTTCAATATTGCATTTTCAATTCAGTTTTAATACTGTTCCAATTCTATCCATGAGGGTGATTAGATTACCTGACTGGAAAATTGCAAAATTAACTATAAGGTGTGTGGTGCAAATATATACTAGACATTCTGGATGGAAAGCATACCATGCTGTTAATTCCATTCTCTCTGTAGAAGAAACACTGTGATTTAAAAATTATCATTATAATATTATTTGAAGTGACTTTGTTTAAATTTAAAATGAATAGAGAAGCCATCATTAGGTTCTAGAACACAAAGGAAAGCTGAACCTCAGTGTAGAAGCCTTTTTCCTTCCCCGAAACTGCTCTTCTCTCTGCCATTGCCGGTGGAGTCCGAGTTCTAATAACTGTTAAAAGTGCAGATTGCTAGTCTGAGTAAATGAAAATGTATTATTTCCTCTAACGTAAAGCAGCTCATGGCTCATAATCAACTTCATTTGGATCAACCATCACAGTTCACTGACGCTAAAACTTTCTGTAAAATCTTTCTACGGAGAATTACTACTGTTTGTCTGAGGTGGTTTTAATGCTCCTTTATATGAAAACGTATTTCCTTCATTATTTAATGTTTTCCCTTGACTTGCTCAAAGAAATTCTTTCTAAAGTACAAATGTTTCAGGATCACAAGAAAAAAAAATTTAAGTAGTCATGTTACATTTTTGTAACACAAGTCACACTGGAGACTTTCAGAGTATTGAATATCTACATACACACTTCTCAGGGCCAAATTGGATATATCAGCTTCCTGTTGGCAGAACACTATATGCCGTTTATAACAATGATACTACTATAAACTCATAGAATAGTTAATAGAATAATTATTTATGTTTATCCATTATTGCTATGAATAGCTTTGATAAAAAGAATATTTTTTTAGATTTTGGATGTTTAATTAGTATTTTTTGTTATCTGGAACCATTACATTAGAAAGGACTTGGAAAGCATACTTCATTTATCTTCATAGTCTTAAGGCCTACAACAGAGCCTACAACATGATGCACAAGAAATAGTTTGTGAATGAATGAATGAATGACTATGGCAACTTAGTTTACTGTGGCTGCACCATGTGGATGACATTTAAATCACTCTTTGAAAAGTGAGGTAAATGAGATAGCTAGCTGAATATCCATGGAAATAAATTCCTAGAGACAAAACCAACACCTATTATATCTGTTTATTTAGCTGCCTTGTGTAATTGTGATGGGAACGGTGTGATGATACAGGTTAATCAAAATCTCAGAAAAGCACAACTTTCCAAAAGGGCACATATGCTTCTACAACACCAATAAATTGGACACAAACACTGAATGGAGGCATTGCCATTTTTCTTTCCCATGCAGCCATCACTTATCCTGTCAGTCCCCCTGCTGCTGCTGCTTTTGAGCACATGGAGATAGATGCAATAAGCAATAGGCGGAGATCTTTAAAGGGATGCTTTTCAATCACAACACTGTTAAAGATCTAATCATGGAAATGGAAAAAAAACAAACAAAAAAAACAAAAAACAAAGACATATACACATTCTCATTAAGTTTTGCTAGCCAGTGACCAGTTGCCATATATGGAAAACAAACTACACACAGGTATATATTGTCATTGTCATTTGTATTTGCTTTGAGCCAATTTGGTGTGCATTGATTTAAAAGCTTTAGATAATTTACCTTCGGGGAGAAAAATCACATTTCCTTTTTGGGTGTTTACCACTCTGTGAAATAGCTCTCATTTCTTCCTATTGTTCTCTCCTTTTTCTAAAATAGCTTTATGTAACTGGGAGTTAGGGAATGTAATTATGTATGCAAAAGATCCTGTTCATTTTTACTTTAATGCTTTATGAACTAGTATGGCCTTGGATTCAGAGCAGATAAAGTACATTCTCTTGTTTATGCCAAAATCGTGTCATTGTGGTTTTGATTTACACTTCTGTAATAGCTAGTGAGGTTGAGCATTTTTTCATATGTCTGTAGGAGATTTGTATGTCTTTTAGGGAGAAATGTTTGTTTAGGTCTTCTGTCCAGTTTTTTAATTGGATTGTTTGTTTAGTGTTGAGTTCTATGAGTTCTTTTTTTTTTAATTGTTTTATTGTTGACACTATTACAGATGTCTCCCATTTTCCTTGCCCTTTGCTGCCTTCCACTCAGCCCCTAACCATCCCTAATCACCCTGCCTTCACCACATTGCTGTTGTGTCCATGGCTATGCATACATGCACACAGGTTTTTTGGACATTAACTCCTTGTCAGAACTGTTGTTTGCAAATATCTTCTCCCATTCAGTTCATTGCCTTTTGTTTTGTTGGTCGTATCTTTTGCTGTGCAGCTTTCAGTTTGGTCTAGTCCCATTCATTTATTTTTGCCTTTACTTCCCTTGCCTTTGGAGTCAAATTCATAAAATCCTCTCTACAACCAAGGTCCATGAATTTATTTCCTATGTTTGATTCTATGTAATTAATTGTTTCAGGTGTCATAGTTAGGTCTTTGGTCAATTTTAAGTTAATTTTTGTGCATGGGGGAAAACAGTAGTCTAGTTTCACTCTTTTGCATGTGGCTTTCCAATTTTCCCAGTACCATTTATTGGTATCCAACCCTGTAATATAAAAAAATAGAGACATTTATTAAAGAAGATACAAGATACAAGAAACACTGTGCATATGACAATGACACCTCAGTCTCCTTCCAAGTAGGTACCTTGGAACCTCATACAGTTCCAATCACCATCAGCTGCCCCAATCATATTTTCCTAAATCTCACTGACAGTCTGAAATCTCTTCCTTTTCAAGGGTGATTTTAGTTTTGGGGAAAGCCAGATGTCACAGAGCACCAAATCTGGGCTGTAGAGAGACTGAGCCACCTGAGTGATTTGATGTTTTGTCAAGAAACTGCACAAGACATGATCCATGAATCGGCACATTGTTATGATGAAGCTGCCTGTCACCAGTTGCCCCATAGCTGCAGCCTTCTGAATCATCTGAATAGTTTCTGGAGAGGAATGATCACACTAAATGCAACATTGGATGCAAATTCATTGCTCTACAGGCTCAGTCATTTTTAATTCAATAGCCACACAATACACATGCTCACTTAATGTGGTCTACCCACCTCCAGCTAGTACAGTGAAGTTGCCATTGTTCATTCATGCACATTCCAGTCCACTCTCTTTAGCTGCCAGGTTACCTTGATGTCATGCAAACCATTCTTGTTATATTAACAATGGTTGGGTATTTTCTGTATATACCTCATATACCTCACCAAAGAAGATAGACAGATGAGAAATAAGCATATAAAAAGATCCTCCAAATCATGTCATCAGGGACATACAAATTGAAACAACAGTGAAATACTACTGCACTCTTTAAAAATAGTCAAAAGCTAGAACACTGACAACACCAAATGCTGGAGAGAATATGGACCATATAGGAACTCTTCATACATTGCCAGTGGGAATGCAGAATGGCACATCCACTTTGGAAGGAAGACTTGTTTTCAAAAGTAAATTTACTCTTATGACATGATCCAGCCATTGTAATCCTTGGTATTTATCCTCCCCTCGCACACACAAAAAAAGTTGAAAACTTATGTCTACACATACATAAACAAAAATGCATTCAAATGTTTATTATGGCTTTATTCATAATTGCCCAAACATTGAAGCAACCAAGCTCTTCTTTAATAGGCAAATGGGTGAATTAACTGTGGGACTTCTACATGATAGAGTACTATTTGGTGTTAAAAATAGATGAGTTATCAAGCCATAAAAATAAATAGAGTAACCTCAAATAAATGTTACTAAGTGAAGGAAGCAAATCTGTAAAGGCTGCATACTCTATGATCCTACCTATGTGACATTCTGAAAAAGGCAAAAATATGAAGATAGTATGAAGATACTATCATAAGTGTTTGCCAAGGGATAGATATAGAAAAGTGGGATGAATAGGCAGAGCAAAGAGAACTTTTAGGGCAGAGAGAATACTCTGCATGATATTGTCATGATGAATACATGGTTTTATACATTTTTCCAAACCCATAGAATGCACAAGATTAAGAGTGAACCATAAATAGCTATGGACTTTGGGTGATTATGATGTATGAGTGTTAGATTCATCATTTTTTACAGATGTATCACTCTAGGGGAAACTATTGATACTGAGGGAGGCTGTGCACATGTGGGGGCAGGGAATATGGGGGCAATCTTTGTACTGTCCCTTCACTGTTGCTGTGACCCTAAAACTGCTCTAAAAATAAAGTCTTAATAAAAATTATAGTTGATCTTAAACAATTTTAAGCATAGTATATATTCAATAGGAAGAGCACCAATTGGGAAAGAATTACACAGTATGAAAGTGATACTACCTATGAAATTACTTAAAATACATAAAAATAGCTTGTAAAGTATTATGGTTACATATATAATAAAAATATTAAAACAAATTTCAAAAAAATAAAAAAAAGGTAGATTAAAAGGGTCATCATTTCATGTTGTTGTAAACCTGGAAATGAGATGTGATGATTGAATGAAGAAAAAGCTTGGTAAAGTAAATGCTATACAGGTATTAGTTGTCAGTACTAATAAAAACAGAATCACAAAGATTAACTGTTATTGCTAATAACATGAAATTCATATCAAAGGAACTGAAATCATCCATCACTTTTCCTGGATTCTCTTCCTGTTTTCTTTGTTTTATAACTACGTGCTTATTGCTTCTGCATATGACTTATTCATTCCTTGCTTCCTCCACTTTCTTTTGCATGTTTCCTCTTTTTCCCATCCCATTATGTTTGTGATCTACAGCACTTACACAAGTAAACTACCCCATAGTTTTAATACAGAATTTCTATACATTAAACATTAAATGTACTTGACTCAACTGGATAATTGATGTAGTGATAAAACCAAACTATTTAAAACTAACAAACAAAAATAATATGAACAAAAGTACTACAACATCAGTGAAAAACATTACTTTTCTGTTAGCTTCATTTTCAGGAAGGAAATGATGTTTGATGCATGGCACCAAATATAAAGCCGATGGATTGAGGCAAAGGAAACATTAAAAAGATATACTTTCCCAGAACTGTTTGGAAACTGAAAGTTCATATCCTTCAGGAAGGGAGCGATGTTTCGTTTAATGCTATGCTGTGAAAGAAAGAACAGCTATAATTTGGACCAGACCAGCCTTTTGGGATCACTTCAAAAGTCTCAGTCAGTCCCAAAGAAACAGTGCATTTCTGTGTGCACACATAGGTCTAGGATAAGCCAACTTTTGGTCATGAAACTCTAGCTTTTGCAGTGATGCTGATGCTAAACTTGCTCTCCTGACTGCATAGCAACACACTTCTAAATTCTAATTGCTAAACATTCGGTTAGCCTGAGTTTCCATCCCATACCCTGCTGCTGGCCACCGCAGACAGTATCACGATTTTCCTTCCAAGTAAGTGGATGCCATCTCCGTGTGCTCTCTCACCCCGTCTCAAGAGGCATTTCCGCGCCTGGGCCATGTTTCAGATGGTGCTTAGTGAGTCTATTATGTACACATCTCCTTGCTTGCAGGTGCTTTTGAGAAAGATATTCTGCCAGTGTATAGCATTATCATCAAATACATTTTCCCCTTGATTTTGGAAGCAATGATAAAGTTATTTTCCTTTTCAACCCATTCAGAAATAATGTTGATTGTGTGCTTTTTCATCATGTTTGAATAATCTAGAAAATGGAGTGAGATTAAGAGCCAGAGGAGAGGTTCAAACAATCTGGTTGTAGCAAAACCTGTGGTGATGAAGTTGCTTGTTTTAATAAAATGAAGAATGGCACATAATTAGTTGAAAGAATTTTTTACAATAAATTCCAGGGTAAACAATGTTTTGTTAATTGTATCCATTAGCAGTTTGTAAATACCTATTATGCACAAGGCACTGTTCTTCCTTGTTTAAGGAAATGAAGTTTGACGCGTGGCACCAAATATAAAGCCGATGGATTGAGGCAAAGGAAACATTAAAAAGATATACTTTCCCAGAACTGTTTGGAAACTGAAAGTTCATATCCTTCAGGAAGGGAGCGATGTTTCGTTTAATGCTATGCTGTGAAAGAAAGAACAGCTATAATTTGGACCAGACCAGCCTTTTGGGATCACTTCAAAAGTCTCAGTCAGTCCCAAAGAAACAGTGCATCTTTCCCAACAATCTCCTAGCGAGACAGGAGCCAGGCAAGTACAGAGACAACGCAAGGGAGGAAGTAAATTTCTCAGTACCAAATAATGGGGTAACAATTGTGTTCTGGAAGAGCTGAGGAGCACTTGTGCCTGGAGTGCTAGGGAACACTTTTTAAAGGCTGTACGTTTTCATAGGGTCCTGACATATAGTATTAGGGTTGAAAGGTAGGGGCCATGGGTTAGTAATTTTTACAAAGACACTTATATCATGAAAGCTTATTAAATATTTGTCAGATGGTGGAAGACATTATTTGTATCACTAAAGACGAAAGGAGACTTCGAACAAGCCAGCATTATTTGCAGAAAGACAGATGGGAACACTGAAAGAGAAAAGAAAATCTTGGATCATTTATTAAGTTGTCTTTATTTACTCTTAATTGCATGCTCTGTGTGTAGACTCCTCTTCTATGATTGGTCCTGCTACATAAACTTTGTCATAAATTTTCCACTTATACTCATCATCTTTATGGAATATTTTTAGAAAAAAATAAACAGCTTTTTTTTTTGTTTAATCTGAATTGCTATAGTATCAATATAGAATTTGCTCAAGTATAAAATCTCTATGCTTTTTCTCATTAGGTATCATCTCTTGTCATTATATACACACAGAGTCCAACACAAATAACACCCTGTTTTTTATTATAAAATCATAAGCATGTAATTTGGTAACATAGCAATATCACACTCAAGCACACCATGTGTCATTTTAGGTGAAATGTTCAAATTGCTGAGCATCTCATGCAAGACATTCACATACCCTACCAACTGCACTCAATGGCGTTATTTTGGCCGGACCCCATATGTCTATTTTTAACATTGGCTGCTCCAGGACTGATGTTAAGTCACACAAACAACTGGAATCGCCCCCTTTCACACACAGGTGCTTCTCTTCATATAAAGCAAACAGAGCACAGCTGAGTAGGAGCAAGAGCCACAGAGAAGCCAGGCCCCTGAAGTTGTGACTGTCTTTTTGATATTGTCACTGACTCCAACCCTTTTAGAGGGTAGAATCAAGCTCCGTGAAACAGAGAGAGTCCACAGTCAGGCCAAAGGTAAGCAACAGCTGGAAAAATACAGAAATAGTCAAAAAGACAGTTTCATGAATGACAAGCCATCTTAAATGAGAAATAAAAGATGCAAAGGATAAATACAAAAAGAAAGTAACTCCTACTAAAGAACAAGATAAATATTATAAAAAGGTAAGGTGACAAAGCTAAGATACTAGGTAGATCATAGATAATAAAATAAAGTGCAATAAAGTGGTAAGATATATAATCTAACTTGATAGCATATTCGCTGTGTGCCAGACACTCTTCTAGGCACTTCTGCATATTAAATAATTCCATCTTCACAGTACTTATGTGTTATTTCCATTACAATTATGTGGGCCCTGGGGAAAGTTCATTATCTTGCTCTTATCACTTAGCTATTAACTGGAAATCCAGAATGCTATTTGAGCAATTCTGACTCAATCCTGATTTTGACTCCAAGACTACACAGTAGAAAAAAACCCCACATATTAGAGATTTATAAAGCAAACTCTGGAGAGAAGCATATTACATAGAGAAACCTTGAAAGCTCACAGGGCTAGGGAAGAGTCTTGTTACCCTGCCTTTATAATCTTCTTTGACCTGTTCTGTGAGTGTACCCATAAATGCATTCATGACAGAGATGTAGGAATACTTTATGTAAGTAGCTTAATCTACTATAGTAAGACATTTACTACTCTGCATTATTAAACCTATATATTTACTTGTCTGCCTTACCAGACTGTGGGCCTCTTGAGGGTAGGGAAAAAGACCTTGTATTGATTTGTGTTCTTAATCATTGGGAGAATGTCTTATATACTGTGTATGTGCAAAAATCTAAGTTTGCCCCTCTTCTCATCCCTGCTCCTTATTCCACAGCTCATCATTTATACACTCATATTCCACTTTCAAAATAATTTCCTTCGTTCTACCTGCACTTCCCTGGCCCTTGTTCACTGCCCCGCCTTCTTCCTTGTTAACAGAGATGTCCTTCTGTTCTCACACATGCCTTAGCCCTCCACTGTGCACAGAGCCCACTCCTTTCACCCACTCAAGGAATTCATTATGTTAACTCTCCTGCTGTCTCCTACATCACCAGTGTTTCACCTTTATTTGGTCATTCACATAACAGTTGTTGTAATTTCTGCAAATTCAAAAACAAAGAAAGAGACAGAAAAACAACATAAAAACTCTTGGGCACTCTTCTCCACCCAAATATTGCATCATTTTTACAGTGAAACTCTTTAAAATAGTGTCTGTACTCACACTCCCAATTGTCCTAATATTCTTCTCTCTTAAGTTCATTTTAATTAAACTTCTAGCACCACCACTCCTTTATATTACCTTCTCTCTTATCACTCCACCATGATACAGTCATTTCATCCTGTGACCAGTCCTCAGTCTTCATTCCACTTGATCTATTACCCACCATTTGATATAGTTGATCATTTCTTTTCTCCTCCAACCACTTTCTTCATTTTGCTTCCTGGATACCACACTTTTCTGGTCTTCTTTTTCAGTGGCATAGCCTCCCAGTCGGCTCCCCTAGTCCTTCCAGCCTCACTGGCCTTCTGGTGTTAGAGAACCTCAGGAATGAATCTTTGGACCTCTTCTTTATCTACATTACTCCTGTAGTGATCGCGTAAAATTTCACGGTTTGACATACCATATCAATAGCAGGCAGCTGTTCCTGGAATTATAGACATAGGTCTTTTGCTGAATTATAGAAACAAATATACAACTGCCTGCTCAACATGTCTACTTGGATATCTAACATACCCTTCAACCATAACGTGTTTAACAAGAATTCTTGTTATTCTCACTTAAATATTCTACGTCATCATTCGTCCTTATCTCAGTTAATGACAGCTGGTGCTTCTAATGAGCTCCACCAAATTCCTTGAAGTCATGCTTAGATTCTTCCTTTTTCTCACACTTTACATCCAATGTTGGCAAAACTTTTTTGTGTTGTCTTTAGGACTTCCTAACTGTTTATCCTGTTGCCATTCATGTCCTTTTCTATCAATTCTCAATGGAGATGCCACAGTAATTTTAATAAAATAAACCATATTTCTATTTTGCTGAAGATGTTCCAATAGTTTTCATCTTTTGTGGACTGCATTGCTTTGTAGAGGATAGCTATACAGAAAGCTTCTATCATCTCAGAAAATACATATGTCATCATGAATGAAGGCTATTAGAAATATGAACAGAAGCAGCCCAAGTGTCCATCAGTAGATGAGTGGATAAAATAATTATGGTACATTTAGACAATTGAATACTACTCAGCTGTAAGAATGAAGAAACTTTTACCCTTTGAAACAGCATGGATGGACCTGGAGAACATTATGCTAAGTGAAATAAGCCAGTCAAAGGAAGACAAATCCCATAAGATTTAACTCATATGTGGAATATAATGAATGAACTGAACTAACAAGCAAAATAGAGACAGACTCCTAGAAGGAGAGCAGATGATAGTTCTAGGGGGGATGGGTAGAGGTGAGAGAGGGAAAAGGGGGATAAATGGAAAAATACAATGAAAAATAAAATTAAAAAATCAAAAAAGTCTATGAAAAAAAAGGGTGCCTCTGATGAGGTATCAGATAGAATTGAGGAATATACTTTGGAAACTGGAGGAAAGGCTATCCTTGTTATGAGGTGGCAAAGAGCATGTCTGAATTATGATCTGTTGTTTTGTGGAAGGTAGGACTTGTAAGCTATGAAATTGAATATTTAGCAAGGAAGGTTTCTAAGCAAAGTGTTGAAGGTGCAGCTAGGTTCTTCTTGCTACTTATAGTAAAATCCAAGAGGACAGAGAGGAAATGAAGAAGGAATTGTTAAGCAAAAAGAAACCAGAATTTAAAGATCTGAAAAATTCTCAGCCTATCTATACTGTCAAAATGAGGAAGTGAGTTCTGGAAAGACCAAGGATGGGGCCAGATAATCACTCCATAAATCTATTTCCCATGGATTTAATCAGCCATCTAGGCAGAAGCCAGGATGAAACAATAGATCTATTCAGGTACCAATTTGTCTCACCCTTCAAGAAAAGGGAACCTGTGGCATCAGAGATCACCAGGGTTGGCACTTCCAGCCCAGGCCCAGAGGGCACAGCTGTTTCCTCCTATTCCAGAGGGTAAGGCCAGCTCCTGGGTTTTAATGTGCTGGAATAACCTTGCAAAGAACCACGGGGCAGGTCCCTCTCACAGAGCCAAGAAGTTGGTGCGGAGCCTAGGGCTGTGGAGAAGATGCTGCAACCCTAGTGGGCCCCGAGGGCAGAGCATCCAGTCAGAGAGGCACATTTCTTAAGCATTAAGATCTGGTAGAATTTGTATTGCTAGGTTTTAACCTTGTTTGGGACCAGTCAGCCCTCCTATCGAGTTCTTCCTTTTGAAATGAGAGTGCTTAACCCATCTCACCACTGTATTCTGTAAACACCTTACTTGTCTGATTTCACAAATTCACAGCTGAGGAGAAATTTTGTCTCAGGGAGAACCATACCTGGAGCCCCACCCATTCCTGATTTAGAAGATATTTAGATGAGACTTTGGACTTAGAGTTAATGTTGAAATGGGTTAAGTCTTTTGGGTCGATGTATTTTTTAAAAAGAAAACATTTTTTAAAAGTTTATTTTTAGAGAGAGGGGAAAGAAGAGAGAAAGAGAGGGAGAGAAACATCAATGTGTGGCCGCCTCTCACATGCCCTCACTGGGGACCTGCCTGCAACCCAGGCATGTGCCATGACTGGGAAACGAACCAATGACCCATTTGGCTTACACGCCCGTGCTCAATCCACTGACCTACACCAGTCAGGGTGGGGTGAATATATATTGTATGCGAGAAGAACATGAATTTGGGGGAGAAACAGGGGGTTGACTATTATGGACTGACTTGTGTCCCTGCGAAATTCATATGTTAAAGCCCAAACCCCCTGTAGGGACTATATCTTGAAACAAAGCCTTTAACAAGACAATTAAGGTTAAATGAGGTCTTAAGGTCAGGGTCCTAATCTAATAGAACTGGTGTCCTTATAAGAAAAGGAAGGGACATGAGAGCTCTCTCTTCCTCTGTGTGTGCACAGAGGAAAGATCATGTGAAGACAGAGGAAGAGGTGGCTGTCTGCAAATCAGGAAGAGAAGCCTCCTGAGAAACCAGCCCAGATTACACCTTGATCTTGGATTTCCAGCCTCCAGAACTATGAGAAAAACCAACATCTGTTGGTTAGGTTGTCCCATCTGTGATATATATCATTCTGGTAGCCCTAGAAGCCCATCACACCAGAGAAAAAGATGAAGTCTTTCCAGTGAGTGCTAAAAGGGTCTTCTCCTTCTTATTATTACTTTTCTAGTATCATATATTTCTCTTTTCCACTCTGCTGTAGACCCACTTTCTGGCCCTCCTTTGCCTCAAGAACTGTAACTCGCAGGTCCCCAAATCTGGACTCCCCCTTCACATATATGCATAGTTTTCTCTAGTACATCTTTGGGGTCTTAGGTCAAATGTCACCTTATTGAAAATATTTTCCCTGATCTTGGCATTTGCAAGTTTTGCATTTCCACGTTCCCCAATAAAAATTGCTCCAGGGAACTAATACCTTCTAACATACTATCTGAATTATTTATACCTTTTGTTCTTTGTCCACTCCAACTAAAAGTACCATGATAACAGATTTTTATCAATATTTGTCTCTATTAAATTTTTGTTACCTACAAAAGATTCTGTTACATTGTAGATGCTCAATAAACATTTATTAAATTAATTGAAATGCTTTCAGTTTCCTTCTCTATCAAAGAATAATTACATTCACCTTTGAATTTTGAGTTCCTAAATGGTAAATAAAAAATGATAAATTTCATGTTAAAATAATTTACATATTCTTAAATATAAAATAGAATCAAAATAAAGCAATAAACCAAACATCAGTCTTAAGTGAAAGAGAAATACTTGATAATATTAAAAAGAATCAGGAAACTAAAATCACAATCCTATCATTTCTGTCATTTCTGATACTTACATGAACATTTTATGTATTATTTGAAAACTATTACTAAAATGTAACACTCATTTTAGACTGTGTTTGTTTACTCATGTGTTATAAACTTGATAATAAACAGCAATCAAATGCCTTGTTGCCAGACTTCCCAACCACTGTGAATGTTGCGAGGTGAATTAATTAGTAAGAACAGATGTAATGCATTTCTAAGAGATCAGCTAGCCATGGTCCAGTAGCTGGCCTCCAAGTACAGTGTAATTAAAGTACATATTCATATGTAGACACCATCTAATTTATTTTCACATGTGAAATCACAGAGATGGCTTCATTCTCCTTTTGATTCCACTTTCAATGATAATAATACACTAGCACAATTTTAGAGATAATTGGAATGTTGTGTTTAGCTTGAGATTTCATTGCAAGCTCATTACAGTTTACAAACAATATTTATAATTTCTCATGCTTCTATTTGTAAAATGCTTAACTACTTGCTTACTGTAATGTATAATAGGAGGAACATTGAAATCCATCTGCACCTGGTTTATTTAAATGAGAAATTTTTATTCATGTTCTCAGTAATAGACATTGGCAAGGCAAAGAGAAATTAAGTGGTTAATGAAAAACTAATGACTAGAAAATCTTCTTTTGCAAACCTCTCAAGCTCTCATTATCAAAATGAAAATGATTGAAAATAATCCAAAAACAATATAGGAGGTCTATCTGGAAAAAGTCCAGCCATTGTTAATATAATGAGAATGGTTTGAGTGACATGGAGGTAAACTGGCTGCCAAGGAAAGTGGACTGGAATGCACATGCATGAACAATGATGACTTCACTGTGCTTGTTAAGGTGGGTGGTAGATGCTGTTGAGTGACCATGGGTACTGTGTGGCCATTGCATTCATAATGACTGAGTGAGTAGAACAATGAATCTATGTCATATTTTGTGCTAAGCTAGAACATTCCCCTGTGGAAACTATTCAGATGACTCAGAAGACGTTCAGGGATGATGCATTGAGTGCATCGCACATAAGAGTGGTGCAATTGATTCAAACATGGTTGAGAATCTGTTGAAAGTGATCCACATTCTAGGAGGCCTGCAACAGGCAGAACACCTGAGAATGTTGAACGAGTATGGGCTGTGATCAACGAAGATTGATGACTGATACTGCGAAAACTAGAAGCTGATCTGGGGGATTTCAGAAATTACTGTTCCCAATATTTTCACACAGTGTCTTGGCATGAAATGTGTCATGGCAAAATTTGTTCTGTGGCTTCTGCTACCAGAGCAGAAGTAACATCATGCTATCGTGCTGTGTGAAGTCCTAACATGCCTACTTTGAAGGGGATGGAGACATGATTGTATGTACAATGTTTCTTATATCTTGTATCTTCTTCAATAAATGCCTCCATTTTTCATAGCACATCTCTGTATATTTTCTGGACATACCTTCATGTATGAGACACCATAAATAAATTTAAGTGAATCTGCAGTTATAAGAGATATTTATAATAAATTTAAACAAACAAAAGGCTAGTGTAGTGTATACATAAAGAATTTCAACAAGTCAGTAAATTAAAAAAAGAAAAGAAAAAAGAACAGGTAAATTAGATTAGTAAAGAATTTAAAGAGAAATGCACAAAACATGAAAATTTAATGACTGATTATTTAACAAGAAGTAGAACTTCATTAAGAGTTTGGAAAATTTAAATTAAGACAACACAATTTAAAATCCATAATATTAGGAAAGCTTTAAAAATTAGATAATATTGTGGCAATGAGAATGTCAGAAAATGAAATGTCACACTATGATGAAGACAGTATACATCTGCAAACTATTTGAAAATAGATAGTAAAAATGAAGATACACATATATCTCTACAATCTCATGTCTAAGGATTCTCATGCTCCAGAGCCTTGTTACTTTAGAGTGTGGCCCTCTCTCACCTGGGAGCTTGTTACAAATGTAGATCTTAGGTGCACCCAGATCTACTAAATCAAAAGCTGCAACTTAACAAGATCTCTAGGTAATTTATATGTGTATTGAAATTTGCAAAGCACTTCCCTAGACAAGAGTAGTGGTTCTTAAAATTGGATGCACATTAGGAAAACCTGAGATGTTCATAAAATTTTCCAATGCATGAATCCTAATCCAGATAAACTGAATTGCTGATATATATTATATTCAAAAGCTTCCCAGATGATTTCATTGGGCATCCATGCTTGACAACCTCTGTGCTAGATAAAATTTCACACATGCACAAAACAGTTTATCAAAGATTATACAGTTTGAAAAAACAAAAACCCTAAATCCTAATTATCCATGGAATTATAAACTGTTAAGTCATGCAACAGTGTCCTGAACTGCACACAAAATGCTTTAAGTGGGTGTATGTGAACCAAAATCAACTACTCTGAAAAATAAAGAGTTGAGTGCAAAAAAAAAAAAAAAAAAAAAAAAAAAAAAAAAAAAAAAAAAAAAAAAAAAAAAAAAAAAAAAAAAAAAAAAAAAAAAAAAAAAAAAAAACAATTGGTGGTAAATACACCAATGAAACAGAATAAAGAGCCCAGAAATAGATTTACATAGACATACTCAACTGATCTCTGACAAAGGAGCAAAGGCAATACAATGGAGCAAAGAAAACCTTGCAACAAATGATGCTGAAGCAACTGAACAGCCACAAGCACAAAATAAATCTAGACACATGCTATATACCCTTCACAAAAAATAACTCAAAATAGAGTATAGACCTAGATATGAAATACAGAACTATAAAACTCCTAGATGATAACACACCAGAAAACCTAAATGACCTTGGCTATTAAGATGACTTTTTAAATACAATACCAAAGGCACAATCCATAAAATAAATAATTGATATACTGGTCTGAATTAAAATTAGAAACTTCTGCTCTGTGAAAGACAATGCCAAATGAATCAGAACAGAAGCCACAGACTCGGAGAAAGTACTTTCAACAGACACATTTGATAAAGGAATGTTATCCAAAATGCACAAAGAACTCATAAAACTCAACAATAAGAAAACAGACAACATGATTTAAAAAAAGGGTCAAACACATGAACATAGGAGTATGTGCATGTATGCCTGTTTTTAAATTTAACATGGTTTCTTTTAATGATTTTTTTCATTATTGTCTGTGCTTTATGGCTTACTACTTTCCAAATTCAAAATAATAAAGTTAGTTTACATTTTTAAACATTTAAATATTTTGCAGGGCTTTTAATATTTGTCCATATTATTTCTATGTATGATGTGAAGTCAAAATCTACTTTGATATTTTTCCTAAGGTCATCGATTTTCCTGATACCCATGACCGAATTGCACATTCTTTTCTCCTGATTTGTGGCATCAAACATCCAAACTTCTCTGTGTGTTCTGAGCCTGTTATGTGTTTTGTGTTTATTCATTTTATTCTGGTCAGTATTTTTGCCCCAGAGTTTTATAATTTTTAAGAGTATGATAGAATAAGTTTATCTTTTTTCTTCCTTAATCAAAGTTGTCTTGGCCAATCTTTTCCTTTACTCTTCAATATTAATACTAGGTTAATCTTGCTGAATTCGGTGAATGGAAATGGAAGTTTTAACATAATTTTAAAGTGTGTGGATTTATTGTGGAAATGTTAACATATTTTTACTGTAGTTTAACTAAATTCTCACAAAATTTATCACTTTCAGTAATATTTAATTTAGCTTGATTTCTACAAAGAAAATTATATTATATATGATCTCCTTGGACCTTTTTGTTTTTTTACCAGTACTTTCACTTCTAACTTATTTTCTAATCTTCTTGAACTAGTCAGGAACTCCAGTACCATGTAAACTAGAAGTGGTGAAAATGGGCTTCCTAACCCTGTTTCAGTTTTTATGAAATATTAAAGATAATGATAACTATAAATTATTGTAGATCATTTTGGTCACATTATAAAACTCTAACTCTTGTTTGCAACATTTTTAATGTAAACTATATAGTGTTTTCTTATGTAATGCTTTATCTAAATCTATTGACATGATCATTTATAAGTAAATATTTCCCCTTTAATCTGTTTCTGTGGAGTATTAAGTTGATAAATTGTTAATATCCTCAGTCCTGGAATAAGGCATGACTTTTATATACACTGCTAGATTCATTTGACGGATTCACTGTTATAACTAAAATTTTTCTTTGTGCCTCAGTGAAATTACTTTTCTTGGACTGTCTTTGCTCATATTTAATATCATCTGATATTGGTTTCCTAAAATAAATTGGTGAGGTTTTTTCTTTTTATTTTGAGGAATTGACTTATAACAATTATTTCTTTGCATTCTGCTTTTCAAATGTTCTGTTGAGTGTGTTATAAAACATAGAAATGACTCCCTTAAATATTGGTAGATCCCTTCTATAAAACTGTTTGGTGTATTATTTACTTTTTGCTAATAGAACATCCAAATTAATTGTTCCTTGCAGACAGCCTACATTCCCTAGAAACCAGTTGTCTATCTTGTATTTCTGTTATCTTCAATATGTGATTTTCAATTTGCAAGGTTATGTGTAGGGGAAATAACATGGAAGACCATGAAAAGAAAGTTTTTGTGGGCTAAGACCAGAAGTGGTGAACCTTGTCTCTGCTCAGATTTCATTAGTTAAAACTGAGTCAGAAGTAAGTCCAAGATATCCTGGGAAACAGAATTTAGTCCTCTGTCAAGAACAGAAAAGGAATTTGGTGATTGGTTAGTATCCTTGCTGCACCCAGAAAGAAACAGATTACATTTCTGTACTACAAAAGTGTATTTTTTCTCCCGAGAATTTTGTTTAATACAACTTTTTTAAAAAGTGCCATTCAGTATCAAGCACACAATGCAGTTTCTTAAGGGACCATTTGAGTGTTACATCTCCCAGCCTGATAGAAACAGTTTGATGTTACAATCACAGCACGATTATGCCGACTCCCTACCAAAGGCACCATGTTATATACATAATAATTTTTGTTATCAGCTGGTGACTCTGCTGTCATTTGGTACATGTTTTCTTCAATAAAATAACTGGCTGGCAGAAATGAACTACAGTCACTGCTGCTCTTATAAAATGTTTGAAACACAGGTGGTCATCCCATCTCTGAAGATTAAAAGCAATTCAAAGATAAATGTAGAACAGAAGATAAACCAGGGCAGAAACTATGTGGTTTTAGGTGTTTGGTGAAACAGCATAAGAAGGGCTCTTATGTTACTCATCAACTGAGAAATATATTTCCATCTGCTTATACTAGCACATTGATCTGGGTGCATGCGCTGCGACTGCTATAATGCACACAAACTCACACAAATCTGCTTGATGTAATATCCATATCATGTTTGTAAAGGCAAATATGAAATTGGCCAATGCAGATTTCAGATAACAGAGATTAGTTATTTCTTCCCCAAAGATAGCAATCAAACTTTCTTTTCATTCCACAAGTTCAGTAGAACTTATTTGGACCTATAATGTTTTAAACACTCAGAAGAAACAGTAAATAACCCTTTAATAAGACCCTTTATCATGCTCATTTCTCTTACTCCGATGTACTTATACCCATATACCATGGGTACCCATATACTGTACAGCAAAGAGTAAAGAACTCTACAGCTGAAAAATCCTATAAGCATTTTTAACCCAAGCACCCACTCAAAGTGGTAATCCCTTCCCTAATACTCCTGGTCTTCCACATTCTCTGAGAATTTTGATAACAGGGAGCTTACATTCTTGTAAAATACTTTCATTGTGAGGATACTTCTTGTTATGGTACTTTATTATGATGACTAGAAATCTACCATTATTCAGTCCACTAGAACAACTCTGAATAAATCTGCAACCAATTCAAATTTTTTTTCTTCCCTTATATTTCTTAGATTTATGTAAACATGTCTGGCTTCCTCAGCTGTGTCTGTACATGGTACTGTATCTGGTCACTTGATTATTCTGATTGGCTGCTAATTGTGAAATAACTTATCAGTGTTTCACTCTTAAATTGTAGTGATTACAACTGAACACATGACCCCTGGTATGGTTTCATCGATAAGCATGTCTCTAAGAGTTTCTTCCAAGTTATTCAACAGTGAGAAAAGGAGAGGGAAAAACACAGATTCCTATGGCACATTTCTAACATTCTCCCTTCATGCTAACATGAACCCACCCACCAACACAGCTTGTAGTTGCTTAACCAGACAGGATTCTTCATGGCTGTGCAAATTCTTTGTCCACATTTTTCCATTCTGTTGTTTAAACTATCATTAACGACTCTCAATGACTTCTGAGATTTTTATACGCTCAATATGTTCATAGAAATCCTTGTACCTACTAAGCTATGTAACCTATCCAAATGGTAAATTTACTTATTTTGACAAGGCTAAACCTTGCCTTTTTATCCTCTCAATCCTCAAGCCAAAAAATGGAGAGGTATTTTCTACCCTTCCATTACAGTAGTAACTGTGATGAAAAAATAATTATGATAGGTATAGGCAAAAATATAAAATAGCAAAGAGCTAATGCTTTTAGGGTAGATTGTGTGTGTGTTCCAACTTTCAGAAAGAAGAGAGGATTTGGCTCGTTTGCAGGGTGGGGGTGGGGGTTGCCAAGGGATGAGACTGATATGTTCAAAACAAGCAAGTTCAACAGGTGAGAGAGGTCGTTACAGAACACATGCCCAAGGCAATATACTTTTCAGTTTTAACTGCATTTTTAAGTCTTAAGATGTAATATATTATCTGGAAAGCCAATCTAAAAGTACATGATATTTTTCAGCTGGGATATGAAAATATGCTACACACCTAGTACCTTGGAGAAGGTAAAATAAACAAACGTCTTTTAATAGTAACCCAGGGAGTAGTTTACTCACAATGTTTTTTTAATTCAAAAGGGAGAAATAGTAAAATACTTGTTACTCAGAATGTAGTAATTAATATGAGAAAGAATGACTTTTCAATGAATGTGTTAAAGACTAACTCTTCAAATAGGAAAATTTAGAACTGACAAAACTATTCTTATTCAACGCTTTCTGAGCACTTACTGTGTGCTGAGTGTGATTGTGTAAAATTTGCAGGGATTAGGACATAATAGTTCCTGCATTTATATGAGTTCTCCAGAGAAATGTAGGAAAATTAACTTGTTCATAGCCTGAAAGTGAACAGAGGGAATAATTTCGGCTGGGACCAGCTACAGCAGGTCAGTCACCTGCTGCGGCCACACTGAAGAGTGCGGGTGTGCAGATGCTTCCTCATGTTTCCCAGCTCCATGCCTTCGTCCAAGTCACTCTTCTCGGGGTACCCTTCTCTGTTCAGATATTTACAACATATTGTCCCAGAATTCATCTTTGTATCACCACCACCATCTTTTCATCTCCATCTAGGTTGGGTGATTTCCCTTCCCATTTAATATTGTATGTGTTCGTCTCTTTTATAACTTTATATAATTATATTTTTAATTCATTTCAGTCTTTGCTTCCTCCCATAATATATGTTACCAGAAAGAAGTGATTCTATTTCATTAGTTTTTTTAAAAATTAGCACCTATTTTATTTCCTGGTTTATAGAAAGTGATAAATAACTACCTTCTGACCCAAAAAATCATAGATAAATTTGTATAGAGAGTTCTTTTAAGGTTTGCCTTTCTTTAATTACATTTGCCCCTTTATTACCAGTGTTAACAAGTGTTAACAAGGAACACAATGATGTTAAAAGATACACACATACATGCCCAACATAATATGTATCAACTATATAACAAATATGCATATATATATATTCATACATATGTACATACAGAATTTATGTGTATTTGTATATATATAGTTAACTGGTTACAGAGTTTCTGTATTGTACTTAAAATACTGAATAAATGTTAAGTTACCAAATTTCAGTATTTTTATAAAAGCCCTTTATATCATTTTATTGTCTTAAATTACCTATGAGTGTTTTCTATACTAATGAAATGCTCATTATATTAAAACCTAGATACAAGACAATTTATGACATTGAACCCACTTGATGGAAATCAATGAGTTAAAAAGATAAACCTCTTATTTAAAGCAAGATAATTATGTGTATATGAAGTTTTCAGAGTTTTTGTGATTCACATTTAAATGTAAGTCCCAGAAGCTAACCCCAGTATAAAACAATATCTGGCAAGAGACTGACATTTTTCCAATGCATGAATAATTAAAATGCAACTTTTTTCCATGGGAACCATCTTATATCTTGGCAGTAGTCATAGTAGTATTTCAATAATTTATACAATTTTGAATATAATATAGTTAATGTCATAAAAGCAATTTCTTTGATATTGAATTATAAAAGAATGCACTTAGGCCACTGTGACTAATGATCTAGGGGCCAGCAACATGGCAAATTATCCTTTAACCCAATTTTAGAGAGAATCGTGCATGTAAACACAGGACTCTGCCATATAGTTGCATGGTAACATTTGGTTATTGCACTTAGAAAAGATATACAAACCATTCTGTTTGAGAAAGCAAATAAAGGAACATAACTTAAAAAACATAGATAATTATTTGGGGTATAGAATATTAATGGAAATAATGGTTTTATTATTTGAATTTCTGAATAAATTCTGTTCTTAGAGTATTTCCTGGTCATGCTGGAGATCTACCCATGGTTATTCTATGACAGGTCAGCAACCATACATTAGTGTGAAAGAGTATAGTTTCAATGAGAAACCAAGCAATGTAATGTGAAAGTAGATTACTTGGGTCTTATAAGGCAAAACAACAGCCTGAGGGCTTTCCAGGATAGTAAAATTAAGACTTCAACTGAATCTAGACCACACAGTGTTTGGAGCATATGGTGAGGATTTTGTACACACATAAATCTGTAGGCACTGTTTACCTTCATAGATCATGTAGATTTCTATATTGTGACAGTTTCCCAGTATGTGATGAGCAAATGTCTTCAGTAAGTGGCAAATTTTTCTAATTCCCATAATGGTACCATTTGAGTTGGAGCCAGGGTGAGTCACAGGTATTTGGATGAGTTTGCATGGTACCAACAAATGGAAAAGTTTATGTTTTGAAGACTAGCTAACCTGGAAATTCATTCCCTAAATGAAAATTGTCACTGGTAGCTGCCCTCTCTGGACCAGCGCTTTTCCCACCAGGCCCTATCACTCACAATGTACCTGTGAAAAGTTAGTCTTCACCTGCATCGGTTACATATGCTTTGCTTAGGTATGGTTGCTTTTAATGTAAGTAACTGGGGCTTTGAGCCTCCTGGGAAATGTTCTCATATATTTTGGAGTCTCTATGATGCCTATTTCACTTTCTTTTTTGTGCCTTGATAATAATGTCTTGAAGTCAGTGTAAGTCCTCCAAATTTCATTATTCTTGTTCAAATTATGCCCAAACTTGGTCATTTCAAAAAACTACAATTATGCATTATACTGACAACACAGGAATATGGACATGGTATTTGCAGTCTCACGGGGATGACTTCAACAATTAGGTCCGGGAAGGGCTGAGGTGCTTCCTAAGTTCACTTTCTGTTCCTGTTGTTTCAGAACTTAACCATGTGAGGTCTATAAGTGGTGTCTTCACATGTTTTCTCCAGTGTGGCAGGTCCATGGGGGTTAGGCAAATCATATAGCGCCCAGACCTCCAAGGGCTAGTGTCCTCTGAAAACAAGGCAGATGACAAATGACATTTTATGATTGAGTCTTGGAAGTCACATAGCTTTTCTTTTCAACTCTATTATTTAAAGCATCCAGAAGCCTACTCAAATTCAACTGAGGATGAGGTAGGAAGAGTATAAAGATGCCATTTATGATGGCTAAGGTATTCAGTGCCATATTTAGAAAACCTCTCCATAAGCCAACTAGCAAAGAAGCAAGTGGGTGGGTGGAAGGAGAAACTGGGGACAAGATATATAGAATTTTGCCCCCAACACAGACCTCGCCTCTGCCAACAAAATAAAAATTGTTAAGCTTTCACTATGGTATACATAGTAAGGTCCAACAAATATTAAACTTTGCTGTAGGTATCCTTTTATTAGACATGTGCCCGATGAGAAAAGGGAGAGAATGAAAATGCTGTATTTTGAATCCTACTACCTTCTAGCTCAGTCTCTAAAGGATGTATGTCTTAAAGAAAAGGACACTATATTTTCAGCCATGGCTTAAGCACAATTTTCTTGGTAGGACATTGGGCCCCATGGAAATCTCTTGGATCTGCGTAAAAATGCATGCGTAAAATACAAATGAAATATATAAAACAATAGTGATTTTCTCTGAATACTGGGATTATAGCAAATGAAACCATGTGAAATTACCTGGAGCCTTTTGTTTTTAATCTGTCTAAAGGTTATTTTAGATGTTTCAACCTAATAGGTGCTTTGGGGTTTTTCTTCCTCATTCTTTATATGTATTTCCACATTCAATTCAATAGGTCTATAGAACCTTCATAATTAGGAAAATAAATATTATGTTCAAAGAAACCAGAGTACTTCAAAGAAGGCATGGTTTTTCTAATTGTGCTGCAATGAGACACCATCTCTGCAAGTACAAAAAACATAGCAGCCTTTAGATAGAAATCTGCTAAAATACATTTACAGAAACCTGAGCCTATCAATGAGAACTCATATTTAACTGAAACAGGCTTACCTCCTGAAAGGAGAAACCAGGTGTTACGTTATAACTCCATGAGTCCAAGAATAGACATTGGACTCAGGTTTCAAAAAATGCTAAAGCAAGCTTTTAGAGATGGGAAATGTTTGCAAAGAAGGCAGCTGGGGTGTAGTATGACACAGCTGGGCTATTTCCTCTGGTTTATGTGGAGAATAGTTCATTGCCAAGGATGAGGCAAGAAGAGTTCACCCAGGCCACCCCATAGGGTGTTTACTGGCATGTTTCCAAACAGAACAGTAGAGCTGGCCACCAGGTTTATGGGAATAGTGACTGAAAAAAGGCACCTGCTTTCCTCAAGATAAATTCCTGGAAGGAGAAATCACTGGCTCACTGGGTTGGAATTTTTTTAAACTTCTCAGTGTATACTGCCAAATTGTTTCCAGGAAAAAGCTCATTATTAATTCTTAATAAAATGTTATCATCACCTCAGGTTTTAAAGATATGGAGTTGGTTCCTTAGGAATTCTGCCTCACTAGCATACCTAGGTATGGGCACCTGCATTTGTGTGCTCTAACGTATTTCAGTTCTGGCATCCTTCCTCTGCATTTTGTAGCTGCATACTAGGGAGATGGGTTTTGTAGCTGCATACTAGGGAGATAGGTTTTCTACTAGGGAGAAGAGTGAATTAAGCATGTGTTGTAGATTCCTTGTGATACACAACAGGCTATAAGTGTGCTCTAGCCTTTCCCCTCCTCTTCCTGCTGCTGCCACCACCGCCTGAGGGAGTAGCTGCTGTTATGGTTCTGATTTTAAGCAGTGTTTTGTATCTTTGAACCATCCAATAAGTGAAGTTGAAGCTAGCCTGAGGTACAGCAGGGATTTGAACTCTGGTGTATAAACACTCATGTGTAGAGGCCAGCTATTGATCCTCTCGCCAAAATGAAGCAAACAAAAACGCTTTACAGTCTAAAATGTTGAAACTCTTATATAGCAATGTTGTATTTTTCACTTCAAAATGTTTATACAGAAAGTAGGAAAGATGCCTTCAATCAAAAATGTTAAAATCATTAAATAAATATTAAGCTACCAAAACCCATCCTTTCTAAAACCGAAGCCTCATTGAATTGTGTGTGTGCCTGTGCATTTGCCACTGAAAATCTGTCTACCAACAACCTGCACTATCCTTCAATGAGAAAATCTGTCTTAAAATTTAGGAAGTACTGACTTGATGAATAATTTATGTATTAGGCAGTCATGCTAAGATGGAGAAAAGGGAAAAAGAGAGGGATGCTATTTCTACTTTGATTTTTCCATGACTACACATCCCGTGGGGTGTATTTTTCTTAGATGCTTGCTTATTTTCTTCTCTGCATTGCTGATTGTCTTGCTCGCTCTTATCAAAACTAATGCTGGATTTTCCCAAGGGAAAATAACATAGTGGGGAAAGTTGCCCATGACACCTTTCTACCTCCAGTATGAAAAACCCTCTTTACATGCAGTATGTTGCTCTCAGCAAGTATGAAAATTAATGCAAGCTATTAAAGTATCATCTCTCATCCAGGTAGTTACATTTTAATATTAGGCCCTTAAAGGCAAATAACTGCTATAAGGATGTAAAAGAGGGCCTCTCTAATTAGAGTGAAGATTTTAAATAAATAGGAGAGGGATGTGTAAGCAGAGATCTTTCTGGTATCTTGGAATCAGTTTCCAAGCCTGTAAAAATTGGAAATTACTCTGTTATCTGTTGGTATATGATCTTCTGCCTGAGTTAGCCCACCTCCCATTCCTAGGATTGAAAAACACCTCATCAGATTAGCAATATGATTGTCTGGATGCAGAAAACCATAATTTTTAACCATCAAATTCCACTTAAGTGCCATCTGTTTCATAAAGCCCCGTCTAGCATCAGCATTCTCTCCAATTCTGACTCCACTGGCAGAGTTAGATGCACTGTTCTGTGTTCCCAAAACACCTTGTGGTCACCAAATCCACTTTGTAGGATGTATGACTCCATATTATAATTAATATTATTACGTCTTTCTAACTCTTTAGACATTGATTTAAGATTAGTCTGCCTAATCGAGTTGGTGCTCAATAAATACTTGGATGCATGGAGGGATGGATGGATTAAAATAGGTCATTGGCTATTTTGCCATTTTATATAGCTGAAAGACATAGTAGATTGAGAAAAATGTGTGCACAGGTTTTCTAATAATGGAAAGCCACTAAGCAACATGATTCAAAGTTTCAACTGAAGTCTGAAAGATACATTTTTCTCAAACATGTTCTTTGTCCCCAAAAGTAGTTCTGCCATATTTCATCAGTAGGTAATTCACAAAACTGGCAAGTTTGCATTTACAAGTCATGCTTGGATATGTTTTCCTCCTACCACTAGCTGAGTGATGGAATGAGGGAGAAGCTATAGAAGTTTCTGAAATGTCATAATCTATAAAACATCAGTTACAGTCTATGAGCTGGACACAACAATGTGGCTAGTTAGATTCAGGCCAGGAAATCATCGAGCACCCACAATTGTGCTAACCAATTTAAAAAAACATCATGAAACAATTTCTTCTCTCCGTTTGAGAACAGCACCTTTTGCAGGAGGTTTCTTATGTAATGTAGATCTGCTCTCACTTCCTGGGAGCTTGCCAAGACTGAAAAGGGAAGTGCCAGCCAAGGGAAAGGAGGACTGTTCTTTTGCTATTGCCAGCCATTTCCAGATATGGAAGTGCAAAAAAAAGCCAATTCTCCCGAGATTTATAGCTATGTCTAGCTTGTTCACTCGAGCACTTTGAAAAATCTTCAGAGATATGGTTTATTTGAACTAAACCAGATTCCAAGTCTGTGGAGAGAAAAAAAAATAAAACAGAAATGATAACATATAGCCCTGGCCAGGTAGCTCAGTTGGTTAGCAGAGCATCATCCTGATACATCAAGGTTGAGTGTTTGATTCCCAGTCATGGCACATACAAGAATCAACCAATGGAACAACAAATCAATGTCTCTCTCTCTCTCTCTCTCTCTCTCTCTCTCTCTCTCTCCCTCTCTCTCCCTCCTTCCTCTCATTCTCTAAAAATTAATACATTAAAAAATATACATGCATACTCTTAAACTCAAATCCTTTAGACCCTAAATTTGTATAACTTATCAAGTAAAAATAAATAAACAATGCACACAATGCTGCCTAAAATGTCACAGCCCACTCTGTTCAAAATGCATTTATATGATTATTCTCCAATTATTTCTCTGAGTTTGCATGATAAAAACTATAGTAAATAATGGAATGAAAACATACCATTATTTTAAATGAGTTAAAAGAAATACTGAATTTCCAGACTCAGAGGATCCTTGAAAAAAAGTCACATAAGACACATGGCATTATAATTAAATATTCACTATATTCTCAGAATTTTTATTATATCATCTTGCCAGGGTATGGGATTTTACAGGAAATCTTTAATCAGTTGAAGAAATATTAGCTCAGCACATGAAAGAAAAATAAAGCAGATACTTGTTGAATGTCCTATATGTTTCAGGCCCTTTTGTAGGTTCTGGCGACATATATGCAATTGAATAAAGCATGCGATGTTTCCACAACAAGGACTTTCCTTACGTGCTGTGAAGAGAAGACAGGACATAAACTTGTAAAGAGATAAAAACCAATGACAAGGACAGGTTGTAAAGAATACTATAACAAAGAAAGGATAAGAAAAAGAGGAGTGAGAAGGGACAAAGGGCCATGGGAACAAATGGTTATTTCAATAAGATATGCACCCAGAATAACTGATCATACTTTAAGATGATCAATGTCATCAGGGATACAATGTTTTAAAATGAAATTTTAACATTTCAGCATTCACTCTGAAATTTACATTTCAGTCTTTCTTCTTTCTGGTAAGTTTTTAGGGTGGAGGAATTCACTGTGAAGAGATTAGTCAAACAGAGCACCAAAAAGACAGAATCACTTTTATTTTTTATTTCTTGCTTGGCCTGGGAAACATATTTGAAGAACAGATTTAGTGACTGAATGCATAATTCAAATAGATATATTAAAACCTTTAAAAACATTTGGTAATGCACCTATAATTTCAGAAAATGAGTGGGAGCACCCTGGTGCACTCTAAAACACTAATTTTACACCCTAAGGAATACTGTGGTTGCAATAAATGCTGAACTGATTTACTGGTTTCTTTTATAATATGTGAGTATATAACTAAATAAATGTTATATATTTTGGAATAAATACTCCATCCAGCTTTTAGCCCTGGCAGCCTAAAGAATCCCTCCAGATTGGTATCTGTGGTGTTTCATGGACTATTACAACTTAAGAACTCGATGGGGCATTTAATTGATTCCAGTGAGCCAATGTAAATTTACAGATCCAAATAGTCCATGTCTTGAATTTACAGTTAAAATTACCATCAAATACATCCTCTAATGGTTCTCAATATCATGTGTGACCCAGCCTTGCATCTACTGACACTTAGTATAGGTGTAAACTTTATTTTATTTATTATTTCCAAAAATCATCTGAGCAGACTTTTAGTAAAATAAAACTATGCTTACATGATTCTGGTGATGTATAGATTATTCAACCTTGTCTTGACTTTTTAATGGTTATATTCCAGACTACAAGATGAATTCTTGGAAGAAATTTTATTTAAATCAGTGAAGGCTGCTCATTGAACAAACAAAAACATATTTATGTAGCACAGAAAATAAGTACACATTAATAATAATAATAATAATAAGCCAACCACACTGCCTCTCACAAACTCAATTATCCATTATACTGCAAATAGTAGGGACTCATACAAAATGTTTGGCTAAGTGGAAATAATTAGGATTTGGTTTTCACCTGTATTCTGATATATTCCTTGCCTATAAATGCCTTACACCCACCAGGGGACACTGTGATAGATGACTCAGATTGGGGAAAGCAGCTGGGGCAGGTCAGACCACATAATTTTTGGAGAAACTGAGACAAATAAAAGATTTAAATTACCTTTAGATAATTTAAATATATAGATGCATTTAAATATGTATCATTCTCTCATCATTAAATTAACTGAATAGGAATGGAAGACAGGCCATACTACGTAGCAGTTGAATTTGAGACCCTTGTATAATTAAAGCCAAGCAGGTTATTAATTTGAGGGATCAAGAGTGATTTCTTTAACAGTATCTGGGAATTTTATAAAACATTTAATCCTAACAAAAAATCTACTTTTAACCTCTATCTCAGAGAACTTCTGATATTTTACAATCTCTTTAACTGGTAATATACAACAAATAATTTTAAACTCAGTTGTAAAGTCTTGGATATCCTTAATTAGACTCCCAGTTAGGAGAGAGATTATTCTGTGATTTAGTATGAAATCTAGAACTTCTGTCTTTTGCTATTTTTATTTTTGGTGTCATGATAATGTTGTGATAATTATTTACTGCAAATTAAACAATTTTACATTTAGATGAGTAACATATTTCTTTATTACTCTGCTCTGGTCGCAAATAAATAATGTACACAGAAATCCAAAACACTTATTAAAATTCATAGATATTTAGTGAGTTAAAATATTTGAATTGATTGAACACATTTGCTCATTTTTAAAGACATCATTTAAGGTAAATTTCTTTAAAAAGGGCTTTGAGAAAGTTTGGATCGAGGTAAATAGAAAAGGAACATGCATCTAGAACAGTAAATTATTTTAACTCTCCTCATTTTTATTTTTTCTATGCTAGAGCACAGCATATTGGACATACCGTAAGACACACTGCTCTGTCATTCATAAAGCCCAATAGAGTCCTTCCCACCTGTGTGTGCACCTCATTTACACACCAATGGTAACCCAGGGAGAGCTACCAGAACTGGATGGTCTTAAGACGTCTGAGATATTACTATTCTCCCCTGCTTCTGCTGCCCAGTGGAGAAGCATCTCCATTTTCCCTTAGCCTGATGCTCCCTGGAGTCCTCCCAAACCCTTCCCCACTACCATACCTTATTCTGAAGGTAGAATTGACAAATATCTCCATTTATGTTGTTCTACATTGAGGTTATCATTAGTTTTTCTCCATTATAAACAACATAACAAATAGCTTTGTGCATAACATGTCCTAGGTGTTTCACATTAAAAAGAAATATGAAACCAATCTCTGTCAATTTGAATCCAGAAGACATACCTATTAGATATGTGTTACTCATGTAAAATGGTAAAGTAAAACATGGAACATATTTATTTTATCTTTGTTACATACCCTCTGCCTCCTTTTAATTTTAAGTTTTTTGAGGGCAAGGATTATATTTCGATATTTTTACATTTCTTGCATGTCCAGAATTAACCTTTCATAACACTCTATAGAAGTCTTAAACTGAGGATGCAATGGCTTTGAATATTCAGTAAGGTAACATCTGTTTCTGCCTTCACAAACTACAGTGCATGTAAAGGCTTTCATTCCCCACCCCCTCCTCCTTACACACAAGATCTGCTATCAACAGGTGATGCATTCTGGGGAGAAGAGGCTTGCCAAAGGGATTTTCCCTTACTAGCCTCCTCTTTCCATATGTTCCTTCCCTGTAGCATATCCTCAATTATGGCGCCCTGAGAAGTGATCGCAATCACTGAGATGACATGTCACACCTGGAATTCAATGCTTCCCCCACCACAAGATTTCCCGTAGTTGAATGTCAAATCTAAGTTTATAGCTAAGGAACTTTGTTGTTTTTTTGAAGTCAAATATTGTGCTTAATGTTAGTTTTACAACTATGTTTACTGCTTAAAATATAAGTAGATGTGTAACATAAAATGTAATATATTTAACTTATATATACATATAAGGTGAAACTAAACTATTTGAAATCAGATAGAATTGAGAAAGTAATGTAATTGAGAGGATAGAATTCATGCTTATGATACTCCATCACTACTCTTAAATAATCACTTGTATTTTTAAGATATACGAAGAAACTAGCCAAGCTCTGCTGATCTCTGCATACTATATTCTATATAAAGGAAAAAGTGCTTTCTAACTTTTTTATTTTATTTTCTTAATAGTGTGCATTTGGTATATATGCACACTATTTGTATGTATATGTGTTTGTGTATGTGTGACACACATATTTCAGAATTTATTATCTCAAACCTATACCTGCATCCACATAGCCAGTGATATTCCTGTTTACTGTTAGGAGCTTATTTTTATTAACTCTCATGTTCTCAGTAGTAGGTCATTCACATATTTCCTTACTTTCTTACTATGGCATTTTAATGTCTGTATTTCTGTTCTGTTTCAGTTAAGCTAAAAAGAGTATCTTTTGGAATGATTTTTGCTCTTTATTATTTTCCCAAGAAGAGCTCACTGAAGAGTTTAATGATAATATGTTTTAAATGCCAATTAAAATATCATTTAGAAACATTACAATTGTGTATCACTTTGGAAGAAGGCTTTTATTCAATCATAGCAACAGTTACATATAGTGAAATGCTTTATATTTGAAATCATTATCCTAGATTTTCTTGTAGCAGGGTTATAGTTTCATTGAAAACAATCAAAGATGATATTCAAAGTATAGGTGATTTAATTATCCTTATGACAGATTTTAGTTAGTTTTTTAAAACATAACTGAAAACATCTCTTGCATAAAGAAACTCTTAAGAATCTAACAATTAACATACCCTATTTTTCTTATAATCATCAAGGTATCTAATTGCCATTTGTTTAGCTTTAATGGGGAACTTTAGCATGCTACAATTTTTATCTAGTAAACCAAAATTTATGGCAGTTATACACTCCCACAGTGATGAAGTACTACTTACTGAGAGCCATTTTCAGGCATGGGAGAAAGGCAGTACTGAAAGTAACACAATGTGATATATGTCTTCCAAGGTATCTAATAATAAGAACTAACACTGATGCCAGGTTCTTTTCTAAGTCCTGTTTTGTGTCCTGACTTGCTCAATTCTCACAGCAGCTATTTGAAGTTTGTACTATTATCTCCAGCTTCCAGATGGAGACAGATGGATACACTGAGACTGAGACACGTTACATAACTTGCCCTAGACAACACACTAGCCAGTAGAGGACCCAGAATTCATATCCATGGTGTTTGATGTTTAAGTGAGACTATTTGGTATTTGAGAAAATAATGGACATTTTAATCTGAGACATTAATTTAGAGATTTTCTTTTTCAACATTCCTAAAGTGTATTCCACGATCAGTAGTTCCACCAAATGTTCTGGGGTAAAGCCTCCATAGTCTAATAATTCAAGGGAAAATAAAAAACATAACATAACATTTTCCCCATTATTCCTTGAGATGTACATTGGGCAAAACAGAGGTTCTAAGAAAAAGAACCTCTCCAAGTGACCTTGTTTCAACCAGTGATTTCTAGCCATTACTGACAAGACAACTCTTGTTGAACACACATCTCCCAGCCCTTGGGAATAGTGTTTCTTAGAACATAAATGCTGAGAATCTCCAGCCCTACTATTTGGCAGATAGAAAACTGAGGCCCCAAATGCCTTCAGGACCCTTCAATCTTACCTTCCAATCCTGTACATATTTCCCTCTCACTCAGCTCTTAAATTAGCCTGTAGTCATAACTGTTCTGCTCTTTTAAGTTTCTTCCAGATTTCCATTTTGTTTAATCTTTTCAGCAAGAAAGCCATCATATAGTGAAGATACATGGCTGGAATAGACAGAATGACTATGTTCTAATTTACTTAGTACAAAGTATCTACAATCAAATTTCAGTTTAGGCAATGTTTAAACATTTTTGTCATTAAATATTCCATTTATTTTAAAATATTATATATTTAAAAAATAAGAAAATAAGACTAACCAACAAACAACAACAACAACAAAACCTCTAGCAGAGTCCTAAGGATGCAGAGAATCTATTTTGGGGGGAATGGTCATAGGCCATATGTACATTTCACCACCACAGCTTTACTGCATATTATCATGGAGTTATCATAGATAGATCAACAGATTATTATATATTCTTTCTGACCACCGCATGTTTTACCATTTCAGTTCCTCCGAAGATATATGACATCTCAAGTGATATGACCATCAATGAAGGAACCAATGTCACCCTTATTTGTTTGGCCACTGGGAAACCAGAGCCTTCCATTTCTTGGCGGCACATCTCCCCATCAGGTAAAGCAGAAATATGTCAGTGCTGTTTGTGCTGTTCAGCATTCTCCTGTAACTTCGCTTGTTCCAAACTTAAGAGTCAACTTATTCCCTATACATCTTATTCATAGGACATCAGGATGCTTATTTTTATATCTCTTCTTCATACCTAAAGACTTGTAGTTCACAGGAGTTAAGCAAACATTATCTGTCAGAGCCCAGAATAGAACCTATGTCTCTTGATTCTTAATCAAGTTATTTTCATTTTAGTATACTGGACAATCACAAATCAATAGACAAAAAGTCCAAATGGAAATATTACAAGAGAAATATTTTCATTTAAATGGTGTAAGGCTTTTATTCTGTTGACATTCACATGTTAATAGGCCAGCATGAGCTGCTGAGGTAATCAGCGGAGAATCACATTATACAAATTATGAGGTTGCAGTGTCTAATTTGAAAGTGCAGTTCAGAATCAAGGATCTAGTAGTTAGAATTAAAGTTTAACTGATGAGGGGTCTAAAAACCCAAGAGTGTAAGTGACTTGTACAAGATCACATAACTACGTGGAATTAGGGGACATGCCATGTATTCAGATTTCAGTGCACACCCTCCTACCTTGAAGAGGTTGTCTGCTTTGGGAAGCTGAGGATAATCATCATCAAAACACTTGTTTTCACAGCAAGAACTTGAACAAAATCAACTTGTGTAAAATTTTAATATTCCAACTATATAACTTTGAATGTACCATGAAAGTGAAGGTGGTACTTTTAATGAGCAGGTTGCCACAACATTTCAGGTAATGAAAACTGGTTCTATTTGTTTCATATTTTTAGTGGAAATCACTTCAACAAGGCTGTTGTGATGAAAATGCTTTTAAAGAAATCAGAGAGGCACATTTTATGTAGCCATAGCCAGAGTACAACTGGAACATCTATTTGTTCTGCTAATGCTTTCTTTAGTATCACTTATCCTTAAGTGTCTTTCAGTTTCCTCAGTTATGCAGTAGGTCTAATGAGACTTACTCACATCATATGCTTAGTATTGCTATTAATGTGAGAAAAAAATCAATGTAACAGCAGTATACACTTATATAATATGCATTATGGTCTCTATAATATTTCTGAAACACAAGTGTACTCCTGATTGCCAACACTTCACTCTCTAGAGTGACTACAGAATCGTAAAAGCTGGTATGTGAGCACTAAATTAGTGGCAGACTCTGTGGAGTGGGAGACAAACCCAGGACTAACAGTTAGGATACACGTGCTCCTACCTGGATGCCCCTATTCATCTGTTCAGCCAGTCCTGATGCAAATCTCTTAGCCTCGGTTAATATCTGTTAGCTTCCTACTTTCCAAAAATCAAATGATAATAATCCCTGGCTATTGTGAGACACAAAATAGATAATAGGCATAAATATGCTTTAAAAAGTATAAGGTACTATGCAAATGTATGACTGATTCTTAATCATCTTTCTAGGGATTTAAATCTGATATGGTAATATATTTTCTGTAAGAACAAAGTACATAATTTACATCTTTGTACAATTTAAGATTAATATGTTGGATTGAACTCTCCTGCTTTGCAGTGTTTGTTGTTATGCATATTTTTAAAGTGCTTGGATACACTTTTAGTTTAATTAAATAGCATGAATGTTGGTTAGTGAAGTTATTAGAATAATGATAATGGATAACATCATGAAGCTGCAAGAAGACAGATTGGGTTTATGAGTTAAACTGTGCATAGATTTGTTTTCCTCATCCTTCCATACAGAGAAAATTAGTAAAATTAGCATAAATATTAGTTATTATCCAATGAATAGCTAGGCATGCTTATATTTTTATGTGTCCAATAATGTCAAATTATAATTTGTTAATGATCTGTATTCAAGTGAACAGCACTGTCGCGTTTCTGCTTTAAGTAATGTCTGACAATTCTATTAGCCCTTGTCAACTTGTATATTTATACTTGAATTCAAAATTGTAAAATCACTGGTATGTTTATATTTTACCTAAGAAATGTCAGTGTTTTGTATTCTCTCCTCTTTTCTTTTGCTATGTTACAACAGAAATGTGACTCAAAACAGTAGCCACCATATAAACAATGTTTAGTGTTAAAAATAGATACAGATATATAATTAACCCTTGAATAATGCAGGGGTTAGAAGTGTTGACCCAGCACATTCTAAAACCCACTTATAAATTTTGACTCCCTCAAAACCTGACTTGTTGCTTGGTATCTAAGAGCTATTGGTCCCAGGACCCCCCACAGGCACCAAAATATGTAGATACTCAACTTCCCTATATAAAATGGCATAGATCAGTACATACAGTGGGCTCTCTGGAATCGGTGGATTCTAATCTGCAAATCAAAATTAATACCGGTGCTTATTGAAAAAATCTGCATGTAAGTGGACTTGTACATTTCAATCCCTTGCTGTTCTAGGATCAACTGTACTCTCTGTCAACCTGAGAAACGATGGCTAGGTTTTATACATGTGTGATTTGTTTGTATTTCTTTACCAACATCTCTGGGAATTTTTGCCAAGTTAACTCACAGTCTAATCTTCTTTTAAAAAGTAATAAGAAATGTGTGGTTACAAAATAATAGCTTCACAGAGTTTCTCTCTAAAATACAGAAAGCTTAGGCTGTGGTTCAGCCACATCACAGATATCACAGAGCCAGCTGGAGTTGCTATTTCACGTTTTAGTTCAAACAACTCAGTGTATTTTTCCTAAAAGCATCTCTCCTAAGAAGTTTCAGGATATATGAGCTTCTTTGGAGTTTACTTACACCAATGATTTCTTTTTTTTCTTCTATATGTAGGAATTAATTTCAAATTTATATTTAAAAGTTATTTCAATAATCATTTAAAGAACACACTATATTTGTTCCTCAATTCCATTCATGATCATTTTTCCCGTTTGCTTCATTATTTTCTATACATAGAGTATGTAGAAAATACATATATGTGTATATATGTACATATACATGTATATATTCATTGAATCATTTGAAAGCAACCTATATATTTCATGCTCTTTTCTCCATAGTTATTTCAGTATGCATTTCTGAAGAATTAGGACATTCTCTAACAAAACCATAATGCAGTTTTCAACTTTCATACATCTAGCATTGTTATACTTTTATTGAACTACTATTCATCTTCCAATTCTGTCAACTGATTGAATAATGTCCTTTATAAAATTATTTTTCCTCTAGTACAGAGTCCAATATTTTATTTAGTTGTCATATCACTTTAGTCTTATTTAGTCTGGGTAATAATTCTTTAGTCGTTTTTTGTCATTACTGAACATTGACATTTTCAAGAATGCATGTACCCCTTGTTTAAAATAGAGTATCTCTCATTTTCAGTTTGACTCATGTTTCTTCATTAGATTCTAGTTATGCCCATCTGGAAATAAATAAATGAAGTTGTAACCTTCTCAAGGAATGATAGCCAGAGGCACAGGATATCCATCTGTTCCCCATTTGTGATGTTAATTTCTATTACCCAATCAAGATGTTGTCTGATTTCTGCCCTGTGCGGTTACTTTTTTCTCTCCCCATGTTACCAATAAGCAGTAGGGGAGGATTTTAAGGCCATAAATACAAATATCTGCTATTTGTCAAACTCACTCTTAGATTTAGCATTATCGATGATTCTTTTACGAATCAATCTTTATCCTATTGATTCCAAAAGATTATTGTTTTTTTTCTAGCTGAAGCAATCCTATAACTTTCACCCATTAGCACTTGGCTTTCTGCTGTAAACAAGAGCCTGTATTTTCCCTTATTTGTGATTCATTTGATTATTTATGCACTTCTTATGCCAAAGACTTATAGATTCTTAACTTTTAAAAATTGTTATGATTCATTACTATTTTAATTATTTTGATGCTCAAACTGTCCCTGATTTAGCCAGTGAGGGTAACTTCATTCTGACTCTTGCTTGTGTCACGGTGATAGGTCACATCATTTCCTTTTTTATCATTTGCATATTTTCTTGTGTGACAATATATGCCAGGCTCATCTTGTGTCTTTCCTGCCCCCGCTCTGAAATCAGCCATTACACTTACTGCAATTACACACCATATACTTGGAATTAATATCATTATATATTGGTTTAAAATAGATAACAATTGACGTGCCTTATAGCAAAATTATTAGAGACTCAGAGACCTAGGCTACTTCCTGTGATATTCTAATAACCACAAGACTTAAATAACCTCAGTGCAAAGGACAAATCATATTTTATCTAAAAACAGTCATAGAACAGGACCAGCAATGTTTTATATGCCAATATAAACTAATAGTAAAAAATATTTATATTAAGAAATAAATAAGGATGAATTTGTTCTATTGTCAGAGATTTAGATAGTTCATACATATTTGTTTACAAGAGATCAAATCATTTTGACTAATCTCTGACTGGTTCCTTATCAGAAAATTTTCAAGGTTTAAAAAATATTCCTAATATAATGTACATGATTTATTTTTATTCCTACAAGTGATTTATTTTGCATCAGATGGTACCAGAATATCAGTGATTAAGATCATGAACTTTGATGTCAATCAGAATTAGATCTAAGACCCAGGTCTTCTTCCTCTTAAGAAGTGTAAGATCTTAGACAAAATTGTTAACCTCTTTAATTTGAAGTATAAAGTGATGATAATAATTATACCCAACTCACAGAAGTGTTATGAAGATTAAATAGAACAGTATAGAATATTGAAAAAGTTCATGATTTATGGCAAATATCCCATAATATTAACTATTAATGTACTATTCAAATGTGTTTAGTTTTTGACCAGATAGAATCCCCAACTTTGTTTCTGAAACTGAGGGGCCTATTTACAGGTCTTAAATGCAACTCACATAGCTGTTCTCAGATGAGAGTGTTATGAAGCTAAAAATCACTCCCAGTTTAGGAAGAACAAGCTTACAGAAAGAAGCCACTTGATTTTTAATATAAAGAAAAAGTAAAACTTTAATCACATGTCATTTTACCAATAAGTCTAGCTTCAATCAGAAAAAAAGGAAAAGTTAAAAGATAAATTTTAAAAGGATAGATTACTGATAAAAATATGGGACATTTTGAAAACCTCTGTCAAATTTTTACTTATTATTAATTGCTGCATATCTTAATCTCTGTTTCCTAGTTTATTCCTATTCTTTGATATCTGGAATCTCCAGAAATGCTCTGACTCTATCCTGCTGGTGTTTATTTTCTGACAAAGATATTATTTTGGTTCTGAAGCTATGAAAATGTGATAAACAATTGCTGTAGGTCTCAAACTCTTTATTGTCTAATTTCCATATGCCTAGTGCCTTTTGGCAGGATATCCTATCCTAATTATCCGTAGGAGTTAAGACTGTTACCTAACTCAATATAACGTCTGTTCAGTTAGGTCACCATTCTCCTGTCATGTTCTGGATTCCATCCCTTCTCATTGTTTAGATTCTTATTTCATGCAATACCCTCTTTAATCTCTTCCTTTCTATTAACTCCTGTTGTCCATATTTAAACAAGTTTGTCTCTCTTTTCTGTTATCAGCCCTTTGATGCTTATCACTATTGTTTGATAAACAATTATTGGGCATTTATAAAGGAGAATACTAACAAGTGGTCAGAAATGTAAGAATACAAACAGAAAGCCAGGATTTTGAGAAAGTAAAGGAGGAAAGAGTTTCCTAGGGCAGTGAACAATGTCAATCAAGTCAAATAAGAGCCAGACTGTCACCTTTGTGTTAGATTGTTTGGTGATCATGTGACAGTTCAGTAACAGAGTGAGAAACCCAACAGCTGAGGATTAAAAGCAAATGAGCAGCGAATAACTAGATGTGGAGGCAAAACTATGCATCCAGTTAGTCTGGATGGAAGTCTGATTTCTCTACTTTTACACATACTGTTTCTGCTATTAGCAATAGCCTTTGTCCCTATATCCAGTCAACAATCTCCTAGTTACCCATCAATGTTTTATGAAATCATTCTAAAGCATCCCAGGAAAAGTCAGGCGCTTTTTGCCTTCCATAGTTGCGTAGTACCTTATGCTACCAGTTGAGAGAAACTGTTCTCAGAATTATAGTCATTGGCTTTGTTTGTCTAAGGCTTACGGGACAAGGGGCTGCTTGTGTTAGGACACTGTCTGTTTACAGTGGCATCCCATTGCTTAGCAAGGGCCTGGTACAAACTGGGCTCCGCAAATATTGCTAAGTTAAAAAATGCTGTTCTCTATTCTTGCATTCAGCATGACTTTTTAGAATTAAGAATTAAATTTTGATAAGAGATAACATGGTACTAATACAAGCAAGTATTTTCTTTCTGTTATTTACCCATTACCTTACCCTCTAATATAAACACAAACTTATCCCTAAATATGAAGCAGCCTTTTGCTTTCCATTTAGCTTCAGTATGGCTGCATCCTTGTGAGACTGTGATTTGCTTTAAGAAATATGTATTTGGTTGTTACCCTTACACAGAGTTCCTAAAACCCTTGGGATTTCCTAAATGATGAGAGCATTAAAAATGTCTTTTGTTTTTCTTATGAGGTGAATTTTGAACACCTGTGGACTGGAGCTGGTTGTGAGGACTGTCAACCATATAATTGAGGGGCTGAAATTTTTACTCCCATTTCCCTAATCTCTGAGGAGAGAAGAGCTAGAGGTTGGATCAGTTGCCATTGCCATTGATTTAAATAACCATGCCTATGTAATAAAGCCTCCATAAAAAATGGGGTTCAGAGAGCTCCTGGGTTGGTAAACATGTGGATTTGTAAGGAATGACAGGCCTGGAGAGAGCATGGGAGCTCAATGCCCTTTTTTCATATGCTGCCCTCACATGAAGTCTGACCAAAAAAAGTCTAGCTATTGTTAATATAACGAGAATGGTTTGTACAACATCGATGTAACCTGGCAGCCAAAGAGAGTGGACTGCGATGCACATGAATAAACAATGATGAGTTCTCTGTACTAGTCTGTGGGGACAGTAGACACCATTGAGTGACCATGTGTATTATGTGGCCATCACATTCAAAATAACTGAGTAGAACAACAAATCTGCATTAAATTTTCCATTAAGCTTGGACATTTCTCCATGGAGACTATTCGGATGATTCAGAAGACTTTCAGGGATGATGAAATGGGTGCAGTGCATTAAAAGTGTGGCACAAGTGCTTCAGTGATGGCCAAGAAATCTGATGAAAGTGATCCATGTGCTGAAAGGCCTGCCACAAGCAGAACACCTGAGAATGTTGAACTTGTACAGGCTGCAATCAACAAAGATCAGTGACTGACAGTGCAAGAACTAAAGCTGATCTGGGGATTCCAAAACTACTGTGCCTGAGACGTTGATGCAGGATCTTGGCATGAAACATGTCATGGCAAAATTTGTTCTGTGGCTTCTGCCACCTGATCAGAAGGAACATCATGCTGCAGTTGCTAATGACTGCTACCAATGAACTATATTTCATTCACCCGCTACCAATGAACTATATTTCCTAAAAAAGGTTATGACTGGAGATGAATCATGAATCAAGCTGCGATCTGGAAATGGAGGCCCAGTCATCCCAATGAAGTCACCTGGTTCTCCATGCCCAAAGAAGTCAGGGCAAAGTAAGATCAAGACCATGTTAGCTATGTTTTTTGATTGGGAAGGTATTGTCCTTCTTGAGTACATCTCTCCAGGCCAAACAATTAATAAGGAGAACTACCTCAATGTTCTTCCTTGGTTGGGAGATACAATACTATAAAAAGGGCCCCAGCTATGGGCAACTGATGATTGGCAGCTTCATCACAACAATGCACCTGATCATGCATCATGTCTCATGCAGAGTTTTTTTGGCAAGACTTCAAATCACCCAGGTGACTCAGCCTCGCTACAGCCCAGATTTGGCACCCTGAGATTTCTGGCATTTGCTAAAACTAAAATCACTTTTGAAAGGGAAGAGATTTCAGACCATCAATGAGATTCGGGAAAACATGATTGGGCAGCTGATGGCAATTCCAACAAGGGATTCTGCAGAGTGTTTTGAACAGTGGAAGAGGCTCTGGGAGAACTATGTGAGGTCCCAACGTGCCCATTTTAAAGGGGACTGAGGTGTCATTGTCCTATATATGGTGTTTCTTGTATTTTTCATTTTCTTCAATACATATTTCTATTTTTCATAGTGCATGGCTGGATACTTTCTGGACAGAGCTCGTATATCACCCTACATGTCTCCTCTATATGGTTGTTTCTGAGTTACATCCCCTTTTAATAGACTGGTAATCTGGTAAATAAAATGTTTCTTTGAGTTTCATGATCCACTCTAGGAAATTAATCAAACACAAGGAGGGGGGTCATAGGAACCTCCCAATTATAGCCAGTGGGTTAGAAGCACAGGTAAACCTGGGCTTGACTGTCATCTTAAGTGGGGGAAAGGCAGTCTCGTGAGACTGAGCCCTTAACCTGTGGTCTCTGGTGCTATCTCTAGGTAGATAGTGTCAGAAATGAAGTATAGGATACTCAGCTGGCATCAGACAATTGATTTGTGGTTTGAGAACCTACCCACTCCACATTGGAATTGAGTTCAGAACCTTAACCCCATTAACATAAAGAGCAGCTTGTGCTAATGCAATTTTAGCTAATATGGTTCAGCTATAATTTGTCCATTTCTTCTATACTCCAGGCAGAATGTGAGGTACTTGTACACAATTGCTCATTTAAACTTCAAAATTAGATTTAGTGGTAGGTATCATTATCCTCAATGTGCAGATGAACACAGTACTCAAAGTATTTAAATAAATTGCCCCTAATTAATATGAATATTTTTCATTTTTTGTTTGAAATAACTAGATTCATAAGAACATACAAAGTTAGTGCAGACAGCTTCCATATAGCTTTCACTCAGTTTCTCCTATTGGTTACATTACATGTCACTATAGTTTGATGCCAAAACTAGAAAATGGACATTAGTGAAATGCTAGCATACAGTTCTACATTTTGTCGCATGAGCTGATTCATGGAGCCACCAGAAAAATCAAGGCAAAAAACTATTGCAACACATAGATCCACCTTATACCATCCTTTTATCATCACATTAACTCCTTCCCCTCACACCATGCCTAATCCCTGATGACCATTAATCCATTTCTATATCTATAATTTTCTTATTTTTAACATGTTATGTAAATGGAATTATACAGTGTACGAGCTTTTGAAACTGGCTCTTTCACTCAGTATAATTCTCTTGAGATTTATCTAAGTGGTAGCATGTTTTGATAGTTTGTTTCTTTTTGATGCTGACTAGTATCTTGCAATGTGAATGTACCACAATTTGTTTAACCATAATGTGTTATAGAATATTTTGGCTGTTTTTTGTTTTTGGCTATAACAAATAAAGCTGCTATGAACAATCTTGTTTCTTTTTCCATCCTTTTATTTTTGACCCACATATGTTATTATATTTTAAGTGATTCTTACGTAGACAACATGTAGTCATCATATTTTTTTTATTTTTTTATTTTTTTATCCACAGACAATCTCTGTATTTATTTGCTGTATTTAGGTCACTTACATTTATTTTAACTACTGATTTTTTTGGTTCATGCCTGGCATCTTACTTTTTTTGTTCTCTGCTCATTCCTTCTTTGTTTTCTTTGTCCTGTCTTCCTACAGTATACTTGAGCACTTTTTGGAATTCCACTAGGTTTTATGTGTTTTAGAGTGTGTCTCTTTGCATAGACTTTTTAGTAGTTTCTTTATGTAGTATATCATACATATACTTGAGACTTTTAATCTAAGGGCATGCATATTTTAATAGTTCCAGTGAAGTATAGAAACCTTTTCTCCCCTCGCTTTCCAACTTTTATTATATAATTATTTTAAATATTTTCTCTATTTACAGGACAACTACATCAAATGACATTATATTTTTTGTTTCAACTGTCAAATGTATTTCAGAAAACCCAAGAGAAAAAAGTAGTTTGTATTTATCTACCTTTCTACTTTTACCATTGTTCTTTCTTCCTTCCTGATGTTCTGAGATTCCTTCATCTGCTATTTTATTTCCATTTGGAAAACATCCTTTAACCATTACTTTATGGTAGGTCCACTGACAATAAATTCTCTCAGCAATCTTCACCTGTTTGTGTCTGTTTTACCTTCCTTCCTGAAGTATATTTTTGTTTGGGATACAATATTGAATTTAATAAAACATGCCAGTCATTATCTAAAATTGAAGTAACCATAAAATGACTGTGGACCATATTTGGAAATCATGTGAATTAAAGTATAGAAACTTTGAAAGGTAAGAAGCAGTATTTCTCAGTTTTCTATGAGTATTGCTATGGGTTTGCCTCAACTATAAGATAAATTTTCAACCAAGAATACAACAAATTATTCCAAATTAAGAGATTTTATGGACTTTAAAATTATTAAATGATAACTACTTCAGAATAACAGAGTAAACAAGGTCAAATATTTATTAGATCATGGGTCAGCAGGCTAAGACCTATGAGCCGAAATGGCCTACCATCTATTTTCATAAATGGGGTTTTAGTGGTTGTTGTAACACAGTCACACTGATTCCTTCACATTCTGCCTATGGCTGCTTTCATATTATAACAAAAGATTGAGTAATTACAGTAGAAACCAAATGGCCCACAAAACTGAAACTATTTACTATCTATTCCTTTAAGAATAAGTTTGCTGAACCCTACATTAGCTTTTTAAAAAGAAGTTTGGGTTTTAAATTTTGTTTTACGACTGCAAGACATACATATTTAATGTTAGTACACTAAGCATAACCTTCAATAACCTTTAAGGAAAATTAAATATAATTTTAAGACCAAAAATGTTGATTACCAAAAAATAAGACTATCAAAAATGAAAATTACCCCAAAACCATGTAAATTGCTGAAATCTACTGTTAAAAATAATTCTGATAGTAGTTCAAATCATCACAGGTACAAAGTGGAAAGTATTACTTTCTATTATCGATTTTGATTCTATGATCATTCCCTTTTGTGAAAGAAAGTTTTCGAAATACCTGAGTGCTGGGCCAACACCAAGACTCAGATGATGAAGAGGCTATATGTGTGTGCCTTGCAAGCTGGCAGCCTGTCACCCTAACACTGCATTCTTTGAGCCTTTTTTTCAGATTTGCAGTCCTGACTTTGCTATTTAATGTTAGGAAGAAAAAAAATTCAGTAAAAGCAGCAATTTATTCTCATGACATTTCAACAATACCAGATCTTCAGATTATAAGTTATGCTTCTATTTCCATTGTAAGTTGCACTCTACGTAGAGCTTTGGTGAATTTCCATAATGACTTTACATAATGGATAATTATATAATGAATGAAACTACATAGTGATGGCAAGTTAAACTTTTACCATAAGACTGTACACCATTAATTTATATGTGTGGTTAAAATTGTCTCTGTTCTGGGTTTTCTAATCTCATTTTTAACTTTCATTTGTCTGTTTCTAAAGTCTTCTCTACTTTTATTCGGTTAGTGGTGGGCTATGTGTATTCAGAACTGTTAATGCCTACTATTTGACTGTAGAAAGCAGGAAAATATTCAGTATTTTAAGACACAACTAAAGCTAAATAATGGGGCCAATATGTTGCATCAATGTAGAAAATAATCCACTATTCTCAGAGGAAAGTACTTATCCATATAAAACAGAACACAGGAACCCATCAAGCATCTCAAAGCATTTCATAATAGATCTAGATTTTTGTCTCCCCTTAACAGACTAACTCTGGGGTTAAAGATTGGCATTTGGGTATTTATATTTTAGGAATTAGATTTTTGTAGCGTCTCTTCTCTAAGTGATTTCAATGGCATGTTGCATGTATTGGGGAAGGTTTTATATAAGTTGGTGTGTCTAAATAAGTTAGGGGTATGTTTATAGGTATGGCCTTAGAAAATGTAGCTTTAATTTGATTATAAACTTCATGCTGATTCATGCTGAGGTGGGACTATATGGGTAAAAAATTATACTCACAATATTGAAATAGGTCCTAAAAGTACCCAGAAAGAGTACCAGCAGGTACTGAGGATGTATAAAATGAACCCAAATAATATATAAGTATTATTCATTAATATTTAGTATGTTCCAGCTGCTGTTCCTATAAATTATATCTTATAACCTATAATCTATATCTTAGGTTATTTGTTCCTATAACCTATATCTTAGGTTAACATGTAAAGTATTATAACTTCATGTATCACATTCATGAGGAAAAGAGTTTGCTGTTCATTTGAACCCAGGACAGTCAGTGAAAATACAACTTGGTTTTACTTCCCCTTAAATGTAAGATCATGTTTATTTTATCGGGACTACATATTTATACAGACAAGACCTACTGGAATTTAAGTGCTATTACTGGATTATTACTGAAATATATATAAGCATTAAAAATATATTGATGATGACTTTTTAAATGAAGATTCAAAATGCTCTTGACAATTATAGATATGAGCATATATTTGTTTGCAATAAATTACTTATGGAAGAGTTATGACCTCTAGTGTGAAGTACTGTATCAATTTTTCTTCACTTAAAATAGATACATTACTATTACATTTTAATTATACTGAAGCTTGTTTTAAAATTATATTTTTCTTGATTATCTTAACCATAATTAGGAATAATTCTTACTAGTGAAAAATTGGATTATAGATCAATAAAACTATAATAGACAGTCCTCTTGATATTTGTGTGCTATCTCTTTAAGATCAATAATTCAGGCAAGTATAGCTACATAATAGATGCTCAATAAATAACTGTTAAATAACTATTTTAGAATACTATAAAATCTTTACATGATCAATACACTTATATTAGCTGATTGATATTTTAAAAATCAATATAATCATTAATTATTTTCATTTGTAATAGCTGTGAATTGATTATTTCCCAAAGAGGCTATGGAAAAAACTAATCACATTTTATAATTACCAAACCCTTGTTAAACAAGATAATATGGCATAGTACTTAGAAGGACATGCTTAGCACTTGGACTCCTTGGTTGCAGACCCCTGCTCTGCCATTCACTGTGTGTGTTAACCTGGGCAAATCTCTCAGTCCTCTGAGGCTCAGTTTGTCCATCTGCAAAATGGAGGTGATAATAATAATAATAATAATAATAATAATAATAATATCACAGGGATGCTATATAAAAGAGATAGCACGTATAAAGAATCTAAAACAAAAATGAAGACCTCCAAATTCTTAGCTATTATGAAAATTTGTTGTACTGTTTATGTGGAAGTTGCTTGAGAGCAGACAACAAAAGATGGCAACAATATGTATCGTCTTCTTACGTGATTAAAATCAGGTAAATGCAGTGTAATGATTGCAATTCTAAACGAGCGAGATGTTATTTTGTATTTGGTTGCTTCTATGTATAAAGTAGAAGAGGGATTATTTACTGAACAACTACAAGAATAACTTCTAGAAACAAAAGTTTGAATTATTTATTTGTATTCTAATAAAAGGCTGTTGATGAGAGGGGAGGACAAGAAACACAGTACATTAGAGAGATACATTTGGGTATTTTTAGTTTTAGTTTTTGCTGTAGAAAATAATTATAAATAAAAAGAACAAAAAAAAAGTCTTTTGAACAGCTATATATTACCAAGGGATTGCTCTCATAATAAGTGAGAGGTCTCTCAGGACTTTGGTTTAATTATTAACCCAAACTAAGCCAAAGTAAAGTATATAGAGGCTACTGTGACCAGAATAACATGAATAACAGTGTCCTATTACTCTCTTGTTTATTATTATTATTACTATTATTATCTATAAATTCTCTAGTCCTAGTACTACACAAGCAAATTTTAGTCTGTCAAACTTTCCTAAGAATTTATGGAATATTTTCTTTTAGAAGACATTTTTTTCACCCTTTATGAAAATGTTACAAAGGGTGAAAAAACTTTTGTCCTAAGGGAAGAGATTCAACATTCATAAGATGTCTTCTAGTATAATGCGTAGTGAAAATATCTCCTGAATGTTGAGACTAATTTTGCCAAGCTGACAAAAGAGGCAAAACGAAACACTTATTGAATGTATACTTTGTATGTATACTTTGCCAGAGAGACTGAGACTTAAAAAACTAGATTTATTGTATAGTTTTGTCTAATTCAGGCTATATTTCATTGTAACCTTTAGAAAGTTATAGAGAACAGCCTTGCATATATTTACAAGTTAATAATAAGCCATGCTAAAATCTTTAAAACTTGTCTTTAAAGTATACACGATTATGAAGCTCAATCAAATAACTTTTTATTTAGGGTTTTTTCTTTTAACCTTCCTTGTTATCAAGTTTCTTTTTTTTTTATGTTTCCTTCTGCATTAGGCTTAAATTTAATCAGGTGCCAGCTGCATTGTTCCTGGACAGTGCTGGAGCTCCGAAGATGTATTACACTCATGCATCATCACAGCGTTGTCACTCTGACGATATATTAGTGTAATACATCTTCAGAGCCCTCAAATGAGAAGCTGTCTGGAAGGAATGGGGCGAGGAGCAAATTCAATTCAAATGTAGGACAAAAGAACCAGCTGAAGAGAAGGAGAGAACTCTCAGAGCGAGACTCTTGGTGGAGTTGATTACAACTGGGTATTTCATGAAAATGTATTCCATTTTTCCATTTGTGACATGCTAAGGAATAACTGTGGATTTTGAACACACATCTGTAAAGATAAAATGGCTTCTCAACCTATGTTTGACTCAGTGGATACCCGATGTCTCTTTGGGAGGCATTTAATTGATTTGGGGGAACATCGTATAAGCATTGCTATTCATTTAACATTGAAACCCACAGTGTACAATTGACCTGGAAGTTGGTTTATTAAAGTGTGATAGGTATAAAACAATGTTTACCTTTCAAATAAAGCTTTAGTTGGCACTTCTTAAATTTTCAGACACAAGTAAACATATATAATAGCTAACTGAAAAGTGATCAGCAGGCAACAAAAGAGAAAATAGCAACTCTTCTAAGCCAGCTCCTAACTATTTCCACTAGATTGAACCGTCAGGAGTGATCAATAAATTTTATTGCTGGGGTAAATTTTTCTAGATATCCCTTCTGCGTTAACAAAGTAGAGAAACTCTTAATTTCATCATAGTGCGAGTACCTACAGGGGTTGAAGTATTCAGCCTGGCTTAGGTGTTTTGCAAAAATAGATTGCTTAAGCAAAACATCCATAACTCATTACATAAGGGATATATTATGAATATTTATTTCATATGTATGTTCTTCCAATATCATCTATTGAACATGTATGAGTCAGACAGTTTGCTGAACACTGAGTGTACAAATGTAAGAGGAACACATACAGCCACTGCCTTCAAGGAGTTTACAACCTTGTTGGAAGAGACAGGTGAAGAGGGAAACAACTGCACATTAACTAAAGACTGAACACAACAAGGGGACGTCTTTGAGAGGTTATGTTCCAAATGCAGCATTGAAGTTGAATGAAGGGAGGCTGCGGAGTGTAGCAGTGCTATGGTGAGCACCACATTTGTAAATGCTCTAAAACAGAAAGTCTGGAACCAGCTGATGAAAGGAAAAGAGTGACTTAAGGTGGGGTGAGAGATTAGCTGAGAGTGGTCAGATCAGCCAGGGATTGATTGTAAGCCATGGTGAGGAGATCCGATTTTTTTTTTCCTAAATGCAAAAGGAAGCCATGGGGAATTTTTGAGCACAGGAGTGACATGACTCGATGTTAACGTGCAAAAGTTTGTGTTGCTGTGTGGAGAATGAGTTTCTGAGAGCCTGAGGCAGAGGTAGGAAAACCATTTAAAAAACTGCTGCAGCAGATGAAGGGGGGGATGATGCTGACTTTCACAGGGTACCCCGCAGTGGAGATGAAGTGGGTGAAGCCCATATTATACAGGTAAAACAGGAAGGCTCTGAGAACGAGAAATGGGGAATAGCTCTAGTTTCTGGCTTTATTAACTTGGAGTATGGACATATTACCAACGGAAGTGAAGTAAACCAGGAGAAAAAAATATATTTTGAAGAAAAATAAAATTTTTATTTTGACCATATTAAGTTGTAAGACATATTAGACAACCAGATGGAAATTTTGATGAATAATTCAGTATAGGAGTCTTGATCTCAAGGAAGAGGCCAGATAACAAATGAGACTTGTCATGAGTATAAGTCTATACTGTGGAGGCAAGTAGAGAGACACAAGAAGATCCATGATCAGTGTTTAAGGATTTGGAAATTAGAGAGCCATCAGACTTAGAAAGAGATGCTAGTGTGAGAGAAGGCCTGGAAGAATAAAGCTCAGAGGAAATTGTTTTAATAATTAGAAAATGACCTTATGAATTCAAATGTAGTGAGAGACATAAAAAGATACATACAGAAAATGTCTATTGTGTTTGGCAATATGGGGATCATTTCTGATGTTAATAAAACTCTGACACTGTGGGAAACGGAGCCAGACTGAGTGGTAAAGATTGTAGAGTGTAGGGCAGAGAACCAGTGGAGAAATCTTGTCTCTTTCAAGAAACTCTGTGGTGATAAAGAGAAGAGAAATGGGACCTTTTCTTGCCTGTTGTGTAAGGTACAAGAGAGGGGTGCTTTTTTTTTTAAGAGAAAGAGAATAATGTAACAAACCCAATGTACTTATCAGCTCACTTCAACAATTATCAATACATGGCTAGTTTTGTTCTTCTATACTGCCTCCTCCAACTTAAAGGAGGATGTTTTTAACCAGAAAAAAAATGTTTTTGTTAAAGGGATCATTAGCAACAGTAATTGCAGAACATTTAAACGCCAGTAGATCATAAAACAAAACAGATGTAGTAGCCATTGTAAAAGTGATATCCCCTTCTCTCTCATGTTTTGTTCCTCAACCCAAGATGTACAGGCATCTGTCCCATCTATACAGAGCGCATAAAGAGCTAAAAACTCTCAGGTGTGTAGCGTGCGCTGCTCACAAGCTCCATTCCCTCAGCTCTGTCACTGTAACACTCCTGTCACTTTTGAGGAACACCAAGTTTCTCGGCTCAAGACTATCAGGAAAGCTTCCATTCTCCCCTTTTTCACAGAATCCTCTGTCTCTTACTCTGCTCCATTGCTCTGTCCTGACACTCTGTGTGCTTTAAGCCCAATTCATCACCCCAGGCATCTGCTGTTCTCCCTGGCACCAGCCTGAAAATGTCACCTGACAGTTTATTGCTCAAAAGAATCACTATCCTTTCCTTCCCTTGTTTCCTGTAAGAGGAGATGCAGTCTTTTAAAAAGTCAGTCTTGCTCTTCCCAGGTGTTCTCTTGCTCTGCAGCCATCACACACTTCCAATCGCTCCTATCAGCATTCTGAAATGCTGCAGAGCATATGTTGGATCCACAGAATTAAATCAGGAGGAAGGAAGAAAGTGATTTGGTGTAGTTTCCAGGTAGTTAGAAAAAAATGTTGCCATCTACACACCTGTTGAATCTGATTTGTACAATAATAGGTATATAGGTTCAGTCTGAGGAAAATAATCGGTCAAATAAAATCTGAGCCTGCAGCCAAAAAATAAACTTTTAAAATATGGTATGCTTGATGAATTTGTTAAATTCTGAAATTTATGTTGAATCTCTCAAATATTGCTTGTGTTACAGGGAACCTATGTACAGTCCAAGGCTGCTGTCTGAAAGGGTTAAGGTGGAATTAAAATTCTGACTTAGGCAGTTTGGTAATGGAATTGGATCTCCACCTTTATTAGACTTCAGTATGCATATTTATCCTCTCTAGGATTTCTTTCTACAGATGGTGTGGTAATCAGTTGTAAGGGGGTTGACTGGAATATGATTTCTCCAAACCCCACTAAAGCAAAGAAGGATACAGTTGAGCTTGCTATGGCCCTGACATAATCATCTTTAATCATGATGTCTAGACTGAGCACCAAATGCGCCTGGATTGAGATATGCAATTCAGATTGTCTTTCAGCATCAGTTGTATTATGCAATGCCTTTAAATTTTATTATTTTAAAATTATTCTTTATAACTTCATATCTCTAAAACATTCACAGTTTTGAAACCTATCTATGAAAGGTGATATGAACCTACTATCATAGCAGCACATCCTCAGAATACAAAGAAAGTTATATGTGATCACCAGGAAATCAGAGGAAGAATCTTGTTAAGAGTTCACAGGCAAAGATGGTATTGGCATTGGTGATCCCATACACTGAATGATGAAAGGGCCGTATGTATCTCTATGACTGCTAATAGGGATACATATTATTATTCTGGAAGTATTCAGATATGAACAAAAGAGTCCTGAGATTTAACAAACCCACTAACCATGACCCACATTTGAGGATCCTTGTGGGTGTAGACAACACCATTTTTTCTCCCTGCTAGGGTATAAGATCCATAAAAGCTGAATTTGCTCCTATACTTATCTTCATTCTGCCTTCAATATACGAGGTGCCTCAAAATATCTTTGAATGAATGATAAAACCTGGAATATGCTTCTGGTGACTTTGGGTAATAATTTTATCTCTTCTATTTCCATTGGCAATAATAATGATATCAGCAATATTCTTTTAAGTGAGCACTTATTGTCTGTCATGTAATTTATATTCATTTTCTTAAAAAAAAAACTCAAAAAGACCTTATATTGTAGGTAGTGTTATTTGCATTTACAAGCTACAGAAATTGGGGCTCAGCTTTTAGTGATTTTCCCAAGGGTGACAACTAGTATGTTTTAGATTTAGAATTCATAATCAATTTCAATAGACTCCAAATTCCAAGCTATTAACCATCACTAAAAAGGACATAAAAGGTGTGAAGTATTGGCTACATGAAATTGCTAATAGTAATATTATAATTTCTGGTTATGGGCTTACTGTTATAGAATGATGTTAATCTCAAAATGGCCAAGATTTTCTGGAACAACTTCTAATAATGAGAACTATTGTAAAATAGAATTGAGACCCAATTATGTAGTAAACTCCCTATTACTGGAATAGTAATAAAGACTGCATAATTTCTTGTAAGGAATACTACCTAAGTGAACTCCAGCACTCATGAAAGTGAGAGCAAGCACTCATGAGTGATACCATGATATTTTATTTATAGACCAGTGTATTAGCCCAGGTTGTCCAGAGAAACAGATATAATATATATATATATATGTGTGTGTGTGTGTGTGTGTGTGTGTGTGTGTGTATGATATGTATATATACACATACATGTGTGTATATGCATATAATTAGCATTGTTTTTATTCTAAATGTATTTCCTGTTTTTTTTATTAACATATCTTTTTTATGAAGTAAAAGTAAGGCCAAATGGCAAAATTTTATTTAATGTATATATAATATATCATAGATACATTAAAATTATAAATTTTTGTTTAATGTGTATGAATATATGAGGCCTGTCCAGAAGATGTCCAGCCATGTAATATGAAAAACAGAGATATTTGTTGAAGATACAAAATACAAGAAACATTGTACATAAGACAATGACACCTCAGTCCCCTTCAAAGTAGGTACCTTTCTCCCAATCACCATTTTCCTGAATCTCACTGATGGTCTGAAATCTCTTCCCTTTCAAAGATGATTTTGGTTTTGGGAAAAGCCAGAAGTCACAGGGTACCAAATCTGGGTTGTAGGGGACCTGAGTCACCTGGGTGATTTGATGTTTTGCCAAAAATACCTCCATGAGACATGATGCATGAGAGGGCATGTTGTCATGACGAAGCTGCCAATCACCAGTTGCCCATGGTTGTGGACTTCTGAATCATCCAAATAGTTCCCACAAAGGAATGTTCAAGTTTCATGCAAAATTTGAAGCAGATTTGTTGCTTCACTCACACAGTCATTTGCAATGTGATGGCCACACAGTACAGGTGCTCACTCAGTGGTGTCTTCTGCCTACACTGACAGTGCGGTGAAGTTGTCATTGTTCACACATGCGCATTCCAGTCCACTCTCCTTACATCAATGTCATGCGAACCATTCTCTTTATGTTAATAATGGCTGGATTTTTCCGAACAATCTATATATATGTTTAATATATATTTAAATATATTCATATATTTTATATATACTTTTATAAATATTTAAATAAAATAGTAGTGACACCAAGTGGCAAAATTTTACTTAATGTATATATGATATTATAATATGTATTATATATTAAAATTATAAAAATTTATGAATTTATAAAATTATAAATATTTGTTTAGTGTATAACTACTTTTATGTTTATTATACTAAACACAATTTTGCTTTTGAGTATCATCATTTTTCATAAAAAAGATATGTTGATGCAGAAAAGGAAGAAAATATATATATTTAAAATACAACACAGGGCTATGTAAAAATAGTTGCCATCCCTGACTTGTGTGGCCCAGTGGATTGAACACCATTCCACAGATCAAAGGGTTGCTGGTCCCTGGTTAGGGCACATGCCTGGGTTGTGGACCAAGACTCCAGTTTGGGGCATCTGAGAGACAACCAATCAATTTCTTTTTTTTTTTAGGTTTATTTTTGGAATTTCTATTCTGTTTCATTAAATTATCTGTCAACTCATTTGCCAGGACCATAGTGTTTTATCTATTGCTGGTTTGTAATATTTTTTACTCTGTCAGATGCCAGCATTTCCTGGTTATTCTTTTTTTTTATTTTTTAACTTTTTTTTTGTTGTTCAAGTACAGTTGTCTCCATTTTCCCTTGTACATAATGTTTCTCTCCCTCTTTTTTTACCTCCTTTCCCCTCTCTCTAAAAATAAATAAATAAAATCTTAAAAGAATTAAAATAGTTGGTAATCTTAAATTAAATGCCTACCTTGTCTGTTTGTCTATCTAGTCAATAAAACCAAAACTATATATTCCCTCTAGATCAGGGTTCCACAAACTACAGCCTCTAGAAGACCTTCTTTCTGAGGTCTGTGCCTGTGGGTAAGGTTTCATTGGAGCGCATCCACACCCACTTATTTTTGTAGTGTCTATGGCTTCTTCCATGCGGCAATAGCCAAGCTGAGTTACTGCAACAGAAACCCTTCGGTCGACAAATCTGAGAATATTCACTGTCTCGTTCTCCCCAGAAAAAAAAATTTCTGGCCCTTGCTGTAGAGCATAAGAAGATTCAATTTCCTATTTTAGCACATATTTCCTCCCCATATTACACTGAATTTGTCCATCTGTCCAGCTGCTGAATCTTTAGAGGGCCAATATTTGATTTTATGCTTAATACTTCCTAGGTGTTATATAATTCCAGTAGAGGAATATCGCTCCATTTTTTTTTCAAGTAATTCTTTAAATGCATCCATTTTTTCCCTTTATTTTGCCAAGTTTCAGTCATCCAGTGAACCAGATGATCACTAAATTTTCTTCCAATTATTAAAGCTTCAAATGTCATATTTTCATGTTTTTATGGATACTACTTTTATATAATTTCCTCCATATCTATGCCAAGAATGATTTTTGTTATGGAATTCAGAAGCAGTGAATCTGGGATTACATTGTTCTTTCAGCAAAGAAAAATGTGTCTCTAGAATTCTTTCCAGAAAAAATATTGTTTTGAGCCAACTTTTGTGGACATTTTGAGTGAGGCAGAATTTTTTTTTTTGGAAAAGGAGCTGGCACTTTATACCAGGAAGCCTGTGGACATTTATTGAGTGACAGCAGTAGAAGCAGCTCTAGGCTAAAAAGCTCCCCGGTAGTGAGATAAAAGTCACTGTTTGATCAACATCCAGTGGGCAGAGAGAGCACAAGAAACAAACGTGAGGGGGAAAAGTTGTCAAGTAAAGTCAGTAAAGCCCCTGTCTGAGATTTGGGAAGCCAAACAAGGGGAAGATGTGTGATTTAATAACACTGATCCTCGGAGACATCCCCACCGGAGCCTCTTAGGCCCTTAATGAGGATTCATTGTGTTAAATGTTGATCATTCACTGTTCCAACAGTCAAATGCATATCTTAATGTGTTCAAATTATACTGCAATCTAAACTATAATAAGCACTATCTGCACACTTTAGAAGTGAAATAAATAAACTGTGTAAATAAATTTGAAATGGCAAATTAAAATAACAGATCCGGGATGCCCCTTGCTGACCTTCACTGAGAATTCATCATTTATTGAAGAGATAAAACCTGAAACCACTAAATTTCTTAATCACATTGGATATTACTCTGTGTTAAGGGATGCAGGCTAAAAAAGAAAAAAAAACCACACAACAGGAATGACAGATTTATACCAAATATTTCACAATTTTGTCACTTGATTGGATTATCTCTTTTTAGAGCAAGACAGCATTGTCAATGAAAGGAGAAAAGCCATAAACGTAAGCCCAGCCACCCTACTGTGGGATTTTGGACAAGTCCTTTCTTAAGAATACAACTTTCTTACCCCTAAAATGAAGGTATATGAGGATCACTAAGGTATTTCATGCCCCAAAGTCCTTTAATTCTGTGAATCTAGTTATAAGCTAAGTTCCATAGATGGGGCATATAATATACTGTCTCTTTACATTGTCCTAAAAGACAGATACATGGAGTTTAAATTCCTGTGCAAACATACATGGAGATATAATCTGACTATGAAATAAAAACACCTTAGAGTATAATCATACCAAAGATTCTTATCAAAATATGAAAGATAAAAATTTCCCTGGCTGGCCCTGGCTGATGTGGCTCAGTGGATCGAATACTGGCCTGTGAACCAAAAAGTTGCCAGTCTGATTCCCAGTCAGGGCACAAACCTGGGTGGCGGGCCAGGTCCCCAGTGAGGGGCACATAAGACACAACCACACATTGATGCTTCTCTCCCTCTCTTTCTCCCTCTTTTCCTCTCTCTCTAAAAATAAATAAATAAAAACTCCTTAATTTTTTTTTTAGTTGGTTGGATTATTGTCTGGTAAACCAAAAGGTCATGGTTTCAATTCATGGTCAGTGCACATATCTAGCTAGGTTCAGGTTTGACCCCCCAGTCAGGTGCCTATGGGAAATAAAAGATCAATGTTTCTCTCTCACCTCTCTCTCTCTCCCTCCCTCCCTCCCCCTTTCCCTGTGTCTTTCCCTCCCTCCCTTCTCCTGCCTCTAAAATCAGTAAACATGTCCTCAGGTGAGGATTGAAAAAAAACACATGAAGTTCAGTAATAGACGTGCTTTCTAGGAAAACAAAAATCTCAGTAAAAAATGGACTCTGAGCTTATTAACATACATGGGGCAAAGAAACAAATACAATAGCATATAGAAACTTTGCTGTTCAAAAGAAGGGAATGAAGCATTTCATCAGGTAAGACTGAGTGCTTGTGAGTTTTGAGAAGAAATTTTACATGTGATTGCAGTGTCTATAACTATGGGCCACTAAGGAGTCAACAGGGCTCTCTAATGACTCTTTCTGTCCTAATCCGTGGTGAACGTTGAAGGTGAGCAGCTATCTGGGAGGGTGGAGTGATTAAGTCAGACCACTTCACCATGGTCTGACTTAATAAAGAGGTCCAATATTGAAATGCTGGAGAAGGAAATAGCTGACACAACCACTTGTCTCTTAAATTTGGAACAGGACTGCTCCCTAGAAATTTAAAAGTGAGAATAGAACTCTCTTATCAGATTCTGGGACACAGAGCTATAGCAGAAACAGAACATTTCTTTCCAATGAGGGGAGAGAGAGAGAGAGAGAGAGAAAGGAGCTGCAAGAGGATGGAGAGTCCAACATAGTCCAGAGACAGGAAACTTGAATTCAAATTTGAAGCCCCAAGAGCAAGCAATAAAAAGATAGGGGGTCAAAAATAGGAGCTTGAAAGTATAAACAGCAATCCTTCTTTTAGTATTTTTATCATGTCAGATACTGAGTTACTGCAACAGAAACCCTTTGGTCAACGAATCTGAGAATATTCACTGTCTCATTCTCCCCAGAAAAAAATTTCTGGCCCTTGCTGTAGAGCATAAGAAGATTCAATTTCCTATTTTAGCACATATTTCCTCCCCATATTACACTGAATATGTCCATCTGTCCAGCTGCTGAATCTTTAGAGGGCCAATATTTGATTTTATGCTTAATACTTCCTAGGTGTTATATAATTCCAGTAGAAGAATATCACTCCATAAGTGTACCATATTATACATTTTGTAACAATGCAAGGAAGAGGTGCAGTTATTATCATGTCTATTTTACTCACAGAGAAACTGAGGTTTAGATAATTAAATGAAAATACTAACATAAGAGACACGGTTGCTATGTAGTTGGCCTGCATAAAATAAGAGTATTTTTACATTCAGGTAACATTGCATTCAGTGTTTTGTTCAAAGTGAAATTTTCCAATGGTGGTTCACTGCAGAAGTGTTATGCATAAGTGCATAAAAGCATAAGATATCTCGATGGCAGTAACAAGAGGGATAACTGTTTCCCTAATTAAATACCCCCCTCATATTACATCAAAATATTTTATTCCAGATGTTATTATACATCTGGAACTTTTGTTACTTTTGGGGTCACATAAGTGTATTTTGGTAATGCATAGTAAAAACAACCTTCTATTTTAATTCATAAGTTCTCATTGCTTTCCAGAAGAATAATATTATAATCATGTAATAATTTTTATGGTGAGTCTCTTTTCTAGTTTGTCTCCATCTCATTGTACAATCTCCTGGTTCCATTTTCTTCAGATGGTTTTTCTTGATCAGGCTCTAAATGGTTCATCCCCCTCATCTTATGTGAAGCATAAGAAACATATGAGGTCTTTCCAGAAAGTACACAGCCAAGTACTATGAAAAATAAACATTTATTGAAGAAGATACAAGAAACACATTGTACATAGGACAATGACACCTCAGTCTGCTTCTAAGTAGGCACCTTGAAACCTCACACAGTTCTCCCAATCACCAGCAGCTGCACCATCATATTTTCCTGAATGTCATCTATGGTCTGAAATCTCTTCCTTTTCAAAGCTGATTTTAGTTTTGGGAGAGATCAGAAGTCATGGGGCACCAAATCTGAGCTGTCACCTGGGGGTGACACCTGGGTAATTTGATGTTTTGCCAAAACACTCTGCATGAGACGTGATACATGAATGGGCATATTGTTGTGATGAAGCTGCCAATCCCCAGTTGCCCATAGTCTCAGCCTTCTGAATCATCCTCAGGGGAACATTCAAGCTTCATGCAAAATTTGATGCAGATTCGATACTGTACTGGCTCAGTCACTTTGAATGCAATGGCCACACAGTACACAAGCTCACTTAGTGGCGTCTACTGCCCCCACTTAGTACAGTGAAATCATCATTGTTCATGCATGTGCATTCCAGTGCATTTTCTTTGGCTGCTGGGTTACATCAATGTCACACAAACCATCCTGGTTATAGTAACAATGGCTGGACTTTTTCTGGACAGATCTCATATTGGTATGGTAGTCCGTTATAGAACTCAGTTCCTCCAAATATTAGAGACAGCTGCTCATATTCATATCAAGGTAAAGTTATATTTGTCTTAAATTATGCCATTATGTAAGAATCAATGGTCCCTCGGTATTTTTTTTTCTGTAAACAAAAGTAAAAATTGTAAAAGCTGACAAAAATGCATTCAGTTGGGATTAACTAACTAAAAAATACTAAACACATTCAAATACATAAATATACAAAATTAAAGGGCACAGCCTTTAAACTTTTCATCTATTTTTCCAGAATGCAGACATCAAGAATCATTGATAATATCCCAATATATCATATTATTTCTCCCTTTATCTGGAGACTGACATTTGTTTAAAACATACCCAAAGATAGCAGTCTTTCTTTTTATTCAAAGAACAAGAATGAAGATACCTATATTCACTCAATGAGTGAATGCAGACCTACTTGTATTTTACATCAAGAATGAGCTTCATATTTACCCACATTGTAAACCAACATAATCTGTAATCAGGGAATTTTAACCCTTACATTGATGAGGAGGACTCTTCTTAAAAGGCTAATATACACTTTGATGCATTCTGTACAGTGAAGTAAGGAAAGTGGAAAAAGCACTGGACTGGGAGTCAAAAGAATAGTTTTCTCCAAAAGCTCTGCTAACTCTGCCTTGTGCCAATAAGCAAGATGTTTAACCTGTGTCAAGTTAATCTTTTCGTAGCGGAATGGAGAAAAATACATTTGCCCACCTGGCTTTTTCTGAAGACAAGATGAAATAATCAACATGAAAGCATTTCCAAAATCAGTCTTAAACAAATGGAAATAAGATATTAGCAGACTCACTGTGTCCTACAAAACTGGGTTTGAAAGGACCTGAAAGCGAGGAGGTAGTATCAATTTTCCCACATCGTTCTGCTTTCTTTCCTAAGACTTTGTAATCTAGATTTTTCTAATAAAACTTAGAAGTAGAACTGCAGAGCGAAGACTGGGGTATGAGTGGGATAGGATTAAAAACAATATTATAAAAATGAGGAATCAACTCATCCCAACTCTTCTGTTAAGTTTTCTTTTATTACATAAAGAGATGAGGAAGGAAAATTTCCTGAGGCCTCTGTTTTAACTCAGAAGTGATACTAAGTGTTTCCAACATTTATATTTATATGTTTTAATATTGATTCTATGTGCTATAGTGAGCTGGATGTAATGGAAGGAGGTTGACAGACTTATTTGCCTATCTAAGATCCCTTCTGGTAAATATCTATACAGGAAATGCTTCACTTTTTTTTTTAATGAGATTTATATGCCTGACTTCAGAATAGCTCTCTACAAGTATGTCTATTTGTCACTAAGTCAATTGCCACTTTATATGATAAAAAGCTGATGTATTTTACTACTCACTAGAGGAAATAGTCTTAAAGAAGATAGCCTCCCTCCTACACTCAATTTAATTGTCATTTGAAAGCCAGTAATGCAGCGGAATCATTTACACTAGCTATATCCTTTATTTTCGGAAGAGGGTTGAAAACTTCAGTGACCCTTCCAATCAGATAAGCTTCTTACATAATTGAGACAAGCAATATTCCATTTTAGATGGCTAATACCCAGGTGGCCTGAAAGGCATTTTAGAGAGGGAATGTGCCATGTGATCAAAGGAGGACTGAAAGTGCAGAAAACTTCCACGAATTTCCTTTGGGGAAATTTAAAAGTATGCAAGCACATAAGAATAAATTTTTAGGTAAGGTGATACTGTGTAAATGTTGTCACAGAAGTGGCAGAAAAGAGAACATGCTTTGAGGAAAATTAATTTATCTGTGAATTTGGAAGTAAACTTCCAGGGAGAGTTAATAGGAGGAAGTTCTAAAATGGTAGTCAATTAAGGATTTGGCTAATGAGAAGTTGAAGATATCTGACTCTTCCTTGCTTAAAAAAAAGAATATGAATTTAAGCTGTTTAATAGCTTTCAGATATAATGAGATAATGTAGACAAAAGAGTATTTTGGATTTGCTGGAACTGCCTATCCTGCTTTTGTTTCTTCTGTCCAAAATCCTGCTACTTCCTCCAGGTAACCTTTAACACTTTAATGTTGCAGCCCAAGCAATAAACTTAATAACTTTATGTATTCATTAAGTACATAATTATATAATGACTGATACAAAGGACTATGCTAAATTACTGACAGAAACATCAGAGATGTCAAATCACATGTCGTAGTTTCCTTGTTGTATTTCTTGTTCCCTTGGTTCAAATTGCAACTTCTACAAACCAAGGTAACATTATGTCTAGTGTACTCTTTTCTTTACTCATCAACATCATTTTCTATGAATTATTACAGATTTTGAATCCCAGGGCTAGCCTGCTTACTCATTTTTTGCCCCTTTTAGTCAATCCAAAGCTGTTCATATATTGCAAACCCCAGATTCTTTATGAATTCTCTGCTCCACTTCCTACCTTGTCTCTAAAATTATTCACTCCTTGAAATCAAAGACCACATCTTCCCTATAATCTGGGTTTGAATGTATCACAGCATCTCTTGAAAGTATTCCGTCAGCAACATTACATTCTAATGACTGGAGTTGGGCTCACAAATGACTAAGTCAACTAGGAAAACAAAAATATATTACAAGTAGTTTTCTTTCTTTCTCAAGCTTCTCTAGATATTAAGTTTTAATAGGACACATTGATTCTACAAAAATGTCCTTTCAGAATTCTAAGTAAATACTGGTTAGGAAATCAGTGAGACTTTTTGTACTGCAAATTTTGGCACATGCTTCCTTCAAAAAACTTAATTTTACATGCATCTCACAATTAAATATTCTTGGATTATTAAGCAAACAACTAGAAGAGAAACAGGATCAGAGAAATGGATATCACATGGAGGGATTTCAGTGGGGAGGGGGAAGGGAGGAATGAGGGGAAAATGTACAGGGAAGAAGAAGCATAATTAGTAGACATAAAATAGATGGGAAGAGATAAAAATGGTACAGGAAACAGAGAACTCACAGAACTTATTTATATATACAACCCATGGACATGAACTAAGGGAAGGGGGAATACTGGAGGGTTGAGGGGTGCAGGGCAGAGGGGTATAAAGGGAGAAAAATTGGGAAAACTAATAGCACAATCAATAAAAATTGTTAAAAATTTTTAAATCAAATATACTATAATTCCATTTGGTATTATTATGTAATTTTAAAATCCCAGTGTACAACATACAGTATTCTTCAGTTCACAACACGCTGACCTTCGTCTGTCCACACGTAGCCCCTTTAACTTTACTTTTACTTTTCATTCTTTATTCTCAGTCTCTTCCTCTTCTGCCCCATCCCACTCACTCCAGTTTACTAAAGCTATATGAATGTGAATGTATTCTTATAATGCATATAGAACTATTTTGATGTTTTAAATTTATATACATACTACTGCTTTAAATATTTCTATTTCCCCCAATCCTTGCCAAAACTTAGTGTTATACAAGTTTGTGATTTTTGCCAACTTATGAGTATAAAGTGATATCTCAATTTTAAATTTGAATTTGCTGATTACCAGTTATTTTGAGCATCTATTCATACATAGAATTGGTTATTCATATTTGATATTTTAAAGGATTTCTTTTAAAATATTTAACTACTTTTCTATTTTTAATTAATGATTTAATGATATTCTTTGTAGACTATTGATATTAATTCCTTGGTGTTTTAGACACTTTAAAAACTTTCTCCCAGTTTCTGTTAATTTTGCTTGAATGTTTCTTTGTTTAAAAACCCCTTGTTCGTGTTGGACATTTTATTTTATTTATTTTATTTGTAAAGATTTTACTTATTTATTTTTAGAGAGTGGGGGAAGGGAGGGAAAAGAGTGGGAGAAAAACATCAATTGAGAAAGAAACATCGATTGGTTGACTCTCATATGCACCCCAACAGAACACTGACCGCCAACCCAGACATGTGCCCTAACCGGGAATCAAACTGTCAGCCTTTCGCTTTGTGGGATGATGCCAACCAGCTGAGCCACACCTGCCTCACCAGCCAGGGCTGTCTGAGGCATTTGAAATAATCCTCTCAGTCTGTTACCTGTATCTTAATTTTGTTTAAATTTTCTTTTATTGAACAAAAACTCTTGATTCTGATTTGACTAAACCATTAATTTCTTATCTTACAGTTTTCTTATTCTTACATAACAAATATTATCTGCTATATGTTTTTCTATTAATATCATATTTTTATATATAATGTTTAGGTATTTAACCCATCAAGATCTTTAAATATAGCAAAAACAATAACAAATAATCCAGAGATTTTTAAGTATCCAGTAGGGAGAATTGGCATGTTTTCAATATTAAGTCATTTATCTATGAACATGATCTATATCTTCTTTTATAACAATTTGTCATCATTAAAGATTATTATAGAGATACAAATGATTATATGATTATTATAGAGATACAAATGTTGATAAACATGTGTACTTGAGGATCAGAGCTGATGTTTCTTCTATGATTCCTTGTATTTTGTCAGTGAAATTACAAAGCAAAATCATCAACTAAGAATGAGAATAAGAAATTAGTACTGGAGATTTAAAAAAATTAAAAGAACTGGAAACAATTTTATCTTTGTAAGTAGAAGAAAAGTTTTTGGTTTTGTTTTGTTTTGTTATATTTTATTTTGTGGATGAGAGCTGTTTGCAAATATCAAAACGATACTATATAATACAACTTTCAATTGTTCATGTGTGATTTTGGAAGGTGGACAAAAGTCTGCCTATACTCTGAAAGTTATAGGAAGAGAGATTTTCACTTTTATGTAAAAGAGAATATTTTTCAGTAGAGCTGTAAAAGTAAAGCAAGTTGCCATTTAGATAGTGACATTAGAAGTGTTCAAGGAGGGCATTTCACTTGCTTGGAATGCACAGGATACGCCAGAGTGGCAAGGTTTTTTTTGCAGGCTAAGGGTTGGATTAAAAATAAAAAATCCTTAAAATCCTAGCTCAACTTAGAAATATAATTTTACAAACTAATAATGAAGTATATTTTTCAAAAATTAAAACAATTTTCTATTACCTTTGTTGAATGCAATTTCTATTGTTTGATCAACAGTGGTGATATTGTAGATAAAGCAAACATTTTATGTAATCAAATAAAATCATTAAAAAATAACTTGGATATCATCTGTCACACTCAAGTCCTCAATTACATGTTTTAATAAAGAGAAAGGAGATAGTAAAAAAATAAAGGAAATTGCTTTCACTCAATCTTTACTTGTCTTTTGAAATACTCATTATGTACCCTCATTTCTCTAGTAACACTTCATCGTGGACACACATTGGTCATCGTACCAGGTGGATTTAAGAACATTATATTAAAGAGATGTGGACTGAAGTCTTTTGTGAAAAAATCTTGTGACTTAGAATAGACAGTGTCTTAGTCTTCCTGGGCTGCTGTAACAAAAATACTGTAGATGGTGCTGCTTAAACAACAAACACTTATTTTGCACAGTTTTGAAGGGTGCAAAGTCCCAAGACCAAGGCACTGACAGATTCAGTGCTGGGGGAGAGCCAACTTTTAGGTTCGTAAACAACTCTCTTCTCACTATCTCCTAACATGGTCCTGGAAAGAGAATGAAAGAGTTCTCTGATGTTTCTTTTCTTTCACTTTAGTTAAATAATTTATTGTTCTACAGCAGTATTAGTTTCACAGCAAAAGGAAGAGCAAGATACAGAGATTTCCCATATACCTCCTGGCTCCCCACACACATAACCTCATCCAGTATTAATATCACTCACCAGAGTGGTGCATTTGCTACCGAAAACAAACCTACACTGACACATCATAATCACCCAAACTCCATAGTTTACCTTAGAGTTCATTCTTGGTGTTGTCCACATTTTATGGGTCTGGACAAATACATAATGACATGTATTAGCCTTTCAGATTTGCTTTTTTCATTTAGTAATATTCATTTAATGTTCCTTCATTTATTTTCATAACTTGATAACTCATTTCTTTTTTAGCACTAAATAGTATTTCATCATCTGGAAGTACCACAGTTAATTCACCCATTTACTTACTAAAGAATATCTGAGCTGCTTCCAAGTTTTGGCAATTATGAATAAAACTACAATAAACATTTGTGTGCAGGTTTTGTGTGGACATGAGTTTTGGGCTCTTTGGGGTAAATGCCAAGGAGCATGATAGCTAGATCATAAGGTAAGAGTTTACTTTGTTTTGTAAAAAAAACAGACAAGTGCACGTCAAAGTGGATGTATACAATTTTGCCTTCCACCAGCAGTGTATGAGAGTCCATCTATTCTGCCTCTCCTCTCCTGCATTTAGTATTGTCAATGTTCCTGTTTTGGCCATTTTACTGGATGTGTAATATCCAGTAAAATCATTTTTAAGTTACATTCTCCTGATGATATATGATTGGAGAATCATTTCATATGTTTGTTTTCCATTCTTATATATTCTTCGGTGCAGTGTATGTTCCAATGTTTGGCCCATGAGTTGTCCAGCTTTTACTGTTGAGTTTTTAGCATTCTTTATATATTTCAGTGTGAAAGAATACCACCCTGGCCGTCCCGTGGTATTCATCTCGGCTGTGGATGTTCATTAAACATGCGTAATACCCAGAATTAAGCATAATTCTGTGGGGACATAGAGAACATGGCCACCCCCTCTAGTGGGGAATGCGCTGTTCCTTTACCCCAGTGGGTTTTTATTGAGAAAGTAGACTCAGTTTGTGGATTCACAGTCTGGCAGAAAGGATCAAAGGGAACAGGTAACTTACAAAGATGCTAACAAAATCCCTGTTGTGATTCCGGACAGAGATTGGAGTTTCATCATTTGAAAGGACTACATGGCTCAAAGGGCTAGTTTTGGTTTCCTGTCTGTGCCTTTAAATTCCAAGTAAATAACATCCTCCAGCAAACAGATCTCATAGGATCTTGCATATTCTATGTCCCAGGCCTAATTACCCTGGGGGTCTGCCGTCTCTGGTCTGAGCTGCCCCTTTGGCTATTTGCTTAGCCCTGAGAAGGTCAGGAGACAGAGGCAGCCAGGAGACTTGGATTTCTCACATCTAAGTACAAAGACTCAGGCTAAGAGGGGGCAGGGGTTGATGTCAATCACCCCTTCCTTTCCATAGCCCCTTCATTTCCACAGCCTCATGAGTCTCTTTCCAGAGGCCTTTACCTGATCAGCACCTGTCTTAGGTTCATTCTCCATCTTAGAGAATTGTTACCCATCATTAGTTAACTGATCAAGCATTAAAGGCCAGGCATAGAACAGGCAGCGTTCATGCCAGGGGAATAAGTTTTGCCTCCTTAGTGGCTCTTGGTCCAGAAGTCTCTCACTCAGCCTAAGTCACAGGGGGTCACAGCTTCCTGAGACCAGGGATGGTGGTCCCCAACATTTCAGATAACAGTCCTTTATCAGAGGTCTTTTGAAAA